>CM038711.1:21873222-22483222 GCA_021613375.1 Megaleporinus macrocephalus
AGACACTGCTCTCCTATTGGTCACACTGCTGAAGCGTGTCAATAGGAAGTGAAAAACATATAAATTGTATTTTTTGCCCTGCATGTCTGCTGCGCTACGCATCTCACTGAATGTGTTTGAAAGCGTGAAAGTAGCTTTATGTGTTAGATTAAGATTAATGACCTACATAATTACTAAGTGTCAGTTGAATCAACCAGTAATCATGTTTTGATTTACAATGGGCGGGCCACATTTGCTGAGTAAAAACATCACTCTAGGCCTTTAATGAAGCTCTAGATAAATCACTGGCGGCAACAACAAGTCTTTCAAAGAAACTTCAGATAAAAACACACGGAAAGTCTTTTGTTACATGCTTAAAATCTAAAAAGGCCTAACAGGCCAATCCAGTGTTAGCTGAAGGCTAACATACTAATATAACTCCTAAAGAGAATACTGGCAGGTGTTTTGCCTGTTTTTTTTAAGACTAAGCTGAAGGTCCAGTTCTAATAGTCACTGATCATCAAGGTTTGTGATGTCAGATTTTTGCCTCATCACCCTCCTACTGAGAGAAGATTGTGGCTTTGGAGGATGCACAATGTCATACTGAGGACGAAAAGGAAAACAGATGAAAGGAAGCGGGTAGAAGTACAAATAGTGTGTCTTCTTGTTATAAAGGACATTCAGTTTGAGGGAAGTAGCATTTTCTGCACACCTGCATCCGTATACCCATTCATTTTAAACCTCCAAATGCTCAAAGAGAAGTACGACGAGACGAGGAACCAACATCTCCACTTTTCCCTTTTTTCCTCGAAAGATCAAACAGCTACCTACAGCACGAGCCCAGAAGACCACTCAGCTTCCCTCTCAACCCACTTATAATTTTTTTTCCTCAACAGCAGCTTGTTGTCATGAGGAACAGAGCCACCCCCCTGTTTGTAAAGGTTTATTCAAAAAGACCAGAAACTGAGAGAGAGTGCACAGAGGCAAATCTTCAGTTACATCAACTGACTAAGAACATTGATTGAGCTGCTGCTGACTGTGATATTGTATCTGTTTGCATTATAGTTTGTTATATCTGGCAAGTTGTGTCATTTCTGCTGACCTCAATTTAATGATACAGTCAGTCACCTGTCAGATATGTCTGCTCTACACCAGATCAGTGTTAATCATTTAGTTTACCAATGTGGAAAAAGAGCTTAGCAAATACACACAAAGATCTAAATGCACACTAGAGGTGTTACTAAACGACTTAATGAAAATTCATTAAACCTCTTTTTTACTGGAGCACAATACATAATTATATTGAATTATCTACATAGAATACAAATACAGTTGTAAGAAAAAAGTACGTGAAAATTTCTGTATTGATTAATAATAAAATGTGGTCTGGTTTTTTTTTTTATCAAATACACAATTATACATGGCCACAACTTAAATAAACTAAGAACACAAAAACATTTTTGCTTTTCATACTGAGACTTGGAAAAGTAAGTGAAACCTCAAATTTAATAACATGTAGATCCTCGTTTAACAGCAAGCTGTTTCCTGTATGTAGCTGCAAATACGAGTTACACAACATTGAGGAGGATTTTTGGAACAATCCGCCCTCAAATGTGTTTTAGTTTATCATTATTTCTCGGACGCCTAGCTGACACACAATATCTTTAAAGGTTTAAGGACAAGAGTCTGACTTGGCCATTTCAAACCACTAAATCTGATGAGCTTTGAGTCATTGTTGTGTTGTATTACCTAACGCTGCCTCTGTTTGAGGATCTTGGACAGTTCCCTCAATGATCGCAAGGCATTCAGGCCCTAAGGTTGCCAACAAAGACCCAAACCATGATGCTCCCTCCACCATGCTTCACAGTTAAGATGAGACTGTGGTGTTGGTTTGCAGTGTCCTTTTTTTTGCAAATATAGTTTTGTGCTAGAATTTACATTTTTGTCTTACCTATCCTCAGTACAGTATTGCGGAGCATCCAGGTGCTCTTGGGGTGGTCTTAACAGGACAACCTCACGTTGCAACAGTACTGAATATTCTCCATTTGTCTAACTGTGGATTGATGTACACTCTGGCCTTAGGCAATGCTTTAGTAGCCTTTTCCAGCTTTCTGTGTCCCTATAACACATCTTCTGCCTGAAGTTGTTGGTATCATAGTATGGCTCACTCTAACCTTTTTTGATAAGAAGAAATTTGTCAGTAACCAGGATCTGTGCGCTGCCTTTGCTTAATGGGCAAAGCACCTGTCGAACCCACACTTCCAATCTCATCTACTTAACTGAAACAACCTTTGCCAATTAGCTCTAGTAATCAATGCCAAAATCCAAGTAATTCCAAAGGGTTCACTTACTATTTCTTGCAACTCTACATTATATAAATATTTTCTTCAGTGCTAATCAATCCTGGTCCTGGTGATCTACATTCCTGTGGAGTCTAGTTCTGCCACACCAGCTGCAGCAGATTGATTTCCTTAGAAGTGCGTGATTGGCTGCATTAGTGTTGGATAAAGTAAGGTAGTGTGATTAATGCAGGTTGGAACTAAACTCAATAGGAGGAGGGGCAGTGACCACAGGTTTACACATAGGTGTAAAAACAATACAATTGTTTTGTGGGACGAATGCCTGAGTGCATTCTTTAACTTAGGGATTATTATTAAATATAATGTATAACGGATTAAACATGGTGGTGTAGTGGTTAACACTGCCACCTCACAGCAAGACAATCCAGGTTGGATTCCCGGTCTGGGCCGTTCTGTGTGGAGTTTGCATGTTCTCCCTGTGCTTATGTGGGTTTCCTCCCACACGTCTAGAGACATGGGTGCTTGATTGATCGGTCACTCTGAATTGCCCATAGGTGTGTGAATGAGTAAAAGTTGGACACATTGGCTCCAGCCCCACCGTGACCCCGACTAGCGAGATAAAGAGGAAGATAATGGATGAATTAAAACATTCTAAAATCAATGCAGTTGAACTGTCACCTTCAGATTAAGGGGTACATTTCTACACCCCTATCTGACACGGATGGAAACGAATGGCTATTTAAAGCCACATTCCATCTTTTGTTTATAACAATTAAATTGGACCAGTCTGGCAGACCACTGTGAGTCAACCTCAATTATAATTGTAGAACAAAATGTTCTCAAAAGATGACAAAGGTGGTTTTGTTCTCAAAGTGGAGGCTTCCCATGCTGTGTGATCTAGCTTCTAAACTCTGCTTATGTTTATGTGCACTGAGCTAACGCTAAGATTAGGTCTGTGACAAATAACAGAAAATTGTCTTTTCATGCAGCACCGGTGGTTCTCGCAAAACTCCTGAGGGGACTTTCATAAAACATCTAACATAAGGCTGTTATGTTTTCTCTTTACCTTAAATAACCTTCATGAAAGTGAATCAGTTCAGTAACTGTAAATAGAATTTTAAACTTAGTGCTTGATATATATATTCCCCTAATATGACACTGAGCACAAGTTCACTTATTTTCACTTAGAAAACCCACAAAACATGTAATTTGATCAGCAGCAGTCAGACTTATGCATATGACTGTACAACCTAATGTTTTTACTTTGAGCATGTAACTTAAAATAAATACCTGAGATGTCTTATGCTGATGGGTTCTAGTCTTTTAGTTGCAATTCATACATACTTACTAGTGACAATGAACAACTCTATTTAAGAATATGTTTCAATTCGTGCCGATACAGTTTAAAATGTTGTTTTCTGCTGTACTATAGGCTGAAGGACGAGAATAACCTAAAACAATGCCTCCATCATCTCAGCATTTTCAGCATGCAAGGTAAGAGTAAAATGAAAAACCTATAGCTACGGCAGAGCCCCTATTTCATATTCATGGGAAGCATGCTGCAGAGGAAGATGCTGCTGTGAACTTCAGACTTATCAAGGCCCTCAGCATCGTGGAGGATAAAGCAAAAATGAAACCTTTCCTATACACCCACTCAGGCTGTAGCTGGGTATTTGCACTTTTATTAAAAAGCAAATGTTGGTGGCGAGAGATGTGTAACAAATGGAGAGGGAGACGGGTGCTGCAGTTTCAGACTGAAGGAGAAAGATGCATTCGGAGCATCCAAATAGCAAATTACAGTGACAAACCTATCCTTACTCGAAGAGACCGCACAAGAATACAGATGCACCCAACAGAGGACTGTAAATGCGATTTGGAGACTGTATTATCACTTGTCCTCTCCATTTTTGCTCTTTACAATGAAGTGAGTGGTAAACATGTCCAGGCAATGTTTAATTCATTAGATTGGATGGAATGCGTCAGATAGACTGATTCATAGAGAGCGTGGTGAGAGAATAAGCAAGCCTGTATGTGCTTGTAAAGGTCACTTGAGGGCAACACTCACGTAGAGCAGCCTTCAGCATCTAGTCTAGTGGGGATGGCTCCTTTCTTGAGTGTGGCAGTAACTTTGTCTATGTCGCCGCTCTCCACCGCTCTCAGTAGGCGCTCATCGTACTTGCTCCACTCTGTGCCCTATGACATCAATAAACAACAACAACAACGGGTCATGAAAACACACCATAAAAAAGTATCCATGTCTGCGGCTACATTCTGTGTTCCATTATGAGCAGTACATGCGGCTAAAAGGGTCTATTTTTCAGACTATAGGCTCAGATGGGCTACATTTTTGTAATGTCCTGTAGAGAGCATAGACCACTGTACAACAAGCTCTTTCAAGCTTCTAAGAATTTCACTGTGCAGCCCACAAAAGACTGCATTATGCTACACCTAACTATAGTTAACACTGCTCTTGCTATAGAAAGCGTTTTAAATATAGTTTTATTGTTTTTATATATAGTATATTATATAAACTATATCATATAATATCGTTTTTTTTTTTCAATTAATCTACAAAAACGAAAAAGTACCTCCATTAAAAAGAAAGTCCTTTACAGGTTCTTGAGTAAAGGCAACCGGTTTATATAGAACCATTACAACCCAACAGAACCATCTGAAAACTGAATGCTCTATGAAGGAGGCACTGCTGTACTGTTGTATATAGTTCTTTGACCCGTTAAACTGTATCACCCTGTACATGGGCTCACACTTACTTATTCCCCTTTTCTGCTTTTTACCTTTCCTTTAGTATGTTGTGCAATTTGTTATGCATCTAAACTGTCTGTAAAGTTATAACCCCCCCACACATAAATTTTCTTTAAAAAAGGACATTTTCCACACCTCCAAGGTTCAGTCTTAGAAGTTGGTCACAGCTTCTGCTTCTCACAAATCAGAATAATTATAAATAAAAACACATTGCTGTAAATTAAATAAATGAAGGATGACATGTTTCAAACTTTTGCACAGAGAAATGAATAACTTAGTATTTACTACATAATAAGCATGATAAGAATGCTAAGCATCTAATAATAATAATAATAATAATAATAATAATAATAATAATAATAATAATAATAATAATAATAACAACAACAAGAAGAAGAAGACAGATTAAACCACCTTTTCAGAATAACTTCTGGCACCTTACTAATATTCTAGTATTGTTTTCTTTTCAGTGTACAGCCTTTTCAATGATTAATTTTTTCAAATCTTGATTTGTGAGTGTAGCAGAGAAGTCTACTGCTGATATAACATCTGCAAAACTTTTACTAGTGCACCTTTGGAAACACACTCATTGGGTAGAAACATTTAGATTCCCAAATTATCATTTCAGCCACTTGTACACATGAGGCCAAGACCAGGACAGTGAAAAGGTGGAACACTGGCTTTTGCAAAAAGGAAAATTACTTTTTTATTACTGCTAATTATATCAGTACTTCCCAGCATTATTACCCACTTTAGTTTGATATACTGATTTACTTTATTATCTAAAATACTTTATTATCTTAACTATCACAGAAGTCTCACAGGTTGTTGTTTTTCCTTTTTTTACACCCATTGGAGTGGTGGGTGATGGTGGGCAGTGATGGTAAATCCATATTTCTGTATTTATGATGATCATTGTTCATTGTCAAACAACAAAATGAAAACAGTTGTTTACTTCTAGCACCAAAAAGGTTGCTGTTCCACGTCAAGAACCTAATAGGGACATTAACCACTTTTGCTAAGAGTGGAGGCGATATTTCTAATAAGAAATCGTTTAATCAACGTTCAAACGTGTACAAAGCTGTGAAACAGGGTTTGTGCGGAATGTAAAGTTGGCCTCAGGTGCCTCGGACCAGTCAGACGAGCTGCGGGCTAACTTCAGCCTGACAGGACTTTGACAGCCGGTCTGATTTCTATCTGCGCACCGCCGTGTAGCTACAGACTGTTCACATCTAATCAGTCCGCACTGGATTTATATCAGTCTTTATGTCCGTAACTAAACAGACAGACAAGAAAACCTCACCCAAACAAGGCCAGTCAGCGAGTTCAGAGTCGCCCACACCCTCACTTTTCCTACCGAGCTCGACCACAAGCAGCTAGCGAGCTGGCCGGACTATTGTCTGGACGTCCTGGCCGGTGACCCAGAGGTAAGCGGTAAGACTTTATCTCGTAAATGTGGAAATACTCACACTAGTTGATAGTTCGTGTTTCTTCAGACGCTGTTTTAGACTTTTCATTGTTGCAGAGCAGCGGAGAAAAAACTCGTCCGTTCCAGCGAGTCACGCTTGTTCAGAGAGAGAACTGAAGAAGTGAAGCTTCTGTCAAAGTTTTCCTGCGAAACTCAACTCCGCCATTCACTCCCAACCCAGCCCTGACGTCTGTCCGCAGCCAATCGCTCCCTGTGCTGAAAGTCTCAGTGCGAAGGTCGAGCTGAGGGGAAAAACAGCCGATTCACATGATTTACTCAGCCGAGTCTGACCCGCACACTGAGCTGGGTGTTTGTTTTGGATACTTTGTGCAACACTGCCTGTGTGTCCTATGAGGGGACGCTGCCTGGAGCCATGTCCTCTTTACTGGTACCACAGCATTCAGCAGATCAGAGGATACCCTGTATGTCACATCACCGGTTTGCTTCATATAGTTCATCAGCTTGAGACACTTGATGCCAAAGTTTTCAGTCGTGAACGGAAGTTCGAGTATGAAGAACATAATCCACCCACAGGCATCACACTTGCACTAGAGCAAGACAGAAGAACACCACCCATCAGTAGAGCAGCAATGGAGAGCTCCAGTACTAAAGGCCGAAGCAGTGAAACCTGATCTACCTAAAACTGATCACACAGGTGACCACCCTTACTCACAACTGTGGAACCACAAGGTAATTTAAATAACAAAAAAAAAATATATATATATATATATATATACACACACACACATATACATACATACACAAACACAATGAACTACACCGGGCAGCTGGGAATTAGGAACCCTTAGAACAGAAAAAGAACCCTGTTCTCTAATACTGCAACTGAATTCCATGAAGAGAAAAGAAAAGCTGTGCGTTGCGTAAGATGGGTGAAACACTTCCCTGCACGCCAATCCTTTATGAAACACGGTAGGCACTCTCACAAAACACCAGGATAATGTTTCCACAGACACACCACCCTGATTATTTTCACTACATTGAGTTCTTGCAGACGCAAAACACAAAAGGTTTCCTCAGAACTGTAAAATTAATTATTTGTCCACGTTTACCTGTTTAACCACTAACAGTCCATTTGAAGCAGCATTTAAAGGTTTATTTTGTAACTAAACTTTAAAAACTACTTTTTTTGTGAAACAATTGTCTGGACAGCTTTTTACATTGCAATTATTATTATTATTATTATTGTAATTAAGTCAATAACTAACTCAGACTTCAGGCTAAAAGTACTTTAATCTTGCTAACTGTACAGCATGACTAGTCACTCCTATGAGAAACTGAACTTCCATGACCGGTAATGACCGGGCTGAATACAGGCCTGATTACTGTACTTTTTGTAAATGGCAGTCAAAAATTTTAAGATGCTGCCAACAAAATCCCCTGATATTCTAAAACAGATCAAATCCAATAAGTCTGAAATAGACTTCAAGAAATTCCACAACCTGTAGGAAGCCTGTGCGTACAGAATGAGAGAGCAGTCATTTAAACAAACACAGTATATTTTATTTACGAAAAAAGGCAATTTGATCCAGTTTTGAAAATGACAATTTATTAACAAACATACAAAACAAAAAAAAGTGGGCAAAACGGAACCGTGATGATTTTCTTTTATCAAACTTTGTTTCTTCGTTTTATCTGAACCAAAAAATACTCCAACATCGGGCCAGTTGTGTGCGCTTTCCAATGACACGCAGTACCTGTTCAGTACAGGGGTCTGTTTCATATAGTCTTAACTCACCTTTCAATCAGCCAAATCTATAGAGGGTCATCCTGAGGTGTTTGGATCTCCATTAAGGAGGATTTTAAAAGAAAAAGAAAAAAAAAAAAAAAGTACTCTGCAATGAAAACCCAGCAGCACAGATCCTCACTGGCTTCATGATCACACAGCTTTGCGGTGGTACTCTGGTGGTGCAACCTCATAGTCACTGGCGTTGAATAGAGATGACGAATTCTTTACCAAATACCTGCAACCAACACACACACACACACACACACACACATTACAGCTGCAGTCTGTATAATTAGTGGTGGTAAATGAATGTGAACTTCCAATTATTAAATTATGTAGCAATTTTGCACAATGGGTGGAATTTCCCTTTTGTCTCAGCGGTCCAGTGTGTTTGTTTGCAGACAGTACACTGCTGTATTGAGAACAGCTCAGCCAGGAGACGTTTCAGTGGATGTGTGTTTGCCTTTACTTTATGCATGTGGCACGTTTCCAACAGTTACACAAAAGTTATTGTTGGATTTATACTTGCGCTACGCTAGTAACAGTAATGTTTACGCATAACAACCAGATGTCACCTCAAGTAACCCTGTTCCTCACTGTGATGCGACTCCATAAAAGAATGTCATTTTACAGCTGCTACTGTTATTTATTAGGGGGGATTGTGGGAACACATACAGGAATTCCCCCACCTTCAACAAAAAAGCACATTGAGCACATTAAGACTGGATGTAATATACAATTTTTTACACCTGAAATTTCAAGCATGTCATAAAAGAATTATGTTATTTTTATAAAAACAATTACTAAAGTAGTAAAACGAGTAAAAATACAAAGTATTGTGTCGTATCTTTCAATACAACCAAGGAATTCAGTTTGTACAGCACAAGTATTGACTATCATAATTAGTTAATGATGTAAGGAAAAAAGGTTTAAGTAAATAAATTTGGAAACCTGAGCAAGACCCTACCTGCTCTGAAAAAAGCATTCCTTCTAAATCGTACTACTCCTGGTCAAATTACAATATTACCTCATCCTCTACGGAGAACACTTCTGCACATTTTAATGCCCAATTACTGTTTATTTGCCGAATATATCATCAAATGTGGCCTGTAAACGTTACTGCAGACTTTCTAGTTTCTGTTATATATTTTACATGTCCAATTTAACAAATAAACAAAAACCATGCACTAAAATCTGCAGGACAATTGTATTTACGTTTTGTGTAGAGGACTTAATCAACAAAGCTCGTAATTTGCCCAGGGCTGGTCACACTTTCTCATGTGAAATTTTACATATTGGGGGAAAATTGTGAATTAATATGCAAATGAGTAAATGTGAAGGAGTGTGTTCTCTGACTTTATAACTTTATCTCAAATAGAGAGATGCTTTAATACATTACTTTCATAAATCCAAAGTTTGACACAGCTGGTTTATTAGCATGTGTGGTAAAACTAAAATAACATAACAGTTATTTTAATCCTGGTATTTAAAACAGCAGTGTGGATATACCCAACTCCACTGTGCTCTAAATACGCCCCCCGTCTAACTGAATCCACTGCGTTCGCACCTGCGTAGTCTCAGACAGTCCTCTTGCTCAATATTAAATGATGCCGCCTTGAAGTTCAACTCTCCTTAAAGACTCAGAAGGTGATTCCTTAAAGACTCAGAAGGTAAATGTCATCCCATACTTACTTTAGGAAATCTTGCAGGTAGCTAAGAAGCAGAGCGAGGCTCTTCTCATCCAGTGGTGTGTATGCCAGCATGGCTCCAATTCTCACTGACAATACAACCATACAAAATGAAAGACATCAGCTACAAACGCCCACACAGAGAAGTGCCAGCATTATTTGACCACTTTCTCCATCTATGATGGAAATTCTTAATTGTGAAAAAGTGACACATATGGGTTGTAATTTAAATCTTTAAGGACTCTCAAAACCCATTTAGCCATGTGTTACTGTGTCATTACGAGAAGCACTTAAGGTGTGAATATGAAGAAATGCCTGGGGTCTAGTACATGCCAGTAATTGACACGTTCAGTGCAGTAATTCATAAAAGACTCCAAGATAGGGTCCAAATGGAACGAGTGCACATTTCTGAAAGTGAACAATAGACTTAAGTGCATGTTCACCTTTTCACAGATCCAGTAAGTAGCGGGTGCTGTTAAAATTTATTTCCATGGTAACTCAAATTGTTGGAATCTACAAGAAAGGTCTGACATAACCCTCGTCGTCCAATGGGCTTTTCTCACCTTTAAATCCTGATTTATGGTCACTGCTATGGTTTATAGCAACCACATCATTTTTCATCATGAGGGCTGAACCTCTGCAGAGTCCACACTTTTATTAGTTATGTATTTATGGCAACTGCCCAACATTGTCACTTAGTTTCTTAGACAGGCACACGCATGCGCCAGGTACCCAAATGGTTCTGTCTCTGTGATGATAGCAATTCATCAATTTTTATTGTGTTTCATGTATTGAGAAGTGGAGGTTGATTGTTGTCCCTGCATTGATTGTAGTGGCCATTAGCATAGTGACCATAAAACAAGCTTGAGAGCACAGGTTACGTATACTTTTCCACATAGCATGAACCCAGTAAGGAGCTTGGTTGAAGAGTCATACCGAACAGCCTCAGCAGGTGGGGTGCTCCATAGATCTGAGACATTGAGGTGTCTGGGTGGTTTGCCAGGATCTCAGCATACTGTGGCCTCTCAAACTTGTAGAGAAGCTGTGTGCCCAGCATTACATTGAAGTACTCTCGGATGCCAGCAACCACTTCATTCACAGCGTACTCCCTGGATTAAACATGCAAGCATGATTATTGCATAGGACAACTACCCAGATTCCCAACTAAACTTCAGTCCTTATTACTGATAACTGACAGTACATTGATATTATTCTGAATATGGGTTCTTTTTATTCTCAGCATTCTTTTGTATTACAATGTGCATACTTGTTATCAGAGGTTCCTCTGGATTTCTTGTAATTTGCATAGTCCTCCAGGACAACATCAACATTCTTTTTGGAAGGCAGGTGGAAAAGCTGCAACAATAAAAAAAAGCCACAAAACAAAGACAAAATCAAAAAAGTGTAACATTTAAGCTGACACAAGGATTCACTCAACTCAACTAACCTAACCTAATATGAAAAAAAATATTTCATTATTAATTAAAGGCAATATATTAGTGTGACCTCAATTAAATTTACATTCAGAGTTGTTAAAGGGTCACCTGCTTCTGTCTGGTGATCAGATCCCAGTCATCTACAAGCCATGGTTTTAACTCCTCAGGAATCTTTACCTTGACTTCAACACGATTGATAAATGTCTCCTCCTGTAAAACAGAAGCATTCCCAATAAGGACTCAACTGAATAGTCATTCTGGTTAGAGCGGGATTACTAACTGCATTCCAACTGAAATGGTGCAGAAGATTTATGCTAAGTTTAATAAACACCACAAGGGCTGGGTTTCCTGATTCAATACTCTTATGACACAGACTAAAGTACTTTAGTAATAATACCTACAGGGCATAAAAATATTGTCCTTTAAAACTGATTTTCTATACTGGTGCAGCCAGTTTTAGCCTCAGTGAGTTTAACAGTGGAGTAGACAGTCACAAAGAACTTTTACTAAAGTACAATTTTCTGTACTTTACCGCAGTATTTTTGGAAACTCCATTACATCTGAAACACGAATATTATTCTTTTGAGCTCAAATTTCTATAAAGGTTCTTGTTGCTGATTATTTCGAAGCCAGCCGACTAACGTTGTTTTCTAAAAAGCGATCAGTGTTTCTCATTATGTTCATTAATGTTTATCACAGGAGGAAAAAAAAAAAAATCAAACTCTTACACTGTCAATGAAGCCCAAAGAGTCTGCTGCATTTACTGAACAGTTGAATTTGCTGTTTTCTAATGCTTGATAATACTACAGGTAAAGATGTTAAGGTTTCTTCACTGGACATATCTGAAGACCATGTATGAGATTTCTAAAAAGAACAAAGATTGGTATAGCTTTAAACGTTTGTTCTCTTTATTGTACACAAACCTCACCAGAGGCTTTAAAAATGTGTTATTCATGCTGAGGTTGGTCAAGATATGTAAACATTTGTTTAATTCCACTTAAGAACCAGCTGCGCGGGCAATACCTGCAGTCAAATGACTCTTCATGGATTTGTCGAATTGGGAATAAATTGCTACGTCAATGCCGCACATGCTGTGTTCTTTTATAGGGGACAGCTGTGATGTAATGCTCACTCGACTTGAAAAAGCAAGCAATATGTTTGTAAATGTGTAACACATCTGGTGACGGGGCAGACTACAACTGCTGCTGTGAAAAATGTTACTGAATACAGTAATATCAGAAATATATTTTGATCTTATCAAATAAACACATTACTATTAGTAAAGCATACAGTAGTTAGTTTTAGAGTCATTTGTTTCAAATAATGCGTCATGGCAACAACATATAAATGCACAGACACATAAAAATTCACTTCTAAATACATTTATATTTTTAAAACCCACGGCAAAATACAACTTTCACTTGTATTGCAGTAATATTTCACTAAGAGTATCGATACTTTCATGCAAGTAATGGTGGTCAGTAAACAAGCCCACTTTCAGCTATAAATTAAAAAGAAGGTATAAAAGAAATTGTTTATAAATCAGTATTGAACATTTATTTTACAAAAGAAAAGTGATCAACAGCCAGTCCTATGCACCAGAATATAATTTCATTACTACAGTGCACTTAGGCATGTATGTATGTATGTATGTGTGTGTGTGTTGTCAAAGAAGGAATTAACATACACTCTCAACAGTTGGGTCAACACGTGCCCTCTTCTTGCGTGGGGGGTGAGGCATTTCTCCGGTGCTGGTCCCCTCCCCAGCCCCTGGTGCTAGAACAGAGCCAAATATTCGAATAGCCTTGTTATGACCAGCATTATAATTGTTACCATGATCCTCTCACACCTACACTGTATGTCCAAAAGTTAGCAGACAATCATCCATCGTTTACACTAATCAGGAGCATTCATATGGAATTTACCCCCCTCTGCTGCAGTAACAGCCTTTACTTTTCTAGTAAAGCTTTACACTTGATGTCAGGTGCTGATGTCACATGATTTGATACAGGTCACACAAACAACTTCAAATCATTCTTAAGGTATTGAATGATGCTCCATCACTGCAGAGAACACACGCCCGCTGCTGTCACATCCCAGATTTATACCCCTCTAACTGACGCATGCTATTGGGCATGGAGACCTGCTCCAGTGTCCTATTCTATTGGCACTCATTTTTTTTTAGGTAGAGCAGCTGAAGTGAGTGTCTGGATACTTTTGGACATATGGTGTATATTATCCTGAATGTTTTTTCTTAATACAATAAAACAAACAAATTTCACTGCATGAAAAATATTAAAGCTTACCCTTTTGTTTGTTCTTTTTTGTTTTTCTGAAAAGGAGAGGGAACACCAAGATTAAAAAGGGTATCTAAACTTTTCTCTGTAAGAAATCTTATTCTTAAACACCGCTGAATGCAGTTTTTAATAATGTCGTTCTTTAAATTGACTGAAACCGAGGCAAACTTACACATCAACGTTTTTTTGCTGCACAGCAGCTATCTTCTTGCTTGGTGCGACTCCCCTCATCCTTCCCTCAACATAATGGTCTCTGTTTAAAAAATGTAATAAAATTTTAAACTTGGTTAAAAGGGAAATACTTCATAGTATTAATACAGCACTCTTCATTCAAACAGCGATCATTGTGCTTAACAGTAAATCTACAATTACATGAAGAAATTTGGACATTAAAAACAGAATAATGACAACAAATATGAACAAAAACAAATGATGCACAAGACTTTTGTTGTAGCCTGGTTCAGCAGAGAACTTACTGATTTGCCTTCTGAAGCTCTTTCTGTTTCTGCAGATTACTGTCCACATATTTAAGCACACGGCTTTCAGGAACCCATTCGTCCCAGCTAAAGACAGAACACATTTTTGAAACATTCTCTGATCAATAGAATAAATTAAGAATATAACAGCATCATATAGTTATTTTTATAAATGTTCAAGCTTCTGGTAGTTTTGTGGGGAAAAAAAACAAAAAACTAAATTATATTAATATTGGAGCAGAATCCATTCAACGATATGATCCCTATACAGCAATACTTACTTCTTATTCCATCCACTGTAATGAATGAAGTATTTCACTTGCTTGTCCTTGATATTGATTTTTACACACTGTAAAGAAAGAGAGATTTCAAAGAGGTGAATGTCCACATTCTTTTGACTAAAGCCAAAAGATCAAAGAGATTGAACAGACTGATCATTTTACTGGGTCCAGAAGCATGAAAGGCCTCTTCCCCAAAGAAGAAATCAGCATGGCTTTTAGATCAGGTTGTTTGGGCTACAGATGTGAAAATGCTTGTTATATAAGTTGAAAACTGTATGGATCAAAGTTTTTGTCTCTTTTGTACCTTATCACTGCTACTTGCTATCATCAGTGTGACAAATGTTGTACTATATTTAAACACGAAAGTATAAAGAGGTATAGAACAGGTTTCGTTGGGGTTGTCTCATGGAGTGCCAGTCAGAAAAAAGATAAAGAAAAAAAATGAAAAATTTAGAATAGCCAAAATGTGAAATTGCTGCAGGATGGTTGTTCTCCTGGGCTTAAACATGAGCTGGTGTATGGAAATGCAAATTTGAGTCAAGACTGTCATGTAATAATCTAGAATTCTGGCCTATTTCATCACCCTCTTCTGCAAATGTGGGATCTGTATTTGAACGAGGAGACAACTGTGTTTGAGGTTCACCGTGTGTCTGTTCTATGTACTGAACTCTCCTTAATCAACTACAACAGTGTAAATACATTCATGTATTCTATTAGGGTTTAAACTTTGAATAAGACACACTGTGGGTAAGAGAGAGAATTATAATTCCATGGCGTTTGCATGCTATCTTACATCTATTTATGTCAAAATGTGTTTATACACTCACAACTTGAGCACTGAAAAAATACCACAGGCTTTTTTTTACTTTAACAGAATAAGAATGGGACAGTTACCTTAGCTTCGTATAGCAATGGCCCATGAAAACACAGCACTCGTTCACCTGAAATACAACACAACAAAAACAGCAAGCTGAACATTTACGAGTTCAAGCTTCTCGTGTTTCCCTCCCCTGTGTAACTTATACACTTAAACAGGCAGATCTTATAACTATAACAGCGAAATACTGACATGCAGTGGAGCAGAGAAAATAAGAAAATAAGGCTCATTTCTTAAGGACACACTTATGAGAAGATGAACAGGCTAGCTAGCTGCTATACAACTGAAACAAATGTCAACAGAGATTACAAAACTACCTTGCTCGTCAGGAACAAGCTTGCAGACATCTCCAAAAGGTTGTGTTCCGTCAGTTAACGTTAGTTATCTAGATATGGATAAAGTAATCTAGATACGAGCTACTCACTAGCTAGTAAGATGGATGTTCAGCTAACGTTACATTGACTGTTGCGGCTAATGCTAGCTGCGCAGTGTCGACAGTGAAACCTGACTGACTGTCTGCATTTAAGACTTTTCGTCAGATCTGCATTGAAAACTGCTACACAATCACGGAAATACGTCAAAGCGGTGTTGTTATTAGATTATTTAAGTCGAAGGGCTCATTACAGAGACGTAGAGAAGACGCTCTCGCTGCTGCTGTGTGTAGCTGTGGCTCCACTGCGCGCCATTGTGAGAGTCCACCAGCATAAACAACAGCACAGCCCCGCAGGAGCCTGGAGCCATTTTCTACCCTCCACACCGCGCCTCACACGCCGCCTTACCTTCTTGAAATTTAGGTTTAGGGTCCTGTTTAGGCGCCATTCACAGATTAAACAATAAAAATAGCTGGAAAATCAAATCCAGGCATCGCCAGCTCCGATTTCATTCAGACACAGTGAAGACGCCGCACTACGGCTCCCTGTTGACGCGTTATTCTAGCGCCCTGGCCACGTGACCTCATTACAAGGAGTCTGTCTATCCGTCCGTCCGTCCGCATAAAAAGGAGGGAATCAGGACCACCGTGACTTCACTGCAGAGGGGGGAGCTGTTTCAGGAAAGATTCATTCATTTATTTAATCATTGACATTTTTTTAATGTTCAAGTTTTGTTATGAGAAAAAAAGAAGCCCAAACAAAAACAAGTATCTCTAAAAGAGTAAGCTTACAGGACAAAGCCAGTCTTAACTTTTAACAGTGTAAGTGAATGTAAAGAGGTGTTACTGGGGCATTTCTACTGGAACATTCATCATAAAAACCTTCACATGGTATAAAGAGCAGCTGTCGTGTTTAAATGATAGAGAACAATGAAAAAGAGAATAAGCCAGTGTTTTGAAGATGAAGATAATCTACTTCAGTTCCCTTCAACACCCCAAGCTTTAGTGTGAGGCGAGAGTAACACTGCTGTTTAGGGGTGCTGTGTGATGAAATGTTACTGTAGTGCAGAAGATCCAGTGCAGCAAAGTTATCCCACAACATATTAACCCTAGCAGAATAACAGATACCCACAATGCACTGCATTGTTTAAAAATAATGAGCAACCCAGCAAACACACATTGTTGTCTACTTGTTGCTACAACGTTGTCAAAAGGTGGTGTTTTTTAAGTTTTCAGAACAAGTCTGTCACAACATCTCTAGTAAATAACGTTGTTTTAAAGTTTTATGATTACTTACTGGCAACTTAGCACGATTCTATGGAATTTCATGCAGATATAATAGAACGTATGAAGAATTCTAGGAGGTTCTGACAATGTACTGACAACATTACCATTCAGTTCTAACAACGTTGTCACATAACACTCTTTCTGAGGAATTGTGACAACGTTGTGGGCACCAAGAACAGTACGTTGTCACATTGTAACTGTGTTTGCAGAGAAAGGTAGGCTCTAGTGATTATCGGACACAGTACTCGGCCTTGATGGTAGATATACAGTAGCAGGAAAAAGTATGTGAACCGTACCTGTTTTTTTGCATTAATTGGTCATATGTGATCGGATCTACTTCTAAGTCCCAAGTATAGGCAAACACAGTGTGCTTAACCTAAAACCACACAAACAATTATAATATTTCATGTCTTTATTGGACACATCCATCAAACATTCACAGTGCTGGTGGAAAAAGTAACTGAATGCTTATGCTAATGACTTCAACAAAAGCTAATTAGAGTCAGCAGTTAGCAAACTTGGAGTCCAATCGATGGAATGAGATTGGAGCAAGGTGTAGAGCTACTTTGACTTATAAAAGACACACTTTCTGAGTTTACTATTCACAAGAAGCATCTGCTGATGTGAACCATGCCTCACAAAAAAGATCTCAGAGGATCTATGATCAAGAATTGTTGATTTACATAAAACTGTAATAGTTACAAAGTAATCTTCAAGACTTAAGGGATTAACCAGTCCACAGTTAGATAAATTGCCTACAAATGGAGACAGTTTAGTACTGTGGCTACTCTCCCTAGACGTGGACGCCCTGCCAAGTTGAGTGCACAATGCAGAATGCTCAGAAAGAGTAACAGCTAAAGGCTTGAGAATCATTGGAACTGGTTTACGTCTCTGTTTGTGAGTCTACTAAACACAAATTACTGAACAGGCATGGCGTCCATGGCAGGACACCACGGAGGAAGCCGCTGCTTTCCAAAGAAAAACATCAACGGTGAAGAACAGTGGTGGGAGCATCATGATTTGAGGCTGCTTTGCTGCTTCGGGGCCTGGATTGCTTGCCATCATCAAGGGGAAAAGGAATTCTCAAGTTTATCAAGGTAGCACAGGGTGGCTGTCTGCCAACTGAAGCTCAGTAGAAGTTGGGTGATGCAGCAGGACAATGACCCTAAACATCGAAGTAAATCTGCTACAGAATGACTTAAAAAAAAAGAAAATCCTAAGAAATATCCTAAGAATATGGCTGAGCTGAAGCAGTTCTGTAAGGCAGGTCTGATCAGCAGCTACCTGTTGGAGGTTACTGCTGCCAAAGGAGGTTCGACCAGTTGTTAAATCCAAGGGTTCACTTCCTTTTCCACCAGCACGGTGAGTGTTTAATGGATGTGTCCAATTAAATATTAAAATTGGTTGTGTGGTATTAGGTTAAGCACTTTGAGTTTGTCTATACTTGGGACTTGTAGATCAGATCATGTTTTATGACCAATTAAGGTCATATGTTTTCCTGTAGAATCCCATAATTAAACCAACAAATGCATCTTGAGAGAGTCACAGAGCACCTGTTACACCATCAGAATCTTTTACACTGTTATATCAGCTCATCAGGAAAACACAGAAATACCTTTAGTGACTACTGAACACCATCAGGAACCAACAGATACTAATGGTTTCTATTATGTTTTAGAAGATGCATTAAAGAAAAATAAGATTTGGATGCACAAACAACAGGCTACACTAAAAGTGGCTAAATGCATCACTTGGCATTATCTAAGCTCTATTGTCTGATGTTAGAATCATGTTGCTGTTTTTTGTTTATAATATAAAGGACAACAGCAGAACGCTTATATATAGTAGCGAGTGGATTTGGTGTGGTATTTGGAGCTAGATTGTTGGCTGGTGGGTGCTTAGAAGTGGGTGAATCACCTTGGTCAGTGGGAGGAGTGTCTGCTGAGTGTTCTGATATGTAAATCATGTTGATGTTTTAAGCCTTTATTATAAAACGAAGGCTAAAAGCAGAGATCTAATTGCAGAATTTTTGGTGGTTTTAAAGCCGGATTATTCACTGATGCTGATGTCACAGCTGGCTAGTCAGGACTGGGTCTGCTGAATGTTCTGATATGTAGATCATCTCTGCAGGTTACATTGTTCTGAAGTTATAAAGGCAAGAAGACAACTATGCCACAAAATGCATTGTTAGGTAAGGGTTAAGCTTTTGTCTTAGTCAAGCCTTTGCGAGTGAGATTGTGTGTGTTTTAACATGATGGCCTGTTTTTTCTCTATTTTGTCCATTCTTTTAATGATGTTTCATTATTTACGTAAATTCCTGCAATTCTAAAAACATGTTTTCTTATTCAATTTAATGATTTTGTATCTCTTTCAGTTCTGCGGTCTCATAACAGAAATTGTGAATGGATGTTTTCATGAATTTCTAAATTTGAATCTAAAGTATGCTGCAGTGCATCACTCAGCATTGGGCTCTAATCAGTGGCGGGAATTTCGAATCACTTGGCTCAGCTCACAAATTAGACTTGGCTCTTAAACGGCTCTTCATTCTGCACTGTTCCAGTGTTTGTCCCCAAATTGGCCAAGTCTCTTTAATTTACTTATTTAGTGTTAGTTTAAAGAAGTCATTTCATTGGATGAATTTCTAGAGACAGGAGGGTAGTGCTTCAGCTGCAGCGCCATAAAATCTACTTACTTGTTTTCTTACTTTACAGAAACTCTGCTCTTCAGTGGGAGTCGATTACCCAGATCCGGCTCAAAGAGTCGACTCAGAACAACACATCACTAGTTTTAGGGTTAGCTCTTCTCTAAGCAAATACACACATGCACATTTTTTATAAGCAGCTTTGCAGGTATAGTTTTCTCAGATATAATGAGTTATTTAGGCTACAGACTCTAATAACGGATGGAGACACCACAAGTCACATGACTGAATAATAAGTTTACTTATACGCATTAAAACACACAAGGCAAAACACTCCTCCAAGTCCTCCAAGTGCTCAGTCATGCCCTACAGACTGTTTGAGTCTCTCATCTGACACTGGTTGTCTCTCAGGTTACTTGGCTGAGAGTTCACAAGTAAGCAGGGCACCAGCTTCACCACGCAGCTCCTCAGCTTCCTCCTGAACTCCTTCCTCATCAGACAGTAAATGAAGGGGTTTAAGCAGCTGTTGGTGTGCGCTAAGCACACGGTGGCTGGGAACACGTACGTGTGCACGGTGTAGTAGGCTTCATCCCAGTAAATCACGTTAAACTTAACTAAAACGCCCCAAAAGGTGATGGCCTGGTTGGGCATCCAGCAAAGTAAGAAGGAGAGCACCAGGAGGGTGACGGTTTTCGTCACACGGCGCTTCCTCCTGGATTTACAGGCGTCCATGCTGCGCCTCTTGACGAACCTCAGCAGCAGGAAATAACAGACGGACAGTATCAGCATGGGCAGGACGAAGGCGAGCAGGATCTTCTGCAGGTGGTAGAAGGCGAGCCAGTACTGGCCAGCGGGGAACTTCAGCAGGCAAAGTTTCTCTCCGGCGACGCTGGTGACCGCTGAGAAAATGGCAGTGGGCGCGGTGGCCACTGTGGCCAGACACCACAGTACCGCGCACGCCCACCTGGCCGAGACCACTGTCCGGGGTCGCCGGGTCTTAGTGGAGGAGACGACGGAGAAGTAGCGCGTGATGCTCATCGCGGTGAGGAAGAACACGCTCGCGTACATGTTCATCACCGTCACCGAGAGCACCGTTTTACACATGGCGTCTCCAAACGGCCAGCTGAAGTCCAGCGCAGTGTCCACCGCCCAGAAGGGCAGAGTCAGCACAAACTGACAGTCTGTCAGCGCCAAGTTGAAGATGAAGACGTCGATGCTGGAGCGCCTTCTGCCGCGCTTGGCTCTCATCAGGAAGAAGACCAGCAGGTTCCCGGCCAAGCCGACTGCGCACACAAGCGAGTAGATGATGGAGATGGTTATCCTGAGCACAGGGCTCCTGTCAGCAGTCACGTCAATGTCCTGCAGGTTCCCAAACCTGCCGTGGTCCAGTGCGGTCCGGTTAATCAGCCCGCCGCTGCTGTTCGTATTAGCCATGATCTGTCCAGGAGGGGGGGAGTCCGGCAGCCCTGCCTCACCTGTGTGCTCTGCGCTGAGATGCGCTACTGCAACACCAGCACCTCAACATAACCCGCCCATCCAAAGCAGGATTGGCCAGAGCCCTGTGACAGTCACTGCTGGCTAGATTACAGCCCTCAGTGATTTAAATGGTGTGATTACTTTTGCCCAGGTGGCCATCAGCAGGTGTTACCCAATATACAGCAATGTAAACACAACACTAAGTGAACAAAGTACATCCACAATTGTACACCTGTCATACTGTAATGATGTGCTTTATACGCTAAAGCTAAAAAATAGACATCACAGTCCAAAGATTTTTATTTCTATGTTATTTGAACACGACGAATAGACCACAATGAATATTCATGATGAACAGACCAATAGAAATGCTTCAAAATCACTTCATAAATCACTTAATAAAACCTCTTTTACATTAACTTACACTGAAAGTAAAACGTTTTCGGCCTCTCGTTTTTCTGTACAGGCTCCAGCACGCTCCCGCCACCCAGAAGGATAAGCGCTTAAGAAGATGAGTGAGTGAGATTGTTTCTGTTTGTTGTCTTACTGTTATCCCTTTTGGGCAACACACTGTAAATATTTTAGTGTAATATCAGTATGATGAAGATAAGAATATCCACATCCACAGCCAGTCTGTTTTAGGTTGCAGTGACAGCTAACTGGGAGATTTAAAGGAGCAGTGTGTAAGATTTAATGGGATCTATTAGCAGATGTGGAATACATGTTTTTTTATATTGGTGTATGTTCACTCGTAACTACAAATCATTAAAGGATCAGTGGTTGCTGCTAGTCCTAATTGAACATTCTGTGTTACTGGAGACCACAAGGTTTGACAAATGGAAGGTCATACTTATTATTTAGCACAAGAGAACGCAACAGAGGGGGAATCCTTATCATCAAAACCTGACTGCCACGCCAGGAAGAGATATTCAGTTGGTTACAGTCAGCAACCTCAGCACTAGATGCTACTAAATCTTACACACTGCACCTTTAATGGAAATGTCACTGTCAAAAGTATGTCATCAGTAATTTAAGAGACATACTGTTTTTAATCACCAGATTATTGTTGGTAATTCGAGTAGTTAAAGGAAAAAACTCCATTTCCAATGATGCTCTGCCTCAGGAAGAGTTACCTTGTGGGGTATCAAGAAATCTGTGTGTGTGTTTGTGTATGTGCCAGTGCAAAGTGCGCTACCTTTGCATTACTTTTAGACAACTTCTGATCTTAGATTTTGTTGAATTAAAAAAAAAAAAAAAATTGTGTAGTTTAAGTGTTGATATGTGAGCAGCTACTCAGAGTGATTTGATGTAAACGGTGCAGATTTCTTTTGTAGTAATGATAGAAACCAGGGGTTGTTTTTACAGCACACTTTACTGTGTTGCTGTAACAACCTAGTTACTCAAAACAAATACAATTATTTAATACATTAAAAATGAGTAGCGTGATATCATCCAATCAACAACGTGATTCCTAAAAACAGCAAACCTTAAAAACACTGTAATCTGATTACACATAATTATCCAACTCTGACTTCAGGGAATCTAGATTTCATGTAGTTGTGAGTAGTAGGAAGATGTGGATCAGTAAAGAATGTTTCACTGCTACACAAAGAAACACAGTTTGTGTCTGTTGTTCTCTTAAAGTTACAGACTCAGATCTATATGTCTATAATTTACAGCTCTGTGATTTGCAGTAGTGCAGGCCAATAAGCTGGTGGCAGGTAAATCACTAACATTAATGTTAACTATCATTCATGATAACACATATTTAATTGTCACTATTTTATCTCCATTATTTCATAGATGCTGCTGCCTCTCATTTTTTTCTGTTTCCTCAGTGACATCCTCATCCCCCTGTTCAGTTTATTCACAGTCAGTTTCTCATCTATCAGGTTCACTCTCTGGCCCCAGCTTGACTTGTGTGTGTGAGACTAAAGCTGAGTTAAAGTAAAGCCCTCTCTCTCTCTCTTTCTTTAGCACTGGTGATTTGTGATTAACCATTTCCTGCCATAAACTTATCCTGTGATACTGTTGACTTATATAATTCAAACTGATGGCGGTTTCAAAGTTTGTAAACCCTTTAGATTTTCTGCATAAACCTAATTAAGGAGAAATCAATCAAACATCCGTTTGTCCCTTATCTTCCACTTTATCCCACTAGTCACGGTCACGGGGGGCTGGAGCCAATCCCAGCGTCATAGAGCAAAGGCAGAGTACACCATAGACAGGTAGCCAGTCCATCACATGGCCAACACACACTCACTGACACCTACAGGCAATTTAGAGTGACCGATCAACCTAACATGCAGTGTGTTTGGACTGTGGGAGGAAACCAGAGGAAACCCACTCAAGCACGGGGAGAACATGCACACTCCACACTCCACTCCACTCGAACAAAAGTATGTGAACCTTTGCTTTCTGGTGTGACCACCCTGTGCAGCAAAAAGTAAACTAAATGTTTCTGGTAAATCAGTCATACATACTCTCAGAGCAATTCTAGCCCTTTCCTCCATACAAAGCAGCTTCAACTCTATTAAATTGAAGCAGGATTAGGTTCTTATGTTCAAATTCAGTGTTTTCCTTTCTGCAGACATCAGCAATGTTCTTTCAGATGAGCAGCCACTTTCTCCTTACAGCTTACTCTGTACATGCTTGTTGATCCGTGTTATTAAAACATGCACATTAAAGCCACTGAGAGAGAGGCCTTTACTGGTTTAGAAGTTACTCCAGGTTCTTTTGTGACCTCTAGGGTTAGGGTTAGTGTTACACACCTGCTTTTGGAGTGATCTTTGTTGGTTGACCACTCTTGAAGAGAATGGAAATGGCTGCCCCTGCAGTGAGTTGATAATGCTTAGCAGCATCAACTCACCATTTACACCTGATTATTATCTCATTGACCAAAAAAAACAAATTCACCTTGAAATGATACTTTTGCCACACAGGATGTAATATTGGCTCATTGTATTTTCGTCTTATTAGTTAAATTGGGGTGCATTTTTCTTCTTGTAGTACTTTAGAAAATCTGATTGTTTATATATTGTTTATATATATATATATATATATATATATATATATATATATATATATATATATATATATATATATATATACACACACAGGGGTTGGACAATGAAACTAAAACACCTGTCGTTTTAGTGTGGGAGGTTTCATGGCTAAATTGGACCAGTCTGGTGGCCAATCTTCATTAATTGCACATTGCACCAGTAAGAGCAGAGTGTGAAGTTCAATTAGCAGGTAAGAGCACAGTTTAGCTCAAAATATTGCAATAACACAACATGGGTGCCATACCAGAGTTCAAAAGAGGACAAATTGTTGGTGCACGTCTTGCTGGCGCATCTGTGACCAAAACAGCAAGTCTTGTATCAAGAGTTACGGTATCCAGGGTAATGTCAGCAGACCACCAAGAAGGATGAACCACATCCAACAGAATTAACTGTGGACGCGAGAGGAAGCTGTCTGAAAGGGATGTTGGGGTTCTAACCCGGATTGTATCCAAAAAACATAAAACCATGACTACCCAAATCACGACAGAATTAAATGTGCACCTCAGCTTCTCCTGTTTCCACCAGAACTGTCCGTCGGTAGCTTCACAGGGTCAATATACACGGCCGGGCTGCTATAGCCAAACCTTTGGTCACTCGTGTCAATGCCAAACGTGGGTTCCATTGGTGCAAGGAGTGCAAATCTTGGGCTGTGGACAATGTGAAACAAGTATTGTTCTCTGATGAGTCCACCTTTACTGTTTTCCTTACATCCGGGAGAGTTACAGTGTGGAGAAGCCCCAAAGAAGCGTATCACCCAGAGTGAAGCATGCCCAGAGTGAAGCATCGGGGTGGATCAGTGATGGTTTGGGCTGCCATATCATGGCATTCCCTTGGCCCAATACTTGTGCTAGATGGGCGCGTCACTGCCAAGGACTACGGAGCCATTCTGGAGGACCATGTGCATCCAATGGTTTAAACATTGTATCCTGAAGGTGGTGCCGTGTATCAGGATGACAATGCACCAATACACACAGCAAGTCTGGTAAAAGATTGGTTTGATGAACATGAAATTGAAGTTGAACATCTCCCATGGCCTGCACAGTCACCAGATCTAAATATTATTGAGCCACTTTGGGGTGTTTTGAAGGAGCGAGTCAGGAAACGTTTTCCTCCACCAGCATCACGTAGTGACCTGACCACTATCCTGCAAGGAGAATGGCTTAAAATCTCTCTGACCACTGTGCAGGACTGGTATATGTCGTTCCCAATACGAATTGACGCTGTATTGGCCACAAAAGGAGGCCCTACACCATACTAATCAATTATCGTGGTCTAAACCCAGGTGTTTCAGTTTCATTGTCCAACCCCTGTATATACACATATACACACACACACACACACACACACACACACACTACTGCTCAAAAGTTTGTGATCACGGTGAAATTTTCTTGTTTTCAATGGAGTATCTTCCTTCCTTAACACAACAATGAACTGACGGGTCTCTAAAGAAAGTTGTTTCTTTCTGGTCATTTTGAGTCGGTCAGCAAGCCAACAACTGCTGATGCTTCAGATACTAAACTAACCTAGAATATTGTTCTTCCTTTTATACTCACTTATTAGTAGAATGTTTTTCAGCTGTGCATCACAATTGAGCAAAAGTGTCCTAACAAGCAATTAGTCCAATAACATCCTTAACTTGGATTGATGGCCGTACCAGGAGATTTAGGCAGAGGACTGAGAATTGCTGATAAGAGGACTATATGCAAAATAAGCCTCTATACAAAAATAGGCTTTAATGCAAACATTTTTATTATTTAAAAATCATCTGATAAACTAAAATGAATAGTGAAATGGACAATATTGTTTGTGAATTGCATGAAAATTGCATGAATTGCATGAAATGAAATTCTAAAGTGATCCTAAACTTTTGAGCGGTAGTGTATATAAATACACACATTCCTAAATGACTTCCAAACTTTCAATCAACACTGTAATTGGTGCCACATGCTACAGTTCCACATCCACAAAAAAAAATAGCTTACGGCAAGTGCGTGGGTGGATTATGTCTAGGAGCGCATTATTTTGATTCCCTCAGGCAGGATGGGGGTTATGACTGATGCATCCCTGTCATGACGGAGAGGAGTTTGACCAGCAGAGGCGGCCCAGGTTGGATATCATTCAGCTTGAGTTACATCTGGAAAGACATGCTTGCTAGTTCTGTGACTGATATGGTTAAATATCATTTCTGCGGTTTATCAACAAGTGAGCACAAGGTTGATGGGCTTGCTGTGACTGACATAGGCACTTCCTCACTTGCCTCAGTCTCAGGAGGAACCTCATGATCATCTTCTATCATGACTGTTTTTTGGACTGATCTGCAAAGTGTGGAAAATAGCCCTTTGCATCCAGAGGGTCCCACATCAGGTGGCTATTCCAGCGCTGGCTGGCTGCTACCTCAATTGCTATAGCTGTGTGGATACTTCTTTTGGAAATGCTCTTTTCTAGTTTGGTAATGTGGTCTTCTACACAGCTTCTCTTTTGTCTTTGGTTTGAATGACAATCAACTCTTTCTACCACTGTCTGTATATATATATATGCACAGATTTTTACCATGATGGACAGCAAGCCATCATAACTAAGCCATCACACTTTGGGTCTGCAGATCTGGTGTTGTGCTTTGTCATTGTGGTTGGTAGTGGACAGAAGTTCTAGAGGACCTGTCAATGTCATTCTCCATCTGTACTTGACTGCCATTAAAAGTTATTATAATTGTGTGGGTGGATTATCTCTAGGTGCCCTCTAGCTACAGGCAAAAGCCGTCTAGAACCCCAGCTCAAATTCTCAAGAGTTTCTCTCCCCCAACCGCACCCCAGTCTTCCTCATACTGCCATCAAATGTTGACAGGATGGTCTATACTCACAAACTGGTTTTAAACACAAAACTATTGGTTTGTTTTTGTACAGTATGTTTTAAATCCCTTTTTAAGAGCTTTCTAAGCCACACTGTAAATCCAACCCTGGCTGTATTTCACTTACATCCACAAGCAAGTCAAGGAAAGTGAGAACAGAATATAGGTAATAAAGACAGAAATGGTTAATAGTTGTCTTTGTTTTATTACAGCTAAACCGCTCTCTACATAAACAAGTAACATTCATTAGGTAAACAATGTATTCCAAAGCAAATAATAAATAATTTATTTGATATTTTGTACAAACCAATAGTGGCTTGATATACATAATGATTTCTCTCATAATGTACCATAAAATAATACAAGTATTTAAGGCAGAGAGAACTCATGCTTGCCAGTCGCACTGGGACAGCTAAAATAGGCCGACCCCCTCGTCTAGTGGTATTATTCTGCTTCTAGTCTGAAAATGGTGCATGATAAGTGTGAACTGAGTGGCCATCATATATGTATACTCTAAAAGAAGGAGCTCGCAGTGTGGGGACTGTGTGCTTGGTAATTCTTGTTGCGGGCACAGGGTAAAACTAAAACAAACCATATGGCCCCTAGCTGAAGCAAACTCGTCATGGCTTAAATTCAGTGTAATCTCATCTAAGAGGTGTTCGAGATCAGTTCATGGTCCCTCAGTGCATGTGTGTGTGACGATTTTTTATCAGGCTCAGCATGGGGGGTCTAAGTATGCCTTACAACTGGCCAGTGTCTGGACCACAGGGACAGTGAGTAATGGATCTGCAGCCTGTCTGAGTATGTGAGGAGTCTTATACTAGGCATACGTCACAATGGAGCCAGAGTATATCCACACTCAGCTGGCATTCATTGTTTAAGTGTTTAATTGCAACAAAAAAAAAGTCAAATCTGACACAGCATGATAGATTCAGGAGATGGAATTAATGCCTCAAGCATCTGGTACAGCACAGACAAAGATCTATATGAGAGAACGAGAGACACATGGACAAATAAAAAGATACTTGTTACAATGCAAAGCAAGTGACAAGAGCTCTTTAAATAATTAATGAAGAAATAAATGCTCAATGACAGTAAAGCATTGTCAAACAAATAGTAAAAATATAATATATAGATTAAAATAAATAAATTCAATTTTATACAAAGGTATGGTGGTGGAGGGGCAGCAAAGATGATGTAGATGTGAGCTCACCTGCAAGAACATTTCACAGAACCTAAAAGGATAGTTAAACATTTTGGCAACCAAAGCTTTCCTTTTATGTACACAACTTCACATGGCTTTATCTGTTTCCATCAGTCTGCATGCTGTATGAAGATGCGGGAACCTACAGGAACAGCTACACGACTCCCTTACAACTGGGTCAGAAGCAAGCCTTACAGGTGACAGTTTACGTAGGCAGTGGTAGGCCTGTCACAATTATTGCATAATAATTGCAAACGTTCACTGTAACATGGTTTAAGTGCAACACATGGAAAAACAGAATTGCATTTTCATCTGTTGGGCTGCAGCAATAAAACAAAACATGAAATAAAGCAGAAAGCACGCTAGCTTGTTGTAACTTCACACTTGGTGCTTTAGAGGGCAGTGCTGAGTAATGCCAATTTTAGCTGTATCAACAGCTGGAAAACATCTGCCAATGTGGCCATTTAGACTTGTACTTCTATAATTGCATGAAATGAAAAAATCAGTTATTTAATTCATAATTAATCATCAGCTAGAATGTCATGATCATGACAGGCCTGTTTGAATTTAGTGGAAAGCAGTTCCAAATGTCAATATATCTCAAAAATGTACATATATTTGCTGCACATGTAAATGCTGAATCAGAACAGGAATCTCAGGTTTCAGTATTAGCCGAGATTCTTAAGAGAACTTCTTATGTTAAATAGTTACAGACCATTCGGACTGTATAAAGAATGAAAAGGAAAAATAACAGTACTGCTGAATTCAGTAAGAAAGAAAAAAAACATTGTCAAAACGTTCAACTATCCCTTTAAAGAAACTCAGAGAGATGATCATCATAGACCTCAAAGACTATGACGAAAACGATAACTGTTAACCCAAATCATTGGAAGAAACAACAGGTACCTATGTTGAACACAATGCCAGAACAGCTTTAAGCACCTCCAGGCAGCAGAGACAAGACTTCTATTTCTTTGTTTAGACATCTGTTTACATTTCTGACCATGGCGGTGTGCTTCAAGTTGAATAAACCCTGAAAACGCTGACCGAAAGAACAGACAAAAATGTGTAAGCAGTTCAGGACAATCTGATGCTTTAACGATTTAAGTGGTTCTGATGAAGAAAAGAAGACTAATGTTCAGCATAGGCATCATGTTTCATTTTAAGAAAGCTGGAGCCAAAATCAATTCCTCCCCCAGCTTAAAACTCAGTGCCTGGCTCCTGAAGTTAAGTCAATGTGCTCATAAGGAGGGCTCTAAATACAATCTAATTTCAGTGTCCCTTAGGGTGGAGAGAATGCAACACCTCCATCAGCCTTCTGTTATAAACACAAAATTCCTCAAGTGATTTACTTCATAACACAGAATACCTGACACTTCTAACTTTATCTCCCATTTTTCTCCCCCAATTGTCGAATGAATCACAACAGATTACAGCATTTCTGCCTAATTAGCTTAAAGCTGACTTTCGTTTGAAAGATTATGGGGAGCTAGGTGGAAGTAAATGCAAACGTGGAATTAGAGGTGACTGCCGTTTCCGTCCCGAGCACGCCTCATGGCTAGATCCTGTAATGGCATAAGGAAATGCTTTTTATACAGCATACAAACTACATAAGTTAAAAGCCTCATAAATTACCTACACAAGAACGTTTAATTAAATAACATACTGACCCCTCAGAGGACCAAAACGACGTCTGAGGCCAGAGTCTTATGATAAAATGAAAGAAATGAAACCAAAAACAAAACAAAAACACTGACCAAGATGAATCTGATTCCATAATTAGGACTGAAAGTGTTTGTGGTGAAACAATATAGCAAAAAGAGTATAAAAGGTACAGAATAAGATAGTCAAGGGACGAAACACAGAGCAGTGAAAAAACATCTTCAGTATCCACACAAAAAATATCAACTGAAGTCACTCACTGGGCAGGCAGCGTCCTGTTTATATACAAAAGTAAAACTGAAAATAGATATTTCTTCTCTGTACAGCATTTTTTTCTTCTTCTTCTTCTCTTCTTTGTACAAAAGTCTTTGTTCTCTCTTCCCCCCAACCCCACCCCCCACCCCCCACTCTCGTCTCTCTGCCCCATTCGTATCTAAATCCTCTTTGAGTGCACCAAACCTCTCTAGTCTTCCACAGATGGTGATAAGGGCCAGTCTTTGGGTGTGGCGCCCTCGTGTGGTCAGTCGAGTGAGATGACGTCAGGGATGGAGCCGTATATGACTGAGGCGGCCGCGTCCGAGCGTGAGCGGGACATGCTGCTGTGTGGGTGGGTGTCCCGCAGGCTGCTGGAGGACACCAGGCTGCTGCTGCTACCACTGCTGCTCCCACCGCTGCCATTCACCGGCGCCAGAGAACCGCTCACTGGCGTGCCCGCCTGCTCCAGGTACAGCTGTGAGGAGTTGTAGGGCATGAAACGGTTCAGGAGGAGCTCGTGGTCTTCTGAGGCTGACGCCGAGGCCGACGCTGCGGCTGCCGCTGCCATCACCATGTTATAATGCTGGAGGTTGGAGGTAAAGGAATAAAATGAGGTTGAGTTGTGTGGCACTAGTCACTGGTTGCACACTGTTTATATACACTCTTCCCTCTATATATACACACTGTAATAATATATATATATATATATATAATAATAATAATTATTATTATTATTAATATATACACATAATAAAAACAGAGCATGATAAAGCTCTCCACACAATTTTTTTACTTTTAGTTCTTGGTTTTCCGAGAAAAAGCAAAACAACCACCATCATTCAAAAGTTTGGAATCAGTTTTATTTGGATTATAGATCAAGCTGAATGATATAAATGCCTGAAAAACACAAAATATGAACCATGACTTAAAAGGGCCTTAGAGGACTCTTATATGTGATTAAATCAGTTATTAAAACAAAATAGATAGCACATCTCTACAATAACAGACTTTCCACTAATTCACATGACAAGCTTTAGCCTTTATATAAGTTTAACAGAAAGTGATTTATAGGCCATGAACACACAATTTATGAAACCTGTAGCAAGAACTACCTAAGCTAACCAAAAAACACTGGCACTTTGCTTATATTTAGTTTGGTGTCTAGTTATATTTTAATGTATGTTAACTGTATGAGTCACTATTATATTTAAAGGGGACATATCATGAAAAACTGATATGTATAGGTGTGACAACTACTTTGAGTCTGACATGAAGCTGAAGCAAGTGTCTTATTCATCTTAAATATCAACTGCTGTTAACTGCTGCACCGTTAAAGGTAAAAGAGGAAAACGAGTAAAAAGCATATAAAAAGCTGACTTCAGCTCCGACTGTTGTTTTGATGCTGGGTTAGTGCACTTTCACAAAATAGGGATACATACCAGGGCAAGTAATTTTGTTGGCCTTTAAGCACAAGCTGGTCATTTAAAGGTACAGGCACGCTTGCTGTCGCTTTGAGGAGGACTATTCGGACAAAGTGAAAAGGTTGCTGTGGTGCCTCATCCTGGTTCTATTTTGCAGTATAAGCCCCCAGAGAACTGCCGTAATTAACTTGTAGGAAGTGGGTGTAACATGTGACCTTTTAAATTAATGTATGAAGTGATTCCAAACTTCCAAATGTTGGTGTAGGTTAACTTATTTGCATGCAGTGATTCCTGAAAGCTAAATGATTCAGAGCTTACCGGATGATTTTCCCCTTGTAGAAATGAAAAGAAATTCAGATCTGTAGAACAAAAATAAAAGGCAATAAAAAACATTAAGAGATTCTAAATATAAAAAAAAAACATACAACTGTTTTATGCACAAGTTTATGCATCTATTTCTTGCCTTGGAGTGAAATATATGTAAATGTAATTAACACAGCAATGAGTCTTACAGAAAACATGACACACCCACAATTTGCCCATAAGCACCTTCTGCTTAGCCGGCAGTTTAGGCACATACCTGACAAGTCACCGGGTGTGTGATAATAATGGCGGTAGTCCTGAATGAGAGGAGGTGGTGGGGGGATGTAGTTTGTCTCCACTGCGGGCATGCTGGGAGCTCGCGTCACAGGTGATGCCTGATGATGAAGATTCAGCACCCTGTATGGAGACACGAAAGTCACATAATAATAATGACAAATAATAAAAGTTTGATCTTTTGTATGTAAAGTTAAAGTCTCTCAGTCTTGTCTCAGCTAGCAGCAATTAACCGTAACACTGTACTGTAGGTCAATGCTTATAAGCCTACATGACACCTACATAAACTTGCCATGACAACTTATATAACGCTACGCAAATGTTTAGAAATGCTCATTTCAAATGTTTATTTATCCTTTACTGTTTTCTTGTGACAATGGAACAACACAACAGCAATATCAGTTTAGACATTTCAGTAGGTACCTAGTCTTTGAACTGAGCTGTGGTTTCTTCATGTTTGGAGTCGAAACCAGGGTTATGATTGGAGCTTTACATTAAAGCATGAAGTGTACCAATAGTAGCTATATTAACCAAAAGTAGTGCTATCCATGTGGTTTTCATTTGGTTTGTCCAACACTTAAGTCCGATTTTAGGCATAAGTGTGAATATTTAGAACCTTCTGCAAAATGTAAAGACGGTGGTAAAGACTATGGTTTAGTAATGCGCACACCTGAACTTAAGATTATAGCTAGTCTGAATTTATGTACAGATGGTGCAACCAGCCACCTGCTCTAAACTGAAACTGACTGAAAAACATCTATCCAATATTCTCTTCTGAAATTTAGCAGTTCATATCAAGATAAACTAGAAACATTTATATTTGTTCCAGGTTTCTTCAAGACTGGGTTATTGCCAATAAAGGTGCACTGTAATAGAGACTGACCCTTTGCTGACTGGGGGTGAAGTAGGCGATAGAGATGGGCAGGCTCGTTTGGGTGGAGGCTCTTCATCGTTATCATCATCATCTGATGAACTGTCCAGAGTCAGGTCAATCACTTCTACTTTTTTACTGTTACTACTGCTGCTATTGGACGAACTGTTTCTGTGGTCAGACACCACTGCTCGACATGAACCTGAAACCCAGAAAAAAAAAGAGGAATCCTTTACTTCTTCAGTGGAATCAGGAAACAATGGCACACAATGATACACAAGATCCCTACATGCATTACAACAACCTTACCAAAAAAGAAAATAAAAAAAAAAACACAAGTATTCTCTCATTACGGTTGGGAGCAATTATATTCTGAGTCCTCTAGAGGGCAGAACAACTAGCAGTTGCTGTGTTTACCCTCCAGGCCGTTGGAGGAGGCAGACACCTCCTGCACCACCTTCTTGGATCTCATAGGAGCCCAGTTGCCATCCTCCTTAAACTGGATCTCATCACAGTCTACACAGCTGTTCAGTATTTCCATAAACAACCTGCACCCAAAAGACAACCATCATCTCCGCATCATTCTTCTTCACTCAGTAACTTTGAGGTAAAGACAATTTGTGGACAGAAGTGAAGTGAGGCCAACAAATGACGTAAACTGTGTTCTGTAAGACAATAATATTGTCTTAAGGTTTTACTTCAAGGAGTGAAATTCCTTAGTGAGCCAGGAAATTTAAGTTGAAAACCAGGAATGTCTGATAGTTAAAAGTAAGTAGGCTTTGGCTGAGGTTTGAACTGAAATATCCTCTCCCCAGGATGATATGTAGAATACACAAATAAAGAATATGCAGAGGTTGAGCTCCGGAAAGATTACTGCCTCTCAGTAACGAGTGTGGGTGATGGGGCACTGACCCGTCGATGATGAGGTGCTCGTATGGAGCTTTTTTATCACACACTGGACACACCCAGGTGGGCTTCTTCTCATTCATTTGGATGTAGAGTGTAGCGTCAAAGCACTGCAGGTGTGAGCAGGTCAGCGCTCGGCAGGGAATCATTAACCGCATCTTCCCCAGCTGCCGATTACACAAACAAATACATAAACAAGTGAATCACAGCATGCCAGCATCCTCTTTATCAGTTCTGTGTACTAATGTTTAAGACTATGGTCTACACTTCAAGACAGACTACACAACCAGCTAATTACCAGCCATGTAAACATGGTGCTGGAAGAAAGTGGGGGCAGAGGGAGTATGTGGAGGAAATGAGGTTATGGTAGCTTTGGAAAACTCCAACGATCTCATTTAGCAGTGAACCTAAACAGGGGATTATATTTGGTACAAGTATCTCTTCAGTAACGCTTACATTAAAGGACAAGATTATGTCTATATATAACAGCCTAAGATTAAATTGAAAAAACAAAAACAACAACAACAACAACAACAACAAACGTTGCATACCGGACAAAGCAAGGAGACTCTCAGGCTAGTGGTAGCGATCTCGCTGTCTGGGTCAGCTGTTAACTTCTCCTTAACTGTTGAAATAAAAAACAAACAAACAAACAAATAAACACACATAAAATATAACCAAACAGCAATGGAAAAAGTTCCAGAAACTAAGGGTGTGTCCATAAGATAATCAGTATCAGTCCAATACTGCCTAAAATTACTGGCCTGGATAATTGAGGAAAAAAAGTATAATCATATATGATCTGTTGGCCTAAACTATCAAATAAATGCTTAACTAAACTTTTAAATTTTAACTAAACTTTCTAAAATGCAGTTTTCTTTTCCTCTTCTTAAATGCTGACACTGAAAATCTGAGAATTATGGGCAGTAAAATATCACTTCATACATTTTGCCTCAATCACAGAAAATTTGCAGCAATTAAAAAAAAAAAATAATAATAATAGAAATGTAAGAGGTGGATGTTGACTGTGATCTAAAGCTTCAGTTTATCATGTTTTACTGAAAATGCTTCACTGGGTTTCCCATTACGGTAACTGTGGTCTCAAGATGTCTGCTTTTGAGAGTTTGTGATTCATTTGAAATAATCGAACGGCTCTGGCTCCACTCACTGCCCTTCATCAGATGGTTTTATTTGGACAACAAGTCTAGCTCATAATTGCACAACATATGCCTGACTACTTTAATGCAACTGTGATCAGCTCTTTTTGTGGTGTCAGTTGAGGAAAAGAATCATATGAAATTTTTTTGAAAGTATTTGTAATAGTAAAAACAATGCTGTGGCCGCTGACATCTTTAGCCCACACTGGTGTTAACAACTGCTTTGTATTGTGGATATCTCTGAAGTATGATTAGTTTCTTATGCAGAGAAGCAATATTTTTCATGTGATTGACACCACAATTAAAAAAAGTGACCCAAAAAGGACTGGAAGTTCTTTTGGAAAGCTGTCTCTGATTGTTTGTATCTCTGATTGGTCCAAGATAGAGGAATTGTGGGAATGGCATGGATACAAAGCATGCAGAGAGCGCAGTAAAAAAATGGGACCTGGAAGAGTGGAAAAAGTGGAAGATGGAAGAGAATCAAATGGCCATCAATATGTATTCTAAAATAACGCACTGAGTGCTCTGGAGTGGTCTGGGTTCCTGATGCCTTTTGACCGAAGTCTCTGTAGCAACACTGAAGAGGACTGCTGTCGGACGAGGTACACAGCCATGGAATAACTCTAAACAAAGAAAAGAAAAGGCTCATTAGATAAAAGTTCACTGCAACATGGCAGGTTTCTGAAATTCCTCCATGATGTACCAGGGGAGTGTGCTAATGTCCAGCTCTTACACCAGTATTTGATTCCTTACCCTTCCAATTTCTGATGTCCAAGATACCACTATAGTGTTGGGGACTGTTGTGGACAACCGGACCAGGGAGGTAATGTTGATAGGTCTGCTTGGTCGCTTTGGCTCCACTCCATTTTTAGTTGGAGGAAGATAGCCCTAGAGATAACCAAGGAAAAAAACAAATGTATAACAAAAGTTATAAAGCAACTTTATTAAGTATACCTCCCTGCATCTGCACTCACTGTCCATTTTATCAGCTCCACTGACCATAAAGGAGCACTCTGTAGTTGTACAATTACAGGCTGTAGTCCATCTGTTTCTCCTCATACTTGCTAGTCCACCTTGTAGATATAAAGTCAGGAACAAAAGCTCATCTGGTGCTTCACAGTTTGTATTTGTTATCCTCTAGACCTTCATCAAAGGTCAGAGCATACTGTTTACAGCATACTGCATATCTTTGGTTGGTCACAGTCCAATCTGTTGTGTCTGATCTACTCTTATCAGTACACACTAACATGCCACCACCAAGTCAGTGCTGTGAGTGATCCACTACCAAATAATACCTGCTCTGTGGTGGTCCTGACCATTTAAGAAGAGGAAGAAAAGGGGGCTAACAAATTCAGCAGAGAAACAGATGGACTAAAATCTGCAACTGTAGAAAATGCACCTAAATGCCATGACCTTCACATTTAACCCAGCCGTGCAGTGAAACACCCATGGACAATCACACCAGTGCACAGAGACGAGGGTGACAGTGAGCACACCTGACCGGAGCGTGTGTTGTCGGTTCAGGGGATCGAACCTGGCTGGTTCCCTAACTACGACTGCCCCTAAAGTAACTGTCAGAAGTGGGAATATGGTAAGTGGACCTTATACAAACAGGTGTACTTAACGAAGTTGTTGGTCAGTGTATTGAACAATTTATATATATGTACTCACTGTCCAATCACTTACTTCATTTGCATTATATATAACTGAGTATGCCACTGATAGAATCAAGAAATACTGAGAATACTCTAAAACAACACTGGATCTCAAAATAAACACATACACTGAGCCTCTTATTAAACATACTGGTTAGACTGTATTAGAGAAACTAAAAAAGAAACAAAGTTTAAGTTTAGCTTTTTTATTTTTCAAATCAGAAATTTTGAACAAACTCACAGGGAGGTTACAGGGCTTCCCATTCACTTTCACACAGAGGTTGGGTGGGAAATGGTCTTCCTGAGGACAACTAGTCTCAGATAGGCAAAATCTGAAAACAAGAAAGAAGAAAAAAAGCAGGTAGAACCTGTGCATGATGTGGGGCCACCAAAGGAATGTGTGGGAGAGATTTTTCCTGGCCTAGAGAAACCCAAACAGCAAAAGTGCTGGAATGCTAAAAGAACCTAAACATTTAGGAACAGTTAAGATGTGCTAGCTCCTGTGTCTGTGTATACTTACAGCAGTAATAAAAAAAAGAAAAAGGCTTTTCAGACACAGTGCAGACATATCTTATTATTCTTTTAAATGCATCAAGTGATGTAAATTACGGGACGCTTTCCATAACTTCAATAAAGTAATGTCATTTCTCACTGTCATACTAGACTGTTAATAGATTTTGCCTTTTGCTCAACTGTGAATGAACAATTCTTTCATCATACCTTAGCTGAACTTGTACTGAGAAGTCACATTTGGTCCCAGAGATGTCCCTGCGAAAACAGAGAGGGGGAGGGGAAGCGAGAGAGTGAGAAGTAGCATACCAAGCATTCTGAAAGACAGCTTGGGCATGTTTCAGACACCAAAGCTTTGCAGGACTGATCAACAGTAACAACTACTACTTGCTCTCCTGAGCAGGTTCAAGCTAACAATCCCAGACGGTCTGGAGTTGATATAAAAACAGTAGGTTTCCTGTTGAAATGATGCAACTATTTAAAAGTGGTTAACCTGCATATCTAACAGTTTAGTATTAAAAACCTAGATCATATAAATAAGACACGCTAATCAACTATTCCTCCCCCGCACTTACATGGAGCTGCTGATCTGTTGGACTTGCTGAGGTGTCAATGCAAACGCAAAGCATGTTTCCTGAAACCTCTGACTGTTGTCTGAGGCTGAAAAACAATAGAGGGCAGGGGACACAGGAAGACAAACCATGAGAATTAAACTGTTGGTTGGCGAGCAGAGATAAAAGAGGACCAAGATAAACCTAGACGTTTGTGGAATTGTAAGGCACTGCACTTCAGAACTTTTGTCAGGATGTTGCACAGGCAATGTGGAGTTGTTTTGTTAAGCACAACATTTAGTAGTTTTCAAAAGAATTTAAGACGACAAACAGGTAAGCAAAAAAATAAATAAAGACAAGGCACGGGTTGTGACTGTATTTAGTAACACGGCTACAGGTTTATATTGGGACAGCACAACACAACAGAGACCAACATAATATTTAAGGAACAATAAAGAACAGACACAAATGTTGGTGAACACTGTGCCTAATACATTAAAACAGAAAACAACTGCTTATAAACCAACATACTACTTCTACAACAGGAACAAGCACCAATTTGCTGTTCTTCCTCTGTGGAGTACAACTCTAAATGCTTATGTACTCATGTTCATAGTTGAACTGTACAACAGGTCCAAAAATAACCTTGAGTTACGCAATCCAATCTCCTTAAAGCAAGGAAGGGCTTCAGGGGAGAGAGAGAGAGAGAGAGAGAGAGAGAGAGAGAGAGAGAGAGAGAGAGAGAGAGAGAGAGAGATAAGAGCTGCTCTAGCTGCTATCGTAACGAAAGGCTCATCCTTTCACAGCTTATCACACAGGATGTGCCATGCAGTCCAGGACAGACTGTCACACCTTTGAGAGATAAGTGTGTTCACACTACAACTGACCCAGAAGGTGTGCGTGATGACACCCTCATCTGTTACATTTAAAAAATAAATAAATAACAATATGGACCTAATCTTCACTCATAAGTGTTTAATTTGCCTCTATACATCAGGAGTCTTCCTCTCTATAAGGTAACCAAAGTCTTTAAAGGTTACATTGCTAATTGAGTTGCTTAACAGATGGTGGATGCAGCATACATCAACCATCTGGCAAGAAGTTAACATGAAAATGTAACGCTTGACTCCTGCATACAGATGTGCTCATGTAAGAAAAAACTGAAAGACTCACAGCTGAAAATTCAGCTGAAAAGTGATCAGAGAATCTAAGAATACCCACAAGGAATAGCAAAAGTATGGCTGTGATATCCAAAAGGGAGATCTTGATCTTGTTAGTGCATTTTGATTAACTCTTATCTGTAATAGTTAATGAACAGACATCCAGTTAATTATATTGAAAGAAAAAGCCAAACAACAAATAAGCTTCAGCCAAAATTAACAATAGCCTGTATGGTTAGTTTTTTACACTTAAGAGCATTAAAACAATGTTTCCCATTAATAACCTATTAATTACCTTTGCACTAGTGTGCAATTGCAGAACTGTTTAACGTCAAATGGAAATTTACTTAAAATTTAACTTCAGAAAGATCAGAATATCTATTTCAGCACATTTGTGTGAATCTGGTCACAAAATCAGATGATACTGGCTGACATGACATGCAGAGCCCCACATAATTTATTTACTAGTTTCAGTTTGTTATAAGCGTGCAATTAAAAGAGGAAACTGGGTTGGGGGGGTTAAAATATAGCTTGATAATCCTGCACTTAATAATCCAATTACGGTAGTTCTCAAGCTATTCAAGTATTTAAACTGTCATGTAAACAGCATACTGTGATTTTGAAATCTGATGAAAAAAAACTGGATTTTATCTCAACAATAAGACTTAAGTCTCAAAACAGCAAGGCAAGCAGCGTTGAACACAGCAACTGAAAGGTGGCATCAAAACACATTTAGTGCAACACAAAAACGTAAAATGTTGCATGCTAGACGAAATGAAGAATTTAGATATTCATCTTCCAGATGATGCATTTTCTTACTCTGTGAGTTTACTGGCTGGCTGCAAAGCAGAAATCTGATTAATGATCAACTTAGGCAGACACAGAGTTACCCATCATCTGATCTCTCATGTAAAAACAATCAAGGATGATTGACAAAATTTGGTTTTCTCCAGTTCTCCAGACTGCAACTGCATGTAAACACACTCAGTGTATATGTCATACTCAGTGTGACAATGTATATGTATTACTGTATATTACAAGTTACAGTACCATGTGTAGTAGGTAAAATGCACAAAACATTTTGGGGTTTATAAATCAAATAGTCTTTGCATTAAACAGGCTAAGAGGGATATAAGCCTTTTGTACAACACTCAGATTGAATTAAAATAACAGAATGCTTGTGATGCTCACAGTTAAGTCTACAATTCTGCCAGCAATGATACTAATGGAACTGCTGAAAATTTGTACTGTTGGCTGTTTCACATAGTTTAGTGGTTGTGGCCATGTCTTGTTTCCGTCTTCAAAGCTATACGTTAAATAACCACATTTGTCATTTTTGTGATGATACTTTTTGTTGTTTGTGGGAGGACACAGCACATCCTCTCCACTCATATTTACAAAGAGCATATCACTCACCCAGGCTGGTGGGCTTGATCAGCTCATCCAGCACGTCATAGAAAGGCAGCCTCTGGAGCTTGACATCTGGGTGGACAGGGTGCAGAGCAGAAGGTAGGTGAGGAAGGCCCAGCTCATGCTTGGGGCCCAGAAGAGAAACAGGCAGCAGAGGCGAAGGGGCGCCGTGGCTGTCGAACCCCAGCTGGGTGAGGCTGGCAGGCAAGCCTCCATGACCTCCACCAGTCGTGGAGTGGACCCCCGGAAGCGAGAGGTCTGTCGGAGACACCATCTTTGTGGGGAAGCGGCGACGATAGAGCTCTTTGATCTTCATCTGCACGGCAGGACTGCAGCCAGCCTTCAACAAGTGGAGCGCTTTGGTCAAGAGTTCGTGCTTTCTCCCGTGCTTGTTACGCCCTGCGTATCCCAGGAGTACTTGTAGCTCCGAGACACGCAGGCTCATCACCATTTGCTGTTTGGCCCAAGGAGACAGAAGAACATCATTATTCTGGGCTGAAGCCATTGAGCAAAGAAAAGACAATGCATGACAGAACAAAAATTCAGAATAATTTATTCACTAAATCACTTAAGATGCGCCAAAACATATAAAGCAAACCATAAACAAGAACTGACTCATATGATCGGATTACGTTATGATAACACCTGTAACAAAATTCTCTGTACACAAAGTTATGTGCAACATAATCACAGTAAATGGCAAAAGTTGACAAACAGGAATACTAGCCTAGAAAACCGTGATAACACCATCTGACAAACAGTTACAGTAATAGCATAATAACCAGTTAAACCAGGCACAGGTACAAGTTAGGGTACCTTCATATTATACAATTGTCTTATTATATAGTTATTGCAACATGTAGGAATTAAATAGGTCTAAAAGCCTAACAGCACCGAAAACCTCAGCTGAAACCTTATCTAGCATATCCAATTCACAACATAACCATTCTCATCACACTCTGAACATTTGGGTTGAAAATAAATGCTAAGCAAATATAACAACTATATTGAAGTGATCACATTAAGTCATCCTTACTACAACAAAGACCCAGTGAAGCTTTCTATGTTTTTGATTTAAAGAGCAAACTTCAATCACACTATGTTTTATTTATAAGTCACTCTAATAAAAAAGTTGTATCTAGCAAGAATAAGATCACATCCTTTTCTTAGAGGCAACAGAAACACACATGAAAAACCTTTTTTGAGTGAGATGTTTTATTGTTAGAAGGATCAACCGACTCCCCATGAAACAACACACCTCCTACACTGCTGATTTGTTGGCCACAGCTCTGATACAAGTTTGTTTTAATTATGGCTATAGTTCCACCATTGTATTCACAGTGAACTGTCAACAGATGTCTGCATGTGATGTTCAACAGTTAAGAACTTATAATATTGTGCTAAAATCACAATTTGCAGATGTAATCAAAAATAACTACAAAAATGACTAATGCTCTTGTAATCCTCGGCTATTTTAAAACTAAACAGCATGGTACTAGACATTTGGTTCCTATTAAAACTATGGCTCGGTACAGAGGAGGAGATTGTGAGATATTGGGGGAGGGGAGGATCGAGACTAAGCCTGAACCACTGAGCTCTCATAACAAAAGCAGTGAAGCTCAGCTCCAGAAAAAACAAAGAGAACCTCAGAACATAGCAGCTCACATTTCTCCATCTCTATGACCAGAGACTCCTCACCGGTTTATTGCAAAGTGCCAACTGGACTGTTCATACAAACACAGATACTAACACACGCTTTATTAATCCTGCCCGTTACCTTCAAGTACAAACATACAGCATTTGTGCAGTCTGAGTGAGGGAAGGCAAAACTCAAACTCTTTCCCCTTCATGGCACAGACCAAGAGGGATGGGTATCAAGAAATGGTACTACAGGTTCCCTACTGGTCAGTACCAAAATATCCATACCTGAACAAACAGTGCTGCTATTGGTACTTATGTAACATTTGCGCATTCCACACAGCATTTTCAACTGACTGGTGCTAGACTGGATAAGCATTTGACGAAAGCATTCACATGTCTCTGACTACCTTAACTATTTTAAATCCTGAGAGTCATCCTGTGCTCAAAAAGTAAGATGCTCAAATATATGGGCTCCTTTTGATAAAGTTAAAGTGCTGTGACAAACTGTGCTTGTTGCACATATTTATATGTTACTCTGTGCATAAAACGTTAGATTAGATATTTTGATAGCTTAATAACCTTACCACTGCCAGCATTAAAACTACAAAGCTTCTTTTTAAATGTTCCACCTTAAATAGTTACATGTGAGCCCCTCAGGCGTCATCTTAACTGCCATACCACTTAAGGTTGAACACATCAGCCTTGAGCTGGAAGTACAAATAGGTTTTTTTCCCCATAGTCTAAACGTCCTCACCAAAAAATGTTTCTAGCATTAAAAGAATAATTAGAATATAAGCAATACTAAGCTGAGTTACTAGTTAAGTTTAAACATAGAGTGAGCTATCCTGACAAACAGGCGTAACTAATTTTGTATTTCGCATGGTTGTTGAAAATATTAACTGTGGGGAGATGACCGTAGACCTTACATACCTCTTCATGTCATGTCTTTGTTTTGTGCATTAAGACATGGAGAGCAGTATCAAAATCTGAACAATACACATCCCTACAGACCAAAGGCCAAAGAAGAAATCCAGCAGACATGATTTTAGCACTCCTTTGGTCTTCACATGTCAAAGAGAACAAGAAACCGTCCCCATTCCTTCTCATTTTAATGACCAAAACATCAACAAACATAAAATAGGTCTACAACAAAACATTAACAACATTTGAATGATAATAAACTGTAAATAAAAACACTGTGATTACTTCCTTCGCCAATCAACAATCAATGCGGAACTATTTCACAGCTTGTATGAGAAAAAAGGAAGTCACTGTCTAGGATGAACAACTGTTCTCTGCTTTCAAGGACGTTTGACTTTATAGCACATTCTGTGGCCTATATACTGTAATCATTTTAGGAGCTTCACAATTAAACACAATCATTTTTATTCAATTTGCTCTTATATACATTCAGATACTTAATATGCTCTTAAAATTCAGACTATCTATAATATCTTTTTATTACATGCAACGAGGGCAGTTGTTAAAGCATTTCACTGCTAGCTGTACCATGTATGACTACGTATGTGACAAATAAACTTTGATTTGTTTTCAGTTAGCATGTTCTTGCCTAAACACTGTGTTTGTGCAGATTTTTTCAGCACATATGAACCTGTAATCTGTCTGTAGTCTGATCAGGGAGAACTGAGCTGTGATTACTGTTTCACATAATGTCAGTTACTGTATGGTTCAGCGAGGACAATTGAGTACAGTTCGACACCCAGGTTCAAGGGCATGCGCATATTCAGGGACTCATTTTCTGCAAGGAATATTTAGGTCTGACCTTAAGCTGTATCAATGCCCAGCTCATAAAAACACCTATTATTACAATATACTCCTCAACAAATGCAGCAAAATAGCTTTTCCCACCGAGGACTTAGCATGTAAGGAACCTGCTAGAGTAGAGGTGTCCAATTCCAGGCTTACAGGGCTTTACACCAGCAAGCTGACTTCCCTGTTCAAACACACCTACTGAACCTAGTAACTGATGAGCTGAATCAGGTGTGTTTGGGAAGAGAAAGACCCAACTATCCTGGGCACCAAGCATTCAGAAAATGCAACAGATATCCTCAAACTAAACAGAGTTGCAAGTGTTGTTAAGTATTTGAGGCCTAAAACTATATTTTAAATGGTTTTCCACCATGCCATTTGGACTGACCCAAATAATTTGAACACCTGCATTCATCAAGTCTTTTTAAGCTATTAAATGTAGCCCAAAATAAAATTGGTCTTCAGGTCTTTATACAGAACAGCCTCTTTTTAAAACACAAATTAAATATAGCTAGTTTATTACAGCCAACCTTAACACCTGGCCTTATGGTGCATTCCATGCGGCCATAAAAGCTAAAAGAGCAGCTAAAAAAGTTAATAAATAAAAAGAAAAGTCTGAAAGCTTTAAATGATCATGCATGTAGTATATGTTTTTTCTTTAATGATAAAGTAACTAGAAAAATTAAAGCATATTTGTTTTTTGTAAGATAATGAAATCAAATCCTATATTACCAAGCCCACATAAACATCTCAGTCAGCAGTCATGCAACCTAAAGCATGCGGTGTCCAAAAGCATGCTCACTACTTGTGAAACCGCGAGAACCATGCACAAGTACACGTCTAAAAACATACGTCCACATAATATTATCTGCTGAACTAAAACTAGAAGGTGGTACTTTTTTTAAAGTTTTGAATACAGACAAAATAGCATGTAAGATTCTGGTATACCTTGGCAGAAGGTATATAATCCACGAATCATTCCAAATAAGAAAGTATGTTTGTGCAGGAGCTTCTCTACTACCACCACACCAACAAGATCATTTGAAATATAGTTTATTATGCTACAGAAAGTGGGAGTATGTGATTTGACTGAATCCCAAATTTTAAAAAAGTGGCAACATGTTTTGTTGGAAGTCTACTGGGTTCTGTATTTTGAATTTGTAACTGTTCTGCCAAAACCTTTGACTTAATATGCTTCAAATAAAAGTGCCAAATACTGCTGCTTATAAGGCTGACTTTGAACATGAGCTGCAGTCACGTCAAATGCAAGTCAAATCCGCCCAACAAAGAGCAATACAGCCGAATGGGAAAGGATGTGACACTAAAATGTATTTGTTCCCAACAACATTGAATTTTCCTTCATGCAGAGTTCATCTAGGGGAACTTCAATGCCATGAATTTGATTACTTCATAAGCAACAGAAAAGTAGCATCCATCTGAAAAACACCACCTGTCACAGCTGCAAAAACTACAGCTCACTGAAATACACATTCCCACGACACCACAACAAAGAAAACACTGAGTGTGTCTTGACACTGGGGAAGTCAGGTATACATGTATGAATAATCAAGCAAACAAAGAGCAAGTTCTTGTAATTAGTGTGTGCCGCCTTATACTGATGTTGATGAAATCTCAACATGAGAGAGAAAGATCAGAGGCAACATTCATATGAACAGATGTAATTTGTTAGTAGCATCACCATGTACTTTGTTTCTGTATCAAAATGTTTTTTTTACTATCACTATCCTGAGACCACAGCACAGGGTGGGCCCAAAAATTAAACTATGCACTAAGCTCAGCCAGGAGGACTCCATGCATTTACTTCTTTGTATTCTGTAACCAAAGGGCATCAAGCTTTTGAATTAAGTGTGCTACCATTTGATGTAAATCCAATCCTTGTAGACTTAATATCTAATAGACCGCTTGCAAATAATGTACGTCACTGCAGACGGAGACAAACTCCCAAAATGTGTTTTGCCGCATTTATGTTTGCTTTTACTCCATTAAAAATGGAGGTGGATGTGCAAGAAATGAAGGCTTGTGGTCCTTCATCTGAGGCTAGGACAAGGCTTCTTATTCTTTTTTCAGTGTTTATGGTGTTGCTTATATTTTGTTTTAAATCTACTACCAGTACACACCCACAGGTCAACAGTGCAAAATAAAATAATCCATTCTTCCCCACCACACAACACTGGTCAGCTTCGTTTTCGCCAGTTTCCCAACATAACCAACATAATATTTTGTGATTTTCTGTGTATATTTTCTTTTGCAATATAATCTAATCTTGCACATTACAGGCTGGTCTTCATCTCAGTCAGTCTGCTTTTCACTTCCTGCCATCCATCTGTTTATATTTTTTCTTTCTCATATCTATGCATCCCCGCAAAATTATAAAACCAAGAGGTCCCTAGAACTAACAACCACACAACACATATGATAATTACACCTTTACTTATACAGGGGGGGAAAAATCTCATACAATCACACAACAAATTAATCCTAAAATAGCACAAACCCAATGCGCGAGCTGTGTGTTTCTTCCTGGGGCGTAGATGGGAGATTGAATAGTTTAAGCATTAAAGCCTGCTTTTAGACATTTATCTCGTTTGTAGTTTTTCTTCAGTGCATTAAGCATGTATACAGCATAGCTACTCGTTTTATCTAATGAATATTAACCTGAATACTAGTTTGGCTTTGTAGAAGTTTGTACAAAATAAATTAGGAAACAAGATAACTGATAACCCCAAAAGGGTGGAATTACTTCATGTTTTTATTTCCTTTGGAGGGGCTTAATGATTAAATCACATAACTTTTAATACAAGGCTCTTTTTTACAGCAGCAGGCAAGACCTTCTTCTGCACCACAAATCTTTAAAGAAAAACAATCACATATTCCACATAAGGCTGCCCAGCCACTCTGCTCTATAGGCTGAATTATTTAGAGACATTTTAAAGAACTAAAGTAAAGAAATCTGTAACTCAGATGTAGACCTGTCTGTTTGAGGTGGCATCTGAAATAAAGTACAACAATACTGAACACAGCACAACAAGACACCAAGTAAACCATTTATAGAGTGGTTTACACCCTGTACATTCACTTCCTGAATTAGTAGCTGAATTAAGAAACCTCCTCTTTCTGTTTCATTCTGTTTGGTCATCATGAGGCGGTACACTCTGACATATAGAAATATGTTTACAGAGAGACACTGTTTTAAGGAGGAAGCATCTTCTCTTTAGAGGACGTTGTTTGTCACTAGCGAACTTCCTCTCCACAAAAATACCACCAAGCTTTAAGGCATGCTTATAAAAAGTACCTAAGAGGGCATTTTTAAATAAACAGATTCATCACTACTTCCCTGATTTTCAGACAGATCTGACAAACACTTCACTGGACTGCAAATAATCTTTTTTTCTGTTTGAATCTTCATATATCTTAGCATAACTGCCTTATAGTAATTAGGGATAAGAGACCTGTAGAAGTATTAGATCAGTTCTAGAGCTTACCTATTTCTCAACAACAAGTCCTGTTATCATAATAACACACATACCTAATCCTCCCAACACACTAGATAAACAATAATCTAATTTTAAAAAGTTCATATCGACATATGGTACTAGCCAACAAATAACACACATCGATGCTGAAGTAAGATGCTTGGGCTTTGGACGTTCAAGAAACTTTTAATCGCAACTTCTTATGGCAATTTATAACGTTATTACAAAGATTTAAATAATATTTCATTCTATATTTTGAATGTCATAAAATACGCTTTCAACTTCAATTCTTTTAACATGTTTTCAGCATCAGCAGAAAAAGGAGTCATAACCTCTTACTGCACTTTTTGTTCTTCGCAGCCCCAGACACAGATACAACATTTTGTGCAAATACATAGGACGAGGAAGATGTTATAAAAAAAGACAGAAAGAAAGACCATTTATTCACGTTTCTGCTGTACTATGATCTGCACTGAGCTCTTCTTTAACTTTATCTGCTGTGTTGCTCAAGATAACAAAGTCAGCAGCTTAGCAGCAACTATTAACGCAGCATTCCTCTTTCCATTTACTCTACTCTACTCTACTCGGTTTTGGTATCAGTTACTTTGTTTTTCACAGCAGATATAGTACCTCCCCAATGTAGCTGGTTGTCAGTGTCACATTAACTGAAAAAAACAGAGATTTGTGAATAGTTTGTACTGACTGTTTTTATGAGCTACTTGTGGGTCAGATTGCAAATAGACTGCACTGAGAACACCACTGTTGTAAACAGCAGTATTTAGTTCTAGTCCTGGAGGGACAGTGTCCAGTAGAGTTAGTGGTTTCCCTGCTCAAACCTGGTAATCAAGTTTAGTAGGTGTGTTGAAGACACCAGCTGTATAGGCAGTGAATCACTCACATCGTTTATAAATTGGATACCAGTCTTAATTCAGTGTCTCCACCACACAAACTGTCTCACTGCACTAAAAGATACAATATAATATTGTGTGTAATAGCAGTAAGACACATACAAACGTTTAAGGAAATAATCTCAAGAATCATATTTATTGCTTTTAAAAACACTAAAAAAACTTAGATGGCAGTCTAAGTTTTTGATTCATAAAGAACTTTGCAGTATATGATTTTCCTCTAATGATAAAGTAACTAGAAAAATTAAAGCATATTTGTTTTTGGTAAGATAATGGAATCAAATTCTAAATTACCAAGCCCACATAAACATCTCAGTCAGCAGTCATGCAACCTAAAGCACGCGGTGTCCAAAAGCATGCTCACTACTTGTGAAACCGTGAGAACCATGCACAAGTACACTTCATACGTCCACATGATATTATCTGCTAAACTAAAACTAGAAGGCGGTACTTTTTTTAAAAAGTTTTGAATACAGAATACAGACAAAATTGTTTTTGGGCCACTCACAGTCCTGCACAATAGTTTCTGACATTTGTATTTTGCTCTCTTTCAATCCTATGAAGAAAAATGTAAACAGAAGTGCAACTGTCATAACATGATCAGCTATCAACCGCTATTATTAATGTTATTGACAATGTAATTAGTTGTATCAGGCCTAGTCTAAAGGATTCAGTTTCATGAAAAAAAAGATATGGATCACTACAAAGTTCATGTAAATTGTATTTACAGTAAAGTGTAACTACAGTATTAACAAATTTAAAAACAAACAGGATATTAAAAAACAACAGTGGTAAACAAAAACTCAACCTGAATTAAACGTCCTCCCATGCAAAACATGAAGGTGGACTGCAGTTATATCAGCTCTTTGCACAAAAAAATCTATTTAAAAAATCCTGCCTAACAACATTTACAGGTGATCGTAACAGCAGCACCAGATCTAATTAAACATGTTAGACTTATATATATATATATATATATATATATATATATATATATATATATATATATATATATATTATTTACACACACATGATAGCAGAAAACTGTTAATTTACTCCTGGCTGTGATCAATACTGATAGATATATTGACCACTGGTATCAGTACTGATCACAAGGCATAAATAAACAGGTATTATCAGCTCAGGAATTCTATAATGTTGATAGCTAAGATTTACCATCTCCAACCCATATGGAAGATCATTATATTCTAATATAATAAAATGATATTAAATTATATTATATATTATCAATATTTTGACATACTGCTGTCAGAAACAGACTATACACTCCTCTGTTTCTGGCAGCAGCATGTCACAATATTGACACAATACGTTGGAATTCTGTCTATTCTGATAATACTGTAACAATAATGGCCATGAAATATAATCCCAAATAATATACATACTCTATTATTTCATCAGTTCAGCACAGTATCTCACAATGGCTGATTACTTCGAGATGCAACTCAATATTTTAAAAAGACACTACTGTGAGATATGAAATCAATATTTAAAAGAAAATCTAATCATTTCGAGTTGCTAAGTCAATATTCTGAGATAAGTCATTACTTTGAAATTTTAGGTCAATACTTTGACTTGCTGCTGCCAAGCAGCCTACCAGGAGGGAATGATCCTCCATATATCGAAGATAACCACATTAATGGCAACTTTGATTAAAAGTTTCAAGCAATTCAAACAACAATATTTCATATCAGCACACATCAACATACAGAGACACCAGGTTCTGTTTTAAATCCATATTACATCAAATACATGACATTTCCATTTCAAACTTAACCAGAGTAAACAAGCCTGATGTCTGAACTGAACTGTTATGTTTTAAGGTGCATAGGTACAAATGTCTGCCCTCTGTGAATTAAAATTAAGTGCTTGTTCCCACTACAGAACTGACCAACCCTGGACATTGGTGTGGATACTTGTGATGAACACAGCTGTGTACGAAACGTTGAGCCCGGCAGTGCCTGAATTCGGTGTCATACAATACTTGCATGAACATCGGCTAACATGTTTCACACAGAGCGAAACGCTGGTGGGCACTGGCAGTAACCATTTTCTTGTCGCTGATCAAACCCAGCACGGATCAAAACACCTACGAGCCCCACACTGGGCGACAAACGTCATCTATTAATCACTCGGAACACAAAACAAACGTCAGATGCAAAATCAACCAGCTGACTGAGCCTCTCCCGGTAGCTAATTCCTCTTATTAATACGAAAGTTCCAACTTCATAATCCCACACAGAGATTTGCTGAGTACAAAATGTAGTTTTATAACATATTAATACATGTTCTTTGTTTTTAAATCGCTACCTAAATAACTGCTGCCAAAGACAGATAGCCAGCCAGCTATGGTGGCTAACGTTAGCTGGCTAACTAACTACACCAACAACTCGATCATGGCAGGCTGGTCTGTTACAGCCCTCATTTCTGACGAGACCACCGCAGCGCCCACCACCAATTTGTAGTAGCTAGTCTCACTATATCTCAAAAACAAGAGAAACTACTAACATTAGTCGCTTGTCTGGCTTTAGTCAATTTCAAGGTTAGCAGGAAGGCAAGCTGTATCCCAGCCTGTCAAGCTGAATGCAGAGCAGAGCGCTAGCCGGTAGCAGCCTACGCAGCACGGCGGCGGAGAGCTAACGTTAGCGAGCAACACACACCAGACACCCAGCTGGCGATATTCTGCCGCTCCTAACCCGATTTTAAGCAATAAAACCAGGTCACAACAAGCACACACCCCTCACGAAGCGAACACCACCGTCTTTACTGAAATGTGGGGCTCAATATATCAAAATTAAAAGGAGGAAGCAACTACCCAGCTACGCTAGCTAAGCTCGTTAGCCACGGCTACTCCAGCTGACTCCACCAAGTCTAAACATCACAACAATAACAATGTTCCTCCATCCTGGAACCAAGCTGAGAACAAAACAAGCCCGCCTAAGGCGCACCGGGGCCCTCGCGCCGTCTGAACACAACACACCGCGTACAGCACAAATCCGCGGAGATAACTCTCAGTTAGAAACGGCATCAATAGTAAATTTGTGGCTACGCTTTACCTTCAATTCCGCACTCTCCGCCATCTTGTTAGTGTGGCGCAGGCGTGCTGGACTCTCGGCACGTGAGCGGGACGCCTTTCTGCTAACGATCCTCGCGCACATTCAAAATTAGCGCCTACATTTCTGATCAAGTCCACCGGGTTTACACTCAGACAGCCTGTTCAGTCACGACACCCCACCAGACCTGGGGCTCCTTACTGTTCCTGCCCTGTACAGCGGGCAGTCACAGCAGAATGGAAAAAACGGGCAATATTGCAAAGACAAAAGATTTAAAAAATCTCGATGTGTGGAATATTTGAAACTGCACGTACTAAAATGGCATCTAGAGAAAGCTGTTTTCACAGAATACACATGTAAATCACAGCATTACACATAATACAAGTTAACTGAGTCTGGATCAGCTCGACCAACCTTGGAAAACGCAAAAAACGTAAATACAAGAACTTTGCAGTATATGATTTCCTCTAATGATAAAGTAACTAGAAAAATTAAAGCATATTTGTTTTTGGTAAGATAATGGAATCAAATCCTATATTACCAAGCCCACATAAACATCTCAGTCAGCAGTCATGCAACCTAAAGCACGCGGTGTCCAAAAGCATGCTCACTACTTGTGAAACTGCGAGAAACATGCACAAGTACACTTACAAAACCATACGTTATGATATTACTCTTGTATTCATTAGTCACGTAGTTAACTTTAGTTCACATGTAAACATCTCTCGTTTGATGACTGTGTCTGATTATTGCAAACACATGTCCGGAACGGAGTCGTCTGCTATCTGGGCAGTTACGTTCTGACAACCTACTAACCTTGGCGCCCACAGCGTCACAACATTGAACTGGAATTCCTCAGAAAGTTCTAAGAGCGTTCAGAGAATCTAAGAATCTGACGTTGTGAGTTAATATCAAATTATTAAAGTATTATGAATACTTGGCAACTTAGCAAAATTCTATTGTACTTCTATGCTGATATAATAGAACCTATGATGTATTCTTAAGGATACGGATGGGACGGAGCAATTCCACTGCAGACTGTGGGGGCAGTGCAAGACGCGACAACTTCCATACGAACACGACGAAAAAGAAACGGCGGGAGTTTTTGAAGACTGGTTGTGCGAGTTGGTTAGAAATTTTAACCATGATGTAACCTCGCCTGAGACAAACCGCTGTTTTTCGTTGTTTTTAAAAGTAAATACAGAACTACGAGCTCATCCACCGCCGCCATGTTTGATTTACTCCGTACTGCCCTCTGCTGGAAGTGTTGCTCAACAACCATGTCAACGGGCGACGGGGAGAGGTATGTGGGCAGTGATGGTTATATCGCTTGAAACACGCGCAGACATTTCCGCACGTAGAGGGGGTATAAAAGAGCATTTAACATGTTTCTCACTGTTTGATAACGTCACAACTTATTACATTTCAACCTTGTGAGCATCAGAACACAACTTAACTGTGTTTGTGTTTTGGCTGTCATGGCAACGCTTGCCTAACAAAAACTGGTGCACATTTAAAGAAACCTATTGCTACGTTTTGTAAAAGTCTAAGGGTGTGTCTGAAATGGTCCTCTCGTTAACTCGCTCCCTGTTCACTACTTAGACTACTCCATGTAGAACACTTTATAGGGGAGCAGTGAGAAAGACAGTAGAGGGAATTCGGACGATGAACTTTCCAAAGAAACTGCTATGCATTGGTGGGCGTAAACCTGTAAGTAGTGTACTACGGTTTTCGACACCCTGAATGGAACACTAAATGGTAACTAGGGTGCGATTTCAAACACACCCTAAGTCTGTTTAAGTCTAACATAAATAGCCATTTAGGTGCCCAAACTAACAGTCATGGAATATTTATGAACCTTTTCACGGTTGTTTGCTTGTGAATTCAGTCATCGTTGTTGGTTAAAATAGTCTAAAATCTTTCCTCTTGATAACACGACCGTGTCTGTGTTAGTTTGAATCTAAAAACTGCTCAGTTATCATTCTACCGCTTTCCTTGTGATAAGAAAGAGAAGAGGAAATGGCTGCAGTTGATAAGGTGAGTTAATGCAATTCCTAAACGAATGAAGAAAAACAAAGACTGGTGCCAGTAGACTCCTACTGCTCCAAACTTAGCTAGCTAATGTCTTCACCCACTGGCCGACTGGTCCGTTGTTGACATTTTCAGTATAGATCAGGAGTTTCATAAGGTGTTTCTTTCATTTTCATGTTCCGGTTGTTAGCTGTTTAGCCTAAGACAGCTAGCCTTAGCTAGATAACTTTCCTCGTCAGCCCTTGTCTGACCGACAAGCCTGACAACTGAAACATGAAGGGTGTCTGCCGATGTCGGGTTTAGCGTTTGCTAAATTGGCTAGGTAACATTAGGCATCGACCTTTGTTTTTCTCCATTCGTTTGAGAATTGTAAACTACCTTATCAACTGCAGTCATTCCCTTATCTCTCTCATCACACGGAAAGCACTGCCCTGCAAATACAGTTATGTTGTGACAACATTCTGTTTTATTGCTAACAGCTTTGAAATGTAATTCCTTAAAAAGAAGTTGTGATAACGTAGTGGTAACATTCTCAGTACGTTGTCACAACTTCCTAGAATCCTTCATACATTCCTTTATATCTGCATAAAACAACATGAAATTTTGCCAATAAGTAGTCATAATATTATAAAACAATGTTTCCTAATAGTATTATTGTGAGAACCTTGACTTTGAACCTTCAGACAATGTAAAAAAAACACTACTTTTTGGCCAGCAAACACAAAACATCTCGTTGTTTGAACATGGTTGTCACAACATAACTAGGCACTATACAGTACTAGGGCTGTACCTAACTTTTTTATTTTTTATTAAAGGGTACCTCAAACGCACGTGATCTATAAATGATTAAAGACTAAAAGTCTATGCTCTGACAGGACTTTCAGAGGCACAAATGGCACGTAGCCTACACGCCTCACGCACAAGAAATCAGACAGTTTGTGGACTATATATTTTGGCAGAGAGCCGGTTAAGAAGCAGCTACGTGTGTTTTAAAGCTCCCGCAGTCTCAGGTACCTACACTGGACGATTAAGAAACGGTTAGTAATGCGTAGTTAAGTGACTACTACTAAAAGAAACATGTTTTAAGGCCCATTTATGCTTAACGTTAAATACGGATACGGTCTTCTGTCCGTACTCTGCGTTCATTTTGTACATATCTTACGGATACAGGTGGGATGGAGCAATACGGCTGGAGACCGTGGGGGCAATGCAAGACGCGACCACTTCCACATCGGACACGACGAAGAAGAAACGGTAGAACTTTGTGAAGAGAGGTTCTGCACGTTTATTGGAAATTTCCCAAAATACCTTCTCCTCGGCGCAGAGACAAACAGTCATTTTTAGTAGTTTTTGAAGTAAATAAAGAACAATGAGCTCCTCCGCCGTCGCCATGTTTGATGTACTCCGAACTGCCCTTTACTGGACGTGTTGCTCAGCAACCATGTCAGTGGAGCTGACGCAGAGAAGTATGTGAGCAGTAGCTGCTATATCGCTTTAAACGCATGCAGACGGAGTATAAATCAGCCTTTACATGTGTAAATAAAACTGGTGTCTCTGGATGAAATACTCCCACAACTTTAGATGCACACAGATAAATCCATGCTTTCAGTACGCATGACCATCTTTGCGACGCATCGACGCACATTATGCTAATCAATGTAATTTTGTAATCAAAATTGGGGCGTTGCCCCAGCCCTATACAGTGCATTGTCACAACATAACTGTGTTTAAAGAGTTATAGTAACATTGCAAGAAAGTAGAAAACATTGTTGTCTTTACTGGATAGAATGATAATTGAGATAATTAAGTTTAGCCAGCGCAGTATAGGACCCAGACATTAAGGTCAATATGTTATGGCTTAACAAGCGGATTGTGCTAACATGGTTACTCACCCTCTCATTTCTAGATGAAACCATTTCAGTGCTGTTTTTTTGTACATCTTGCATTATGTCAGCTCGCAATTCAATAGCTAGAACTAGCCTGATATAATTTTGCTAACAGAAGAAACTCAGAACAAAACATAACTTACCATGACTCAACACCATAAGTGTTGACCTATTTTTTTATACAATGGGAAGAAAAGTAAGTTCTAGGTATATATAATATTAAAGAGCTACATTTTTAGGCTATCCATGTATGAAATAAATACAACATAGAATGTTGAGTGTTACACTAATATCATAAAGTTTAAAGATATTAGGTGTTAGTAAAGAGGAAATACTATTGAATTGTAGAGCATTCATGCCAGTAAAGGAAACATTTAGCCCAAAGCTTAAGGAATAAATGTAAAGCTATGTCATGTCAGCTGTTAAGTGAATATAAATGTATATATTTTTTTTACTAAACATTTCTTTGACAAGATTCTATGCAGCTTATTTAATGTAATCTTAATCCTAAAGCCGAAACTTCGCCTAAAATGTTATATGCAAGTGACCACAGAGCATGTCAATCCAGCCAACACGATAAATCCAGACATTTGGCTTATTGTGCAATACCTATGTGATTGTTGGCAGAATAATTTTCCATTGTCCAACTATTTTAGAATGTTTTAGAGTAGTGGTTCATTTGGTTTATCGATTCCTCTAAATATTCTAAAAACGCCAGCCAACATGGTAATGTTCTTGTCTCTGTAAATCAGGGAACCGAAAGTGACAGATAGGAACCATGTAAGTTCTTTTTCAGTGAAGCTCACTAGAATTGACTCAGCAGAAAGTGTGCAAAACAAGAAAATCACCCTTACTTACAACGGTGGGGAAAATACGTTCCGTTAAAACTCTAGCACAACCAGAACAAACACAGAATCCTGCCTGGGGTTATGAATAAGGACACAAACCTGGCAACTCAGTCCCAAAGCACAGTGCTCCCAATCCTTTTATATTCTTTACCAGTAAACATTAACATGCATTGCTTAAAAACGCAACCATAAACCTGTTTCCTGTTTTTAGAACTAGTAAACATCGTGGGAACTCAAGTCCTCCTGGGTCACTGAGGGGTATTAAGGGAATTCTGTAGCTGCTGGGGGCTGATGGCAGCAGGCATTAATTTGCTGTCCAGCTTTGGAGAATGGCTTTTCGGGTTTAATTATCTGGGGTTTTAAGAAATGTTCTTAATTTTTGAATATATAAGTTCCAACCCTAGTCACTGTGCAGCTCCCCAGAGATACTAAACTGTAGCTTTGGGTCATTATGAGAGAATGAAGAAGTAGCACTGCCCTGGTGGCATATTCTAACCTCTTGTCAATCATGTTGAAGGTACTGCTCCTGGTTAGGTGATTCAAGGACATGTTTCTAATGAAAGGACCAGTAAAGGTATTAAGGTTGAGACTCAACATTTTTTTCTAGACTGGTAAATAAACAACAGGTAATGCTAAAGTTAAGGAGGAGGGACTGTGCAGTTCCTAGTTTCTTATGATAGCAGTGGATTCTACAATGTTCTAGCAATTCGTTGCCCCCAATTGGTATATGGAATTTTAAGGGTTGGAATATGAATTTGAGGGGCTGCCTGTCCACCAGTGGCCTGGAGCCTACCTTTAGCAAATTTTACCCCCGTCACACTGATAATAATGAAGGTTGGTATGAGAATCAAAAATGTAGTCCTGGTCCTTGCCCAGACATTAATTAGCAAACTCTAGTATTGCAGTCTTTATTCAAATTCAAACGTGAATTTGAACATTTTAATTCAGTCTGTGCAGGATTATTGAATACATAATTCAAATGGAAAATGTGTATTTGCGTGTCTGTGTTTGATGGCTGGTAATGTGATATTGCAATGTGATTGATACATTTCACATGGCAGTCTGACTCACTAAAAAAAAGAAAAAATCAGTTCCAGATTTGCAATATAATTTTTCCATGATGGCACTTTGGCTCTGCCGACATAAAATTCCAGTTGAAATGCTAAAAGGGACATTTTAGTGTAGGGCCAATGTGGCAATAAGATAATCTTGGAAAAACAGGCTGCTCAACTCATTAACAGCCCCTGAATTTTTGTACAGGTGTGTTAAAGCGGTGAAAGCACTAAAATTTGCAGAGCCTTGATTCTCCAACAGACCTGCATTAGCCCTTGTGACACCAGCTCCCTAACAAACGCTGATTATCTGTAACAGGTGTGTTAAAGCAGGTAACGTTCTGAAATGTGTTTGCAGGGTTCATTCAATGCCAGTCTTTTTCTTTTGACACTTCGCAAACCCTTTCCTGAAGCAGTTACCTTCTGGCTCCAATTTCACCTTAAACAGTGAAACTGCTTAGAGTGCTAGACTGTAGTTGCTGCACTATATAAAATATCTCCCCTACATTTTATGTACAAAGCTGCGTACATGAAAACAGAATGCAGTGCAAAGAATGTAAATCGTTTAAACCCTATATTTAATGGATAGTGCAAAGTCAACATTTTGTTAAATATATACCCATTTTGAGCTTGATACCATCAACATGTTGCAAAAAAGTTGGGATGGGGCAACAAAAGACTTATATAGATTTACATTTCTAAAAAAAAGCTGGTGGAACATCTCACATCTAATTACGTTACTTGGCAACAGGTCAGTAACATGGTTAGGTATAAAAAGGACATCCCAGAGAGGCTGGGTCTATTAAAGGTAAAGATGGTAAATAGTGCAGCAATTCAACAATCATCTTTTTTTAGAATAAAACAGCATCAAATCAGTGATCATCTACTGCACATGATATTAAAAAATTGTGGAGAACTCTCTGTATGCAAGGGGCACGGCTGTGATATTCACAAATTCCAGTTACAACTCTACCATGCGAAGAAGAAACCACATAAACCCATAAACTAGGGTTGTCCAGTCTTATCTGCAAAGAGCCAGCATGGTTCCAGGTTTTCATTACAAACGAAGAAGCTCATCTGATTCTATTGTATTATTTAACTTCTCAGCCTTGTAACACCTGATCATGTGACCTCCTGCTTTGTTAGAATGAAAACCTGCAGCCACCAGCTATTTGCAGACAAGATTGAACACCCCTGCCATAAACGGTGCCGCCTCTCTGGACCTGAGCTCGATAAATGGAAATGGAAAAATGTTCTGTGCCAAACAAATTAAAATTTGAAATTCTTTTTAGAAAGCATGAAATCTAGGCTAAAGACGTGAGGAACCATGGAGGTTGTTATCCGTGTACAGTTCAAAAGCCAGCATCTGTGGGCACATGGCGCGGGTGATTTGCACACGCAAAGACACCGTTAATGCCAAATGATATATACGAGCACATAATGAACATTATGTAAGGAAAATACAACAAAGGAGACGCCGAACTTGCACTTTCAAAACTACAGTAATTGGTCTGCTTAGGTGATGTAGAGGTGATGTGACACAGTGGTAAACACGAAACTGGTATCAGATTCAAAATGGGAAATTATTTTTCAAAACACATTTGTCAGTGGTCTTTGTCCTGTTTTCAACATACGGTTTTGCACAGTGTCTCAACTTTTGTGGAGCTTTATGACACTGACATTCTAATTCAGACTAAGTCGGGTCCTATTGATCTACTAGCTTTGGTCCAGTAAATTACCATCTGAATACCAGAGTCAATCCGAAGTGCTAGACCACCTAGGCCGTACATGGGCACCCCTGAATTTGAGCTTCAGTATGTGTTCAGTCATGCTCTGTATTAGAGGTGTAAGAAAATATAGATATTATATAGATATTATATTGCAATATTATATGAATTTGAGCTTCAGTATGTGTTCAGTCATGCTCTGTATTAGAGGTGTAAGAAAATATAGATATTATATAGATATTATATTGCAATATTATATTTTATCAATTATTTCTTGACAGCATTCACAGATTTTATAGCTTACAAGCAGGAGATTTGCAGCAGACAGTGGTTCATTTTGTGTTTAAACCCCTGACCGTTGATTAGCAGTGGTGTAATCTGTTTGTAGATGTTTCCACTCTAACATAAACAAGTAGTGTAGGGCACACCACTAACATAAGCATAACCCTAACCCTAACCCTAAGCCTAACCTACACTGATCAGTCATAACATTAAAACCACCTACTTGTGTTTCTGAAAAGCAGGATTTACACTATATATTTCACTGTTTATGGAAGGCTTGAAAATAGATCTCTGCTTCTTTGTTCCATGTTTTGTTATGAACAGTATGATAAGACACTATCATATTGCCTGAAAATACCTTGCTGGTCCACAATGTAGATGTAAAGTCAGAGACGATAGCTCGTCTGTTGCTGCACAGTTTGTGTTGGTCATCTTCTAATCCTTCATCAGTGGTAACAGGCTACTGGCTATAGGACACTGTTGCTGGACTGTTCTCAGTCCAGAAGTGACACTGAGGTGTTTACAAACTCCAGCAGCACTGCTGTGTCTGATCCACTGGTGTGCAACCCACACTAACACACCACCATCATGTCCGTGTCACTGCAGTGCTAAAAATGATCCACCACCCAAATAATACCTGCTCTGTGGTCGTCCTGTGGGTCCTTACCATTAAAGAACAGGGTGAAAGGAGATAAACAATGTATGCAATGAGTTAGATGGGTTAGAACAGAGGTCACTTATAGGCGGATCACGGTCCAGGTCCGACCCAGATGTTGTCCAACTGATAATCAATTGAGAAGGATTTAATGTTGACAGTGTTTATTTTAAACGGCGAAGCTTTTCTTTTCTTTACTGTATATGGTAAAATCACAGACCAATTATGTGCATAGAAAAAAAATCACCAAACACTGTGTCAGATTCAGGAGTGCGGTGCGCACACAGGCGAGAAGCAGCAGTCGGAGAATAAAGCGAGTCAGACGGCGTGCTCTAAAAAAAGAAAAGTCAATGGCAAAAACAACTTTGCAACCAGTAATGGACCGAGACAGAGATGAACGCTCCTCACAGAACAACCCAGATATCTCATATGTGTATGAGAAAGGTCCTAACACAGTTTCAGCCCAGATTTAAAGTCTCAGCTAGACAACCAAGAACTCACTTCTCTTCCTAAACAAGAAAAAGTGTGAGAGAGGAATACAAGAGGGAGATAGACTTTTAAGATGTGTAACTCCGTTAACAAGACTAAACATTTAATTTCCCTTTTTATTATAAGTAAGCATTTTAAACGTAGCTCTCATTTTTACTTAAAGTGATGAAAAAAGCATTTATTAAGTTTAGCATTTCAGTTCAGTATTTAAACAGTAAATATACTGAATGGTATGTGTGATGTGTTGGTCTTTCAGTAGCTGATGGTATAGGATTCTGATACCTGACTACTTCAGTAAACAGGATACACCACTGACTCATTACACAAGTTAGAAATGATGACGGTCTGGACCTTGACCTAAGGAAAGTTCCTCTAACTAGACATTTCTGGATTCTAATTAAATACCCCTGGACTAGAGTCTGTAATTGTTCAACTACAAAGTTGAACAAATGAATAATGTGTCTAGATATGAGGAGGTGGTTTAAATGTGTATGGTGGTGTGTTTTTTTCTATACTATGACTACATATGACAATATGTTGCCTTGTTTACTTTATCACCTTTATCGCAGTATATTGAATTGCAACCCCTGCGTCATGCAGCATCCTGGTCCTGGACGTCTACCACCCTAGAGAGTTCAGATCCAACATACCTGACTCTAATATTCAGATACTTTAAAGCAGGGGCGATTGTAGGCTTAGAGGTTTAGGGGTGCTGAGCACCCAAATGAGAACAGCTCATAAAAAAAAATACATTTTAAAGTCATTTTGGACTAAAATCAGTGACTGGAAAGACACCAACAAATCTTAGTTCACAAAGCTTAGTTTACAAATGTATTAAGACATTTTATTAAAAGTAAAATATATTAAAACAGATTCTGAGCATATGATCAAGATCATGTTGGCCTTACTCTCTCTTAACCTGCCTCTTTTTTCTGGAAAAAGAATCTAATATCCATAGCTAACTGGCTAACCACACACACACACACACACACACACACACACAGAGTTACGTTATAGTGTCATCTCTTATCATATCTTATCATTCTGTAACATTTATTAGCTAATACACACACAGACAGCACTACTCAAACACCTTAGCTTTAATAACACACAGACTAACCAACAGCACAGCAGCTACAGCTTCTCTCACTTCTTTATAAACAGTAAACAGACCACCTGCAGCATTAGCCTGATAAATAAAAATAAACCTTCAGATAGTCACTCCTAGCTTACACCACGACACCAGTCAAATAAAACACTGACACTGAGAGAAAGAGAAGCTGGATCATACCATTTTGCAAGGCGAGGGGGGGGTTGGGGGGGGGGGGGTGTTGCTGTACTTTCGATGTAAAAATAATTGGTTTAAACATATACTCTCTATGGTTTTAGCTTGTCAGAGACAAATTCATATTAAAATAGTTTTTTTTAGGTGCTGGGGCTCAATTTAAAACTAGGGCTAGCTACGATCTTGTTCTAAAGGCCTGTATTCCCTGGATCAGTTATTTTTGTTGTTTCTAACACTTGTTTTCTTTGTTTTAAACACATTTTATTGCTAACAGTGGGCCCACTTGTTCATCCACTTATGTGGGGACTGAAGGCAGACTTGACTATTAGTGACTCAGCATCACCTCTTGAGGCATGAAGTAGTATTACAAGAGTGGGCCAGGGTTAGCTGGTTACAAGGCTAACTGCAGTAGAAATCTCTGCAACATAAAACATAGATATCTTCCACATACTGTTAAAACAGTTATATCTATATTCTGTTATTCGGTTAAACATTTTAGTGAATTTGGAACATTTTAAACATAATGATTGATTGCTTCTTACATACTTGCAATCGATTTTGTTGCTATAACAGCTTCTATTTTTCAGGGAATACACCACACTAAACATTGAACATTGCTGTGAAGATCTAACTGCATTCAGTTACAGAGCACTAGAGATGCCAGGTAGCAGATGCTTATCATTGAGCATTGAGTAGCTTAGACTTATGGCTGTTCCAGAGTGTCCCACTTTATTAACAGTCAATCAGTCGGTGAACATTTATTTATATAGTGCCAGTGTTGTCTCAAAGCAGCTTTACAGAAAAGCAGTTTATGAAAAAGAGGGATCAAAGAGGAGGTTGGTAAGAAAAGACTCCATGCATAGCAAAAACATGCGAAAGGGTATCGAGGTCCAAGCCCCCCTAGAGAAAACCAGAGGTGACAGTGGCAAGGAAAACCCAGGCTCAAGGTAGGAACCCATCCTCCTCTGGTTGACTCTAGATAGAGAGAGAGCAGCAAAGCTAATGAGATTATAAGACAGAATACAATAAGAGGCTCGGCTTAAACATGTTTCTTAAATATTCTAGTTCAGGAGGTAGTGATGTGGCCGCTCTACTGTAGTAGTTCCAGTCATTCAGGCTGATGAGGAGGAGAGCATCCTCAGGTCAGACAGGAGGGACAGATTATCAGCCAGTGGGGATGGAGCTCTGGTGACCTCCGAGTGATTACTTAGGCAAAACAGGGCCTTTCTATTTAGATCATACAAGCTGTGTGCAGTTTAGACAACTCTGTCAATGATAGGACCACCAAGATAGCTGAAGGGGTGTTTGGACTGTTGGACGTTGCATGTGGTTTGGCCTATGAATCAGAATAAGCCATGGTAATAAAAATAATTGCTCTGATTTAGAGCTTTTGTCAAACTTAATCTTTGAGAAAGCAGTACAGTCACAGTAAAAAGGCAGATGGTGGAAAGGTGAAAGTGTTGGGGAAATGTTTAAGATGAATCTGGAAGAGTGAGAGAGAAGAAAGAACAGTCAGTAAATGGGTTGGTGCATTTTTTTTTTAATCACAGCGTGTGCTTTTAACCTCATATGTTTAATTATCTGGGTCGACAGTCCGCCCTCGGTAAGGACGGTTCCAGGTATGGACAGTGACTCCATCAGCCATCAGTTTTTTACCTGCACCATGATGAAAATATTGCTTTTCAAATTACATCCTAAACAATTGAGAGGGTTGGCCATTGTGGTTATAGCATCAGTATTATTTTCTAGCAGTTCTCCAGTAATTCTTCAGTTATTTGCCTGAGTAATGCGATATATTTGTTCACAGGTAGACCATGCATTTTTTTATTATGTTAAACTGATATGACAGCATTGCTCAGACTCCTCCCTTTAGCATCACTGCGATATTTTGTATCACCTTGGACTGCTCCTTAGTATACATTGTTAGCATCCAACAGGATCGAAGAACGATTTAAAAAATATTTGGCTTGCCTGTTAAATAACAGTGAGCAGCGGCAGTACAGGTTCAGGCTGACCTGTTATTTTCAGTCTCTGCTCTGAAAAAATGTCCTTTAGGTGGCGCCATTAGACCAAGTATTGTAACCATTGTGTGTTTTACGATCAAGTACCAGTCAGCCTCTAGTGGAAGGTTTAGGAAAGATATAATTTGATGTATTTTAATACTCCAGAATAACAGTTATTACTTGTTCAACTGAAGCAAATAAATGTATAGGTAGGCCATGTAGGCCATCTAACAGCGGGTCAATATTAAAATCAGATCAGTTCACAAAGATCAAAGCTAATTAGTCTGTATTTATGATACGCAGTACATCTAATGCAGACTATTGGCAGGAATTGTGATATCTGCAAAGGCATGAAACAGTATAGGCTACAAGCACTGTGATTATATTTATATAACAGTCTACAACATGATATGCAGGGGTATTTGAGTATATTGCTAATGCTAATCTAATCTGGCATTCAGTTTAGAGACCATTTCAGTCTCGTGATTTTCTTTTTGGCAAAGTGATTTTTTCCAAGGGTATCTGGTGATTTACAAATCATCATTATTTGAGTTTTTGCAGATTTTAGCAATGGTTGAATTGTCAAAGGATCCAAGTGCTTTTTTGTGGCCACTGTATAATATTTATATGGCCTTTACTGACTCTAGACAAGACAAATATATACACTATTCTTAATTTATTTAGTCAAAATGGCCATTAAGTACAAGTTTTTTTATTACTATCAATAAAAAAGCAGAAAACATGTAATTAAGAGAATACCACACAAAGCCTCAACAACGACACACACCCTTTGCCTTTATTACCGTGCAGTCTTGTTGGGAGACCTGCTGTCAACTAAAGAAATCTGCAGGTATTTTTCCACATCTTAGTTCTGGTTTAGAAATTGGTGGCTTTCTCTGCCGCTTTTGATCAAAGTAATTCCAAACACATTCCACTGGGCTGTAGGGTGTCCAGTCCAATGTGCTCACCGTCTTTTTTAAGCGCTTTTCTATTTCCTTTTGTCAGGGACAACCTCTCAACAGCTACACATGCTTTTAGACCCATAGTATTGAGATAGCATTTCACAGTGAAGCGATAGATAGAAACATGTGAAGCAAGAATGGAGCTCCTGTCTCTTAAAGATTCACATTCCAGAAGGTTATGCCATAACTAATATCCTCAGAAATATTTTTCTCCTGAAAGTGGAATACCAGGTACTTAATGGCCGTGAATTTAAATAAATGAAGTGTGGCCTTTTGCACAGACGCTCTGTGTGTGCATATATCATTACAAAACATTAGATCCACCTTACCTCTCTGTAAGAGCGATGGCCATTTACAGTCCTATGACCATGGTAGACTTACATGAGCAGCCATGCTGAACTCATCTTACTTATCTACCAAGCGAAAGCATGTAATATGTGGTAATAAATGCAGAAAATGTTCAAGTAATGAAAGTTACTTATTTCTGAATAGGAATAATGGGAATCAGTGGTGTGACACTGTGCAGCGAAACCTTCTGAAATCTTAACGTTTTACTTCAGTGCATTTACACAGTCATATAACCACAGTGGACCTGATATGACCATGCCTATGGGCAGCGTTTCTCATGAGAGCACTGAAAAGTACTAGTGGCTTTTTTCTCCGTGATTTGGGCCACAGAGTATGACATGCTTATTATCATAATCTGAAAAAGTGGTCATGCAATCTAATGAAGGACAATTCACACATAGTAGATTTGCATTCAAATTGAAATTCTAATATCTATGCAGCATTGTTCTCTAATAATACACAGAGTACTTGAAAAATGTTTAATTTGTCTAATTGTACCACGGGATGTTGTAAAGAGCACCCGGTTGTGACACACTGTTGCTGCTACATCCTCTCCAGTGGAAAATGCTCACAGTGAATATTAATAATAACATGTAGATCATTGTTCTCAGAAAGGTCACGATAAGGTAGCCCTCTCAAACGAGATCATTTAATACACATCTCCGTCATTCGGGTTGCCTATTTAAAGTGCTTTACATCAATAATTTACACAGTTTACAGATGGGAACAACATTCATGAGCAAGATGGAATAAATAAAACTGTACAATACAGTAATAAATTATTGGACCAGCTAACTTAGCCAAGTGCCCTAACATTTCACCAACAGAAAGGGTATCACAGGAAATGAATTATAATACATAATATATGCATTGCACAAAGCCACCTAATAACAAGTATGTTGGTCATTTCTAAAACAGATGGTTGTGTTTCCATTGCAACATGTGGAATGTCTTTAATGATGAGCTGAATTGTTGTTTTAAATATAAATTATACAGTACATACAATAAGCCTTTTTATTTAATAATAATTACAGTTGGAGAGCTAGCATACTACCATACACGCTTGCTTATCCCACGTCTATACACACAGGGCTGGACTGGTTTAGGAGTGTTGTATTTATTGGTGTAGCAATGTCCCTGTCCAGAGTCTTGTTGTGAAAGAGGAGCCGAAGGCATCACGGTGGTAGTAGAGGAGGCTTGAAGGTGCAGGTCCCGGAGCAATGACGAGGGGTCAGCATTTTGCACGAGAAATGGTGGAGTGCGTCGTGAGCTTCTGGGAAAAAAGTGGTTGGATCGCTTAAAACAGATATGCGTGCATATGTGTGCATGTATGACAGCAATGTGGTCAAAGGAGATGGACGTCATAAAGAACACAACACACGTGTCACGTTTAGCCAAAAACTTTGAATGCTATATACAGAGTTACGGTGCTGAGTAAGCAAAATGCTTTAGACATCTTCCATCTATTCCCTTTGACATTGGAGGACACAGACCAGCCTACTGCTACAGTGGTCGTGACATTATTTAAACACCCCTGCCTAGGCCTTCGTTGCTCTTTGCCTAAATCATTGATTACCTTTTAACTTCTGTTGAATAGCATAACGAGCCTTTCTTTCATGGTCCAACTCGCTGCACAATGTGTCTGAGCAGGAGAGACAAAGGATGACTCAGATATGAAAGGCCAATTATCCTACCTAATCTACTTATCCAGGTCCACTGAGTTAGGCTCATACAAGTCAGCTTGTAACAATCATACATGAACTTAAAATCCCACAATATAGCTCTAACAGAGAGGTAGGACGCATCTGTCACTGTAACACTAGACACATTCAGATGAGTTATGCAGAATGCTACAAACCCTGCTATGCATTTCTAGACTTTTAATATTGTCCTTATATTAATTTAGAGGATATTCAACACACAGTCATCACTGTAACCATACTTGTACCGATCTCATCATCCTAAACCCCAAGATGACTCATTTGAATAGCTCTTTCTTTAAATGTACAGTATTGAACACACTGTCCATCACTTTGTCAATTATATCTTTTATATAATATGGTTTGATAAGTTTGAATATGGCCAAATACAACTTTTTTATTTTATTGAGACACTCTTAGATGTGCAGTTTGGTTTCAGTGGGTAAAATCTTGGAAATTATTTTTAAAAATTCTTCAGGCCAGTACGTGCATTTATGCTGAATAGATTCAGTTACACACACAGGATTCACTGTTGAATATACAGAATGGAAACAAAAGATTTATTCAAACTCAACTGCTTATTATATAGTGAACCATTATTTCTGCAAATTGTTACAGGGCAAATGCTCTCACTACTTTACGTGAAAGATGTGAAAAGCAAAATATATGGGGAGAGCACTCACCTCGAACAATCTGCAGCTGCTGGACCATCTCCTCCCGGTATGACAGCTCTCTTTTCATTTGGTCTTGGAAATTGTCTAGAAAGCAGCCAGATTACAGAGAAACGTGAGCAGTACTGACCAAACGGCTCGTTCTAATCAGAGAGAAATCAGACATAGCTATGTCAGTGTTCCCTGGAGGAGCATGCGCAGCGTGGATGTGGATTGAAGACGGATAGTAAGAGAAATAATTGGAGTGCTCGTTAATAATAAACGGAGTTTAAAGCATCGCTGATTGACTGTAATCGGTACAAATGCCAATAGAGTCCGAGAGACGAAATACCTTTCAGACTCTGGAACTCTCTCTCCAGCTTCTTCCTAAGCTCCATCTGCTCGACTAACTGCTTCTGCAGCTCCTCTGTAGGAAATACACGGGTTACAGGGGTTCATTACTTGTTATTTTGATGACGTAATGTTACAAGAGCAACGTGTAACGTGTCCGTACATTCCGGTAGAGTAATAAAGACCTGCAGGCAGCAAATTAAAACAATTTACAAGCGTCAAATTTGAATGTAGGAATTACGGTTACGTTTGGAGAAATTTAATTTGGTAGACTGATAGTTTAGCTGTTCTGTCCATTTCGCTTGAACTGACACTAAAACATGTTGCTATAATATGGCTTATATTTTATGGGCACTTTATCTTCTGTTGTCGTTTTCGTTCCGCTTACAGTGAAGACAAACAAAGCGATGCGTCTCTGAACACAGTCATAAATTCTAAAATCATCTTCATGTATTAGCCTTAACGTGTCAGCCGAGCAGACTGCAATTCTGTAAACGCCGATTTTTCTGAATTATATTAATCAGCAACAAATTCAGCATTTAAAACAGAAACATAATAATAATTACAATAATAATAAACAATAATAATAATAATAAAATTTCTGTTTTTTTAAACAACACTATTGTTATGATCATTATTATTGTTATTATTTTAACAGCAATAATACTAATAATAGTAACAATAATAATAATAATAATAATTAAGAAAAATAATCATAATAATTGGTCATCGTTTTGTTGAATTTTATTTTCTTGTTATAAATTGTATTATTGTATTATTGTTTTTGTTGTCATCAGCTTTCTACCACCCTAATTATCACTCTTATTTCTGCTACCACTACTACTGTTGTTCCTGTTTCTGTACTTACCCTTTGCCATGTGTTCTATGTCTTTCTCCATCAGCGCTGCTCGGCCTGATTGTCTGCGCATTGCCTCCATATCTGAACACATACAGAACACATGTTAAATCTGAAGACACTCGGCGTCTCTCTCTCTTTATCTTTATATATATATGAAACTAAGCACTGCGTACCGTCGCTGCTCTCTCTCAGGCCTATATCACCCACACTGCCCTGCGTCCTCGGCTCCATCTCCTCTACTGTAGACGACGGCTCCTCCTCGTGCGCTTCTTTCACTGATCAAACACATTAACAGTGAGCACTGAGTGTGTCCGGATTCAGGTGTTCAGCTGCATAATCATATTTCAGAACCTCGTCTGTTCTTCCAGAAGTGGTTACGTTAAACAGGCTAATTACATTACTAAAGTCGTTTCAGTGGCACATGCAATAAAATAAGGACTATCGTTTAAAGCTTCATTACCACTTAGACCCGCCGCCCCCCACCCCGTCACCTGAAGACCCCCAACATCTCCGCACAAAACCTGCTCCACTTCATGCGCTCTGCACTCAGAGTGGACAGAGTGGACTCAGTGTCCAGACCTACCTTTGGCTTCCCGTAGGTCGCGCTCATACGAGGCCGCTGACCCGAAGCACGCGCCGCTCAACTGTTGCTCGTCCCTGTCGTGCGCGTACACCTGCAAAACGAAGCGTGCATCAGCGCAATGACCCTTAACCTTTCTGTCCCTCATGAGCCCCCTCCAGCCTGCCGGAGCGGGCCGCGTTTAATAACGCCTCAGTGTCAGACCCACATCTGCAGCACCAGCGTTTAGAGCCAATTAGAGACCTACAAATAGACAGCGACCGTCACGAGCACTCAGGACAAAAGTAACCTGATTAGAGCCAATTTGTGAAATGTATAAGCAATTACGCGTGTCCTCATATTCCACAGCTCTCGCACATCTATTTCATTACCATCACAATGAACATGAAACCGAGCAAATGCCAAGCTTGCTTTGGGATGATCTGTAGAAAAGATGTGCGCTCTGGCTGGACAGAATGAGTGGATTAGGAAGCAGTGGACGCTACAGTTTAATGTAGTACAATTTCATTTTAGTTTATTATTGCCAATAAAAATACACAGCAATACAGTATATGTGTATGTTTATCTATCTATCTATCTATCTATTTATCTATCTATCTATCTATCTATCTATATATATATATATATATATATATATATATATATATATATATATATATATATATATATATATATATATATATGTACATGTGATAAAATAACATCACTCAGGATCCTTTACATACATGTGACCCATTACTTGTTAACAGACTGCCTTATTTCGTGGTGTAATATACTACACTATGAAAAGTTTATATGTAAAACTAAGATAAAGGTTCTGGACCACTTTTGGTAAATGACTTAAGTTTCCTTAAAGAACCATGAATAACAGGGTTTCCATGATAGAAAGAAAAAAAAAACAAGCAAATATTCTGATGTCTCCTTAAGTTGTTTTGTTTATTTATGTAATCTTCTTACTTTACAGATAAAGAAGAGCACCTGTCCTCAGCTGGGGTCTTTTAACTGAGGGTCTTTCAGTATATAATAAAAGTATGCAATATCCCATCTTGTAAAGAATACAAAGTCAGAATGTGAGGCATAAACATGTTTTTTAGAAGCAGTGGTGTCCAGTAGTACTGACCTGAAAACGTGCTGAGGCTTTACTTCTCTCCAGCAGTGCTTTGCTCTGCTTCTCCACTTCACATGAGCGTGCCTCACTTGAGTCAGTTGTATGTGGGTCACTCATAGTAGCTATGTGACCAGTTTCTTCTTCGTGACCCTTCGTCCCGTCGCCGCGTACTGCTGTCAGACCTGGCGGGCTGTGCTGGTCGTCCACAGAAAGCTGAAGGCACTCCTCATCCTCTTGCACTTTGTTTGACTCCACGTCCACATCTGGGTCGTCCACGCTGTCCACGTCTGGAGACACTGATCTGTAGCTGGAGCTTTCGCTCAGAAAATCGGGCGACAGGTAGCCGGCCCTGGCTGCTGGATATGGACCGCGGTTGCCGTACAGCTTGGCTATAGTCTCTGCATCCTTGACCACAGGCCTGAACGCTGACACATAACTTGTTCGTCTCTGAGCGGCTCCCATCCCTTCCACTGACCTGCTGTCGTCCCCGGATTTGTCCTCCTCGCTGCGGCTGGAGCAGCGCTCACTGTCTGGCAGAGCTTCCTTTGGGGTGTTGGCCCTCCGCTCACTTGGCTCAGGTGGGTCCAGCTCACTCTGCCGAACACACAGGGGGTCAGAGGGCGGCTTATGCTGTGGGTGATGGTATGGCGGCACGGTGGGCCAGAACACAGGGAACGAAGGGTAAGCGCTGTCCTTTGCACCAGGCCAGAATACGGTGGTGGGCAGGCCGGCCTTGCCCTGCTCCCCTGCCAAGACAGCACTGTCATCCTTCTTTTGGCACAGGCCAAAGGCAGGGAAGCCGTATGGGTGTGGAAAGAGAGGTGGTGGGATCTTTTGCAACATCCCAAAACCCTTGCTGGGCACAGGGATGACAGGATAACTGCGGACACCGGCGGCCACTGTTACTCCAGCCCTGTCCTCATCACCCGGGCAGCGCAGGGGTTTGTGAGGCGCCTCAGGCGGGTCCGTGTGCACCCGGCTATGCGGTGCGTGTGCCTTAAGGGGCGGCGGCCCAGAATCGGAGGCGCCCACTGGCAGTGTCCTCTTGCGACTACCACCATTAAACATGGCCTTGACGTCCTCCCACGCGTGCATGATCTCGTCGGGAGAGTTCTTATCCGTCAGCTTTAGATGACGGCGCCACGAGTTGAAGTTGGCCGCGTCGGGCTGCGTGTACTTGGCGTCGGGCGTGCGGTGCGAGTGGAAGATGAACTTGTTGGGTGAGAAGTACATGCTGCAGAACGTGCACTTGATGCACTTAGCGCGTGAACTGTTGTAGCGCGCCGGAATGAAGCTGCCGCGGCTGCCCCACGCGCACTCGTGCGACACGTCGAAGGCGAAGTTCTCGGGCAGCTTGGGCGGTTGGTGCTCGCCCAGAAACGACTTGCATAGGCGCTCGGCCTCGCGCTTCGTGATCATGCCGCAGCGGCGCGAGGAGATGGGCATTGCGCCCGCGCGCCTTAGGATCTCCAGCTGGACGGGCGTGCACTGCACGCACGTGATGCCCAACGCCACGCGGCGGTTGTGGATCTCGTTGTAGCTGTAGCTCTTCAGCAGCGTGTTGGAGATCTGCGCCAGGCACAGGCGCTCCTGGCCGTCGATGACCAGCGAGACAATGGGGATCCCGTACAGGGAGGTTTCGCTCACCTGGTTGGGCTTCAGAGACGTGCACGGCTGCAGCTCTTGCTTAGAGGTTGGAGAACAGGAGGAATCGGTGGATGCGGACAGCTGGCTCGAGATAGATTCCATTCCTGGAAAAAATCTGAAAACAACACGTGCCAATTACAAAAGCGTCGCACGTAAAACAGAATAAATACAGACATTTTTTAAAATCTTTGATTTGTAACCCATTTTTTATTTAGCTCAAATTCGAATTCATGTAGAATTCGTTTTTATTTTATTAGATTTAATACGTTGCTTTTTATTTCTGTTTGTTTTAACACTTACATTTTAGAGTTTAATTCGATTTAATAAATGTAATACATTTTTAATGCATTGTTTTCTACATAAAAAGCTATTTAAGCCTTACTTTAAAATTAATTGTTACTGTTATAAAGTATAATGCAGGAATACAATAGCTATCAGGTGTAATAACATGATAACTAATAATGGGTTTGTCATAATAATAATAATAATAATAATAATAATAATAATAATAATAATAATACATTTCAAGAATTCATTTGAGCAGCCTACTAGAGTGCTTCCGTGTGGCATTCAAGGCTCATCAGCAGCTCATGACCGCTCCTCCAGGCTTCATTAATTCATATGAAAAGAAGCGATGTGGATGGAGATCTTTATACTGAGATCATCTTCCTAATTGCTCTTAATTAACCCACGTTGGTTCGTTCGAGTGAGGAGTGTTCCTCGTGCTGTGAATTTTGCGCTTTGTTGTTTTCCTGAACTTTCCACGTTTGCTCAACTTTACGAAGCCTCGGAGAACATCAGCAGTAACAACAACAACAACAACAACAACAACAACAACAACAGTACAGCAGCGATAAGAGCTTCTGAAAGAAGACGAACAAATGTGCAGTTGTGTCGAAGAGACTAACCCGCAAAACAGCAGGAGGAAAAGAGGCTGAGCTCAGTAAAAGAGCTTACTGGAGCTGTAAGACCGCGTAAGCCGATTTCAAAGTTATTATCAAGGTTGAGCTTTGCGTCTCGGATCTCGTCGGACAAAAATCCGGTGAAGAATAATTAAGAGTTTAGTGTAAGAAGCGCTCCTGTTCCAGGTCAATAAAACACCCGCTAATTATCCATCTACTGGAACGCTTGTTAACATTCTCTAATTCCCCGATTAAACAGGCCGACTTCCATCTCAGAGTCTGGCTGTAACGACAGAGTGAACGAACGCGTAAACTGCTTCAACTACCAAACCTCCCTGAATCAACTACCTGCGCTCAACTACCGAACTCACACCTATCCGATGAGGATTCCTTCCCATCTAATTCGAAGATGACCAGTTGTACGAAGTTATGTTCGCCCCCATTCGCGTTGCTCTGAGGTGGTCTTACCTGAACTGAAGAGGAAAGCAGCAGCAGTGCGGTTCAGCTGAGGAGATCGCCCCCACCACCTCCTGTATGGGGTACGCGTGTTTTAGCCTGTCGTGTTGTTTGTTATTCGTTCGTTTCTTGTCCTCGGTGGTCCTACAGCACGTGAAAGCTCCGGTGTGTCTACAGCGCGTGGCTGAGCATCCTGAGCGGCTGCAGCGCGGCGCGAGCTCTGAAGGCGGGCAGAGAACGACAGCTCCACTAATGGCCGGGCACTCCCACTTAGCGCGAGCGCATTTACATTAACCATCCGCCTCCGGGACCAATGAGAGACACACACACACACACAGCGCTGCCACAGAGGCCTGCGGACGTTTAAAGTTCACCACGTGATCTTTTAACACGCAAAAGGGACGTAACGGTGCTCGCGCGGTGGTGTGTGTGTGCATATGTGTGGTGTTTGATTGAAGTCTACGTGTTTACCTTGTAATAGTTATATAGTTCTAGATATATAGTCAATATCTGGTAGCAAATATTATATATATATATATATATATATATATATATATATATATATATATATATATATATATAATAGATAGATGGATAGAAATAAAAGAAACAATACAACTAAAATGACAAATAAAAAATACACATAAATATATATATAAAGCGCACAAAGAGTCATTTAATCTGAGTGGTCATCATATGATTTTACAATTTTCTTTTTTTTACTAGGAACACACACACACACACATATATTATGGGTATATATGCTCATATATTGTTCCATGTTGCCATTTGATTGCTTAAGCGCATGTTCTATTTACTTCTTTAATAAAAAGAGAGACTGGCATTTGCTTACATATGTTTACATCCACCAGATAAATAAACCTGATATCTCGTGAAAATCGTCGGTAAAGCCCGCAGTATGTCCGAATGTGAAAGTTGTAAGTGTATCTGAGCGTCTGCTGTGTGAGATATGAGCGGTTTCGGTATTGCAGTGAGATGAATAATTGATCAGTGTTTATAGTGCGATCAGTGTCCAGTGTCCCACTACAGGAGTATCGGTGTCGAGCTCTGTGCTGCTGCACTTTGTCATCTAAAGTTCAGAAAGAGCTCACAGTCAGGGAAAGGACACCACCGAGCTCTTTAAAACCAACTAAAACACTAAATAAAGCGCGAGCTCCAAAAATAAACTGACCATTTCTGAGCATGTTTTGAGTATTATTATTATTATTATTATTATTATTATTATTATTATTATTACTACAGTTTTCATTTTGATCATTTGACCAGCAGAAAATCCCCCGTTTCAGTGTTTTAAATTAAACGTGAACGCGCCAGTCAGAGTGTAAATATCGCCTCCAGCGTGTGTGTGTGTGTGTGTGTGTGTGTTCATTCTCCGCTCACAAGCGCAACATTGTTATTGTAATGCTGGTAAACGGTGAGGGGGTCTCCAGAGGCTCTGGCTCGCAGATGCTGCGGCTCTCAGAGGGTCCAGCTAAACTTTCAGGAGCTCCTTTAGGCTCCAGCGCAGACTTTATCAGCTGATGTGGCGAAGACTCCTGTCAAAGGAAGGACGCGTAAGAGGTTTAGCTCAGCAATTAAAGATTATTTAGTGAAGGGGGAAGCCCTGCTCGTAAATGAGCCCTTTTTAGAGGGACCCCCGCGCGCGGCCTGCCTGAAACCGGCTCGAGAAATTATAAGCTGTTAAAACCGAAAACTTCCCTCAGTTTGAGGTGGTTTGGGACGCGGCCTGCTGCAATATTGATGTCAGGGATGGAGTTGGGAACTGTAATCCGAGCCAGCGTGGTGCTATTGACTTTCACGGACAAGAGACTTTCTTCTGCGCCAACAATAATTACCATTTTGGACTGTAATTATTCACTTCTTGTAAATTATTCAGGTCTGAGGTGAATGCCACATTGTTATCCTTTTTTACGCGCCCGTCGAGGCGAGATTCGTCGGGAAACCGACACCACTGTTACTGTAATCGAGCCCTTTAGTCCTCATACAAATGATGATTTAATTCTCAAACAAAGCCGCAGACGCATAAACAACATGCCCCAGATGTTTAAAGAAAACCAGATTATCGTCGAGCTCTCGGCGTAGAAATTATATAGAAAAACACAAAAGGCAGTGTTCACTAATCTAACATAAAAAATAAACCCTACCAAATGTGAAGGTGTACTAACAGAACAGAACACACTTCTCAGGCTGATTCTAAGTAGAGTCTATCGGGTAAATAATAAAAGTTCGTTCAAATTTCGCACAATTTATTTGGAAATAATGAACCGCTCATGAGGCAGTTGTCTTGTAGGGCGCTAAAATATTCCGCTGGCTGAGTGAAAAGCAGTTGAGCGTTTCAAACACTGTCTCAAATTTCCTTTGCCCATACGTCACTGTCATATCTGTTGTCAAACAGAACTTATTATTTTTTTCCCATCAGTTTGTACTTCGGAATTTGTAAAATTGAATTGATGTCTTTCGTATCCTGCATTGATATTTGGCTAAGACTGTGAGCAACCCAAGTTAAGTAGACGTCATATCTATTACATAGCCTGCTGAGTTTTGACTGAATGTAGACACTAATGACGCCTGCTGTTAATGATGGACATTTCTGCAAGTCACTCTTAAAACATAATGTAAATAAACATATACAAACACCACACCGAATAATATCTCATTGATATATATATATATAAAGGCCAAAAATTACACGTGGTGTAATGTAGTTGTAAAGTAACTGGGAGGTTCCAGTGACCCCATATGCTTCCTAGTTCAGCCTATTCACTTTTAATAGGCAATAATACCGAATGCCAAGGATGCTGGAATGAACTTTGCTGGAGAAATCGTTTTAAAAGCCTTTTATTTGTTCGAGTTTTTTTTTTTAGAAAGAAAGAAACATTTAGCTTTCATAGTGAATTATCACATATGAAATAAGTAAAAATAAGAGGTTTTTAATCTAGTAAAATTAAGAACGTTAGATTAGACTTTTTTTAATTCAGCGATTTCACACGAGACTAAGTTATTTATCTAATAACGAAACAATATCATAACAAATCATTTTACTTAGCAACTAAATATAAATAACCCTTTTAAACACCACCAAAATAAGCCTGGGGGGCTTTAAGAATTTATGACAGACGCCAGAAAGCTTTAAGTAACGCAATTGTGGAGAACAAATGTTCTTTTCGATGTGGTACCAGGACCATAACACCGTGACCCCAATAAATTTAATTCTAGTGGCACATCAATCGCTTGCTCGCGTATTGATTTCCACCAGCTCGCCGCTCTCGGTCCGCCTCTCCAAGGCCTTTTTGTTTCGGCTGAAAACAGCATTTCGATTAGGCCCTTTATTAAGGACAGATTGCTGCAGAAGAATCAGCGTGGCCTGAAAATTAAACGGTGACAATTTAATTACTGGCCGTTGATAAAGGCGCGCGCAGTAGGAGCCGGACTGTGTTCAGGGCTGCTCTCTGTGTCCGCCCTCCTGCTAACTCTGCCCGGTGAGCTCAGAGGATGCTGCTCCGCGAAGGGGAGGAGCTACAGCTCTACTACAAACAGCGGAGAGGAGATACGATCAGCGAATCAGGTCGGGTCAATAGGCTGGAACGCGTTTACACGCGCAGCTCATTGGCTGCAGACAGTTATACGGTAACCAATAGAACCAGCGGCTGCGAGAGGCGCCGCGTTCAGCAGAGCTGAGTGTTTAAACCGCGGAGCGTGTTCATCTGCAAGACTCTGCAAAACTCAAACACTCAGGAAAGTCTGGAAGGCATTTCAGTGAGTTCAGCGGTCACAGCGGAGTCCAGTTTGCTCCTGGTCTTCAGGGTCGATCACACGTGTGTTGTGAGAGCTCCGTCTGGTGACTGGCAGTTGCGGTAATTCTACATGTCAAGTCAGAAATTAGATAGACGACGCAGCACAGGTTTAAAACGAACCTGTCAGTCTTGGTTGGCTTGACACAGGGTCGCGGAGCCATGACCACCAGACACTAACGAAGATCTCATAGGGTGAAATTTCTGCCTTAAAGAAATGGCTAATTGTGTCCAAACCATTTGGACAACTTAATTGAAGGCCTTTGTTTTATACAATGATTTCAAAATGATCGTTGTTTTAGACAAAAATACTTTAGCACAACATCAAACTGATGGTAGACTATTCCTGTGCAGGAAGCCTGGAGAGAATTCCAAACAGACTGCACCAACAGTACTTTAAAGCACAAAGGTGGAGACTCTGGGGCTGGTGTTCTGGTGTTGGTGTTGGTGAACTAGTGTTCATTGATGAGGTCATGGAATAATTGTACAAAGGCCTTTTGGACGCACTGGTGCAGATGTCTGCAAAGAAACAGTTAATCTGTGTGTTTGACATACATGACTATTTTGTTTGTAAGTTTTTTGTATTTGAACAGAACGGAACTGCTCAAGCTACTATACAGCCACCTTTAGAAAGAACACCTGGCTAAAGAGAAAATTACAGCCATGGTGTATTTAAATTAAACTGCACTTGCTTTCTTAACACAGTTCACTTAATATATTTTTTAAGTCTGGCGCAAATGCCCAAATACGTTTTTGGAGCCACAAAATCTACAAAATAGCACATAAAACAGTGTGACTCAATGTATTATTGTTTATGAACCACTCTACCAGAGTAGCTTAGACTGTAATCATGCAGCAAAATATGAATAAAACAAGTATTCATGTCTTGGACATTTACAAAGATTACAAAGATTTCAAACTCAAGGCGCATATATATTATTTCTTTTAAAGTTTACTTTTTTTTCATGCAAAAAAAATCACGTCACTAATAAAACCTAAAGAGTAGGTGGGGCCTTATTTTAGCCACACCTCTGCATTTTAGAGCTGCAAGTGAGGCTGTACTGTCTGGCATGGCCACATGGTGAGCATTTAGATCTCGCTGTTTTGAAATGTCACAATGTCTGCAAATCAATATGTAACACACAATCACTTAAACATATATTATGATTCTGTGTGTCTAAAGCTGTTCAAAGCTGGACCAAAACACGTGGTAAAGTTTTGGAGTAGTTAATGTTGCTTTGCTAATGATGAAATGGAATGTTCATGATTTTATTTTAATAAAATAAACATAATAAAGGTGTCTGTGTCACTCAAAGCTAAATTACATAAGGCTAAGTCAGTTAAAAATTTCTGAAGTGTTTTGAACTCTAGCTTTGAGTGAACTTGGTTGAATGACCCACACATACATAAACATTATTCTTTTGTTATAACTAAAGTAAAGGTTTTCTTTAGGAATAAACTCTAGAATCTCATGGATTTTTAAGACCATTATACTATACATTATATATATATATATATATATATATATATATATATATATATATATATATATATATATATATATATATATATATATATATATGCATACACATATGTATAAATGTCCTTTCATATCGGCCCTAGACCAAAATGCTAATGTCACTATTAATACATTAAAGCTGGCATGGATCTCGCAAACCTCTTGCCCTGGACAGGCATTACGGACAGGTCCTGGCATCACCGGCTTGAATGAGGAGAAGAAAAGCCATTCAGACATAAAGTTGGGAGGTCATTATGCAGCTCATGCTTACCTTTGCGAGAAAAGAGGGAAAGAAAAACTCATTTAGTGGCCCTACATTAATCACAGGCTGCACATCAAAGTGTGATAATCACCTGAACACTCCATTAAAATAAAACTGCCAGCCCTGGGGAAATCTCACCTTACTCTTTAATTGTTTTGAGGCTTTGATCGGCTTTTTAATCCAAGATTAATTTATGCATTTTTAAATAACTCTACATATGATTAATAAGCTCGAAAATTAAAAGTAGTCTAAAGCAATTATAACAAGTGGTTGGTCATCACCTCATTAGACAGTGTTGGGAAGATGCAGAGTGTGTGTATCTGTGGCAGAGAGTGAGTGAGAGAGAGAGAGAGAGAGCAGGAAATAGATTAGCATATACATGCATATTCATGTTTAAGGATGAGGTTAAAAGGGGGTGCTGCATAGTGATATATTTATGCCAATTTGTAAAACGTGTAATGGAGCCCCATAATAGTCTGTTAAATGTAAAGCATGAGCGATTGTAACAGAGAGAGAGAAGAAAAAAAGAAACAGAAGAGATTGGCAGAATGAGAGTGGTAGCTAAGAAGGTCAGTGTAATAATGGGGACTTTACAGATTTACATACTAATAGTCTTATTCCCAAGAAAGTTAAAACTGAGACCGCTTGCAATGGCCAATTTCAGGGCTGCGGCGCTGGATCTTTCATTTTGGGAATGATGTCTCTTTTTAACTAATGGTGTCATGGAGTGACGCGCTAGATCTTCTCTAACTGTGGCTTTCAGTCAGGCCCTCGGACGCCGCGCTCTCGATCAAGGTCAGAGCGGAGACTGGGGGCTCTAGAACTCCATCTAAGCAGATGGAAGTCTCAAGCAGGGCTCTTTACACACACAACCTGTGTGTGTGTGTGTGTGTGTGCGTGCTAAGCTGGAAGGAAACAGTGGTAAAGGAGAGGGGGATATTAGCTAGCTCTCTGGAGGGCTGTGCAGAGAGAGTGTGGAAAGTTAAAGCAGCAGATTCTCCAACCTGCTAATGTGTAAACAAGACATCACTCCTCTCCTGGCCTGACGTTTATCTGCCTTCTAAAAGCCTGCCCCTAGGTCTTGCTCTCTCTCTCTCTCTCTCTCACTCACTCTCACTCTCTCTCTCTCTCTCTCTCTCTCTCTCTCTCTCTCTCTCCCTCTCTCTCTCTCTCTCTCTCTCTCTCTCCCCCTCTCTCTCAGTGGAGCGGGAATGAAGGTCAGTGTTGTAAAAGGTTGCCGTAGTGTGTGTTTTAATGTCATCAGAGTATGAGGTACGTGTGAAATGAGAGGGGGAGCTGTTGCGACGCTCGATAGTGGAGGGCACTGGGACCCTTTTGTCACAGACAGGGGCTCATCTGCCACCGCGGGCTTCTGCTCTCAGGAGGGACGCCACGAACAAAAGTGCTAAAAGGCAGTGTGACAGTGAGGGCAGGCAGAGGAAGGAGGAGGCCTGCTGCACACAACCACAGCTGTCAATCATTCCTCAATCAAAATCTCACACCCACGCTGTCTTCACTCATTTGACTAGCTCTGTTTATCACGTCTTAAAAGCCGTCTACTAGGACCTCAGTGTTGTACACAGATTGTTATGGATGTTTTTTTCTTTTCCAGAAGGCAAGCACATTCATATCCACTGCTCAGATTTCAGTTCATTTACAAATCAACAGCAGCAGAAACAGCAGGGCTAAGAAAGCCCCCCATATCCAATCCTTAAACTACAACAGAACGAAGTGCTCTTAATATGAGAACTATTACATACGTACAATTTAAACTTACACAACTCAGAAATGCCCACACCTCAACGGTAGTACAGCACAAAAATCTCTTCTAGTTGAAAATGGCCGTTTCATTTGTATTCATGGTATTCGATAGATTAGATAATAGAAAATAGATTTGTACTAGGAAGTACGGTAACATTAAAAAGCATTAAAAGAAAAAGAGAAAAAGGGACTCATAGCAACCGTGAAACGCTTGGAGCACCAAAACTGTCACCATCAGATAAACAGTACTTAAAGCTTTCATCTTTAAAAGAGAAAAAAAAAACTTTGGATAAAAAAAAATCTAAAAAATCTACAGGTGTTTCTGTCCATCCTTCCACAGTGAGAAGACACCTCAACACTATGGGACTGAAAGGATGTGTAGCTGTCAAGAAGCTGTTACTCAAAAAAGAAAAAAGACAAAATGATAAAAATGAACAAATAAGCTGCTGCTAAACAAAGGCCTCAACAGTTCAGACCTCAGCATCTTTGAATGTGTTTGGGATTATGTGGATGGCAAAAATGCAAAAAAAAGAATAAAAATAGTAAAGATTTGAAAAAATATCTTTGAAATTCTTTGAAAAACTGATCCACTGAAAAGAATGGAAGCTGTAAGGAAAGAGTGAACACACTAAATACTGAAAAATGATATACTGTATTTAGTTCAGATTTCTGTGTCGTGTTCTGCTAGATATCTTTCCTGCTTTTTTCCCCCTCATGCTGGAAATGAATAACTTGTGCTTTATGGCTCTCTGACCGTAAATTAAAAAGCTGAAGGTTAGAATCTGACACTTACACTGTACTAAACAAAATAGACTTCGATTGATTTCAGTCAGTGAGGTCAAAAATGCTTCTTAAAATCTGTTACAAATACAGACAAAATCCAGTGAGCTTTTCTACCAATATTTAAGGAAGAGAAGACCCTTTTTATATAAATTCTAAAAGCAGGGCACAGCCCAAATCCACAAGAACTTAGATCTCACTATCTTAGCACAGTGAATCCTTTCGTTCATTCAAAATAGCACAGTAGAGTTCATAGAGAGACAGAGAGAGAGAAGAGCATTCAGAGAACTGCTCCATCAGCCCAGCATGTCAGCCAATAGTGCCAATCACAGGACGAGCCTCAGCCAGTGATAATGGGAATTATAGTAATGAAATCCAGCGTCTGGGCCCCGGCGCTTCGCCTTGGGCGCTTTCCATACTATAGCGGGGCATTACCATAAAGATGCGAGGTGCTTGTTTTGCAGGGTCTATCGGAGGAGCAGTCCGCTGAGATAATAACTATTAGTAAAGGACAGGGCTTTTGCGGGATTCCAGCTGTGGAGGCTGCATTTCCATACAGATGGATGTGCACCAGAGGGGTGATATGTATGCAGAGAGGGGCACCCGGGTGGGGTGACGCCATCGGCCATCCAGACCGAGAGCCCAGGCTGAGGCCTCGTCAGTTTCTCCTCTTCCTTGTTGCATTGCCCTGCAGGAGGGAAGATCGAAGGCTTGGTGTTAAGACGAAGAAAGAGAGGCGTTCATGATTTTTAAGTTGGGTGTGAAGTTGGGATGTGTTGTGGCACTCAAAGCATGGAGGGTACGAGTTCCTTCGCATGCGTACGAGGAGTCGTATTCTGTTTACAGTCTGCTATCTATTTTCTCCTTCTTTTCCAAGCCTGAAACAAACACGTATTTGACATTCACAGTCTGGGGCCCTTTATGGAGCTGCTGTCCAGGGTGCTGAAACGACTCAGCAGCACTCTCAGAGGTACCAAGTGCAAATAGCTTCAGCTGCGCGTCCGTGTGTGTGAACACTAACCAGACATTTCCATCAGGGCTCAACAGAAGTGAGAAAGTGCGTTACATCCCTGTTAGCAACTCTAACCCTGTTTCCATCTCAGGGAGGCCGAAGCAAAGTCAAACTTTTTGAACTCCTCACTTCGGTGGTTGTTTTTTGCATGAGGCCTTCGTGCAGCTCCCCAGTGTCAGGTGAACTCCTACAGTTAGGAGTGGAAATTAAGAGGAAATGAACTCTGTAGCTGTTAACTCAGCATTAGTGACTTTATGTAGTTGATTTGTTGATAACATTCATAAGGATAAGGATAACGGGTAAGCCTGTCCTGACAACTAACCTATGTAAACACTTACAAACACTCACTGCAGTTGGTGTCTTTTGTCATAGTGCCAGCTCTGATGTTGAGTCAGATGATACTTTTTGAGGTGAACTTTTTTAGTTGTCACTATGATACACACCAATCAGGTCACAGTGAGTTCTTAGAACATGCTGTTTCACCAAAAACAGTGTCATGGAAAAAAAACATATTAAAGGATATACAGGATATACAGGATACAGTTGTAGACACCGCAGTCAAATGGCATTGATTTTGTATGTGAAAATAAGTACACGTCCTTTATACCGAACACACATTGGTACATGTTTATGCGCGATTACTGTTAGATGCTATAGAAAAAAGCATGAACTGTGGCCTGTGCAAAAGTTCATCATGTCTGTTAACATGTAGGTTTTTGGTAATATTTAAATCCTTATTTGTTTATCTTTATACAGAGAGCAAAACCTAAAGTTACATCTTCTTGTTTTTGTTACATTTTAAATCTATAACCTATAAATAACTCATCGTCTGCATAGAACTCACTTTGTTTTAAGGCAAATGTACTTACGCACTTTAAAAAATAAAACACAAAATGTGTTGCAACATTGCAACAATGTAATGGCACAAATATTTTTGGTAAATCTGTTAAACAAAATAATAGAAGAATGTAAGTTGTCATGATAAGCTTGTGCTGGTGACATACAGCCTTACAAACTATTTTTGTCCCAGTTACTTTTCCTGTCATCATTGTTCAGGGGTATGAATGTGACTGACCGAAATTGTCGATGATGATATGAGTCCACAATCCAGACTGACGTAGATGTCTCACTAAATACTGCTCGGCTCTCCAGAACTCTACACTTTGAGTTATACATTTGTGTGACCCACATAAGAACGAAATGCTATATCAGCGAGCGGAGAGAGGATGAGACTTTAGGGTTAAGGATGGAACCTGTTTGCATTGTGATGAATTATGCATACGAGGGCTAGACTAATAATAGCTTTGGAAGAGAAGGGCGTTGGTCCTCCAATGAACAGGCCAAAGGCACGCTTAAGGCGAGCAGTTTGTGTAAATACGGCCAGCAGTGTGTAAACAGCAGCTGCAGTACACACACACACACACACACACACACACACACACACATACACATACACACACCAGGTGATGAGCTCACAAAGACTCCATTAACAGGATGGGATTCAGACTAATGACACTGCAAACACTCATTCCTCTGCTGCTGTCCTATCCCCCTGAAGTATGAACTCCTGTAAGAGTGATTTGGTTTATATTAGCGCTCCCTCAGCAACACATTAGCGCAAGAGGACATTAATATTATCATGCTATACAAACCTCATTAATATTTTCAGCTCTATAGGAGAACACAACAAAGCAAAGTCACTAGTTCTGAATGATTTGAAGTGATTTTTTAGTGACTTTTCTAAACAAACTGAATATGAATAATGAATATTTGAGTGTATAGAATGCTACATTGCTACTTTTTATTACAATTTACAACTTTATCTTAATATGGACAAATAGACTCGTAGTTAGTAAAGGACTCTGTATTAGTCTAATATCATTACGTTGTATGTTTGAGTCAGATGCCATAAAGTTGTATGCATTAAATGGCAGTTTTTGGCCACAACTGAATGACACTTTTTCATGCTTATGCAGACTGTAAACTCTTTGAAAATTAATTAACTGGACTTAGCAAAGAAAACTCAAAACATGTCACGCCAACAGTTATAATGACTTATAATAACTTTGTAAATGGGTGAACACTTACACATATAGAATTACTAACTATTGTATTTATATTATTTGTATGTATTCTGATATAGGCATATAAAAGCTTACTGCTCAGATAAATGTCTTCTTTAAATATTTTTCTTCTTAAGTCATTTTGTACTGTAATAACTTTCTAAGATTCCTTATTATGCTTTTCTGTTTTTTTCCCTTTCTATTAGTGTGTATTGTATCTTTTGTGCATGTACACAGTCTGCAAAGTTATAAACCCAAAGGTACATGCCAGAGGGAAACACTCTCTTCCACAGAAACCACTTTTCTCGGCTGCCGTGTGGGAATTCCAGGCCATTTCACTGTTACAAGGTGACATCTCATAACACAATCCTTATTGGCACATCCTCACACAACGCACAGAGAGCTATAACAGAGCATTCTGAAAAGTTCTGCTCCAGTCTGGTCGATCACGTTTACCAAACGGTACTTCCTGACTTTCAGGATCAGACTCTGGCTCAAACTGATATGGCAGAACTGACACAATTGTAAGAACAGTCACAGCTATGTGCGGGCAGAACTCCAGCAGGATACCGCTGGGGTGGTGAACCAGTCAGAACACAGTGGGCGAGTTGACCAATCAGAGCACACAGGTGGGGCTTAAAGACACGGCAGTGTTTTAGACAGAGGTGAATACAGATGTAAAGTATGAGAAATATACTGTGTTTTGGGAAAATGTAAAGATGTAAATCCATTCTAATAGACCTCAGAAATAAAAGTATGAACATTAAAAATAAGCATAATAGATTCCTTTAAGGTTTACATTAATTATATTAATAGAGAATTATCAAGGAAACCAATGAACCATTGGGGAAGAAAGGAGGAAAATACACAAAAAACTAAACACTTATATATTGACCTGTGCAGCCTACAGCAGTTTATGCCTGTCCATTCATGCTAAAGGTATACAGAGTGTTTCTGCCCAGACTGCTTTTTAAATGAGGTATAATCTGAGCCCAATCTGAGCTCGGTTTCATACCAGTGTAAGAGATAAAGACAGGTTGAAAAATGGTCACGTAAAAATAAATATGTACATCTTTTTGATATATAAACCCATATAACCACATAAAATATGATATGAAAAAAATTGTGCCCCTTAAAGAACAGGCACATATTGTAATGGTTCTATTTTTCCTCTAGAACCACACGTCCAAGCCGGGAACTGTGTAGTGTCCCAAACCCATATACCCACCAAGCATGTCTACTGTAATAATTCTTAGGAGCTGATTTGGTTTGGATATAATGAGTGTCGCAGCAGTAGCTGTTCCTTTAATCCAGGTGAGTGAGTCGTATGACAGAACGTGCCCTAAAACACAGTTCAATATGTTGTAGTGAAATAAGGAAAGAAGTCGCCCATGACCGCGATTGCATGCATGTTGCATAGCAAAACAGCCTGGGAGCTGCTCACAAAACAACATTAACAACAACAACAACAATGTGCAAGAAATTCCGGAAAAAAAACAAGGACAAAAAGTGCAAGCGATCAAGCCTCGCATACAATCTAATTGAAGCTCAGAGAAACAGCCTTTGGCTGCTTTGCCTCCATCCTTGCTACCTGCCGTAATGCACTGGGCCATTTAAATTAACTCAGGAGTGACTTCTTGTAATCGGACTGTTTTTTTTTTTTTTTTTTTGGAGAAAGGGGTCTGTGGCCATTCAGATGAGCAATGTATCATTACCCAGAGTCCTGCCCCCCCTCCCCTAACTGCAGCACCGCAGGCTACGCAGCCTAGCGTGAGCCTCCATCTACTGAGCCAGGCAATCTGGCCAGCAGACATGCATGTATTCATCATGGCAGCAGCTTTCTGATGTAGAAGAGTGTGTGTGTGTGTGTGTGTGTGTGTGTGTGTGAGTGAGTGAGTGAGTGAGAGAGAGAGAGAGAGAGAGAGAGAGAGAGGGAAAGAGAGAGAGAGAGAGAGGAAGAGAGAGAGAGAGAGAGAGGGAAAGAGAGAGAGAGAGAGAGAGAGAGGGAAAGAAAGAGAAAGAGAGAGAGAGAGAGAGAGAGAGGGAAAGAAAGAGAAAGAGAGAGAGAGAGAGAGAGAGGGAAAGAGAGAGAGAGGGAGAGAGAGGGAGAGCTCTGCTGGAGGACACTGAGGCTCATCTTTCCCAAATACTACAGACACAACATCACACCACAGCCACACTGACTGGTAAATATACATGTAATCATTATGGCCCAATTAAAGGTGGATCAGAGAACAGACTGATCAGTAATTACAGTGGAGAAAATTAAGTAAGCTTCTTACTTTAGAATTGTATTTTCTGATTGGAACATACATCTATGGACACAACGTTTTACAAACTCAGCTATGCTTAGAAAAAAATATGGAACTCTTAAGTAGCTTTCAGTGAATGTTTTATTAAAGGAATACTCCAGTGTCCGTTACCTTAATCTCTAGCTGTTGCATCTACAGCAAACAGTCAGTTACCAACAACAGTCAATTCTGTGTTTCCATGTACTTTGTAACATGACTAGAACGAATTCACTTAAAATATAGCTAAAAAGGAATTCCACCAGTTTTAGATTTTCTATGTATTTGCTGAGTTTCACTTCTAGAAAATAGAGATAAACGCTCTTTAAATGTGTCATAACCTTTGAGGAGTTATTTTTACTGTCCTGTATGTTAAACTAAGCAAATAAACAGTTTTCTTTAAAATGTGTAAACCTGTGCTCTCGGTATATGTGTGCTTATTTTTACTTTGAAAACAAAACAAAACAATTTGACCAGTACAAAGTACAACTGTACTTAAATATTTAGGTGCGAACTAAGTCATTTAGAAGGGCCGTGAGGGTGTGTTTTAGAGAAACATACCCATTTATAATTGTTCATAGTGGTGGTGATAGGAACCAGACATCTCTAATGAGTTTAATAGTTCTACAGCTCTTCTTCACAGAAAGTTGTTACATGATATGGTGATTAATATGCTTGCTGGAGACACTGTTTACAATGGATGGGTTGTATTTTCTAAAAATACACGCAGTCCTCAAAGAACAGCCTCATCTGAGTAGCAGCAGCTGTCCTTTACATTGTGGGAAATACAATCTCTATAAGGCAAAGAATGCTTTCACCCTGTCCTGCAAAGTACTGTTTTAGAGAGATTCGTTTTTCTCCGGTAGGTGACAGTATATAAAAAATATGACGGTTCACAGGCTGTTTTGGGTAGTAAATGAATGCAGAGTTGCTTCACTGCCAAATCAATGTTTTTTTTTTCCTAAGCACATAGAATGTGAAATTGTCATCTGTGGTCAGAAACATGATCTAGATTGAAAAATGCTGGAGTACATCTCTAAAGAAACCGAAGGAGCTTCTTCTATGTCTTTGCTCCCACTTTATTTTTAACACTATATTTTTAAGCATATAACTGACTCTCATGACAACATAGTTGATAGTTTTCTTTGTGCTCTGCATTAATTGTGCTATTAAATATCCATTTCTCTCTTTTTCTTCACTCCCTCTGTTTCTTTTCCCTTACTTTTTCTTACCCTCACTCTCTCCATCTCAGGGCAGGAGAGTACAGACTGAACAGGATTACTGAAGGAGGGTGTTCGGTGGGATTTAGTGGCTTTTCTGTTCTCTGCGGAGCCGAGAGTTTTAATTCAGTCCAGGTCCCTATTAGGGCCCATGGTCAGCTGAATATAGATGCCGAAATAGGTGGTCTCTAGCCAGGGGGAGAGAGGAAATACATAGAGACGGAAGAGGTGGGGGGGGGGGGCATGCGAGAGCTGGAGTTTGAGTGATGCCTCTGTCGCGTGAGTAATGAAAAGTTCACCAGGGTCAAGCCATTACAACTGCAGTCGCTTAATTATTAATTACACACCTCTAGAAGGGAAAGGACAACTTCAATTGCGGTTGTTCCTGTTACAGAACCTTCCCCCAAACACATGCATACAGACTCACAACCAGCACGGTGGATTATAAAATAAACTTCGCTGTGCTATTTTAGAAAACTAGCAAAAACAAGCATGTTAGGGTTACAGTGGGATCATGTACTCACCACAAAATCTATAGCAGATCAAATCAGCATAGCTTAGTAATTACACGTGGAGACACAGAACCACACTTGGCTCACACACTTACTGACTGTAAGCAATTAAAATATTATTCATTACCTTTTAAATACAACACTGACTCTGAAATCCCATTAAATTTGGGATAATTGAGTGTGTTTAATTATCAGCTGTGGCAGGCAGTTAGTTTTGGGAGAAAGTAAGAGTGTGTGTGTGAGAGAGAGAGAGAGAGAGAGAGAGAGTGAGAGAGAGTGGTGACCTAGTTAGTGTCAGAAGCATTGTGTTTTAAAAATGACCTTGCTCTTGAAGCCGGGCTCAGAATAACTCTTCTTTCAGACACCCAGGGCACTTGATAATAATGATCAAATGCCTCCCTCTCCTCATCTTACTGCCTGACTCAAGACACAGGCCTCTAAAGACTAAAACAGTAGCTTTTTTGGTGTAACTGTGGGGGTAAGAAGTGATGAAACGTATACCCCGTAGGTTAACCTACCCATGCTCTGCCCACAAATGCATTTGTATGAACTGTTGCAAAGCTGAACAAGCATTACCAACAATCCCATTCAATCTGTTGATACCAGGAAACCCTCAGAGCTTTCTAGGCCTTAAGAGAAGGTATTATGAGTTTTGTTAAATTAAAAATAATCTATAAAACTGTATAAATACTGTAATATCAAGCTTGTTGTAGTTAAACTGTGTAACTCTTTTTGTGTTTTGAGTAGAAACAAAAGAATTACATTATCTAAACATTTTCTTTTTTTTCTTTGTGTTTTTTCTCAGTGATATCTAGACGAATGCAGCCAAGTGAGGCCTTCCATTGGGTAGACCCAGTGTATCAGATTAGCCACTAAAGCAATTAGGAACTAGAAGGGAAATAAAGCAGTCAGAGTCCTGGATTGTGACTATGAGCCTGACCAGATTCAGGTCAGTTGTCAGGAATGGAAAAATAGCAGCAGCTCTCTACTGAAAGGGCTCTTTAGTGAAAGTGTCACCCTAATACTGTTACAAAGTAATGTATATTATTGTCTGTCACAAGCTTTAAACAAAACATGGAAATTATTTTGTAGGCTTTAAATATGTGAGTTAAACTGGAATGGCCTAAAATGTTCACCTGCTCCCAGCTATTGTTAGCTCAGTGCTAACACACCACTAATAGAAGCACTAGCAGTAATTAGCATCTTCATAGAGGCATTTGTTCCTCATTTTCACCTAATCCTGACATTTGTGGGCCTGAACTGAAGGATTACATTGGTAAGCATATGTTTTAGCACCCTAAAAATTCTATTACTGTGAATAGTTAAGCGAGTACATTTCATCATATTTAAGACAAGATCAATTGTTTATTTTCAATTTCAAAATAACTAAAAAAAAGGAAATCAAAGAAAAAGGAAAGCCAATGTTTGGTCAGTACTTATAACACCATAGATTTCCAGTGATGTTTAAGTTGTGGGGACTGTGAGGGTCATGGCAAAACTTTAATCTTGTGCTTCTTGGGTAGTCCATTAAAAGTGTGTTTAGGGTCGTTATCCTATTATAAAAACCATCCACTTTTTGTCTTCAGATTTTGGATGGTTTAATGGTTTGATTTTTGTTTCCAGAAAGTAACTTCATCAGATTGTTTCCAATCTGCATCAGGCTAGTCTAGATGTTTCTTTGTAAATTGTGAATTTTGTGGTTGCAGGTTTTCTAATGACTCTTCTATGAAAGCCATATTGTTACAGTTGCTGTACAGCAGAACAGTGCACCACCACTTCAGAGTCTGATGAATGTCAAACATGTTTTTTTTTGTCTTCCTAGCAATCCTATGAGCAGTTCCAACTATCCATTGGAAGACCAAGAAAACTGCTATTTCTGGTTTACATTATGAACTGAGGAATTGCTAATCTGTGTTCTTATAGCTTTCTCCTGCTTTGTGGGCATCTGTTATTTTAGAATGATACACAGCACCTATAGCTGCTGAAGTATTTATAAAGCTTTGCAATTTGCATCACGTGGCCTTTCCTAACAATGATTTTGAGCAAGCCAAAGCCCTAACAAAGTCTGACACCCTGGTAAAAGTGATCTGAGAGCAGTTTTAAAAATTTGCATGTATTTCTTTCACTTTTCCCCCAAACTTAAATCAAAACGCAACAAAATAGTACATCTTGCAAAACAAAAATAATTCCACAAATTCCACTAAGCTTTCTCAGAATGTTTCATCTTGACTTTTGGAGACCAGTTCATCTTCTACTCAGTTAGCTCTTTACAGCAACAGAAATGTAGACCAGCTGTACCCAAACTTTAGCATATCACTGTAGCGCTAATAGTCATGGTTCATCACGGCAGTTCAGAGTTGCTACATCACAATTCAATTTCTTTCACTCTGTTACTGAGCTGCACTGTATTGTAAACAAGTATATACCCAGTCTATTCAAACAGCATGACTTTTCACACAAGCACAATAATAGTGATTGAAATGAATGATGCACTCTGAAGTTCTGTATTTTGAAAAAAACACTAAATTGTGTTTAACACTTTCTTATTAGATTGAATGGTATCGTTACTAGCATTCTGTAAAGCTTGGCCAACCTTGCAACAGTTGCAACAAAGAAAGCACTAGTAGTGAAGCATGGACAGGTCAATTGGCGTCATGCAAACGGCATGCCATACGCTTGCCTTAAACGATGTTGAGTTCTTAACCTGATCTAAAAATCAGATTCTAAATGCAGCCTATCCAACGCTTACAGTTGCACAGGCAGCTCATTCAGACCTTACCTATTTAGGGTTAATGTGTTAATCTGTCTGCCTAAGAAAGACTTGGTATAGGCCTGCGGTGGAATGGCGGACCTAGCCCAGCCGTGGCCATCCGTGGCCATCCGTGCTGTCCTGTCTGGCATGCCTGGCCCAGGCTGCGAGCGAGCACCATGGCTGGGGGCAGTCTGGTATTACAGAGCAAGCTGGAGCGGCAGCAGCCTGCGCCTCCACCGTGCTTCATTAGGAAACAAAATATAAGCTTTCCACTCCATTACCAATGACTTTAGGAGCTACAGCACATAAGACGGCGACTCACCTCATCAACAATGCATTGCAATAACTGCACAGGCTTGAACAGGCTACAAGGAGAGGGAGAGAGGTGGGGGGGGGAGCAGGGTGGAGGGAGAGAGAAGAGAGGGGGAGAGAAAACAGCATTAGCCTACATACGTCTTTACAGTGGAGTGGTAAAGGGGGGAAAAAATCATTAATGCAATAAAATGTGCCCAGATTAATCAAACGCATCAAACTCTTATGAAAATATCACAGGGGTAGAAATGTTCTATTACGTCTAATGGTGTCTAATCTAATACAGGCAGTTAAGGGCTTGGGTATTTCTTCATTGTGAAATGCAATTTGGGAAGTTTAAAGGGAACCACTGAAGCGTGGGTCTCACACTGCCGTCAGGAACATAGGGAGCAATGATATGTTCTTTTTCTACAAACACCCCCCCCCCCCTTCTTTTTCTGTCTGCCTTCCCTTCCAACTCATAAAAGCTTACCATTAAAGATCCCTGGATGGAGGGAGCTGGAAAAGCAGAATAAAGGGGTGGTGTGGGGGGGGAGAGGCAATATGTAATTAGCATGTCATAATCAAAACGCCTCATTCGGACACATTATGATCACTGGGAGGAAATTACAGCATGGCTGGTGGCAATCTGTGGGCATGTGTTAACACCATTTCCATAATGAAAGTACACAAATGTTAATAGCCCGCGCCTTGATTTGGAAGGGGAATTCGGAGGACTGTGCTCTTTCACTAGCACAATTGCAGGGCTGAAGGAGCATGTGTACGCTCAGGCCATTTACAAATGTTGTTTTTCTGATTTCACACTCAAAACTGTGACTATTTTCTTTTACAGAGGGAAATAACTACTTCTCTCACACCACTTTTTCTCCAGAGAGACCCCCCCCCAAACCCCACCACTCCCGCTATAATCTCGTTTTCAATTAAAATCCCATCTAATTTCAAAGTTGAGTCTAAAACCATATATAGGAATGAACATATTTGGGTGCCTGCCAAAGTGTAGGTTTTCTATTTCGCTTTAAAGAATGATTTAGCTTCATCTATTTACTTCAGAGTGGCAGTGATCGATGGGAGCTCCTGTCATTATCAGTACAATGCAAAATTATAAAGTCCATGACAACAGCACATTTTCCTCCAATTTAAAAACTCTTCAGAATTCACAAACAAACAATAATTTGCATATTCCGAGATTTTATGGAGCTGCTTGACAACGTGACACACACACAAACAATGTTTTTTTGTTCCCTCCAGGCATGAAAAAGTAACTCTGAGAAATCCAGTTTGTTGCACTGTAAGAAATGGACATAGTGTATAATACAGTACACTCTGAGAAAGGCTTTACAGTATGACCTTCCTGTGGTCTTGTCATGTACCAAATTCCTTTTGTATCCATAAAAAAACCTCATTGAGACGACAGCTATAGCTGTAACAACAGGTAGAAAAGCCTTCAATGCAATTTTCAACAAGCCTTACAGTTTATTAAATAATACATTGTAAAAGCTGAAGATCTGCTATAAACGGCCTACTACTAGGCTTTCTACAACTACTGGTTGATATGACGTCCATCATACTGTAGAAAGGGAATATTGTGAACTGGCTGTTAAACAATCTGATAAACTTTAATTCTAAAACTTGGTCCAGAGGCTGTAACTGTAAGTGCAAGGTAGTGAGTACTTCTACAAACTCAACATCTATAAACTTTCATAACTTTAACAAACTTAGTTTCCTCTCCAGCTGTGCTTAGTAGTCTGCTTTTCTCTGCCCAGATTGAGACCTCCGCCGCCCTCCCCTCCCTCCAAGGCCTGCTCACTGGATGGCCTTCACTACATTATCTGCTCATTTCGCAGGCCCTTTCTGACAAAGCCACAAAGCAGTTATTGATTTGTCCTCTCAATTAAATAAGGCTTCGCTTTCTCCTCTCTCTGTTAATACCTAGAGACCCCCCACCTGACACAATATCCATTCTGCTGCTAGCAGAATGAATTATCAGTCGACATGGATAATGAATTCATCCTGCATTGCAAAAATAACTATAATTGCCAAATGCACGCAGGAGGAAATTGGAAAATGATATTAACGCGCGTTTGCTAGGTGAATTATCCATTCGTCCCAGTCAATACGAACTGTCATTAAAAGGGGCAATAAAATCCCCCACTACGTTTTTGCCGTACTTATTTATCTCACTGGGAATTCAAAGTTACATTTAGCACATTTTCCCAATCTGATTACTTATCACATTACAATACTCTTGGATGTTAAAATTCAAATAGGATGCTTCCCAATGGGTTTTAATTTGCATATTTATCATCTAAGGTTTTTCAATAGGTTTTTGGAGTAATCATAAAAGTGCATCTTTTCCTCCAATCACAGCATTTCCGCATCAGCCATAGCCTATCAGTCTAATTCTACATGTCTGCAGTGTGTAAAGAGCTATGAATATGCATACATGAAAATACTGCAATGACTATGTAAATGGGGTGAGAAATGGGAAATAAATGCAGATGTTGGATTGAATTTGGATCTGCACATTAACCTGCTGCTGGTGGAACTGTGTTTTTGAAAGTTGTCAACTTCTGTCAAAAATAAGCCACTGTGGGCTTTTAGAAATAGAAGCTGGCGGGTCAGTGTGTGAGTGGTGGCTGCATGGAGGCAGAGAGAGCGCACTGTAGTGGCAGAGCCCTGGGTGCTGTGTGAGGCTTCCAGCACTGGTCTCCATGGAGATAAGGCTGGAGAGAGGGGAGGCCTCTCTCTCTTTCTCTCTGCACTCCTCCTCATTGTTATCAAAATGACAATCCTGTGGGTGAAATGAAATCCGGGCGATATGGGCTCCGCCGGCGCAGAGGTTAGCGCTCCTCTCGTCTGCGCGGGAATTATGGGCCGACCGGCTGCCGGCGGCATCCAGCTTTAGAGTGACCCCACACATGGCCTCTCCCAGCGGCGGACAAATTTTTAGTGCGGCCACTTTCCAAGGCCCCTTTCAGAAAACCCCCCCGCCTCTGGCAATCACACACACACACACACACACACACACACACACACACACACACACTCACACACATAGTAGAACCCAGGCGGTGCTCACTTTGCCCTCATGGATAGTCCTTAAATGGGTAGATAACCTGCAAACTGTGGAATGAAGGTTTTAGATTCTCAGTGTTGACTGTGATGTAAAGCAGCGTCACTGTTAAAATAAAATGTTGCATATGTACACAGTAATAGATTTACAGAGTTTTAAATTATGTAAGTATTGAAAAAGAAAAATCATTTGCCACTAAATTACCTTTACGTTATTAAAATAAGAAAAACACAGCAACATACCCCTGATTATATATATATATATATATATATATATATATATATATATATATATATATATATATATATATACATACATAACACTTTATTTTTTAATATTCATATAGAATTAATACAGTGAGTAGTGGTTTTATATATTTCAGTGTGTTTATTTAACTCTTTCTAAGCTATTCCTCGTGTGCAACCAAGTGTTACTTGCTGTTATTATCTAATACCTGGTCTGACTACTCAGTACATCATTAAGCAAAATCAGGCTCACTGGTGAAGAAATGTAATAAATTAATGCAAGATCTGGAGGCGTCCAGGAGAAATCTGGTGCACCAGATAATGTATTATATTTATGCTTATTTACATCTTTTGTAATAATATATGGTGTTCTTACTGGTATATATATATATATATATATATATATATACACACACACACACACACACACACACACACACACACACACACTCCTCTGTGCCAAAGGCACCTGAGTACATCACTTAGCAATCAATACTTTCCATTCAACTGAGCAATAACCAATAGCAAACTAGAAACCTGTTACCAAACCTTTCATTTAGCTTAAAAGAATATACATTTACACATCGTGTTTTAAACAAAATGTGAACATTCTGAAAAATATTAGAAATTCAGAAAGACTGTAATTAAGCTCAATTAATGTGTGTGTGTTTTGTTATTTATTTAAACATCATCTCTTGGTAGTAAGTTGTGACTACAGACACATAAAAAAGTCAAGAAATCAGTGTGAATAATGTACTGAAGTCATGGAAGAGAAATAAGTGTTTATAAAGAGAAAATCTGTTATTGGTTGTCTGTTGTCTCATTCATGTTTTTACTTGCCTTTCAGTTAGTGAACCTAGCTTGGAAAAATAATAAATTAGGCATAAGTTGTATTTAGAGTGTTAGAGTGCCCACTATTCATCAGGATACTTGTTTTAGTTTCTCAAAGAAATGTGCAGAGGTATTCTTCCACATCTCCAAAGTCCAGTCTTAGAAGTTGGTTGCATTTTCTGATTCTTACAATATTCCCAAACACATTCCATAGTGTTAAGGCTTTTGGGCTCTCTGATGATCAAACCATTGCTTTAGATCACCATCAGATTCATTCCTCAGTGAGGGCTTTGACAGCCACGCATCCTTTCAGCTACTGTACATAACATTGAGTTGTCCTCTTACACTGGAAGGATGGACAGAAACGCTTTTTTTTAGATCTGAAGCAAGAGTGAAGCTTGATTTTCTCGTATCTCTCAAATATGAGTACTCTCAAGGACTATTTATCCGATGGTGACAGATTTGGGGCTCTATCGGGTCTTGCTTGGTTGTCCTGCTTCCCATTTTGGCTTTCCCTCCTCATGAAAGTGAATTTGTCTTATATTTGTTCTTCTCTGAAAGACGTGATGGCTATTTTGACTAGAAATTAAACAACAGGATGATGTTCTCTGTATTGCACACCCTCAGAGACATTCATTAACTGGGCTTATAAGCTGCTAACCCGACAAGCTGAAATAAAGATTACTTCGTTGTGTAAAAGTTCTGATTCTCAGTGTTTACTGTGTTTTACAGCCACTTTTAGTATTATAACAATACTCAACACTTTGCATAGACCATTTTAGGAAAGGACACAGTGATAGATTTATAGACTTTAAACTCAATAGAGAAGACGGGGTTTATAGACTTTCTCTCAGCATAGAAGGAGTGTTTTCCAACCCATGAGAGCACAGCCTCACTTTTATCAAGTCTAACGGCTGCTCCTCCCACACACATAGTCCAAAAGCTTTGCAGTGTATTGCCTTGGCTTGAGACGAGGTATTAGCGACTGTAAGCCTATAATACAAAGTTTTGGGAATGTAAAAGCAAAATAAAACTTGTCCCAGCTCCAACAGCCAGACTAGTTTCTCCTCAGCCTTGCTTCTCTCCAAGATTTACATATAGTTTATGCAAAAGGTATCTTTGTCTTTCTAAACAGATCTTCATATTTGTGCATGGCATGCACCATCAAAACAATATTGGTATATGCATACAGCAAAAGCATGACAGATAACTCGTCTCATATATATTCATAAAGTCATATCACACCAAGCCGAACACTTCAAAAAAATACAGTGTGAAAGAAAGAAAGAAAGAAAGAAAAGAAGAAAAAGGCGAGGAGTGAGAGGGGGAACAATCAATCAGAAGGCAATTCGCTGGCGGCTGCATATGCATCAGATCATGTCTTATGTCTTCAAGGATTTTCAGAGCGAATCGTAAAACAAAACTCCATTACCTCCTGCCAGAACATGCAAATGAATCCCACCATGGGGTGAGAGGGAATTAAAGAGCCTTCTCTAATCAATGACAAGCCAGGATGAAACCCTCCCATCCATTCCCTCTTCTCCAGCAACAAAGGAATACTACCCACCTCTTCCTTATGTGGCCACCGTTCTGCCACAGGGCAATACATACACACATATACGCACACGCACTGTTTCTGAGCATGCTGTGGTTACACTAGCCTGACCTGCCAGGATGGGGAAGATGGGCAACGGAGGCCCCTGACTGTGACAACATGCCTCTCTTTGCCCTCCCTCCTCTCTTTCTCTTTCTCTCGCTCTCTCTCATTAAAAGGCGTGTTGCTGAATTGCAGGTCTCAGGTGGGTGTTTATGAATTAGTGTCGTCTGTGTGTTCGCGTGCGATGGCAGAGAAGGTAGGGTGCCGCACATGCACACGTACACAGATGCACAGGGCTGTGTAAATGACAGCCTGGGCCTGAGGATGTGTGCTGGCTGCTTGCTCGAGCTCCAGCCTCTCTCCTCTCCTCTCCGCTCCTCTCCTCCGCTCCTCGCTCCACCCGCCTCCCACCGCCAGCCTGCTACAGCCCGCAGGTAAGGAGTCTGCGGCGCCATATGGAGCGGGGAAAATTAACAACGAGGAGAAAATCTCCACAGCAGCAGGAGGCCCCTCTACCCTCTCTCTCTCTCTCCCTCTCTCTCTCTCTTTCTCTTACTCTTTCTCTCTCTACATCTTTGAATTTTGTTTGGGGGAGAGAGAGGGAGAGAAAGGAGGGGGGGAGGGTGGGGGGGTGATAAAATTAATGGGGTTCAACACTTTAACACAACACCGCCGGCAATATTTGCACAGAATGGCAAAAAAGGGGGAGATTTCCCCTTACTGTTCGGTCAGATCGTGGCATTATAAATCAGACCCTGGCTTAAGTATTTTATGCCCCTGTTTTATAAATGTACATTAACCCCATTTGCCCCTCCCTCCCTCTGGAAGCCGGTCCTGCACGAGGCTGGATCATGCTGAGGGAGATTCCATTGTCCCCGGTGTGTCCTCACGTTTGATGCCATCATGGAGCAGGGGTCCCCCACGGAGCCTCTCCCGGCCTGGGTCATTGATTACAAAGAGCCTCCTGGTTTTTGTCTGACAGATGTGAATCTGCGCTATTTAATTTGGAGCGTTCCCCTCAAAGGGATACCATTAGCCCCTCCAATAGAAGCGCAAATAGGATTCCATTAACAACTAGTGTTTCACAGTGGAGCCGGGAAATGTAGCGGAGAACGTCATGCCATGTTTCCGGAGAGAGGGACGGAGAGGGGCCTTTTGCATAGGAAATGCATCAAGTGTGATCGTGTGGTGGAAAAACGTCCCCCTGACCGACTGCGTGGCTCTCTGACACTTGCCCTCACTTGCCCAGCGTGCTTGGCAGTCTGTAGCTGCGAGCATGCCAGTGTCAAGCGTGTCCTTGTTTGGCATCCGAGGAGGGTGGGGTTAGTAGTTAAAATGTTAATAAGTGCAATACAGTTTTAATTTAACAGCCCTCTGCATTTCTAATCAGACCAGTGGCTGTGACTAAATGAGAAAAAGAGAATTCAAGGCCTGGGCCACCTCCTACTTTCTCTCTTACTAACACAGAGGGCAATATACACATCAGCCTTTTTGTCTCTGCTGCCGCTCAGTATGTTATCTTATTTAACCCCTTCAAATCCCAGGCATACTGCATAGCAAGGCTTTGTATTCAGTGACTAAGTGGACCACAATGAAAACTAGTATGAGTTTTATAGAGGTAAGTAGTAAAACTTTGACCTATTGATGGCCAATTGGTGGGTCCTGGCCACTGACATGCACCTATTGTCAGTAACCTTAATGGAATCAGAAAACAATGAGGTACATGTTTTAACACGTTGCAGCAAAACTGTGTGTGCTCACCATCTTTTTATCAGCTCAGTAAAAACACATAGTGATCAGTGATGCATTAAGTTATGAACAAGTGATAAACTTGGTCAGTAATCAAGCTACCTGAGGCAGGTGATAAAGACAAGGCAAGGGCTCTGTACAGGACAAGAGAAATAGGATAAAGAGACCTGGACACAGAGAGTCTCTTCAGTACACACTTATCTGTGGCAAAGCTCATCTCTGCGCAGTCACGCAATAAAACTGTGCATAAATTACTTTATGTAATCATACAATGTAGATTAGCATGATAATGGCAGTGTTAATAGATGCCGGGAAGCAGGGAGTGACAGCATTCTGAAATGAGACATGCCAGGGGCAGTGGGCTCTCTCTCTCTCTCACACACACACACACACACTTCAACTGGGAATAGTCAGCCACATAGGCCTCAGCTCCATCTCCAAAACGATGAGTGACAGGACAGGGAGCAATTGCTCCTCATTTGCCTTCCAGCTACAACAGTACTTTACCACATCCGGAAGCCATAGGCCTCAGGAGAGGAGGTGGTAAAGTGAGCTAGAGCATTCAAGCATTGTTTATACATTCAGATAAGGGAGGAGGTGTGTTTCATATTTATTCAATCATTTTATTGCAGTTGAATAATACTTTTTAACACGTTTACCTTGTTCTGATTTTATGCTGAATGTTCTGAAGTCGTTTTGGAAGTCCTCAGAGAGCAAACCCTCAATTAGTTACTTAACATTACTTATCCTGAGCTAATGCGAGTAACACAATAACACAACTGACGCATAATATCGCAAGCACGTGGTCTATGCTATTTACTGTGAAGCAAGGGCTGAATTTCAGTGCACATCCAGAAGAATGTTCAAGAGCTTGTAAGTGAGAAAACACTGCAGTTGCTATGGAAGAAGCATAAAAAGGTACTTGTGTTCATTTTAGGATATAATGAATGCATGAATAAATTCAACCAATGATTTTAAAGGTAAAGGTCACGCCATTAAAAAGAGCTTGTGTAAGCTTGTGTAACAAGTACTTTAATAGTTAATGCTTATTCTTTGGCACTTGATTTGATAATGAGACATTTAGGCTGTACTTAGTAGAAAATATCTGTAAATGTTCTAGTTTAAATGTCTTTTTCTCTTGACAAAATTAATCAACAGACCACAAATGCACCAAATCATATTTTAACAAACATTAGTCTGAAAGTGTGAAAGACTTTTGGAGGGGCAAATTTAAGGGGGTACAGGAGAAAAGAGTTGAAGGTTGGAATAGTAGGGTGTTGAGGTGTGGAAAAGCAAAGTGTTGGGGGGAGGAGGGGATTGGAAGAGTACAGTGTAGAGGTATAAAGGAGTAGGGTTTTGGGAAAAGGAAAAAGGTGTAGAGATGTGGAAGAACATGGGGCCAGGCTGTGGAGCAAAGTGTCGGGATATGGAAGAGCAGACTATTGGGGCGTGTTAGAACATAGAGTTGTGGAGCAAAGAGGAGAGTGGAGCCACGAATATTGAGATGGAGCGGAATGAGATAGAGATGGAGGAGATTGATGGTAGGTTGAGCTATAGAGGGGTGTTGATGTGTGAAGAGTGTTGGGATTTAAAGGAGCAAAGTCCAGAAATGGCCCGGCTGGGTGCAAGGCGGCCTGCTGCTGGACAGACTGAAGCCAGGCGTGCTGAGGGCAGTCAGTTTAATCTCCTAATGGGGGTCCAGCAGAGGAGCGGCTGGGCTAAGCACAGGCTTTGAAGGGGTTTCAGTACTCCCCATGTAACTGCACATCTAACAGTGCCACCACCATTAGTTAATCACTCTTGCAGTGAGCCTCATTGAGGCTACTGCACAAGGACTATGAGCCTCACTCAAGCACAAGACATATCAAAGCAATCATAAGCATAGAACACTTCATAGACAGCATATATGCCCTGCCTAATTCCACAAAGGCTGAGCTAGTGTGCAGGGGCATCAAACAACATAAGAGGGCAGGGGGACATCAGACTTACACACCAAGGGGATCCGCTGCATCCTGGGGCTTAATCTGAATCAGGTGGAGTTTAAGACGACACCAATTTTATTAACTCCGATCAGGCTTATCTGCAGCCACATGCTTCAAAGCGGATATGGGATCGGTCTCGGAACAGCACAGTTTAATCAGTATAGTGTGGGGCCTACAATCAGACCTCATCATGTTCTGTTGGAATTTTTTTCCAATGACTCTGTTGATTACCGATACAATCGAGATTATGTCCCAGACCATCGATAAATGAGAGAAAGAGGGATGCAGGGATGTTTGTCATGGCTCCGGGAAGTCCTTACCTTAACAGATGGAGAATCAATAGTCTTAATCAGGGGAACATGGCAGTCATATTGAAGTTTGAAATTAAAGCGTTATTTCAAAATGTAGCCTGTCACTAACCCCACGGCTGAAGTGCTTAACATGTACCTCTGTGTATGAGCACACGCAGGCGTGCACAGTGAACATTCACATGCACACACATGAAAAAGGACAATAAGCATAGTCTCCAAAGCCCACCCTGTTGAAACGTTGGGTCCCCAGCAGGGAGATGCAACTCTGCTGACCTTCTGACAGCCAGCGATGAGGAGATGGCTCCATTCAAAACTGAGAGGCGGGGGTCAGCGCCATTAGAGCGCTCTGAGGAGGGAGCGATGAAAATTAATTAAAGTTGGTGCGTGTGGTGAATGACGGGCGGCTCCGGTGCCCCCTCTGCATTCAGCAAAGCGACTGTGCTGGCCTGTGGCCCCCTGTGCAAACAGCCCCCTGGACGCCCCGGCTATTGTATGCCCGCCCTGCGCCCGCCCAGCCACCAATAGCATAGCAATGAGGCCGCTCTCCTGTTTGTGCGAATGGTAATTACAACATGGGCAGTTTTATGCTGGGAAACAATAGGTGGGTGGCCGTGGGGGACGGTGAGTGTGATGGCGATGTGGAAGCCTTAATGACTGCAGGACTGATGGGACCAGCGTAGCTGGAGGTATGAATAGAGAGGTAAATCTCAGCGGGTGCAAGAATGAGCAGCCACTCATTCTACAGGAGTGGCTTGGATACATGCCTCTGCATATCATAAACTGGGGGTGTAACAATACGCCATGACACAATATACTGCGATGCAAACGTGACAGCGTGCATCATGGAGACGGGCGATGTTCTAATTATTATGGCATCATTGCAGTTGCACTGTCTGACCACCAAAGGTTGCAATCAGCTTAACCTACACAGCACGTAGAGTGTCTTACATGACTCTTTCATCTCCAGGCCTTCTGTCCCCCAACTCTAGTCTCAGTTGTAGGTCACATAATGGCATGGATACAGTCATTACTTTTCTTCGTTGAGATTCTATTTAACATATCAGGAGAATAATGAATGAACCCAGTATCACAAGCTGAGTGTATCATTGCACCCCTATCATAAATGCACTTAGCCAGCATTCTGAATTCACGTTCAGTATGCATGATTTGTGACAAGCCAATGAGCTCCACTGGTCACAGATAAATATGAAACAGCAAATACCCACAAGCTAACCATATGATTCATCTAGATTATCATGAGCATTAACCAGCGGCGATGGATAATGACAACATACAACAAAAAGGATGAACCACAGCAGCATCCTTAGCCCGACACAGTCTAGAAAAGGCTCTGCAGAGGCACTTTAGATGCACTCTGAAAATGGGCAACTATTAAGTCAGTGTCAGGAGCCACGGGGGACTAAATGATCTCAGCATCTCTCAGTGTTAACTACTCACGTTCCCCTCGGTCCCCCTCTCATTAAAAGCAGACGCCATCCGCCCATGGAGCTTTTTACGCACACTAACTGACCAACAGAACATCTAATAGCTCTTTACAGACGCACCCTCCAGCCCAGGGGTGTGAATGGATGGATGCTGGTGGATTTATGGAGCACTTGCAGAGAGGCAGAGCTCAGCTGACCTTGGCTTTGTCCCACATCAAAGCCTAGCAGCACTGGCAAATACAATTTATCAAGGAAAAAGAGATTTACCAACACTGTACAAAATTAGCAGCTAAACTGTAGTTGTGTTCTTCTGCTCTACAAATGAAGGTACTATTACATTTTTTATAAGCTTATGTGGCAAATATTTCTCAAGACTTGAGGCGCCATTCATGTCTTACTTAACTTTTAGCTTCCTAGCTTGTGCTTTTAAAAATAGACTTGGCAAACACAACACATTTTTACAGATACTATCTCTATTAGGTTCAAAGAGATATTTTGAGCTACAGACTTTTTTTGCTCCTCATTTGCTGGTTGTTAGGGACATTGACCCCCTGGTCCACCTGTTGGCTGCTCTCGCCTGCTGACTGAGACTGGCTTTGTAAAGGAGCCCAGAGTGCTGAATAATTCAGATGACACTAAACAGTGCCATGCAGTTCTGACCCTATGTACTCACATTCAGCAAGTTAGCAGATGAAATAAAAGCAGCCCACCATGCAGAGGTGTCTGAGATGTGTTTAACATGAGATTGAATAGATTTGTAATACATGTAGAAAGATATATGTCTGTATTACTTAGGTTATTTTTATTTTGTTTATTCATAAATTAAATAGTATTTGCCATGCATTTAAAGTCTGCAAGTACTCTAGTAATAGTAATGCTATAATAATACTCTTTCATTGTTATGTTTTGGTTGGAAACAATAAGGTTAAATTCTGACCCAAATTATTAAATCATGAATTATTTTCTCTGTCGTATCTAGGAAGAAACAGCCAAGCTAACTGGCAATTGGCTAGGACTTCAGGGACTGAACTAAAGGCCTAACATATCTGATTATCCAAAAACATTTTTAGGATGTTACAATGAAATCAATAATTTACAAAGGTTGGGAACTAACCCTATGAAAAACAATAAAAGGGCTAACAATAAAATAATGAAAATCACTTTAGGTCTTCTAGAAGTCCCAGATACGTCTCTGACTGACTAAAAAGCTAAATTTCCAAGACCTGTAATGAAGGGAAAACAGGCCACCTTTGTGCCGAGCAAACAAATACTTTTAAAATCAAGTTACTACAACAGCCACCTACAAAGAATAAAAGACAAATGAAAATATAATATATATATGTTTAAGCTAGGATGAGTCCATCAAAAATATAAATGAGATTCTGAGGATAGAACCAAGTAGAAAGAAAGAAAGAAAGAAAGAAAGAAAGAAAGAAAGAACAAAAATGAGAGAGAAAAAGAAAGAAAGAAAAGGAAAGCATTATATGCGTCAAAATAGCTCTTCCTGAACTCTACACCAAAGGTTAAACAGGTCAGTTACAGAATGAGCTTTGTGTGTTCACCTACCAATTAGAGACTGGCAATTACAATTGCTCCTCTAAACACAGCCATTCATCACTCTCTGCCTGTGTGTGCTGTAGCCTGCAAGTCACATGGCTGAGGCAGGGTGACCATCACCGGCCACTAGACCCATACAGATCGACTTCTCTCTTCAACTTAGTAAGCTAGTCTACTGCAACTGCACTGACTCTCCTCCTAACACTGCAATCACTCCAGTGGGAACAGCCTTTGAAGAGGCCTTACGAGTGTCAGCATACAAAAGTCTCATAACGCATCTTCTAATCTCCAACCAGACTTAACGTTGTGGTGTGGGACATTCCACAATAAGTGTCACAGACCTTGCAGGATACGTGAGCATGGATGTGTAAGCGACTGCGAGTGTACAGGAGGCGGTAAATACAGCTGTCCCAGCAGTAACTAAGCATCACGCTTCAGAGATGCTCTGATAAGCACTGGTCGGGTGTTAGATGGGCCGACTCGGGTCTATGGGCTAGCCACGTTGTCCCATTCACAGGGCACTGCGGCCCCATCAGCCTGTCAGCACCTGGGCAGCCTCACTGATAGCATTACGCACAGCCCTGCAGGGCTTTGGGTTACAGCCCGATTAAAAGAGAAGACCTGATGATTTAATTATGACACTGGCTCTTTCAGACACTCCGGTTAGGTTACAGAGAGAGAGAGGGACAGAAGCAAACCAGGTTTTAATGACCATGACGATCATTTTCACATTTCATTTCTTGAGGAGGGGCAGGCACATTTTGTGACATTTCTGATAATGACACGCTAAACAAATGCAGCCTTTCTGTGACAATGCTAAAACTTCTAACAACACTAAAACTACAACCATAAAATAACTCAAATCAAAAGAGAAAAAAACTAAAAATGAACAACTAATTTGAACAATAATAAACATCAACAGGGCCGTTAACATAACCCATAACGCATGAACAATAGGCTACTCCTAATTCAAACACTAATATGCCTGAACAGTACCTCTGATCTAAAAAGAAAATGTTGATTTCTATATCATGTCTAAGAAACATGTTATAATGCACTCATAATGCACTATAAAAGTATTTTTATAAAACGCATTTCAGTTAAAAGTCATGCTTTTTATGCATTATGAACTGCCAACATTGTGTTTATAACTATATTGTCAGTGCCAAATAAACTCTTGGATTTGCACCGTGCATTGTGACTAACAAACCTGTCTAGTCATGAACCCATGCTGAGCCATGCCACTAAATTGAATTATATTGTTAACTGCAATTAAATAAAATTATTGTCATTTTAAAGGTGCCATACAATGCATGTATTCAACATTTTAATATGTTCTCTGATGTCTACATAGAAGATATGTGACTTTGGTTAGGGTAAAAATGTCTGGCTGATGCCCATTTACAACCCTGAAGTGAAAGGAGCTGTTTTCCCATTTTTGGTGAGCTCATGAATAATTTGACGGGCTCCTCTCTGATTGTCTGGTTTTCATCAAGACACAGCAATAACCAGACATGGGACCAAGTCACTAAGTTGCAAGTAACAAGTAAGTATTTACAATCAAGTCGAGTCAAGTCCCAAGTCAATACAAGCGAGTTTCGAGTCAAATCCCAAGTCTTAAACTTTGAGTCCTAGACAAGTCACCAGATGTAGCATCATTTCAGTATTCAACACAATTGATTCAGTTGATTAGTAGTATGTTAAACTGACATTACAATAACATTAACATTTTTAAAGTTTGTATTATAACAAAAAAAACCTTATAAAATTATATCATTTCAAGCAGTTCTACTAAAATGTGCAGGCAGTGGGCCTCGAAGGCCAAGGTTGAGAAACACTGCACTGTATGGAAGTATTAGTACACATCACACCTACAGGAACTTAAATGACATCACATTCTAAACCCATAAGCATTAATATCTGGACCTGATCTTTCAAATCTAACAGCATGTGTGAACTCTGCAGTAGCTCTGCATGTACTGATCAGTGTTTGGCACTTCTCTGCACTACTTGAACACTGGGATGCTGTGCTTCCTAAATTCTTAAATTGTTCAGTAAAATTGAACAGAGAGAGAGAGCTTCGTTCACATTAGCTGTTGTTTATCATTATGTCACTAAGTTTGCTAGCTTGTTAGCCAGCTAGCTTGTCTTTTCAAGTCTTAAAGCTTAAGTCCAATTCCCAGTCAATGTCAGTAAAGATAAAAACTAAGTCAAGTCGCAAGTCTTTAGTGATGTTGTCAAGTCAAGTCATAAGTCATAAGTTTAGTGACTCAAGTTGGACTCAAGTCCAAGACTCGAGTCCACCCCTCTGGCAATAACCACACGGAAGCAACATGTCGAAATAGACAGACAGGAAAATAAACGTAACCTCTGCATAAACAAAGATTATATATAACGCTCATGTGTAAATAAGCAAGCTTGTCAGACAGATTTTCAGTTCCACCTTAAATAAAGCCACAGGTATATTCTGCTGCCTGTACGAGCTGTAGCATTTTAGGTGGACGGGAATATTTGATTTAGAAGCTGGCGAGTAGTAAACTGACTTCAGCCTTGTTTAAAGATAAACATCAACCATGTCCATTGACACTAAAGTTCCTTGGGAAGGGTATGAAAAAATGCTGACATTTCTCCAAAATTGTCTGCCATTTTTTGTTGCTGTCATATGTAACAGTCTATTTTTGCAATTAGCTCATTTGTAAATAAGGGGGATTACAGTTTAAGAAGATGATAGTGATTAAGGTTTACAGTATGCCAGTTGTGTCTCTTTTTATTTAACTACAACAATGTACATACAGTTTTCTATTATATTGTACCTTTAATGTATTATAATGTCTTTACAAGCTTCAAGTAAAGTAACAAAATACATACCAACTGTACATTTATTAATAGGTAGGACTATCATAATGGCAGTACAACACATGAACACCACCTACTAATACTACTATTGATCTAAATAGTAATACACATTAACACCACTACTGATCTAAATAGTAATACACATTAACACTACTACTGATCTAAATAGTAATACACATTAACACTACTATTGATCTAAATAGTAATACACATTAACAATACTACTGATCTAAACAGTAATACACATTAACACTACTACTGATCTAAATAGTAATACACATTAACACTACTACTGATCTAAATAGTAATACACATTAACACTACTACTGATCTAAATAGTAATACACATTAACACCACTACTGATCTAAATAGTAATACACATTAACACTACTACTGATCTAAATAGTAATACACATTAACACTACTACTGATCTAAACAGTAATACACATTAACAATACTACTGATCTAAATAGTAATACACATTAACACTACTACTGATCTAAATAGTAATACACATTAACACTACTACTGATCTAAATAGTAATACACATTAACACTACTACTGATCTAAATAGTAATACACATTAACACCACTACTGATCTAAATAGTAATACACATTAACACTACTACTGATCTAAATAGTAATACACATTAACAATACTACTGATCTAAACAGTAATACACATTAACACTACTACTGATCTAAATAGTAATACACATTAACACTACTATTGATCTAAATAGTAATACACATTAACAATACTACTGATCTAAACAGTAATACACATTAACACTACTACTGATCTAAATAGTAATACACATTAACACTACTACTGATCTAAATAGTAATACACATTAACACTACTACTGATCTAAAGAGTAATACACATTAACACTACTACTGATCTAAATAGTAATACACATTAATACTACTACTGATCTAAATAGTAATACACATTAACACTACTAGTGATCTAAATAGTAATACACATTAACACTACTACTGATCTAAATAGTAATACACATTAACACTACTACTGATCTAAATAGTAATACACATTAACACTACTACTGATCTAAATAGTAATACACATTAACACTACTACTGATCTAAAGAGTAATACACATTAACACTACTACTGATCTAAATAGTAATACACATTAACACTACTACTGATCTAAATAGTAATACACATTAATACTACTATTGATCTAAATAGTAATACACATTAATACTATTATTGATCTAAATAGTAATACACATTAACACCACTACTGATCTAAATAGTAATACACATTAACACTCCTACTGATCTAAATAGTAATACACATTAATACTACTACTGATCTAAATAGTAATACACATTAACACTACTAGTGATCTAAATAGTAATACACATTAACACTACTACTGATCTAAATAGTAATACACATTAACACTACTACTGATCTAAATAGTAATACACATTAACACTACTACTGATCTAAATAGTAATACACATTAACACTACTACTGATCTAAAGAGTAATACACATTAACACTACTACTGATCTAAATAGTAATACACATTAACACTACTACTGATCTAAATAGTAATACACATTAACACTACTACTGATCTAAATAGTAATACACATTAACACTACTACTGATCTAAATAGTAATACACATTAACACTACTACTGATCTAAAGAGTAATACACATTAACACTACTACTGATCTAAATAGTAACACACATTAACACTACTACTGATCTAAATAGTAATACACATTAATACTACTATTGATCTAAATAGTAATACACATTAATACTATTATTGATCTAAATAGTAATACACATTAACACCACTACTGATCTAAATAGTAATACACATTAACACTCCTACTGATCTAAATAGTAATACACATTAATACTACTACTGATCTAAATAGTAATACACATTAACACTACTAGTGATCTAAATAGTAATACACATTAACACTACTACTGATCTAAATAGTAATACACATTAACACTACTACTGATCTAAATAGTAATACACATTAACACTACTACTGATCTAAATAGTAATACACATTAACACTACTACTGATCTAAAGAGTAATACACATTAACACTACTACTGATCTAAATAGTAATACACTTTAACACTACTAATGATCTAAATAGTAATACACATTAACACTACTAGTGATCTAAATAGTAATACACATTAATACTACTATTGATCTAAATAGTAATACACATTAACACTACTACTGATCTAAATAGTAATTCACATTAACACTACAACTGATCTTAATAGTAATAAACATAAAACACTATAATAAACACTATTACTGATCTAAACTCATTGACACTATCACTGATCTAAACACTAATACACTTGAACACTAACAATAATTTAAACAGTAATACACATTGACACTATCACTGGTCTAAATACACTAACACTATCACTAATCTAAACACATAACACTATCACTGATCTAAATACACTAACATTATCACTAATCTAAACACAACACTGTCACTGATCTACATACAATAACATTATCACTAATCTAAACACATAACACTATCACTGATCTAAATACACTAACATTATCACTAATCTAAACACAAAACACTATCACTGATCTACATACACTAACATTATCACTAATCTAAACACAAAACACTATCAATGATCTAAATACACTAACATTATCACTAATCTAAACACATAACATCACTGATTTAAACACCCTAACATTATCACTAATCTAAACACATAACATCACTCATCTTAACACCCTAACATTATCACTAATCTAAACACACAACACTATCACTTATCTAAATACACTATCACTAATCAAAACACATATCACTGATCTAAATACACTAACATCACTAATCTAAACACATAACACTATCACTGATCTAAATACACATAACACTATCACTAATCTAAACACATAACACTATCACTAATCTAAACACATTAACAGTATCACTAATCTAAACACATAACACTATCACTAAACTAAATACACATAACAATATCACTAATCTAAATACATATAACACTATCACTAATCTAAACACATAACATTATCACTAATCTAAACACATAACACTATCACTGATCTAAACACACTAACAGTATCACTAATCTAAATACATAACACTATCACCAAACTAAATACACATAACAATATCACTAATCTAAATACATATAACACTATCACTAATCTAAACACATAACACTATCACTAATCTAAACACATAACACTATCACTAATCTAAACACATAACACTATCACTGATCTAAAACACTAACAGTATCACTGATCTAAATACACTAGCATTATCACTGATCTAAATACACATAACAATATCACTGATCTAAAACACTAACAGTATCACTAATCTAAACACATAACACTATCACTGATCTAAATACATATAACAATATCACTGATCTAAAACACTAACAGTATCACTGATCTAAATACACTAACAGTATCACTGATCTAAATACACTAGCATTATCACTGATTTAAATACACATAACAATATCACTAATCTAAACACATAACACTATCACTAATCTAAACACATAACACTATCACTGATCTAAAACACTAACAGTATCACTAATCTAAACACATAACACTATCACTGATCTAAATACACATAACAATATCACTGATCTAAAACACTAACAGTATCACTAATCTAAACACATAACAATATCATTGATCTAAAACACTAACAGTATCACTAATCTAAACAGTAATACACATTAACACCACCACTGATCTAAATACACTAACATCACTAATCTAAACACATAACACTATCACTAATCTAAACACATAACTCTACCACTGATCTAAGTACACATAACACTATCACTAATCTAAATACACTAACATCACTAATCTAAACACATAACACTATCACTAATCTAAACACATAACACTATCACTGATCTAAATACACATAACACTATCACTAATCTAAACACATGACACTATCACTGATCTAAATACACATAACAATATCACTAATCTAAACACACTAACAGTATCACTAATCTAAACAGTAATACACATTAACACCACCACTGCTCTAAATACACTAACATTACTAATCTTAACACATAACACTATCACTAATCTAAACACATAACACTATCACTGATCTAAAGACACATAATACTATCACTAATTTAAACACATAACACTATCACTGATCTAGAATTCGTGTAGAACGTAGGACTACGATTAGAACGTAGAACGTAGAACGTAGAACTACGATTAGCCACATGTGTTTTACACACAGCGGAATTTGACCTCCGCATTTAACCCATCCGTGCAGTGAAACACCCACATATACACACACTAGTGAACATACACACTAGGGGGCGGTGAGCACACGTGCCCGGAGCGGTGGGCAGCCCTTATCCATGGCGCCCGGGGAGCAGTTGGGGTTAGGTGCCTTGCTCAAGGGCACTACAGTCATGACTTGCCGGTCCCAGGGATCGAACCGGTGACCTTCCGGTCACAAGGCCGGATCCCTAACCTTCAGGCCACGACTGCCCCACACATAATCTAAAGACACATAATACTATCACTAATTTAAACACATAACACTATCACTGATCTAAAGACACATAATACTATCACTAATTTAAACACATAACACTATCACTGATCTAAAGACACATAATACTATCACTAATTTAAACACATAACACTATCACTGATCTAAAGACACATAATACTATCACTAATTTAAACACATAACACTATTACTGATCTAAAGACACATAATACTATCACTAATTTAAACACATAACACTATTACTAATCTAAATACACAAACACTATCACTAATCTAAACACATAACACTATCACTAATCTAAACACATAACACTATCACTGATCTAAATACACATAACACTATCACTGATCTAAATACACATAACAATATCACTAATCTAAACACACTAACAGTATCACTAATCGAAACAGTAATACACATTAACACCACCACTGATCTAAACAATAGCAAAGCTAATGGTAACTCTGTACCAGTCGTCTCACAGAAGCCAGACAGAGTGAGAGCTGTGGTTAAGACAGTGGTGTCCAGTTACCTCCTCACACAACATAAAGGTGTCTGAGCACTTTAATTAATGCTAAAATCTCTTTGGACTGGACTCGGGCAGCTGATCCCGATTACAGCGAGACAGTTGTTTAATCTGTACTTTGGAGCTACTTTGGACCTGCGAGGCTTCAAAATCAATCCCGAACAGCATTTTGGTTTGGTCGAGCATAGTTTCAGCAGATGGCTGAAAGACTTGGTATGTCTATGGTTGTAAGGTGTGCTCTTCCTACCTCAGCATCTGCTCGAGGGGCCTCGTCCCTCCTTTTAGTGTTGATGGCTTACTTTTCCTTTGAGCCCCAATCAATACCTGTTAAGCAAGACTTTCATTTCTTAATTAAGTGGGAAAAGAGATATTAATTTTGAAGCATAAGGAGCCTTATGGTGCCTGGCATTTGATAGTGATTACCCTGTTCCCTGTACACTAGCAGAAAGGTAATTAGACTTCTGCCAGCACAAGATGTTTTTTTTCCAAGCCATAATGATACAGACTTTAAGCAAATAAAGAGGTGTTGGATGAATTCATATGGTGGCCCATTCAGGCAGCTTTGCCATTGCCAGTGTGTGTCTGTGCATTTGGTTTTTCATGAGGTCATGCTCATTGTGCTGTCCCAACATTTGACACACACACGTACCACCAATTTTAATTCCATTTTTGAGCCATATTAAGCAGTCTTTAATACAAGCTATTTTTTCTCTGAGGACGGTGCACAAGCCATTCAATGGAAGCTGTACCGCCAGGGGCTAAAGGACACGGAAACAATTTTGTTGAATATTCATTCCAGTCTTGGGCATGCTAAATAGAAGCGTGCAAAGAAGAAGATGTGGCTCAGTCGGTCTAGTACAAAGAAAGTGACCCGCATTCATGTAGTATACATGCACTAACCTTGGCGAGTGAATGGGGAGCGAGCAGGTCCCATTTGACTGACAGCTCATTCCTCCCCTGGCTCAGCTGACCCGCGCTATGCCGCTCCTGTGTCCCGCTCCCTCCTGTCTCTTACTTACACTCCAGCCTGGCCTGTAATGAAAGCTTGGCCATGCACTATTCATGGCCCTCTCTAAAAGACCCCTCTCTCTCTCTGCACACAAAGTCCAGACAGCTCTGGAGAGAGACAGAGATCAGTTCTCCAGCTGAGCGCGATACAGGCCAGCCGCAGATATCAATTCAGATGCAGCACGCAGGTCAGCACCGAGCGTCCATTAAAACTCACCCCGCATCCGTGGGCCCGACGGTGGTCATACAGCAGCCAGATAGCGAGGTGCCTCTGCCTTCAGTCACACTCAAAAGATGATAAGGAGGAAAAGAAAACACATATAAAGACTCTATTATGACAAGGCCATGGTATTGATTGTGCTCTGCTCTTTACCTTTTCACAAGGCTCGCCCAGCTTTGATTACAGTATGAGGCAGTAATTAAACAGAACCATTCCTGTGTGAAAGTGTCAGACTTTGGAATTTCTATAAAACACAACCGCTTGTGTGTGTGTTCAAATGAAGGCGAAATGCACGTACAAGCTGCGGCCAAAGAAATACAGCCTAGTGAAAAAGCAGGTCCTGTCTGAGCAGCCTGTCAAATAGGTTCCTGGAAAGCAATTTAAAGTGATATCTTAAATCTTTATAATGATTATAGTTTTTTTCAGTGATCAGGATGATACAGATGATGATTTTTAAGAGTTCTCTTTACTTAAGATTAACTTTATACATTTTCAATTCAAAAGTTTAAAAGGCTTTTAAGTTAAGTTCATCCCTAGAAAGAAAGGAAACCATCAACAAAGGCCTCTCTATGGTTATCAAAGGCTGATCCTCACAGCCTACCTGATCATACACTTCTGCAACAATACCAAATGCTAACAAATTCAATTGCATACTTATCAGACATTTTCGAGAACTGGATTAAAACACATTCCTATGACCTTCTTAATGATTGTTTTAAGAACCTTTGCAAGTTTTTCCTTAAGAAAGCCTTTCCTTATGAATCTGTCCTTGAAACACACCTTGAAAATGTCTTTAATTTTATATACAGCTTCATAGAGACATTAATTATCTGATACTAACATATTACAATAATTTTATATATTTGTCTACAACCACATTGGATTTATATTGTTGAAAACACTGACTTGACTTTTAAACAGCAGTTCAAACTTTAGAACAGTAGTGCCCCGCACATAAATCCAGCATTAACTTTAGTAACAGGAAAAAAAAACCTACATCTTTGTTCTTTTCCTTTCTTAATCTTAATAAAAGCCACTTTATAAACAATACACATATGCCCACAGTACAAAATAATGAATTCCTTTCCATAACCCTATCCTGCAGGTCCCCACAAAGAGCTTAATACATGTCCAGACAAAAGCACTGTACCGACATGGGCACTGATCTTGTTCTCTTTAGTAGTCTACATTCAGTATGTACGGTGGAGCAGTGCAACCTAATCATTTCATCTCCATGGGAAAGGGAAGAGGAGCTGCTTGTGTCGAATTCAGAGAGCAGCTGTAAATGAGACGCGCTTATCCCTCTCTGCCATAAAGAGAGAGAGATGGTGCTCATATGGATTTTCTGCTCGCTTCAATTGAGTGAGAAGTTGTTTGGCTTGCAGTATTGACTTTTGCGGCACGCCGGAGCGCAGGGCAGTCAGGTGCTTTTGCTCAGCTCCAATTATACTGTCGTAAAAAAAACCTCTGAGTATTAATGAGGTACTCTGCCTGCTATAAAACATTAAAAGGTTAGTAGAACCACTGGAGGGGGTCTAAATAAGACCTGTGTAATCCTACATAAAAAACTAATGGTCACTAGACACAACCAAAGCGCTCAGTTTTGAGTCTTAACCAAGTCCAGGTCCATCATCAGTATAATGCAGTGGCACTTCCAGTGTTGTGATATTCTGCATGGTTGTAATCAATAACAGCAATTAGCGTGGAGCGTTTTAGTAAGCTCAGATTGCGGCGTTAAGTTGGAATAGGGGGCGTTTCTAAGGGTGAGAAAAGCAGAAGTGTTAGCGGATTGTGGACATTGCATCTCGTAGATAGAGAAGAACAGCTTTCCTAGACTGTAGATGTACTCACTGGGAAACAAGCCTAACTCTTAGTTTCAAAATCAATACGTGTTCCACCACCCTTAAGATCAAAAACTATAAATACTTCTGATTCAGCTATGCTGCTACTATAATAGACCAAGGGGACACCGGTGGGATGAGAGTAAACACAGAAGTATGTGCACAAGCTGGTGCACACACACACACACACGTAGGCAGAGGGTCATCTCAAGTTCGGTGGCACAGAGAAAAGAGATCAATACAACATTTGCTGTTCAATTTCGAAAACACATAGAAACATGAATGTGATGGAGGAGCTGCGTGACGTTTGTTTGGCCAAGGCAAGTTCATTTGAGTTTGATAAAAGATGTCAAGGCAGAATGAGAGCCTGCCTCTCTGACGGCCATGAGAGTCAAGGGAAGGTCTGACAGAAAGGAAGGGGACGTGCATATCCAATTCCTCTTACCACACATTCGTGCCTGGACACACCTGAACGCAGACATGCAGACGCACATTCATATCCAGACACACACGCAGTGGTGAACTCAAAGATCCCATCAATGTGGACCCCCATGTAGGTGTTCTTTTAACATGATAACGAATGTAACCATATGTGACAAGCAATACATCACAGTGGAAACGTAAAAAGATGCATACATTTGATAATATTATTTCCGTTTTTGTTTGTTCAGGCAAAAATCGTAGTGCAAATAAACAAGTCTGTCTTTTCTTAATCAGTCCTTGTGAGAAGTAGCGGCTGGTTCAGCAGAGGCTTGTGACGGCGGCGATCAAAAGCGTGAAGGTCACTGTGTATAAACTGTGGAGCCCAGGGAAAAGATGGAATAAAATGTAATTATAACCCTTTTTGCTGCTGCTAACTTTTGGACAGAATCACAGCCTTGCAGAGATGGAAACACTGAATTCCATTTAGTGGGTTGAATGTCCAGTGAGAGAGAAAAAATAAATAAAAATAGAAAAAGAAGTAGGTTAGGAAAAAATTGCGTATATATTTTTAATCCACAACACAGGCCTACAAATAAAAATGTGTATTTAAATGCTGTGTTTTACCTGCACTTGTATAAACATTGTTCTGGATGTTAGTCAGTGAAGGAATATGAAGTGAACAATTTTACAATTGTTTTACAAAATCTCAATGTTTTGATGTGAAATGCTGCATTGTAGAGACTCTTACCAGCTTATCAATCACTATGAGCTAAGTCTGCTATTTACTATCCAAACTTCAAGCAACATTATGTCATCAAAATCATTTTGATAGTACACCTACAGCACTGTAATGTAACTTTGAAGGAGCAGGCACGAGACCTCTCATTAACACTGTGTAGCTCCAACCACAAAGTGTACATTCCTCCAGCGTTATATCTGAAAGATTGTGACGTAGACTGTCTGTGTATATAAAAGTCTAAAAGTCATGTACGTCAGTCTCGTTTCAGGCTAGCCAGCTCACTTTACCTTATAAGTTGACATGGCTCTTTGTCTTCCGCTGTTGTCTTTGCCAGTGTTGGGCCAAACTCTGACTCGGCAGCAGAGTCTTACTGCCATACGTGTGCACACTCGTCACCCAGGCATATGGATGCTACAGATTACACTTGTGATTTCTGTTTTGTACACACACAAACAAACGATCAGGAGTGTAATCTGTAGCATTCATCGGTCTGTGTGACGTGTACGTGAAGTAGCGTCTGTAATTCTGTATTCTTGAGCTTGTACAGAGTGCAAAGCGCAATCTGCACACTTGAAACTTGAAACTTGAACTTGAAACTCACTGTAGAGGGGCCACAAGTGCAAAAAATACCAATTCTCACAAAATGCTGCTTTTACTGTGTCTTTTATGTTTTTAGATCGTCACTGTCTGAAGAAAAACACGTATCTACATTTTTGTAGATTTTCATTTCTCTACATCATTTAAACATTACAGCTGTTCTTTTTCTTTTTGATAAATGGCCTAAAGAAATGCTCCAAAATCACTTGTTTTTCTTTGGGTGCTATTTTGCCTATATGCCAAAATCTTCAAAACTTTCATTAAACAATGTCTTAGACATCAGGCAGAATATTCATAACCATTTAATGTAATAAATTATTGGTACATCTGTTACCTGTTAGTTTACCTGAGTAAGTTTCTCTGGAATGGCACATTCCACATCAAACCACTCTGGTCTTGTTTACATTTGAATTATTTAATTATGCAGGAATTTTGAAATATCTGTGAAATGACCTGTTATTTTTTCTACTTTAACAAACACGCAAGCACTCCATCAAACCAACCCATCACAGTTGTGCATGAAATTCTGAGCATCTGTCTATATTACATCACATATATGAATCATATATGAATCTCTTGTGTTTATGTGTGAGGAAGGCTATTAGGTTGCCTATCGACAGCTGATTTTAGCCCGGCACAATCTTTTTGTCTCTGGGATTATCTCTGATATTAAGTCGATATCTGCTGTCAGATTTCATTTTGGTAGGATGCGGGACTGAATTCGGCTAGGCACGACAGGTAAACACCCACCGTTTAAATCATTTTCTTCCAGGCGCCACAGAAAATACGCTACGTTATGTACAGTAAAAATACTGTCTGCGTGGAAAAAGAGACGACCCGGTAAAGATTGAACTGGCGCTTGAAGTGTCATAGACAGGAACAATGCACATCAGCCCAATCAGTCTGGATAAAGATCCCTTGCCTTGGCTGCTTCAGAAGGGAAGTGAAGAGCGCGCAGAAGAAAAATCAATAAAGAACCAGTCATTCAGAGGGCCACATGTGTCACAGTCAATAGGAGTTAATAGGCCCCGGCTCGTCTCAGCACGGAGGCTGACCAGGGCTCTACGCTGCCTCTCCATCACCTTCTTCAGACAGCTTAATACATACTGATAGACTGACTGCCTAATGCCACATCGGCCCGAGCCAACTAATAAACAGGCATGAATAATAGGCCTGGATTAAGATGCTGAGCGCTAACAGAAGGACTTTGCATTTCAGGTGAAGGGCTCTGCTCCGTTGAGAATGCTTGCTTGGGTGCAAACAAAAGGGGACAATCATTACAGCAACTGTTCTATGAGAAATTTGAAGGTGTAATCTGCATGTGCTCTTGCTTTTAGAGCTCTAAGTGAAAGCAGTGATAGCTAAGTCAATTTTGAGCAGCTAAACCTCCATATGCCATGCAACTGGTTTTCCCAAACTGCATCTGGGAAGCTTCTACTGCCGAAATCTGCATGAATCTCAGTTGAGTGGAGATTGTCCAAACAGAAGATAAATGGCAAAAAATGAGCTAGTTAATTGGGGTCTGCAGGTCATATTGTTTGGTCCAGTTACACATTCTCCCCCTCATTAACACCCATTAAGACCTCATTTAAGGGGATCTAATTTTTTAATTGATTCTGATTTAATTAATTTGTAATTAAAGAGGACCTCAGGAGAAGTTACGCGATTCATACAACCCTGGTAAAGAAATGCATTTAGGAAATGCAGGGATACAGAAAAAAGAGAATGTGATAAATGTATTCCACCGTTTTAACAAGACTTGGGCTACACAAAGAGACATCAAATTATTAGTAAGAAATGGCTTACAGAAAGCTGTGAAAGCCTGCAATGTAATTAAATAGAGGGGTAGTAAAATATAGCAGAATGCTTCTACCATTTGGTAGTCTGTGCAGAAATAGGGCCATATTCTCATTGCAATCCAATTCCCAACACAGCTGTTGGATTTTAGAAAACGAACATGGTCGGCCAAAATTATTCGAAGAACATCACAAGTTGTATCACAACCTGCTCCAAATATGTGACAAGGAACAGAATTCCATACATTCATAATGGAACACAAAGGTGTATAACAGGAAAATGGCATGTGTGAAGTCCTGGCTCCAATTGACATTTCAATAAGTAGAACACAACGTTACCGATCCATTCCCAACTTTCCTGAAACAATTATTGAGATGGTCGCTCTAGGCCATGTGTGTTCAGGCTCCCCGGAGCCCAGGCGGCTGGAACAGTAATTGACTAAATTGTAGAACACATCGGGGCCATTTACTGTACAAATGTGCTGAAAATGAATCGTTTAAAAAGAAATGAGGGTGACTCTCAAATTAGCAGGGAAAATGATTGAGATGTGGCTCAGGGAATTAGGAAACGTGATTTAGAGGTCTGCTGAAGCTACCGAGCGTACATGTGTGTGTCTAACCGCGCGTGTGTGTGTGCCCATGAGTGGTCTACGTTTTTACACAACACACAACTCTGACTTGTATTTAAACACCAAGGCACACACACACACACACACACACACTTTTAAAGTAACTGAACAATAGTGTATGGTGCTGTGCAGAAGTCAGGGACCAGCCTTTGTTTGTGTTTTTGTGTTGTTTTAATTAGAAATGACAACTGATTCAGCAGGAAAGTCTATATTTAAAAACATAACATAGAAACCTCAACAACTAATTATATGTTTTTTCAGTATTTACTGTCTACTCTTTTATAAGAGCTTTCATTATTTTTTTATTTTTTCACACCCTCAAGTTCAGCCTAGAAGCCGTCTGCATCTTCTACCTCTCACAATCTAAGTTCTTAAATACAGGGATGTTGAGGTCTTGACTCTGGGGTGATCAGTCCTTTGTTCTAAGAACACCAGCATCTTCTTTGTTTGATTTGCACATTTTCATCTTTTGTAATGACTTTCTTATTAGCTACACATACTTTCAGAGCAGTTGAGTTGTCTTCTTATAGAGAAACGATGGACAACAGCTGTATAAGTTCAGATACAACACGAGCTGAGCTTGAAAAGCTAATGTTTATCTGAAGGTTTCGGTGGTCCAATTTATTCTGTTTTATAATAATTTTTTTTAAAACTCTAACCTCAGAAACCTTTTTTTCTTTTCATGTGATGTTAGAAATATCTTGGAATATAACTAAATGGCCATCTCGAGTGGAAATGTAATAATAAATAGACTTTTAAAATACTGTACACTGATGCCCTCAGTACTATCACAGAGGTGGCTTACAATCAAAATATTCTTACAATTAAAAATCACATTATTACAATGTAAATAAAGTAAAGCCTGATGTATTTGACCTTGATGGCCTACTTCAACCCACAAAAACACAATTTGCACTCCATGTGCACATTTCACAGATAGTATTATTAGTATAAAGCTCTGCTGCAAGCCAAGTCAGGTCAAGACATTTTACAAAAAAAGCAGCAGCAACAAAGGCCAGAGTCACAGATCAAAGGACACAGTCCAATATTGGTTTCAATGTCAAGCGCTGGGAGGTGTTAGGAAGAGTGATCTTAGCTACACATTACAGGGTGTACCCATTTCCTAAGTACAATTCCAATAAATTACACAGGCTGGTAAAGGGCCTGACAGATTTGATTGATTGTTCTGCAGCTGCTGTGTTGATTTTTGCCTGTTGTGTCCTTTTTTTTTTTCCTCCCGGCAGCTTTTGCCTCTTAATCGTCTCTCACAGTCCTCCACCAATTGACAATAATTTCTGAACTTGTGCTCAGTGGCCCGTGGACTGGTGTTTAATTGAAGAATTTATGACGATGAACAATCAAAGGTTTTTGAATGGCTTGTCAGCAGGGACCTTGGCGCCTCGCAGTGATTATACTTAGGTGATCCGTGGAAATCATGCACATGAGTACATGTATGTCGAAACATATATATACATGTGCATACACATGTACACACATGCATGCACAGAAAACGAATGTATAACCAATGCACACACACGCACACACAGATACAAAGACATACACCCACAGTCCTTTATTATACTGCAGCTGTTTCTGAATTTGTACAGGTCTTACATTACACCGTTATCTACACTGCAAGTCATTATGCAACCTACTGTATGGGAGATTGATTGCTTGCTGCATTGACCTAAAGCCACATACAAAAGCTAACATCAGAACACTCAAGTGCTCAAAATGTTCACCGGTCTGTCTATCCACGACATGAGCCGCCACTGGCTATTTTAGAGCAATGTCCAGGTAATCTTTCTTTAATGGGAAATTTGCTGCTTATTGATCTGCACTTTGCAATGCCTGCCAGCCGCACTCCAATCACGGAAGCTGTCAAACACATTAAAGCGGCTCTACGTAGCCTCTACGTGTGCTGCCACAGGATGCTGCTTCCACACAGCTGTGATACTGTGTGTCCACTTAATGATGCTGTACAGTTTAGTTCAGCAGCGTGCTGTACAGTCCAGTACATGGACTCGGGCGCTTTCACAGAGTCCGCTACTCTGAGATCTTTCCACAGGGTAAGTGTGTACTAAAGTGTGTGTGTGTGTGTGTGTGTGAAAGAGCTCTAACTCTCGGTCACAGACAGAGCTGTGGTCCACTGGCCATGGCCATTAGGCGCTATGATTTGCTATTCCGATCTCGGCCTCCTTTCCAGCCCATTTCCCCTCTGCACAATAACATAAAAGGCCATTTTTTTGTTCAATATCAAAGACTCCAGCCGAATAATCACAAGGGTGAAACTGTAACTATTATACAGGTACCTCTGGGATATCCCCCCCCAGCAGGGGTGTGGAAAGTGGCAGGCTGCAGAGTTTCTGGGGGGCAACACCCGTGTTTTGGCTTTTGTTCCCACATCTGTTTTTAATTACTTAATTAGCCCGATCACTTACCGACGCTGGCACGAACATTTTTCCGAATGCTAAATCATAGCCCAAAGTTGTTCCGTCGAAGCAGCGGCGGTGAAATGGATCATGAAAAATGCATCGATGATAATGTATGTGGATACTGGGCTAATTGAGCCAATTAAGGTGGAGGGGCTGGGTTGAGTGAGAGCGGTACATACGGCGCCCTGAAGCAAAGGGCTCTGACACCTCTGATCTACTGCTTCAGCTCTATCCATTCAAGCCCCAGGTCATATTTCAGCAGACAAAAGGACTTGTCCTTAGTCTACTACTCGACTTCAAAACTGACTTAAAAAGCCAGCAGCACGTCCTTAAACAGCCAGTTAACAGAAGAAGAAGCAGAGGAAGGACACTTTATACAAAGGAAGCAAGCACCGCATGGACGGATGGCAAGTTATTAAAAAACATAGCTGTTACCATTAAAATAACTGACAACTGTTATATTAATCAGTTGAAATAACAGCATGGGAAAGTGACTGAAGCCAAAAGCAGTGTGCAACGGAGGGCAATGAGCAAGCCATAGAGTTAAATGTACAGCTGGATGTACATTTTCTTAATCAGATGATCGTTTTATTTCATTTTCTACATTCAGCTCAACAACAGAAACCAGTGAACTTCCTGGTGTGACTGTGGGGGAACAGCAATGGAAAAGGCCTTGATGCAGCATGAGCTAAGACCTAGGCAGAGATGGATGATTTGGCCAGGTAAGAGGACCATTTCTGCCTAAAAATCCAAATCTGTAAAATCACCATCCCCCCTACACACACCAAAAAAGACATATTGGAGCCCTACGGTTGTGATTTCCTTCTTGCTATGGATGCATAAATAAACATAGAAATAAATACACAGAGGACACAGGCTGTGAGTGGCTGGCCAAGTGGGGCAGCTGTTATTAAAAGGGCTATTTATCACTGTCGCCCTGCCCAGGATTCATCGCTCTTTGCCCGCCAGCGTTGTCACTAGGCCGCACAGGAACAATGAGGCTCATCCAAGCAGTCCTGGCTACAATGGATACACACACATACACAGGAACATACACACGCGAACGTACACAAACCAACCCCTTGACTTCACAGCCCTCAAAAACATAGGCTTGTGTATGTTCGCCACTGGACAGACACATACTGTTTATACGCCCTTGCAAACAGCCGCAGTCCTGAAGAGTATATGGAAGTGAGGTACGTTAACATAACGTGAAAAGATTCTGCAAACCTATGGCACAACTCCCCTCCTCCACACAATCACACCTTTCATTTTACGCACTGCTGCTTTATTGATTATGGCAACAATTACCCACTAATCTGTGCAGGCTGTATTAAGTGAATTCCCCCTTTGTTGGACAATAACTAAACAGGGCTGTTTCCCAAACACCATCGCTCAGCCTGAGGGGACAGGCCTGCGCAACTCCACGCTCATCATCATTAGCAGCCATAGATAGAGTCTTCTTCTCAATTAGTTTAGCCCTGCACAAGGACTGGGCGGAAGCAAGGGCACGCACACACACGCAAAGGACCAGCCACAGCTCTCTACAATCAGTGTGATGCTGTTCTAAAAGTCTTTCTCTGAAACAAACAACACTTTTATTAAATATTATATGAAGTAACTTAAAGAACAATGAAGTTTATAAATTAAGGTTAAGGTGTCCAAATACATTTGGGGGGCACTATATATGCATAAGCACCATACATACAAAATACTCTGTTTCAATAATACTACTATGTAGAAATTGAAATAGGCTTGACAGCATATTAAAAACCACAGTTTTTAGATCACACTGTTTAGATCACATGCCTTGATTTAGCTAAATACCCTTAGAAACTCATCTACATCTACAATTGGTCAGAACAAAGCACACAATAAAAAAATTTTAACAAACAAAATACTGTGTTGCTCTATCGGCACACTCTAAACCAGGAGTAAGGAACTCTGCACCAGACCCCCTTTTTCTCTGCTCAAACAAACCTGATCTGTTAATGACTAAGGAGTTAATTACCTGGTTTAGTTCTTACATCAGAGCAGAGAAAACACCTCTGCCGGAATCCAGCCCTCTGTTCTCCAGTGTTGAACGCATGGTCTTGACAAAACCTAAGACCAAAGAAACTTCTAAAAATGTTCAGGCAAGATAACCAATACTCAGTACATTCACAGCACTACACATGGTACAACAGCTAAAGTGGACCAGGGTGACTGTATCCAGGTCAGCATTGTCACAAGATAAGCAATTCTCAGCAAGTTCTATTGACCTTCAGTGTCATAACCTACATCATCTCTCTCCTTTGGCAGTCTGATCTGCTGTTCTAGCCCCCCTCCCAAGCTTAATCAAGTGCTTGCTTAACCAACTCTGGCCTCCTTAATTCCTATTAATTTAGCATAATAGCAATCCTCTCATCTGGAATTAACGACAGCCCAGCAGAAACCCCCCAGTCTCGGCGGAACTGCAAACAGTCCAGACAGCACATTCCTGCTCCATTATGCTATGTATGTACATAGCAGTGTATAGATGAGAATGGTTAAAATTCATAACCCTCGCATAAGACCCCCATCAAGTCTGCTCTACACCTGTATTGCATTTTTTGCCTTCAATCAGCAGCTTTTGGAGCGGGGCACGTACGGCCGTCTTCCCATGAGGAGCAGAAAGCCATTACAGCAAGCCGGGGCTCATTTGCAGAAAGATTGGAGATCTAACGTCACATTTGAGGGGTGAAAAAAAGGTATCACTGTGGAGGAACAGGAATGATTTATTCCACTTTTAGTTTTCAAAAGATTGTGGCTCACTGCTGGCTTTCTTAGACATTTCTTAGAGTATTTAAAGCGGATAAGTGTTTCATGCGATGGGCAATACTTTTGCATGATACCAGCACTGTGCACATGAATGAAAGGAAACGCACACACATTCACAAACCCATTTCTCAAGGATGAAAAATAATGCCCAGTGCATTGACTGGTAGCCTTTGTTAGATGCTGTTGACCTCCCCGAGGGAGAGATCGTGACCTTACAAACATCAGCTGCTTGAACTCTGCTGACCCCCGAGCACTCCTTTGACACACCTTTTAGACAGCCTCAACATAAAGCTTTTGAATTGTTGGAAAGTGGCTGAATTACAGTTTCACAGATATTGGTTTTATCAGTGCACATGAAAGACAGCACACGAACAGTGCTCTACATGAAACATCTCAACCAAGCACTGCGTATGTACACTGTGTGCAAAGAAGAAACTATAGGTCAACTTGATATGATGGTTAAAATCTCTGGTCACCATTCACTTTGGCTGAAAGCAACAATATGTATTATATATATATATATATATATATATATATATATATATATATATATATATATATATATACACACGGCTAGGCTCCCTATGAAGCACAAACGGCGGTGTGAAATTCCATGGTAAGCACAAAGTGTTCTAAAATAAATAATTATTTCAGAATATTCTTATTATGCTTTATGAAAAACAGATTAAATGCAGCCTGTGGCGACAGGAGCATCAGTACAGGCTGGCAGGGGGTAAAAGACAACCTAGAGGGGGAGGCAGAGGGTGGCGTCTGCTTTTTAATGACCCGAAACTTTAAATACTGCATAATATATAACAAAAATGGATACTTCATTTAACTCTCACAATAACTCACAGAGAGACCATTAGAATCCATTACTCTTAATGTCAACACTGTAAGCAGTAAATATGGATGAAGAGAACATGATATGAGCACCAAGGGAGATGCGAAAAAACCAAACCATAATCAGCTAGCACAGGGACAGAATGCAGTGCATTAGGCTAAATGTTTGAAATGACTGCAAGAGAAATTAACAGAAATCCAGAAGCACCAAAATTATAAGCGTAGGAAAAAAATCCAGAGCGTGGACGCACCAGCACCTCAATCACAATATCCAAAAATACAAGTAAAGTCAAAGCCACTGGTGCAAAGTTTCCTTCAACAGAGAATGCACTTCTGCACATAATGGGAAAAACAATAACAACGTTGTATGTTTTGTTTTTCTCTCTTATTCAAAACTCTAAAATTTAATAGAAATTAAAAAAAAATCTAATTGGGTCAAATTACGTCAACACAACTGTAGGTGGTAATCGACTGCTACTTATAGACAAAACTGATTTCTGAATTTAGCTCCACATAACCACTAAAAAGACAGTCATACAATAGAGGCCTGTAAATGGGACGCTCCTTACCAACCTGTACCCAGCCTGGACCTATACCTCACCCTGTAGTCGTGGCAACCTCGATTGGCACAGTAGGCATGCTGTCTCTCAGCTGGCCTTTCCGCCACAAAAAAAAAGACAAAGCGAAAAAAATGCAGAGAGGATAATAAAAAAAGAAAGAAATATAGAGCCACTTGTCATCCCTAGCAATCTGCTTAGTAATGAGAAGGCTTTCCCCCTGGGTGAAAAGATCTGCTATAATAGATTTTTAATGGCTTTTCTCCTCTCCACAAGAACCACTTCCAGCACCCAATAGCAAGTGGGGAAAAAAATCAAGTAATTCCAGCCTCAATGGTGTGAGGTCAGCAATTATAATCCATTGAAATCACTAAAGCTTTTAACTGTTGCAATAAATCTATTTTCCGCCACTAGTTTTCATCTTTTCTTCCTGTGATTGTCATGCTAACATGATAAAAAGGAGAAAAATCTCAATCAAAATGCACCTTATTATGAATTTACAAACTGCTAGAAAAATCACACTCTGTAAAACTGAGAGCCAGTCTAAAAATAGATGCTATTATTTGCAAGGGCTACATTAAGTAGCCAGTTCATAGATTTTGATTTAACTACTCAGACGAAGTACGATTATAAACAGTGTCCACATAACAGTGTCAAACTAGTCCAGATGATGCTTCGGCGATCAAAAGGTTGGAAAAAGTTTAGCACCACTGATAAAAAAAAAAAACTAAATGAATCCGTAGTATTTCGAGTTTACACTTTTTTTAATGTCTTATTATAAAGCGCTGACTGCCAAAGCTGCTTCCTTAGTGTGGGAAATATGACCTAAACTTTATAAGCAAAATGAAATTAAGCAAACACCTCATTCGTAGTTCAGCACAGTGAGACAAAAGTGCAATTAATATGCTGTCAAAGCAGTGATATTCCGGAGGACATCTTCGTGAATGTGATTCTGTGACTCATAATTGCTTACCTTGGCCTGTTGCCTTCAGATATTTGATGATTTTTCTCTATAACCATACAAGTCCAAATGTAATCCTGTTTTTCTTGCCACCTCTGTTAAAAGGATATCATGGAGATGACTTTTTACTGGGGCGGATGTCACAGATCGCAATGCAGTTGATGTACCCCTGCTGTTAAAGCACCCTGTGAGACACAGGGGCCTGTGGTTGGTCTGGGAGCTCTATGATAACCTCCATAGAGCTAGCTGCAGGGGTTATACATACAATAATTGTTTCTGCCAAACCCATACATCTCCATGTCACACCAAAATTAATGTGATTTTTCCTTCTAAATAATAGATTGTGTGTCACCAATCCTGAAGTCCTGCACACAGCCACCACCTTAATGTGTCTCAAGGGCCACAGAGGGTTTTTTTCTGTTTCTATTACAAACAGCTCCGGCTTTGTAAATGACTGTAGTTTCAATTAGTTACCTAAGATGTAAATAGCATTCGTATTTAAAGATTTCACCTTGCCCTTTTTTATTATCATGTAATTGAACTTGCTAATACAAGTGCTTAATCCTTCGTTGATTAGTACTTTATATTTAGACAGGGTAATTTGGCCCTTCAATTACAGGCACAAGTCTTGATTGCATTGTCCTTAAAACAAGGCATTGATCCTTCAACATGGCACCGCTAAATTTTTCCGTTAATTTAAAGCAGCCAATTTGCTGCTCTGTTATTCTAGAGTGCTGACCGGGGTGAGGTGTAATAGTAAGCACCTGCTCAGGTTAACGCACCCTCCAGCAGCTCGATTTTGGCCTCCCAGCGCCTGGCTGAAGCGCAGGTACGCTGTGATCACAGCCACTTGGGCTTGGGTTACACACGGCTCACGTCACCCTTTCAAAGCCACGGGAGAAAAATAAAGCCCTGGCCTGTTACTGCCCTGGGCAGCAACTCATCCTACCATCAAGCTACAGTATCAGTGCCGAGGGCCAGGGTCAACAGGTCAACGAGGAATTAAGACATGGTGGCCTGAGCATTCCCCACGCAGAGATGCCGTGTCAGATAGTGGCTCAGAGATGAAAAGCAAGAGCTTTCCATCCTGGCCGATACCAGTGATCAGATATCACTGGGTGCCTAAATGACTTCTATTACAGTCTTTTATTCTCACTAAGGATGACATGATCAAGATGCTGTCTAGATGTGCTTGTGTCAGGCACAGCAGTAAAGAAGTCATGTGATATATGCGAAGAAACACAAAGCCTACAGAATATTTAAATAAGACGCTTCACTCAACGAGATAACGAAAGTTATCTGCCTTCCAATATATTGGCTGCATATTGGCATCCAATGATGGATGTATTTTATTTTGACATTTCCAATCCTGACTTCAGCATTTTAATTTGAAATTTGCAATTAGTTCTAATAGAGCCATTAGCACTACTCAACAAAGACTACTCAATTTATTTCTAATTGTACTCAGAAGCAGCACAGGAAGAAACCGCAAAGACTGAGCCATCATAAGTGAGCAATGGCCCTGCAAATCAGTCCTGTCCCTCAAAATTACCCCATGCTAAAAGAAAGGGCCACGGGGTCCATTGATTTGCATGTAATACATGAAATTATTACTTTAGCCTAATTGTTACTAAGAGAGGAGGCAGCGAGGCCAGGAAATCAAGGCCTCTGATAAATGCGCTCAGCAGAACGCTTTGAGAGGCGGAGAGAATCAATATGGCAGTTTGTCAAACTCAATCTCGGAGGGAATGCGAGGCTTAGATTGTGCAGCACAGAGCCAGGGCTGCGTCAAGTCAGCAGGGCACATTATCAGAAATCAAAGGGCCCGAGCGCGACTGAGGGAGGGGCTGGGTGGGGAGACTAGGCGAAGGCCACACTTACTCCATGGTAATTAAAAACCATTTTATCAAGCCTGTCCTCTCAACAATCCCTCTTGCTTCCTATTGACAATGTGCTGGGTAGAGTGAGCACTAATTTGACTTTAAATAAATGAACTGAAGGTATTTAAAATTCTGCATTAGCAAGGGAGGAGAACAAAAACAGAGGAACAAGCAGATTGCTGCACCTGTGCGCTAATTCACTATACATCACTATACATGCACATAAGCTCCTGTATTCAAACATTGGTAATTAGTTAAGACTTCATCAAAAATATGAAACTTGACATGTCAAAGTTAGAGGAAAACAGCTTTATTACAGAACTTTAAGGGCTGTGAACGTTCATGGCAAAAACACACGCATAACATAGATATAATTAATATTATACCAATTAATATTAATATTAATAGCAATCTATCATCAGTACTGAGCACCATCTACTTCCTTATATGCAAAATAAACTGTGACAGGGCCAACCGAAGTTTGCACAGTTTCTGTAACCCGAATGACCATCCATGAGCCAAGGCCATATGCCAGACATGGAATACCTACAAACAAGAAGGTTGAAGGTTGGGATGAGAAACTCAGTTATAAGTATTTATGCAGTTCTCATTCCTATCCATTTAGATGTATATCAACTGACCTAGATTGATGACTTTCAGGGCACCAAAGAATGTGTTCTCAAAGTCCAAGTTCTGTGGAGGTGCTTTTGTGCAGTGGTACTTGATGTAGGGAAAGGCCCCCGTCCTGAGGATGTGGTAGTTGGCTCCCTGTACCTGCCAGTTGAAGTTGGACAAGCCAAACTGGTCATTCACTACAGCGCTGTAACGTACACAGAAGGAGGTCCATGGTGGGAGTCTGCGCTGGGAGAGGTGGCATGTTAGCACCTCTGAGGCAAGAGGACGGGAGCGTTTACTCCGAAACAAGCTCGGGAAAAGTAAAAGCTTCAAAAAACCGCCGTGGATTCTCCGCAGAATTTCTTTCATAGCTTGAAATGTTTGAAAGCAGTGAGGTCTCCACACGTCTACAAGCTGCTAATGCGTGAAGAATGCACAGATGCTGCAAACGCCTTCCAGTAAAACTGAGGAGCACAGAGGCACATGGCACGCAGGCGGGCTGGTTTTTAAACCCAACATATTTCCCACTAATACAAAGCAACACTAATTAACTTACTGCCCAATGTTTGGTAACCGCAGAGGACAGACATTCCTGTCAGGAGGGCAGCGCTAGGCTTGTTGGCTAACTTAGCCGGATAGCTAACCGCTACTAACGCTTCGTGCACACTCACCTCATAAACGACAGCGTTATTTCGCCCAGATGCCTGAGCTCTGTTAGTAAACTTATTTAACGCTATTTTCTAAATCTAAGGAAACGCTGAGGAAGGAATTTAATATCGCATCAAAGCTTGAGCGAACCTGGAGCTGTACAGTCTGTCCAACATCCGACTAGAAACCGCGGAGTCTTGTTGGTTCCTGTTGTAATTCATTTGGATGCACGCCAAATCAATAATTGCTGAGGGGGACAGACATGATCCCGTTTTCATGCTCGCCCACATTCAAGAATAACGCTCTAACTAATTGATTAAAACTAATTACTGCTAAAAACTGCTCATTCTTATTCGTATCTAGCGTTTTTCTCTTCCTCCTATTTTCTGAGACAATACAAGTCATATAAGATAAGCTCAAGTATTTATGTTTGAGCTACGTTTGGTCCTGTTTCCTACTGCTGAGAAAAACTGAGCAATCCATCCACTATAACACATTGCAGATAAACTGCTGATAAATCTGACTGCCTGTGCCCAAGACTGTTTTAAGTTTTATTTTAATTTAGAATGTACAGCAGCGGTCCAATCATATTATTATTTAAGGTGAAAATTAAGTCATAATTGGTTGTATAATATGACCAGTAAGAATAGAGAGTGTGAAAGTTAAAAGCCGGTTCTACTCATATTTCTCCTCCTCTTTCTGTTCTTTGGCAGAGTTCTGTACGGTCACACCCACCACCTCCTCGATATACTTTATGAGATCCTGTTAAAAGCAGAACAAAGTATATATTAATTGCAGTAATGTGTGAAAGTCAGAGACCAACTTTAATTTCTTATCAGATGCATATTATCTATTAATACATGCAGTTGAAAGTTTGTGAGCGCTTTCTCATTTTGTAAATTTCTGCATACATGTGACCTAAAATGTGATCATAGCAGTTTCAGTTAGAACAGTAGTTCATGAGAACATAAGCAATTATAAAATTAATTCCATTTATTGGATAAAGTGATCTAACATTATATGTCTTATTGTGGTCAGGAGGTTCAATCAAATGGAATGACTATTAGGTGTGAGTGTGGCTGACCCTACCAAAATAAATAAAAGAAAGAAAAGAAGTCTGTTCTTAACCACACTCATTTGTAAGCATATACAATGTCTCGGTCGATTGAGATTGCTGGTGACCTCAGAAAATTATTTGCCAATGTTTATTAGGTTGGAAGAGGTTCCGACCAACTCACTAAGACACTGTCAGGAAAATAGTGTACAAATAGAGCAAATGGTCACCTAAAAAACATGACTCTAAGACTAAGGCGTTGAATATTCTGAGAAATCACAAAGAACCCCACGGCAATATCTAAGGATAACATGTGCATGTATTTCTTACACTGGTTAATGTCAGTGTTCATAGTCCACAATGGAGAAGTGGAAAGTTACTACTCTCCAAGAAGAATACTTATTTTCAAAGTTTCCTAAAGCACACATGGATGGGCCAAAAGATTAGTGAAATTCTGTTATATGGACAGAAAGCAAAAATGGACCTTTTTGGCTTAAATGAGAGACGTTATGTTTAGCTAAAGCGAACATTCCATTCCAGCATAGGAACCTCATCCCTACTGTGAAACCTGGCGGTGGCAGTAACATTCTTTGGGGCTGTTTTATTCTTTTTGAAGCGGGACAGCTTGCTATCATATGATAGAGCTATACATTCTGAATTGTATCAGGAAAGTCTGCAGGAGAAATTTAGAGAATGCATCTGAACCAACAGATGGTGGGTCCTGCAGAAGGAAGATAACCTTAAAAATACCAGTTAGTCTACAAAGAATGGTTAAAGCAAAAAATATATTGCATTTTGGAATTGAACACAGTTGACACCGTTGAAGCAGTCCTGTTTTTTTCTTCTTCTTCAGGAGATCTGCTATCAGTTTTCCACAGAAATCCAAAGTATATTTTTTCACACCTCTGAAGTTTAGCCTTCGACGGGCTCTTAATTTAAAAATAGCCATTTTTGTTTAGAATATGTAATATGATCAATCACAGTCTGAATTCATACCAAAACAACATGCATATCATCTGTGTCCAAAGAAAAACATATATATTTGTTTATTATTGTGATAATTCTTTTCTTTTTTATATAACTTGCCCCTGGCATTAATTCTTTACATTGGTTGAAATGTTCATTCAAGTAGGAACAACATAAAAGCTTCTAAAGAAATGAAATGTCTTTATATTAGCCTGCGTAGTAAGTAAAGAATGTTTTTGACTGCTACAATTTCAGAGATACTTATTTTGCTTTGGTCTGCGATGATAGTTATTGTGTGACATACATTACTAGTATGTATAGAAATGCGCAAAGACTTTCTGGCAAGTATCAGGTTAAATATGTCGCACTGTTAGCAACAACAAACAATGGCTTTTAGTTCCCCTATTTTAAACTGAAAGGAGAAAAAAACTGTATAACATGCTGTTTTGCTGTTTCAGCAAAGACTGGTCACGGTGCATATCATGACGCATAAAAGGTGCTTGTGCAAAATAGTGTCTGTGCTTGCATTTGAACAGCAGCTCTGAGAAACAGTATTGTAAAGTGGAGCAACTTCAAATTCTCCACTCGTTCCCACGGCTATGAGAGATTCTAGTTATTATCTCACATTGTGCAATTCAGGCTAAACATCTTTGGGCTGATTTAGAGGCAAAACATCTCCAGGGCTATGTTATTCAGTTCATAGAGCTGGATGTACTCTCAAAACTTTTGTGATGTTCCACATTAAGACCGAGGGCATTACAGAACACTGTTTAATGGATCTTTGAGGTGTAGACGATCTCGTTAACAGATTCCTTGTTGAGGAATGTGGTACAGTTCAGTAAAAAACTCAACAATCATTACTTCATTAACAGCATACCTTAAAATTGGTCTCTCCTTGCATATTTGGGGATGATATTTCTTGATGAATGACGGACAGATTGCGAGCAAAGGTCAGCAGCGCTCCCTGGAGATCTGGTGAGATTGTTCTGTTAACGAGACGCGGAGACAAACGAGCTTACTAATGATCCCCTTCTACCACCATGAAAGGCAAAACCAGGAACAAAACAATCACCTTGCTTGACTGCTGGGGCTGTTGGGAGCTTAATGAGAGCTCTCAGACTTTAAAGAGGGCTGTTGTCTTCAGGGAGAGAGACGAGGGAAGGAAGCATGGCTTCCATCCATAGGATTGGGGTGATGGATGCCTTTAATTCTGCTCGGCAGTATGTCGTAAGCCAACACTCCTCAGTGGAGGTATTTGCGATGTATGGTTTAAACGGTAAATAGGCTTTTCGAATTGTGCTCACAGTTGTAAATGTACAGTGTACAGTATAAATAATTACAGAAAAAGTAAAGAGGATGATAAACAGAGTATGTCTGTATGTTTACAGAAACTTACACCATGCTGAGGCTGCTCCTCTGCGAACTGTCATGGAGGGCGAACACAGAGCCTTGTCTTTCCTAAAATTCAAGTTATCAGTGAGTGAGTGCAGCTGAACATTCTCATACAGCATAAAGTATTTAAATGTTGCTAACAAATAATAATAAACATAATGTTTAGATTTGATTGATAATTAAAATTGATACTAGTTGATATATTTGTAGCACTTTGGAAGAGCAGACTCTTTATGCATTGCTTGTCTACTGTGCTATAATGTATTTACCACCTTTTTAACCTTACACATATACATGTTATATTTATCGCTATTTAAGCATTTTATCAAAGTTAAAATAACAAAGCATATGTAATACAAATATGTCTAAACAAGATGGAAAATACAGGGGGTTCTCAGGGGCGACGAAGCTAAATACTGGCTTTTCCCTAAATTTGTATTAGAGCATCTAATAATGGACAGCATAACGTTAGCATAGGTTTAGTTTCAGTGACGGCACAAAATTTAGATTTTGACACATTTAGGCGGTGTTAGCATGATTATGTCAGTGTAGCAGGGTTCAAGTAAAATGTCAAGAATGTTTTACCTTAATGTCAAAGCCTATGCCTTGTGCCTTGCACATCTGAAAGAATACACTGTAGTGGACCATGGACAGGTTTGTATGCATGAGTTGGCTGCTCAACACTGCAAAACGGGTGGTTACCGATGCCTGCCGAGAGGACAAAGATTCAGGGCACCACATTATTGCCACAAACAACAGCACATAAACGCAATCTACAGCTACAAAGTGTATCAAAAAATATACATGTCTAAAGTTTGCCATCTAATTCCACTGGATATTTCCTGCAGTATAGATAGGTCGAGTCACGGCGACAGGTCCAAATGGGCCAGTATTTTACTGGAATAGATTTAAAGATTTTGTTTCATGCTCTTACTTTTCTAAAATTACTTATAATACACTTACACGAAAAGCCTTTTATTTTGTTGCTGGTAATCGGCTGTATGGAGGGATTTGGGGCCTTGTGCGGATGGAGTCAACAGACGCAATGTCTACAGAAAGCCAAGCAGCACAGGCCTCAACACCCACAAATGAACAGTGTTTGTCTTTCAGTAGCTGCACAGGGCATTTGGGAGAGCAAGTCCTGGATTGTTAGGTTAGACCACAATAGAGGACAGAGAGGTGTCCTCTGCAAGCCAGCCCTGCTCACAGCAAGAGCAGCTAAAGGATGTGTCTGAAAGCATGCTACGAGAGCTGATTAGTTGAGAGTGGCAGGACTCTGAGGACTCAGTGCAGGCGTCAGGCATATTCTCCATGACAGAGGTAAGACAGGAGCAGCACAGCCCCATCGCACTCTGGAGAGGCTGAGTGATTCTCTCCAATAGACCTGCGCTTTGAGCTGTCAAAGGCACTGTCCTTGCCCAACAATAAAAAGCCTCTCCAGCGGGGACTTAATTGTGTTTGTAATATTCAAGCCTGAAATGATGGCCACAGCTAGAGCCATTAAGGAAAAGCGGGGCCGCCGATACATTGCATTGCTAAGCCACACACACACACACACTAAATGAATGTTTGATAAAATAATACAAGTCGCAGATTAACAAGCGTAAACTGGAGTTTGCCGCTAATAAAGGAAGTCTATTGTTTAGGGGGCCAGCATCAGGTTGATGAGGTGCTCAGGCATGCATACACATGCATAATGAATGTTGTATGAATTATTAATGGGTTGATTATTTAGGCTCATCTATCAAAATGATAATGAATTCAGCATCTAAACACCAATCAGGTCCGAAGCGTAATTACAGTGTTTAGTTGTATTTAACCAAAATAAAACAACAAACCTTTGGCTGATCAATCTTTATAAATGCGGTGATATATTGAGATAATATCCTGTAGAGAGGACTGTTATTGCTCTCCAGTCCACTCATTGGCAACAGATGCTGGATAATGACATTTTTGTGCTACTCAGTTGCATTTAACAATCCAAATAGTGGAGTATAGTGTTTCCTGATTTCAACCATGTTAAGCTACTAGGTACTCAGGACACTTGTAAAACATACAGAACAAAGATGCAGGAGCTTAAAAAGATCTGGAAATGTAATTATTTGCCTAGGTCTCAGTTGTTCAGGCTATGTTTTTTTGTGTGGTTCTTTATGGAAGCTATATATATATATATATATTTTGGATAGCAAAAAAAAAAAATAAATAATATTCTCAAATTTATTCTCAATTTATAATTAAGTATCACTTTTCACCTAAAGCCCAGAAAATTAAACTAAAGCCCTTTTGTTTTGGACATATGAGAAGAACCAATGTACAATGGATGTATAAAATGGGCAAAAGTACTTGCATAATTAAAACAGCACGTTGAAGCCTGATTTTTTTTCATACTTTTGTCCCTGTCAAAATACTGTGTAGGAGGTTAGTAGTACAGTACAGCTTACAGCTTTAGGTGCTTTCTGACGTGCAGTGTTGGCTCTGACTGGAGGAGGTACTTCTAGGAGTCCGGTACGGCAGCTTAGTGTTCCACCAGTCATAAGCAGCATCAGCTGGGTCATGGCCAGCTGATTACTGTAGCCAATGTCCAGATCAACAGCCCACACCTAGAAACACACACACACACACACACCTACACAGTTTACACCTGTTAGCATTCCAATCACAATGACTCTGCTAGTAATTTCGACTTCATTTGGCTGTACCTACACAGAAATGAGTTTTTCATTGCAGGAATCTTAATAATAACAAAACAATGGTAACATTCTTGCAGTGTGGTACCCTTTCAGAAAGATAAAGAAAATAAAATTCCGATAAATAAAGTTCACCAGCTTATGGAGTTGCAACCATGATACCAAATCTAAGCACTACTGCATTACAGTGCATTTATGCGTGTATGTGTGTGTAGGAAAGAAAGAGAGAGAGAGAGGAGGAGAGAGAGAAAGAGTCTGGCCCGAGCCTGCATAACATTGTGTCTACAGCCTGACGGGCTACTCTCTCCACATCTGTATGGTTAATGGCGTCATTATAAGGATATTAAGGGGTCAAGCCCCATTGTGGCCTTATGCTTAAACAGGGCTAATTTTCCCTGATAATAATCTAATAGCTGTGCCCCTCTTCAAACAGTAGGAAATAAATCACCAGTGAAAGAGTTGTTAATAACTAAGTGGCAGTTGGCAGCCTCTCCTGCCGTCTCTATTTGTCAAGCTAAACGCTCCTGCCAGGGTATGCAAACGGCGGCCCCGCTCCTGAACTCGGCCTCCGACGCCTTTAATCTGGGCTTGCAGGAGCTGGGCCGTGTCTAATTTCTACACCAGATCTTTCCTTTTATGTGGTTCAATTCAACCTAAAGCACTGTGCTACCACACACTTATGGTAGTGTTTAGAGCGGAACTCTAAAGAGAAGAAAAAAACAATACAATCTGTTCTTGTATGTTTTCTTCTCCAACTGGCTGTGTCATGAAAAACGTATTGCATTATTTGTCTTATTTGTCTTACTAGTTATCTTTAAAGCATTATATTTCACAAAGGTGGAACAAGATTATACAATTGTGTCATGTCTGAAATACAATTTAATTTACACAAATATTTTATTTTCTCTGCAAACTGTACTAGTACTACTGTATCACAAGTTGTACTGTGTACAGTACGCAATCACAATCCAAGTAATTCCAAACATCTTTAGCGATCTTTACATCTTAACCCTGAGGCAATCAGTCTATTATTTTGATTACAGATGTTCTCCTTTTCACCCTATTTCATGCTGTTCTTGACAGCTACACATCCTTTGAGACCCACACGACCAATAAAGGGTCTGACCTTTGTACAATACAGTATGTATGTGACGCTATAATTATTATCAATATAATATGACTGTAAATTTAAACAACTTAAACAACTTTCCACTGTCTGACAGAATAGCCACATTGCTCAGTAAATTTGTTAATGCAAAACAAAATGCAACAATATCAAGATTAAGATCCATGTACAGCTCTGAGTCTAGCGGTGAGCACAGCACTGGAAGAAGCAAGTAAGCTCAAAGGAAGGGGCTGGGTTTTGTTCTGAATCGATCCGAGCATGTTTCCTGTCTACAGTTAATACTGGGGTTTGTGTGATGGGCCAGGCTCCAGAGAGCCATTTAGCCAGTCTGTAAGAATCACCCAGGCCTGCTTCATTGTCAGCCTCCACAAAGGCGTCTGATATATACGCCCGGATTGTACCTGTTTTCTATAGCCCCTTTGCTTTCATTAAAAGCTGCAATCCTGCAGCTGAGCCTTCCCCTACACACAATGTGAGGCAGGCCTGCAAGGGCAAACCCATGCGACCCCCCTCCCCTACCTCCCATTTAAAAAATACAGCAGCTTTTAGCAACAGGTTTGAATGTAAATTGATGTTAGAATAGAGACTGGCTTGATCTGGTCTGGCTTCACTGTCTGCTTGCATGTTGGGGAGATAGGATGCAACGCTTGTAATTCTATGACTGAAATCCTTTTGCAAACTGTGCATTCATAGCAAGATGCAGAAAATCAAATTCATTTCATGCCTTTCTATTGTATAATGACAGTATTAAGTACTGCTCCATCGCTCCATCAGATAGACAGAGATATACAGATAACAGAGTATATTCTCCCAATTTTATTGAGGAAAAAAAATATTTGGCTTTACATACAATTCATTTTAAGCTGATGAAAAGCCCTGAAAGCTTTAAAATACACAGCCTAACAATATATAAGAGAATTAAAACATCAATGTCAGGGATTCTGCCCATTTATGCTGTTTAACAATACAATTAATGCTCTAAAAAGACATCACATTGTTTAGATGTCTACTGTGACATCAAGTATGTGCATAGCCTAAAAAGCCCCCCTAACAAAAACCTCCATATATGTGCGAGTTACAGCAGTTGGGCTTCTTCAGGGGGCTTTAGGATCCGTCAGCACTGAGTAAACGTCTTCTGTCTAAGCTGCTTTTTACAAGCTCTAATGCCCTTTACACTGGAGGAGATCAGATCAAGGAGCTCCCCCCTGCCCTGCGTGTCCAACTGCGCAGCCCCTCCAGAAGGGCAGTCCACACACCACTGCTTCAGGGTTCTAAACACCCAGCTTTTCCATCTCTCAACAGGGCTCTCAAACATTTAGGAAATAGCAGTAGGCTTTTGACTAGAGCCCCTTTTCTGCTGACAGCTACACTGAGAGCATGTTACCCTGCCCTCTAGTGGCTGTCAAGGTTGGATCAAGCAAGAAAAACGAGAGGGGCCAAATGCAAATTTGCAGTGTATAAGATCATCAGCAGATGATATCACTGCATTTGAAATGAGTAACTAATCATTCAGTTAATTTAATTATTATGGCTAGTTATCACACAATGAAGGCCCAAGTTTATAGATCTAATTATTCTGGTAACAAATTGTTATTAAAAATAACACATAGGAGACACTAATACAAAAATTCTTGGTCAGCAGTCAGTTTTTCTATCTGCTGTTAGAAATAAGGCCTTTACTTAGTCTGACACTGGTTTAAAAGGATACATCAGGAATTTGTACTAACATTGTAAGGTTTATTACTGGTAAAAGAAACCTCAAGTATACCTGGGCATCTGGAACATCTGAAAGTTCATTTATTACTATATCAGCACTAACACCTTAAATATTAACTAAATATTAGTTTCATGATAGTAACCAAATAATTTGTTGTAGTTACTGAAATTAAGATCTCAGGATGTATAATTGCAAGATAAATCTACAACTAACAGAGGTAGTCTGCCTTGATTAAAATATTATTACCACACAAAATGACATCATTAATAACAGTCCTAAATGAACAACTAAAAAGATGATTGAGAAAGCTGTTGAGTCTTTTTTTTACTTTATAGACACTTACCACTCTTGTTCTGCTGTGGCCCTGATCCCTCTAGTAAGAGATTTCTTTTTAATTCATTTATGTTCTTACAGCTGCAAGACAAAGCTTGGCATGAATGCATTTTCAGTTAGTTTCTATCTGCTTCCCTATCTCTTTGTGAAGCCTATGAATCTCATAGAGAATTTTAAGTGGACTTTTTATATTCTGCATCATAACGTATTTTACTGCTAATAATAATAATAAGTAAAAATGGTGTGTCAGCCAAGTTAGCATTTAGATATTCTTTTTAATCAAAAATGCATTAATAGTATTTGCTCATTGAACAAAATTATATTTTGGTATCATATTAGGTTTAAACCTGACACAAGACCTACAGTGATAACCTAAGGAATTATTTGGTGAAACTATATAACATACTGTTTGGTAACTAATCACAGACACTGCTAGAGCTCTCTGTGTCTGGTGAAGTGAGACCTACTGTCTGACAAGACACAAATAGGCGCATGGCAGGGGTGTTGCAGGGTCAGAGGCCAAGGCCTTAAACGGGGAATTAGTTTATTGACACAATAAGACCTGACAGTTTATTAGATGGCCTTTTGCCACATTAGCTCCTCTCTCCTTCGGTCACTCTCTCTGCTTCACAGTTCCCAAGGGAACCCTCCTGGAGCCATCCATCTACCCAATAACATCCCTTTCCTAACACAGTAAATTGAGCACTCACACCAGCTAGGTGAGAGCCGTAATGGCAGTAAAGTGTTACAACCTCTAACAGGATAGAGCCACATGTCTGATCTCATCCCAGCAGCTTCTGGATACAGCTTTGTTTCCTCTAAGCTGTAAAATCGACTGTTGACACTGATGAGTCAATCGAACTCTGAGTGTTCTTATGTTCAATGGAAGGATCAGCAGAGGTAAGTGTTCCTGGGTTGGTGTTGCGCCGAGGGCTCTGTTAACCACTTGACCTGGGATGGCTGGTATGTTAAATGAGCAATGACACCTGCATTAAATTTTTTGCTTAAATGAGTAGGCGACAGTAGTCAAATCCAACTAATATTATGTAACCAATATGACGAGACTTTAGAGTATCAAATCAAGTTTAACAGACTTCTAATCAGGATCTCTAACCTGCTGTTCTAGAGTATCGAGCTCCAGGAAGGTGACTAGGTCCAGTGATAGGTGGCCCAGTATACGCCGCTGCTGGCAAGTGTGGCCCACACGCATGCAGATAGAGTACAGAGTATCTGGGCAAACAGAGGTTTGGGGCACAGTGTAACCTGCCACCTGCAGATCACCAGGTCCATGCAGCTGGTCTCCACACGACAGCATTTGGATCTCTCCTCCTGGCTCCACAAGCAGATCCACTGTCAGACACGTCACGCTGTCCGAGGGAGGGTAGGCCTCAATCACGCCACCTGAGAGAAAGAAAGAATGACAGGGAGAATGAAAGGGAGAATAAAGGTGATAACTTTACAAAACTGATGGGAAACAATGGGCAAATCCTTATTTTCAGCCAACAGGCTACTACTCCTGTAAAAATAATTTCTCAGTATTTCATTGAATCCAGTAAAGTATCTACTCACCTTCTTTAAGGAAATGCTTCAGGTAGCAGGTCCAAGTTGGGTAGCAGGATGTGTTGAAAGGCTTGGCATAAGATGCCAGAAAAGCAGGTATTGCATCCAAAAACTTCATTAGCACTGGTTCCTAAGGGAGAGACAAAAAGAACATCTAAGTCTTACTGGAAGCAGCAAATCTACTGAGAACCACTGCTGTCACGTCATACTGGATATTTTATGACTCGCTGTTCAGCTATTTCTAATCTTACCAGGATTTTACATTTTCCAAATGTTTTACGTATATGTTTTAATTTTCAAACAAAATTGCCAAGTTATGCATTCCTTAGGAGAGAGGTTTCCAAAACCCAACAAAACAGTGACCATCGGATAAACAGTACTTGATCTTTGAAACAGGTGACAATCTACAGGGGTTGGTGTATATCCTGCCGTGGTAACACTTTAGGTCTCAAAGGATATATATCGGTGAAAGAGCTATTACTGAGAAATAAAACAGATGCAAAAAAAAAATTAAGCTGCTCGTGTTCTCAGAACAAAGGGCCGACCACTCCAGAGAGCCTAGACCTCAGTATCACTGAATGTGAATACTTGGATCATGAGGAGCATAAAATGCAACTAACTTCTTAGCCTAACCTGGTTTGGAAAACATTTCTAAAGATTTAATTGAAAAACTCAAAGCAAGTCTCCCAAAAAGAATGGAAGCTGTAATAAAGGCAAAGGGTGGACACACTAAATGAGGAAAAAACATTTTGCTTTTAGTTGTTGAGGCTATTAAATATATGTTTCTGCTTTTTACTGATGCTGAAAATTGACTGAATAAATTGTTCTTGATGGTCGATTTGACTGGAAATTATATAATGAAAAGGGTGGCCTTTTGTGGAAAAGCACTGAAACTAACTAAATATAATGCATATGAGACATGTGTAACCTCACGTCCTAGTAGTCTATATAAACAAGTGTGAGTGTATGTGTGTGGTGATTGACAACTATTTGCCAAAGTATCACAGTGCCCTAATGGCTTTAACCGAAGGCAATAGTGACTGTGCCGTAACTGCACCTGCCCCCAATAAGAACAAACAAGCAGATAAATACCTATGCAAGCCAATCAATCAGCAGATCAATCGAGGACAGTTACTGATCAATACGGCCCTTGTTTCTTTAACTAGAAAAGGTCATAATGGCTTTGGCACTTGATTATGTTGTTAATTGCACAGTTTGACTTTCTGTGTGTGGTTGTTAAAACTTGTTGGTTACTGTACATATTGCTCAGTAGAGCTCTCAAAACCCAGTAAAATGGGGAAGACACCGAAAATGAATTCAGTGCACAAGCTGTGCTTCACGGAAATACAAACAGAAAAGGAGCTGTGGAAAAAAGTGCTTCTCACCGTGTACCGAAGGACACTTCAGTTCTACTTATCCTAAAAGCATAAAATTACTTAGTAAGTCCTGCCAGCCGAAGTGGTATTTGGGGATATTACTATGACAGAATAATGCACACCCTTACTCTGTAAAATCTTTTGCATTTTCAAGCTTTGTTTCAAGCACATAGTTGCTAAAACAAATGTGTTACAACTAACTCCACTGAGCAGGCATGCGAGAGGAGAGATGAGGAGTTTGATATTCCAGTCATGAAACAGCCATCATCATATTCAAGTACTGTAAGAACCAGGGTCAATCGCTGCACAGTGATTTCGCCCCGCCACAAGCCATAAAGCACACAATGGTGCGGCAAAAAGTGTGAGGAAACGGCCCCCCGTTCCCCCCGAAAGAGCACGTGCACTCTGAGAATTTGCCAATGCACTTTCGCGCGAACAGCGGGGTAGCAGGGAAAGCGCGCGAGAGGAATTTTTTGCCATCCTTTATTTCGACTTAAACTGCAGGCTGTGCTGTGTGAGAGGATTCGAGCCTTGCTTGGCTTCCACATAAAGATGAGTGATCTGACAATAGATAAATAAAGTAGATATACACTCTGTGATTGCTGTTTGATCTCTCCATTACAGAGCGGAACGTTTCCAGGGGACATTTTGTTTTATAGGATATTCAACAGCAGTAGTGAGGATGTGGTCTGACTGATTTCACATTCATATGCCATTTTTTTTAAGCTTTGAACTACAAACAGCTGCTTTTTTGGCACAAACTTTTGTGAGCCAAATTGCATGTTGTTGACAACATCGATATGAACCATGGAGTGAAAGTCTGTTCCTGCCAAGTAGAAGAGAAAAAATTACCTGTTTTTTTTTCTTCTTATCTGTTTCTGGCAGTCATGAATGTCATATCCTGGCTTCATATTCCAAATTGTTTGCACAGTGTCTCAAAATAATGACTTATTTTCTCTAAATTAACTAATTATTTCACCACAGACATAATTTAAAAATACTATGTAACAGTATTTTTATTAGATATTAATTCAAAATATTGAGAAAAAAGTTACTATTTAAAAATACTAAATCAGCGGTTTCAAAATTTTTATCTACTGTTGTCATAAATAGAAGAAGAACAAACTGGCATTTTTTTAAGCACAAGGCACTTGTGTTTTGTGATGGTAAGTATTTTTTCTACCTTTAATGCAAACCAAGGTAGAGAAAGCATCATCCTCCAATCAAAACTCAAATGTTTTCTGAGCTCATTTCCACATGGACTAAATAAAACAACTAGCACAGAGACTGTCCATCTGTTGATGCTATTAAGTATAATTTCCCATTGTGTGTAATGACCCAAGTGCTGGCAGTATGTGCAAGCGTGTAATGTCTAATGTATAGTACGTATGGCTGCATGCGACCGATGAATGGGACGAGATCTACGCGTCTTTAACTCCGCTTTTCTGAATAGGGCGAGAGCTGAGAGGGTCACTTCAGGCTGGAATACAGTGCCTCAGGACATGGGCCTCCCATACACCCTTTAAATCTTTGATTATACACCCTGCAGCCTCTGTTCTTTCCTTGGGGCAATTGTGGCTGTTATTCTAAAGAAGCACATGAGCCCTAGTCTCTGATATTCTCCAAGCTTTTAAAGGATCATAGCACAAACAATAATTACACAGTAATTATTAAGTAAGTAACACAACTCTGGCAAATAGAGAGATCTTTGTGCTTCTATATATTCCAGTGTGACATATTACAGGCGATATAGAGCTGAAAAACTGTTCCATTAGAGATTAGAAACAGAGTGTGGAATTATGTCATGTCAGTATGTACACTGCCATAGACACATGGGGTGTGTCATCTTCAGTCTGCATACACACATAAGTTTGTACAGAGGAATTATATATACTAATTCAATCACTTATTGAACAGAAGGCAACATTTACCCATTATTTCTCAAAACAACCCCTGCGATTAAACAATTAGAGTGATTATGCTACTTTATAAAATTCATCATTTGTTGTTCAAAATATATCAGATTACAGTTAGAAAAAAGCCGAGGAACAAGACTGTATCACAAACAAATGTGCAAATATCCCAGCAATAAACATGGCTTTTCACATTTAGCTAAATTCATATTCCTGGCATGAGAGACACATAAACCAGAACTAGTGAATTAACAGCGCTGAATGAATAGAGAATTGTAGAAAATGGATGACGCGCTGGAGTAACCCCTGTGCTTGCCTGACGTTAGCAGGGCTTGCCATTGATTAAAAGGCTGAAGTGGTGGAATAAAGGCCAGCACTGGCTTCCATATGGCCCTGGAGCCCTAAGGGTGCAGGGCCAGCTCATCAGGCCCCAGCTCCCTTGCCTCTCTCAGGGACCCCAGCTGGTGAAGAGCCCCCCCCATCCCCATTTAAACCTCCTTCACTTGCTTTGGCCATAATGGAGCTTGGCTGGCCCTCAACCGCTTACCCCTGTAATTAACAGCGCCAGTGCCACCACAATTACAGCCCCTCGCTCGGCCTCCCTGTGAATTAGGAACTGAGCTAATTGCTGGGAGGCAGGGTGCTAGGCCCTGTGATATAGGGATAAAAAAAAGATAGAATAAAAAGCTAGGGCCAGGTTTTGCTCACAACCCTTATGATGATAACCTTGTAATTAGTTTACACAAAGCTTACCGTTTAATGGCAAAACACTGTAATTAATGTCTGACAGAAAATCAAAAGCTCCATTATATGCCTATGAGGGATACGGAGCAGAAGCCAAGGGAGCAGTGTATAGCATTAGAAGCATATTAAATCAATGTGTAGCTGCTTAGCAATTGTGCTTGTATTGATGAGAATTAGAATACAGATCCATGTGTTAACACTCAACCATCCCCACAAGACTTTTATATATTTTATACAGTTTTAAACTACAAGCTCTCTTTAGAGAGTTCATATATATAAAAAAAAACATTGTACTAAGCAAGGTCACTACCAACGGGCCAAATGTTAAGATAAGAGTGTCCTGCACGCAACATGAATACTAATACCGGGCAAACTCTCTTAAATATACTTAGTAATGTAAAGAGATTAGAGCTGAAGCACTGCCATTGGTACAGCTCCAAGAAAGATACTTATACACAGATGACTTGTGTTCAAAGAGCAGAAGGATATCAGTACATCAACATATCAAACAACCAAAGCCTTACCTGAGCCCAAGCCATCCTCCAAAGCTGTGGTCCGTGACGGTGATACTCCTGCAGGGCCCAGGGCCGGAGACTCAGATGAGAGCTATCACAGTAGGCTGTACCCCGGCTGCCCACCTCTCCGTCCATCTTAAAAAGCCAGCGCTGCACCTCTAAATGGTCCGTCATCAGCTGCGCTAGACACTCATGCAACTGAAAGATTGATGCAATACACAGGACGGATATACGTATTTACTTATATAACTATGGGTTCATAATATAATACAAGCTGTTGGTCCTTGGCTGTTGCTCAGTGATAAATGAAAGGCTTACCACTTCAACAAGACAATGAAAGCTAAGTATGAATATGTTCAATGCTTTCTACATAACCTCGCTTTCATTTTATAAAGGCTATGATTAATACTGACTGACACCATGTCCTAAAGAAATGTAGTCAATTATCCAAGTGTCTGTAAAGTCGCCAACAAACAGTAAAAGTTCTCTCAGCCCACTCAAACCACATCAAATCTTCATTAAGGCATTGCAGACTTGTCAATGTTACTTACTGTGAACTTTAAAAAGGGACAAAACTTCACTGTGTAGCTGAACAATGTAAGCAACTGTCTGAGACAACAAGTGCTGTGCTGAATATCAACTGCTCAGCAGAATCTGCTTCCCTTTTCCATACATGCATTTCATGCAGTCATATAAATGTTAGGTTAATTTTGTGTTTTCTGTTTTTTTGTAATTAAAAACATATCCTTAGTTTATAAAATTATGATTAACAGCTATTCATAATAATTAATATTACTGTGCATTATTTATTTATCATTATTTTAATTACGGTGTTACTATAGAGTCCACTAAAGGACATCGACAAAGTTGTTGGAGTGCATTAAATGAAGCTTTTGGGATATATTTAAAGAAGGCTTTGGTGTGACAATTGACTTCCTGTATTTGTTAGCAATGTTACATTAAATTAAAGAAACAAAATTGGGACACCAAACATGTCTTGGCCAGTTGAATACATGAGGGATAAGTAGGAAATTGTGTATTGTGTAACCAATCATCAAATTTGCATTATAATCTTGATTTTCAGTCTTATATCACATCTATTGAGCACTCCAATAACAAGTAAAACTGTTTTTTTAAATAATTAGTTATACAGAAATTACACTAACACAGGAATATAATCCAATCATCAATTTTACAGAGTGTATGTCCCTTGTCAGACAGACCTGCTGCAGTGTATATATGTCACCATGTCCCGGCGGCACAGTGACCCCAGCATTGGTGAAGATCCTCCTAACTCCAGACTTGGTGCTGTAGAGCTGGGCCACGGCAGGTTCTGGTCCCAGAACTGGAACTCCTAATTCGTCAGCCACAGCCAGGTCATCCATATGGGGGACTCCACTAACTAAGTAGGCCTGCTTGCCCTGGATCAGGCTCTTAATGCGGCGCAGTGTGTGTGGGCTGTACTTCAGCAGTGTGGAGACACACATTTTGTGGCTCTGAAAGAGAGAGATATTATATAAACAGATTCCTAAAATTACATTCAGGGATGCTATCATCATCATTTGCATTGCTGAGGAATTTGGAACATTGTACTGAATAATGCAACAGAGACTATGTGCTACTCATTTCAACCCTCCATGGCCTTGCTCTGTGAGTTTGTGTGGTCTACCACTATGTGGTTGAGCTGTTTTTGCTTCTAGATGCTTCCATGTCACAGTCCTAGCACTTACAGTTGACTGGAGTGAATTTAGCAAGTCGGAGCTGTCTTGTGGCAAAAGTGGCATCATATGACAGTCCCTTGTTTAAAGTCAATGAGATCCTTACTATGACTCATTCTGCTGCCAATATCTATAGAGACTGCAAGGCTTTGTGAGTGACTGCAAACACCTGTTAGCAATGAATGTGACTGAATTAACCAATCAGGGGTGCCCACATACTTTGACCACATTTTTTCTATCTTTCAGGTTTCTGTGAACATAAATAACTGTCTTTTCTGCTTCTGCCTTTGAGATTTAAGTCCTCCCCTTTTGTCTGTTGCTGTAATTTATGAGTGTGTACATACACACACTGGGCCCATTAGGAGCAGCCGGCGGGGTCATGACCCCTCCTGTACTCCGGCAGGTTCGATTGATAAAAGACAGCCCCTGCGCTCCCTCCCGCAAGTCTTTCCCACACGCTAAGCGATGGGCTCCTTGGGACCCGCACTAATTACTCCACATCTGTATTTATTTGATCCGTGTGGAGTTCTCCCTTCTGTCACTGGCATGCCGTGCTGGCAGCCTCGGCGAACAGTGATTCATCCCGCTGACACGTCTGGCAGAGTTTACACATGCCGGTGAGTGGGGGAATCAATAGGGAAAAGTGAGGAGGACAACCTGGTGCCCGCACGCTTAGCTTCAAGCTAACGGCAGGCAGTAAATAAGGCTATAGTGCTGGCTGTTGTGTAGTGGCGGGCAAGGCCGCTTACATTGTATCGATATGCAGTAAAGACGAGGAGTTAAATCGAACAGGCGTAAGGCCTGGCCTGTTATGCAGCCCAATGTTTAATCAGGGCCTGAGCCCTCTGCTATTAGATATTGGATTGTGCTGTACATTGTAATACAGGCTCTCGCATGCACAGATGATTTGCAGGAGCAATTAAAACAACAAGAGGTAACCTTTACCCTGAGTAAAAGCCACAGCAGCAGTTCATTATTTATTCATGTTTTAATCTAATGTCCTTATTTATTTATACACATTTCATAAGCTCCTATAAAATGTTAATAAAAGGGTAGATGCATTTTAAAACAATCCACTCAGATGAATATGAGGAAAGCAAACTTCATCACCAAGATTTTGGTGCGTAACCAAGAGTGGTGACATGAACTCTTGTACATGTGACAGAATAAAACAATTTAGACACCCCCTACAGGACACAACGAGAATTGCTGGGAAATGAGGCCGGGCCGGTAATAACCATAACTTTGGCAAAAAGTAACATAAATTTGATGCCTGAAACGTAACTCAGTCACACTTCACAGTTAATCCCTGTACCTCAGAAGCTTGAAAGATATGTGACCAAAAACCCTAAGAGCCAGTGTATGTATGTTAGTGTATATGCATGTGTGCAGGGCACCTTACTGGAAAATGCTGGTATGCCTCTGGTGTGAGGATGGTAAAACGTTTAGCTGGAAAAGCCGTGGGTTCTCCTGTCTCCACAGCTGCCTGCAAGCCCAACAGCTGAGTGTAATAATGTAAAAGGTCCTCTCCCAGCCGCACCGGGCATACGTAGATCACCTCCACATTCTCATCTGGGAACAATGCACACAATTAAGAGTTGGAAATACTACTTATTGGTCTTATTTATCATTGTATGTGAGTAAAGTATACATTTATCGGAAAATTCATACAATAGTGTCTACTGTACTGTGCACATTCGTTGATTTACTCAATTTACTTAATTGTCAGTATCAGGAAAAAAGGAAAATATATGTAATATTCAACAATATTGTTTTATTGTATTGCTTTCTATACATCCTTTTAGACTTATAGCACTGAGTTGTCTTCTCACAGTCGAAAGATTTTTTTCACACCTGAAGCTAGTGCGGAGCATAATTTTCTCTACTCTAAAGAGTAGAGAAAGTACTGTTTATCTGAAGGGGAACTTTCACATTATCTTTCAATCATTCGTTGAATTCCAGCTTTGGGAATTTCAGTTTTTTCACACTTCCTTTTCTTATGCACGTGAATTATCTAATGTCTAAGCTTCTCAGAAATATTTACTTTTGCACAGTACTGTATTTTTCTTGACTGCATCTCATACCTCTAATATCACATAGACGACCCATCTGCGTGTTCTGCAGTATGTCAAACCCTCGGAGACTGCAACGCTGCTGCTCTGAGTATCCTGCACACACATACACACACACACACACAGTGCCTCTAATGTGAAGCAGACAGATCTTGTCCAGATCTCGAAACAGACTGCACTACTTGAAGCGCATAAATGTAATCAAATGATTAAATGCCTCTGAACTATCAGAGTGTGGCAATAAAAACAATAGGGTTCAACTTCTTAATTATCTAAGCTCACACAGCACTCTCCTCAGCCACCCCCAGTGTAAATACAACACTCCATCTGCTGCTAATTACAATTCACACTCTTTATTTTATCATCTGCAGTACCCACTGAGTGCAGGTCACAGCACAGACAGTTCTGGCTACTGAAGTTTGTCTACTGATTGTAATAAGCCCAAAATGTATTCCTTTTCATCTACATACAAGGAATATATAACAACTTTTGTAAAGTAGAGAACAGTACTCATAAATAAACCCTGTTGTATAAACCAAAAACCAAAAAAAAGAAAGGGAGTCAAAGAAAAGGGAGTAGCATGTGGAATTCCACACGTTTTCAAGACATAGCGCATAAAGAATTGGTTAAGATGTAAGCAAAGTCATTTAAAGAGGTTTGGCGTAAAATTCTACATTCTAGGGAAGTACTATTGCTTACAGTGGTGGTGATAAGAACCAGACATCAAAAGTGTTTAATGTCTTTAAAAGAAACAAAACAGAAAGTTATTACATTAAATGGTGAGGAATATAAATACGTCAGATGTCTGTGACTTCAGGTAAGAAGTTAAATGTTACTTCTAACATTTCAGTTTTCAGCCATTTATATAGAAGAGAGCCAAATTTAGATTACTGTCCCTAAAGCAAGGACTACATGAATAAAATGTATGGTTTTAAAATGGCTATAATATGTGATTTATGCTTGTGATTTATGACAGACATTGCGGTTCTGGTCACCAACACTGTAAAGAAATATGAACAGTGCAAACGACTTTGTTTTTGTTTCATCGACTGACGTGAAAAAAAATATGTGAAATTCCTGCTTCAAGAGAGAGAGATTTTTGTTTTCTAGTGATCAAGATGCAGTACCTAATGATGGAACATGGATAACAGTCCTCCTAGAGGTGCTGAGGCGGCTCCAGTTGGCTTCCAGATCCTGCCCAGCACAGAACACACAGCAGAAGAATGAGCAGTGACAAGCAACAAACTCCTCACCAGCCCAACACCGGTAACACGAGGACTGCAAATTACACCCATTTTTCTCTCTGGGCTTGTGGTGACAACCCAAGCATAAATCACATTCATTAAATCAGCTAAGTGCATACTTCAAAACATCTCCCCTATATTAATTCAATTAGCAGGCTACATGATGCTTTCTGCCAAGGGTAGATTAAGGCTTAATTAACAGAGTGTGACTGCTTAAAGGGTGGAAACATACACAAGCTTCTTGTCTGCTCTCGCAGTGAGTGACGGTAAGAACAAATGAATGCGTGGGTGCTAATTAAGAGACATGCTACATTCATGAAGATGTTACAAGGATGACAGCGCGGAAAAGACATCTGCTCTGACAAATGGAGATGGCGATGCTTGGTGTGTGGGTGTGCGAGGACCGCGTAATCCCATCACTCCTAGTGCAAGTACTTCTGCATGCAATTGCAATTTGTTTCCGTCTTGTTTAAATTATGGCAAAGCGGAGAAAAGATGAGCCTTGATTTATAATGACCGACAAAGTTTACTTGTAAGTTATTAAGGTAAGCCACACTTTTTTGCTTTTCATCTTGTACTGCAACATTGCTAAAAATGTTTCAGTGACCCCTTTATTTTAAATACAGGGCTTTGAACAATGCCATGCTTGTTTGATTTATCAAAATGTTTGTGATCACAAGGTCTGCATTAGTAAATATAGATAAATAAAAAAAGTTAATTACTACTGGTTGTTTACGATTAGCATTTAGTTGCACTAAACAGCGAATTGTATATGTGCAGTTGTTCAATAGTCAAGAAGTTATAAAAATCTGCAAAATGCACACTATATAAAGTACTGAGACATTATTTATCACAATATCATGATATTGCCCACTCCTACTGAACACTGCTTCAATGCAAGAAATAAAATGAGAAAACAAGAAATCCTAAGCTAGTATGTGTATGTGTGCACCTCTGCCCGGCTGCGATAGTTCTCCAGGTGACGAAGGCGGGTTGCCTGCAGGCTCTTCCTTACGCGCCCCAATTGGGCATGCAGCAGCCAGGAGATGGCAATGGTCCCGGCCGCCCATTTGCGTCTCTGCTGCTGCAAGTAGGCGTTGCGGGCCTGGTGGCGCCTCCAGCAGGCTTGGATGCGCACGGCGGCTGCTTGCTGGCCCCACTCACCCTTGTAACGCTGGCCAGGCTGCTGCATCAGCTCCCAGACCTCTTCTCTGTTCTCTAGCATTGAGAGCAGGTGCTCCACATCCTTACCACCCCAATCCAGCTCACCGCTCTGCACCAGAGCAACCAGCCGTTCACCACACACTTGTGCGTGTGGTACGGCATACTCCCGCATCAGGCTCTCCAGCTGCCAAAGAGCTTCCAGCAGTGTCCCCTGGCACAGGCAGTAGTGCTCCTTAAATGTGCAGAAATCTGCTGCACTCGGGTCAATCCGGCCCCCCACTATGTTGAAACAGTGTTTGCTGACAGGAGCTGGTGGTAGCATGGGAGCACACTGGACACATAGAAAACATACTGAATGAAAGGCCTGTGAACACCAGGACCTGAAAATATGCATTTTAGTACAGAACGTTTCCTGTCCCAATGATATTAATATAAAATAATAAACTTATTTATATTTACAACATCCATGTTTATATTGAGAATTCAGCATTTTTTTGGTATATTTTGAGATTGTTGATAAAAGTACCTTTACAAGTTTCCTTATGCTTTTGACAGGTAATTGTACTTATTTCAAAAATTAATACGTGAAAAAAGCCAAATGATCTAACAAAAGAATAAGACAACTTTACTAGACAAAACATATAAAACATGTAAAAAAAATGTGAAAAAAGTAAAGTAATCCCTTAATATTCTTCTATCACAGGCTGCGTTTTTCATTTTCTCCACATTCCATTGTATGTAACTGTAAAATCATATCCTTTTTATGTTGCTTCTGTGCTTTCTCTAACCGTTATCAACCAGAGGCGGATGGGGTTCTCTTTTGAGTCTTGGTTCCTCTCAAGGTTTCTCTTAAGGAGTTTTTCATTGTCACTGCCACCCTTGGGTTTCGGATACAATTTTTTTTATTACAACATTTGTTGTGAAAGACACTATATAAATCAACCTTGACCTGACTTGAATGAGAAATATTAGTTTCACTAGATTGAACATGATTTCTCTTGCATTTGTATCTACACTCATTGCAATTATATGTAGCAGTTTGTATTCTTAGCACTGCTGTGACACTGACATGGTGGCAGCATGTAGGTGGAGAGCAGTGTTTCTGTGGAATTTCTGCTGAAATATGTTTAGATACTATAATGGTCAGTCTCTGACCAACAGAATTATCGATAGAAATGCTAATGACCAATATATTCTAACCAAACTAAAATATTTGGTTAGGGTTAATGGAACCCTCCATGGAGTGTTCTAATAAATTTGCAGTAGCATGTCTCTTCAGTAACTGTATTCCTACAATGTTCACCTGTTTGGTAAATGCACTGAAAAACTGACAATGAGTATAGGTACAAGGTAGACAAACTTAATAAACTGCCAACTTAATGCATAATGTGTCATAAATTAATACTCTCATAAAACAGCTGGATGTAATTCTGAACAATTCTGAACAATTTGCTAAAACCTGTATTTTGCAGTCAAATGAAGATAGAAAGCGAATGACTATTGTGAATTTATGCATGACATTATTGTGTCTTAAGTTTTTTTATTTTAAGTTATTCTGAGTGGACTATTCCACTATTGCATATTTTTTTCAGACATTTAACTTGTATAGCACCAGTCTAAGGCACATAATTTTGACTTATTTTAAGAATAATTAATGGAAAAATAAATTACATGCAAAACAAATAATATAGTTTTACTAGATAAATGACTAGTAAAACAGAAAAACAATTTCAATAGTAGAAAATACTAAGTACTGTATGTTGACTAGATTTAAGATGTTTTAAACCAGATACCAGTAAACAATGCTCTGTGATCTCTGCTATATAGAAGGTATCAGGTATTTATGTTACTTTGTCAATAACAAAAGCATGGCCATAAAGGGAGCAATGTTATCATTTGTGTGATTCATAGCAATTATAGCTACTGATGTGATTTAGCTTGTAATACCTGAGGGCTGAGTGGTGTGAGTCGTGCTGGTCCCGGGAAGAGTTTGCTGTCAGAAGCAGCAGAGGGAGGCGGAGTGACAGTGGTCCAGGTGGGCGGGCGTTCTGTGTGAGAGATTCTGGGGGCCTGCGTGACATCCTTACTCTGCCTCGAATCCTTCTGCTGTTTTCCTGCCCCTTCACACACACCTGTCCACAGATCACACACTCACATCTGAGCAAAGCCCCTCTGTTTGGTCTATAGTCAAAGAGAGACTCTGGCAGGTATATTTAACAAAGTATGACTGATTGCTCATATAAAGCAAGTTGTTTATTTTTTCCTAACTCCGTGAGGAAGAAAACACTGAGAAATGTCACCATTTGTGTATTTTAGCAATAACTTTGACAGTTAAAGAAAGCCTTTGTAAATGGATTTCCTTGCACAGTCCCCCATACAGTTCCAAAGAGATACATTTTTGTTCTTGCCCAGTCAAGCATACTCAAAAAAATGAGCAATTCTTTGTTGTGGATATGATTATATACCATGGGATGTAGATAAATAATACTTTGCTTGAAATATCAAACATGTCTATGATACATTACATTAAATGGGGCAATCTCTTTTCATGAACACAGATCAGTCAATCCAGCTTTCTAAACTATAAAATCTGTAAATACTGAACACTAGCATGAACAGTGAGCATGGAACATGTCTGACCTAACTTATTGGGACTGCTGTCCTCTCTTTGGTGCAGGTGGGCCTTGGGTTTCACAAGAGCCCGCACCACACTGAGATCAACTGCTGAGGGTGGTCGACCTTTCTCTATCGGACTGGCAATGCCTACAGTGAAAATAAATACAAGACCATGAGAAAATATGGCAAATAATCTAGTAAAAATTAAAGGTAGGCTGTTTAAATGGATTTTTTAAATCAACCAGAAAAAAAATCTGAATCAGCTATTAAAAATTCCAGATTGGTTCAGGTAAATAAGCTCTGTGCTGTGAGCAGTTCTCACACATCTCACTTGTCTGTGACACCTGGATGGATCAAGGCATTTATGTCATGCATATTGTGTGGGCCTAGTACTCAGGTTCTTGCCTGTTCTCATATCCTCCTCGCAGAGTGGTGGTGCAGGGTAGGGGTTGTTGCTCTGAAGACCTATGGGTACAATACCTAGGCTGCCCACCATAGGCCCTGTGACCACTTTTTGGGTTCCCACCTGAAGAGAGAAGCTCAGTATTACACGCTTTCAGAGAACTGAACTTCTCCGCCCTGTGGACCATCAAACACATTCATGAGAATTGTGTGACAGTGTAAACAATGGGAATCTTTCCAAACAGCTCTAAAAGACAATGTACATACACTATGGAATTGTAAAAATGAGCTCCAATCAATAGCACTGTGGTCTAAGGTCATAGGCATTGTATTGAATGTGTCACAGCAAGAGGTATTAAACGAGCGCCTTGTGTCTCGCTAAGGCAAAAAATGATCTGCCTGCAGGCTCCACAGCCAAAACCAACAGCACATGGAGAACAGAACAGGAACACCTTCCACTCAATAGCTTGCTCATGGAGAATGCTATTAGCTTCGGGTCACTGACTAGATTTCTCCCTCCGAACAAACTTTGTTGTAAAAGGCTGCAAGACGGCCATCCATTAATCAGGCTGGTGGCAGCTTGTAGATGTCAAGAAATATGGTTTCTTCCTTTTCTTCCCCCCTCTCTCTCTCTCTCTCTCTCTCACTGTTTTGTTGGCTGCTTGAGCCCACGAGTGTAAGCGCATTTGTGAAGGAGCGCGGTGATGTTGTGTGATTACAACCAACAGATTTTCCGCATTCATTAAAAGAAAGTTGGAGCTAGGATACAGGCAGTTAATGACATTGTAAACTAGCCAATAAGCCCCCTTCCCTCCAGCAATCAATCACAAGCTGGCAATGCTTTCTGGAGACTCTGAGCATGGTTCAAACTGTTTATTTCTCTCTCGGTTTCTCTCGAGTGAACAGCTGTTTGAGATCTACGAGAATTAAATTCCATCAGAGCAATGCCCAAAATGGTACTACCTCCTCATCGCCGTAAAACAGCTCATGAATCAAAAGGCAAGAAGTGCTCCGCAATAATTCATCACGGAAATAAGTAATCAGGAGAAGTCCAACTGCTTGTATTATCAAAAAGGTAATGTTAACTCCTAGCAGACAGGCCATTTTAATGAATACCAGTCAATTTATTAATTCACCAATTTATCTACAGCCTATTAGAACCGAGAATGAAATGACAAAACATGCAAAAATAAGAACACTGCTGTCTTTCATAAGTAGTTAGCAACTAAGTAAATCTCTGCACTGGGCACAGCGTTTGCATAATTTCAGATATTACAGAGAACACGCAGTGAATGATGGTTAGAAGGAACATGGACCTCATCTATCCCTTCTTTCTTCTCCTCCAGCCTTTCTGGCCTGTCTGTTCTCACGCCACTGAGCTCTTTGACACCCTACCAGTACGGGCAGGTGTGCGCTGAAAGCCGCACAGCTGTGGAAGCGTTACATGTAGGACAACGAAACAGCCACAGCAGGAACGAGCAGCTTCAGAGCCGCTGAGGAGAGCTGGCGCAGAAGCATTGAAGGCAGCGGGCAGTGTGCCAGCCACTGCCGGCTGGGTAAGCCGCGGCCGTCTTATTGGCATGCGGGAACAGGTACCGGCACCTGTCCTGAGACAGCTGTAAAGCAGCAGCCCATACAACTGCAATCAGGCGCCAGCATCTCCTCCGAAGAATGCTGATGTGTAGCAATCTGCGTCTGTCCGCTCTCGCCAGCCAAGTCTACCATTGTCCACCGCAGCTACCTGACAGCCTCAGCCCCCTCCATGACAAGCACGAGACGACAGGGATGGAGCAGACGGGGAAGAGGGTAAAAAAAAGCAGTGAGCACTAAAACAAATGGTGACCTTTGAAAAGATTAATTTGTTTACCAACAAACGTTTTCAATGTCACTGCCAAAGCAAGTGACCTTCAATTCACATCTCCTGGTTGAAAGCATGCTGACTAGAGTCATCTGTTAATACTGGCCTGCCCCGTCACTTACTTTGGAGCATCATGTGACATATGTTGGGTTTAAGGCTAAAGTCAGATAAGACAAATTTTGGCCACCATCGAATAACCACTGGGAATCCATCTTAATTAGCTGCTGCACTGACTGTGAAATGGCTGGGAAATACAAAATAATGCACATAATTGGAATCAGTTTTTTAAGCTACCACATACTGTGCAAACTACCAGTCGAAAGGTACAAATGCTTTTGTCATTTCAGCCTATTATTTTTTACTTATTTTAGAATTAAACTGGGTAAATACTATAGGAATTTGGAACAACTGGAATTATGCAGTGTCCAAAATCAAAATTGTTATTTTGACTTTTTAAAAGTAGACTGTTTTTTAAAAGACCTTTGTATGCACCTCTGGCATTTGATTAGGCAGCAAACTTTCAACTATTTAAGCATTGGCCTGTCAAAAATTGTGTACACTACAATGTTTTGAAAAGATTTAGTGAAATCAGACGCTACTTATATCTTTCTGAATTTCAGTCTAACTTCATAGGGTTTTTGCCTTAAATGTGCAGTGTGTAAGATTGGAATACAAAATGTTATAGAGTATACGAAACTATATCTTCATTAGTGTATAATTACCTGCAATTACAACTCAACGTGTTTTGTTTAGTTTAAAATGAGTCCTTCATACTGATACAGGGATCAGGTCCTCTTACAACAGAGGCTGCAGGGTTGCGTCTCCATGTTTACACTGCAGCCCAGAATAGTCAAACTGAATGCTGTTCCTTAAGAGTGACTTCTACATTTGGTGGCACTATTGCACTGGTTGGAAGACATCGAAGGACGAGGAATCAGTGGTTGCTGCCGGTGATGGTTAAGAGTTTAGAGTTTGAAACAATGTGAGTGGAAGCAAAAACCTGGCGACTATACCTGTAGGTTCTACTGCATGTGGGGCAAGGGAGAGTTGAGAGAGGGGTATTCAATTTGTTGCAGTCTGCAACCTTCCCTCTAGATGCCAGTAAATCTTACACACTGCACCTGAGGAAACTATTACTTACAAACTAAAAGTAACAGTAATAGTATAATAGTATAAAATTTGGCAAACGCATACTGTATTGGTTCCAGGGGTACATCTTCAGTACCTTTAGTTAGGGAACAAAAAGTATCATATTTCATTTAATTTGCACTGACTCCATATACTACATCTTGACATGAGGAATTTCTTAATTTTATTTATTTGTGTTAGGTAAATAAATTAAATGTACCTTAAAATATATTTAAAGAACCAATTAGTCCTTATAACCAGCATGGGTATATTTTTAGAGTTTGTACTCTGGTAATGAACAATTGACCTGTATCTTTTTCAGACAATGTGCCACAAAACCTTATCATTTTATATGGTATTCATTATTTCATGTTTGACAGGATCAATCAGTAGCCTTAGCATTTATCATTATCAAGCATATGTCATTCGTCAATAAAAAATAAGACTCACAGTAGGCCCAGTTTTCTTCTGCAAATCAGGGAGCTGAATGCCATAGTTCTGGTATATAAGCTCTCTGTTCTTTGGGTGAGTTGGGTTGGACAGAAGACGCATGGTAAGCGCTGCCTTGTGCTGGTTAAGAAATAGAAACACATAAGTCACTGACAAACTGATGCTGTGCCTGAGTGGCCTTGTAGTATAAGCCAAAGGTTGCTGAGGGTTGGGAAATACAGAAGACCCACCTTTTCTCCCGGAGATGCAGTGAGGTACCTCTGAGGACGTAAATCTGGGATGGTCTCGAGGGGTGGCCGCCTATTACATTTAAAAGTTTACCTTTCAGATACTTATTATGTTCTAGACAACAATTGTGATCTTTCTGAAATATGTGCTATCAAACTGTGAGTACAGTATACCATTTGGCAATCTTCCTAGACTTCTTCTCAAGATCTTCAATAATGGGGAGCGTCAATACTTGTTTATTAACAGTCTTTAGATATTCCTCGGCACGTGTCTGTAGAAAAAAGTAAAAACATTTAAAGCCATGAAAAGTACAGTACGTTATTATTAAAGGAATATTTATCACTTTGTTCTTAGGACTCTGAGGCAAGTAGCCCAATTAGTCTAATAAGTAGAGGATCAACTTATGCAACTGTTTCAGCAAATAATCAAAGACTTCTCAGATCACATCTAAAAAAGCTAACTTCATTTCAGCTTTAAAGTGTAACCAATAAATGCGTATTAAATGGGTGATGACAAATCCTACAACACAGAAATAAGTGAGGGACAATAAGCCTACATTGTGAATCTTGCAACAACTTGTCATCAAAGTTTCACAGAATGTATAAGTTCTATGCCAAATCATTCTAGTCTTTGAATTTTTCAAAAATTGTGTTATCAACCCAAGTACAGCACTAATAACAATAAATTTTAAAATGGACAATTCTCAATTTTGTTGGCACTGAAGGCACTCCATTCAATATTTAGCACTTTAATAAATAACATAAATATATTCATATATATATATATATATATATATATATATATATATATACTTTAATATATATATATATATATATATATATATATATATATATATATATATATATATATATTCATATATATATATATATATTAAAGTCTCAGAGTGCTTTTTGGGTCTTGTCATGGTAATACCACTTACCTCAACAATCAAGAGCAAACCAAACTAAATGTCTGAGGTTTAAATAGTATGGGCCCCAAAACCCTCTTTATTGATGTCCTAATCATTTGAAGCTGATTCTAACTTTCCCAATTTTAAATACTAATAAATATGGGGATTGAATTTCTATTAATTACATTTTACAAATTCTCTATCTGGTTTTATTTGTTTAGTTATATGGATGCATACAATGTGAACGTTTTTGAAAAATTAACATATTTATTATCACCAATAAGACAACTGCGTTTTTGCAGTTTCTGAACTCTTGAAATTCTGCATAAAGCGCTCCTACAATATTAAATTTTGTTAGGAATATTTTACAAAATAATAATAATAATAATAATAATTAAAAAAGCAAAAAATATATAAATATATACACATAGTGGTAAACACTAAGCATATACACTAAAATGCACAAACACAAAAGGTTAAAAGTGATTTAAATTATGTAAAAAGTCTAAAAACATGACACAAGTTTCTATAACATATTACCTAGATTTATATGTAATTTTATACATATTACACAGTACACACATTCTATACACTAGCCCAGTGTCGTAGAACAATGTTTCTGTGTTTCAGAAACCACCAATGATTTTGGTCTGTGTCTGTTATCACAATGACAATAAATATGTTCAAGTTTTGATTTGCTTCCCTGAAAAGTAAAATCCACAGAATTACCACTAAAAACATTATTATCCACAAATTCATAGATCATCATATTCTGTCCCTCCTAAATACACGAGATTCTACTTTTAACAAAATTAACTAAAATCCTGAATCACTGTGTTTTATAAAGCACAAATCTATTATATTAATCAAAGCAGTCCAAACATCAAGATTACTGGACATTAAACTCTTTCTTAAACACAAAGAAGAATGTGGAAAAAAATATATACTAATCATTTGTTATTTTTTACAAGATGGACCTAATAAAAGGACATACATTCAGAAACATTTCTGAAATAAATCCAGGAAGTTAGAAACATTGTTTGATTTGGTCTCGGAAGTGTCAAAGCATCTCACGAGCTGACATGTAAAAACACATAAAGAAAATTGTTTTGAAGAACCTGCTTCTGTAGAGCTGCAATACCTGAGAAAAGTACACTGTGTGTGTAATGAGGAGGATATGAAGAAAATCTAAGTAAAGAGTACTTTTGCGACAGTTAACTTGCTAAGCAGGGGCTCTTGTCCTGTGTCTGGAAGGACTTTTACCCTCAAATGGCTAACTTTATATTTTTACTTCTAAAGAAAAAAAACTAAAACACTCCTCATAAGTCCTTAACTGCACTTGATAAAGAGAGTAAATGACCTTTATGCCTTTTTCTGTTCTGTTTATAGCGGCATCCAGCGCCTCAACATTCAAAGTCTGGCCCTGCTCAGTCACGGCTATTCGACCCAGCCTCTTCTTCAGCTGAATCAAATCATTTTGCACCTGACAAAAAGACAGGAAATGTGGGGAAACTCAGTAAATATTAACTGACAAAACATAGGGGACTTCTTAAGCTAGCTTATTAGATAACAACAAGTTATACCTAAGTTAACAAGCTAAGGCTGAAAACTAAAGGCTGGACACTAGTGGCTGAAAACAGAAGTTGAAACTAGAGGCTGAAACTAAAGACTTAAAATTAGAGACTGAAAACTAAAGACTGAAACTAGAGACTAAAAACTGAAGACTGAAACTAGAGACTGAAAACTTAAGGCAGAAAACTAGAGGCTGACACTATAGACTAAAAACTACAGACAGAAACTAGAGGCTGACACTAGAGACAAAAAATTAGAGACTGAAACTAGATGCTCAAAACTAGAGGCTGAAACTAGAGACTGAAAACTAAAGACTAAAACTAGAGACTGAAAACTAAAGACTAAAACTAGAGACTGAAAACTGAAGTCTGAAACTAGAGGCAGAAAACTAGAGGCTGACACTAGAGACTAGAAACTCGAGGCTGAAAACTAGAGACTGAAACTAGAGGCTGAAACTAGAGACAGAAACTAGAGACTGAAACTAGAGACAGAAACTAGAGACAGAAACTAGAGACAGAAACTAGAGGCTGAAACTAGACTGAAAAATGGCAGTTTGAAAAGTTACCTGCACCAGAATACTTCCAAGCTCGTCTTTTTTGTGAGAAATATCAGACATTCTCTGAGCTCCTTATAAACGAGTGCAAATGTAATATTATTTTTTATTTTGTATTATTTAATCCTGTTTTTTATTATAGTTAGCTGTTAACACTCTTCGCTAATGCGCGGCTCTGTTTGTCGTCACTGGCTATAGTAACGGTCGCTTGACTGTAGCTATAGCAACGCAAAGCTTGAGACACATGACTTTCCGTAAAATGAATAAAAAAAACATGAGGAAAAAACAACAGATACAACGACACTTTGCTATTCGTTATTTTGTGGTGCGTATGCTCCCTGTAACCTATTAAATTTGCTGTTAAATGTCCTGTTGTGTTTATTGTTCTTGGCTACGTCGTGACCGCGTCACTGCGCCTGTAGGCGGAGTGGAGGTCAGAGTTGAAAGGTCCTGCGAGCGGGTTTGGAGATACGCCGAGATTAGCCGACTAACGGTGGATAACACTTTGGTGTTTGAGCTCTAGACATGTCGTCAGATAAAGAGGACGAAAAAACTGGCTTACCCTGCGTGGTAATAACAAGTTCTGACTCGGAATTCAAAGAAGAGGAGCTAGTCAGACGTAAGTAAAGCTGGTTAACCGTTAGCGAGCTAGCAAAGCTGCGCTGCCTTGGCCGGTTTATATCTACAGCTGAAGCTAAAGCTTCAAGAATATCTGCTACAATAAAATGTGGAACTGTGTAGCCAATGAGTGTTTATTCATTATAATCTATATTCGAATAAGATTGTTTCACCGTATATGCCTTTAGCCTGACAAGGTTGTTAAGGATGTAGCTAACTAGGTCTGTAGCGAACTAGCTAACGTCCAGCACTTTAGTTGACGGAACGGGTTTTTAACTTTGCCTGCTACAGTTTTGTTTTTTTATTTTGTTCGTGTAATGTTACTCCAAAACATTGGCTTGTCATTTTCAAACTACTTCTGTCGACTGTTGGTAGATATCCGCTGGTTTATACTAGGCAAACCGTATACGTTGCTTATGCATCCTTGATTGGTCCGATACATGATCAAATACTCTTCAGTGATGTTACCATACACATATTCAATGCATTTTAATATCCAGGTTGAACGAGCCTTTATAAAATACAAAATATAGCGTAATGTACAGCACTACGAGTGTAGAGTATGTCATGTGAAGGCAATGCAGAGTCATACTGAAGTGTTTTTCTGATTCTTTTTAGAGATACTAGGTACATCTTCATTACCAGAACCCACAAAACGGGAGGATGTGGTGGTTTGGTATCCGTGGACAATCAACAACAAATACTATACAGCCAACGTCAGTCTTTGTGTTGTGCCAAGTACATTTAACATGAACTCAGAGGTTGCCCAGTCTATGCAGGCTTTCGTCGTCTACTTTGATAGTAAAACTGTGAGTATGTAATTGTAAATTGTATGTAGTTTAGAATTCTATAACATTATTATATATTTTAATATGTTGTGTTTGACTTCTGTTTGTCCATGTTTTCCAGAAAGATGGACTTAGCGGTGTCAGTCCCTGGTTGTCGGTTGTGGATGATCTTGCCCCAGAGGTTCTTATTCTAGTGTGTGACCGTGTGTCTGAAAATGGTGAGTGCTGTCCTGTTAGCATTGGGACACACCTCTTCATCACTGAATTTGGGTGTTTCATTCAGTTCGAGCATGGTGCTGTAATAGGATGCCACCATTGCAACAAGTCAGTTCATGAAATTTCATCTCTCTTGGTTATTCCACAATTAACATAGAGCGGTGTGGAACCACAACAACCACAGCTACAAAGTGTCAGACCACATAAAGTTATAGGATCAGGGTTTCTCAGTGCTGAGACACATAGTGTCTAATAGTTGCCAACGCTTTGCTAAATTCCTCTGGCATAAACATCAGCACAGAGAAAAGGCAGCTGCATGCAAGCCTTACCTCACCAGTTGTCGAATGCAGTGGCGTAAAGCACAATACCACTGGACTCTGAAGCAGTAGAAAGTGTTCTGTGGAGTGGAGTGACAAATCACATTTCCCTGTCTGGTAGTCTGGATTTGGCAAATATTAGGAGAATTTTACCTGCCTGACTGTGGTTCTGCCAAAATAGTGCTAGTTTAAGTCTCATAAAATTTATTTGATAATGTCAAAACATTCATTGGGTGAAACAGATATGTTACAGCAGTAAAAGCAGCACTCATTCTAGAAGATTAGTAATAAATGGGTTTCATTTGAAATCGTACTGCAGTTTATGGCTCAAATCTTAAATTGATCAGATTGCAATGGACCTTATGTATATGGCATGTAAGGTAGCCATGCTGTTAACTGTGCAATTAGGTTCCCTTGTTTAATGTTGCAGGTGTAAGCAGACATGAAGCTCAACAGTGGTGCCTAGCTCATGCATTTGAACTGGTAGAGCTGAACCCTCAGGAATTGCCTGATGAGGATGGTGAGGAAGATGCTGCTGTACAGTACATCCTGGTGAACTACATTTATATGCATGGAGCCATTCAACCATCTTCCATATTACATGTGTTTATCACGCTACAGATGACTTTCCAGAGTCCACAGGCGTGAAGAGGATTGTCCAAGCTCTCAATGCCAACGTGTGGTCCAGTGTGGAGATGAAGGATGGTGAGGTTTGGCTATTCTGAATGTACAAAACTGAAGTTATCACATAAGTTGAGTAAGTATGCTTATTTGTCATTTGAAATGTTCACAACAAATTTGTTTTCTTCACCAGAACACAATCAGGGATTTGGTCTGATGAGCAGTTTGGTCGCGTCTCGCCACAACAATCCACGGCCCATGCCAGAGACACAGGTCAGACTGAATAAAAAAAATAAGTCTTTTGATCCTCAATGTGAATTTGACTTATTGGATTACACATTGAATTCAGATAAAAACATATATGAATCTTATATTTAATAATTACCTTTTTGTCAAGAATGAAGGGAATGAAAGACTTTTAAAGAGATGCTAACAAGAGTTTATTATTATTTTTTTAAGATTGGGTTACATTAAAATCTCAGCTATGAAGTTTAACCCCCTTCCTCTCCTTATTGTTGGCCCTTCCAGTCCCAGCCTAACAACACAGATGAGAACACAGAAGGGCAGACGACAGGAAGGTGTCACCAAAGTACAGTAGCTGTGGACTCAATAGTAGGTGAGTGCACAAGTGTAACTGTTTAAGTGTCAGTGCTGTATTCAGTGTAACAATACGGTCATGATTAATATTAATTTGAACATTCCATGTAGACCCCATGACTGACATGGACATTCAGGAGCTAGCAAACCTCACAGCTGGAGATGCAGATGTGGAGAATTTTGAGAGACTTTTTACTAAACTGAAAGAAATGAAAGGTGAGGAGATACATTTGTGAAGTATCTACATTTTAAGCCTCAAAGGTGTAACTGATCACACGGTAATCTTATGTAACCTTCAGCTTGTGTCCCCTTCCCCATTTCTCTCTGCTTGTTATAGATAAGGCTTCTTCATTACCACATGAGCAAAGGAAGGTGCATGCAGAGAAGGTAGGGACACTCATTTGCACTTTCTACAACTGAGATAAAATAATGTAAGTTACGGAGTTATAACTAATGGAGATGTACTAATTCTTGTCTACCAGGTAGCCAAAGCATTTTGGATGGCAATTGGTGGGGACCAGGATGAGATTGATGGTTTGTCGTCAGGGGAGGAGAGCTAAAACTAAACCACCTTCTTCCCAGGCTCTGTTCCCCAGCATCCAGTCTTTTCCCTATACACCCCTTAAGGGCACTGAGGTGAGGCTGATCTAACCCAGCCTCACACCCCATTCTGTGGGATCAAAAACGTGAGGAGCAGGGGTGGGGAAGACAGAGGCAGAGAGGCTCATCGAGATACTCCTGTTATTATCCTCTCAAACCCAACACCTCAGTAACCTAGTGCAGAGCCATTATGGGTTGCTGGTTTTAAACACTATAATTTAAGATGGATAGGAGAGGGTGTGGTGTGCAAGAGATCACCCACATCCTCCTCAATAGCTCTGCAGGGTCAAGTATGGGACACTCATGGTTCGCCTAGCATGAGTCTACAGTCATGAAAAACGATGGCGTTCCATGGTTTGATTCTAAACTTTTTTTTTTGGGTTGTCCATTTTTTCCAAGTTGGAAAAGGTTGTAACGATGGATAATACCCTTTGGTTGTAACTCTGGACATGCAAGTAATTTGTCAAAGCAACCTTTTATTTTATGAATCATGTTTAAGTCATATTAAATCATGGACATTATTGAAGTAAAAATCTCCAGTCATTTAGGTTGTCTGGTGTGCATCGACTTTTGCGATGTTTTCATTAAATATATGGGGGGTTTCTGCATACTGGAATGAGAGGTATGAAAGATTAGAAAAGAAATCCAGTTTAAAATACACATTTTTATTTTTAAAAAATTCTTGGATAACAAAACGAGGCAATACAACAGAATAGCTTAAACAGTTAATGCAAGGAAAACCTATGTAGGTGAAGCTGCAGAGAAGCACATTTAGGGTAAACAAAATCTAACCAACAAATTGAGAAAGCGCACAGAAATTAAGTACAAAACAACTCATTTTTGCCTCACCAAATCAGTATTCAGTAAAGAACATGGTACTACGGAGCAGTACTTTGATTTGAACAGAAATTCAATTAGAATGATAACCCAAAATGAACACTACTCAACAGTCCATGACATGCTCAGACATTGAGTTACAGAGGGTGATCCAGCAGGGTCCACAGCAGACAGTGTACGGTGGTTTGCACCAGTGGTTCCCAAACTTGGTCCAGGAAGACCCCCATCCTGCACATCATAGAGTTTGCCCTGCTCCCAGCACACCTGATCCAACGAATCTGCTAATTATCAAAACACTTCCTGAGTTGAAGTGAGTGTTTTGGCTGAAAACACACACAAAAAGGTGTTGGGCAGCGGGTCCTCTAGGAAAAGGGTTTGGGGACCACTGGCTTAAGACAAAGATCAGCAGTTACCCTTAAAAAAAACAAAACAACTAATTTCACTGTAAGAAAAGCTAGTTTTCACAGGCAAGCTGCAAGAGCATGATCTCAACATGTATCTGCCAAAGTTATCGACAGGAGGAGACTGTAGTATACAGTGTTCCTATTCAAATAAAACCAAATAAGACATACGGTACGTTGCAATGAACTGCTGATCTTTGTTACAGATGCAGGACTTGCCACACCATGTGATGAATGACCTTCTTTTACTTCTTTAAAAAAATAATAATCCAGACAAGGAACACGATGTTGAGACCGTTAGTTAAAAAGTGCCCATCTTAACTGATATGCCTGGCTCAAAAAAACATGTTCGGCCAAGCAATCTCTTGAGAAATCAACCTCTATAGAAAAATAGGAGCACACTTCAGGAGGTGCCAACAGTACTTGCCTCACCCTTATATCTCTTTAATTAAAAATCTCTTGCTATCAGCTTCAAAATGCAATTTTCTCTACACAAAAATAACTGGTAGTAAAATAGGCTTAATAGATGTATGAAATGTGTGCCATTCTGCATGAAGCTTTGTTTTGCCTTTTAGTGGGCTCATGGTCCTGAGTTTGAAATATCCCTTTAACGTGCCATTGAGAGAAAAGAATGTGCAGTGAATTAATTACATATGGAGTTTTTTAGAAACCAGATAATGTAGAAAATGACTGCCTTAACATGTTTAGCAAGAACATGACTATCCTTATCCCCTTTGTGTCAGTTATGTCTTTTTATTTATTAAAATTTTCCATCCATTTCTTAAACTACTGCTGTCATTAATGACAAAGGGCTTATATGTATCACACTCCTCAGAATAGCAATCTAAAGTTTTAGAAATTTGGGACCTTATTCTTCCCCTCCAAAATTAAAAAGGGCCACAAAAAGGACATACTGTGGCCATAACGAATCTCTGCAGGATACCAACCTGCTAGCAATAAGCATCGAAACAAAACATTGAGAATTTTGGTTGTCTGAATTGTACTCTTTTAAAAAGTCTTGGCTAGATTTAGTTGCTGCTTGCATCTGTTTCTGCATCCCACTTTTCAAGGCCTACACATTTTGTTAAGGGCGAGGCACGCAAAAAAAGCAAAAAAATAAAAAATAAAATGAAAAGGAGCATGAAACGGAGAGAACAAACCAACCATGGGCAGGAGCAGCCAGCACAGAGGTAAGACAATTACAGATATGCTAAAAGCACAAAAGCTTTTCAATCACACAAAGCAACAACAAAAATAGTCACTATTTAATACTATAGCCATTGTTAACTCTTATAATTATGCTTGCGAGGCCCACGTTGGCAGCCCATGCTGCTCATTGGGAAAATCTGGCCTCGTCCAAAGGAGCTGCTTAAAAGCACTCTTAACATTATATACAATCCTCACTATGGGACATCAAAATTATACTACTGCACTCCTCAGTCCGGTCATTATGCAAAAATAAGAATTACAAAATATTACTATGACTTCTCTGTCAAGCAAAATTGCCTTTTCCAAGAAAAATGGCACTATCAGCTACTACCTTTGTCACTGACAAAAAATCCAATACCAACACTGACAAGACTCATTTGTTTACTCTGTGATAGAGTAGTAAGGACAAGTGCTTCTCATGGTCATAGTTGTGCTACACTAGGCTAAGTACCATTAGAACTGTTTTAATACACTCGAATCCTGCCAGGAAGAGAATATAAACCAGGTCAACCGCATTGAATCATATTATAAATTGTGCTGAACTGCTCAGTGCATGAAGATTAACTGTGCAATTCCTCCGAGCCCAACATAGCAAGCAAGCTTTAACACATAACAATAACTGCGAGGCGTACCCAGCTTGCTGATCACATTAGCCAACAGCTAGGGTTATAGAATCAAACACAGCCTTTTCACTGCAGGCTGTAGGAAAGCAGTACTAACCCTTCTGGGGTAAAGGGTTTATGTGACTGCCAAAGACAAAAACACAGGGCGAAGCTGCTGGGCCTGAGAGATTCACGTCATTTCCCCACAGATTTTTTTTTTAAAGTCACACAAAAATATCTCACTCAGTGGTGTCTCTGAATACTGACTATCGCAGTATTTCAATTTAAGTACTATAAGCTTAAACTAGCTTATTAACAAGAAAACAATGTTGAGTTCATGTACTTTTTCACTGAAGATGAAAAACCTAAGGTTTGATTCCCCGTGTTTTAAGCTAGGCTTGTGTATGTGTATATACACAGACATCTTTCTTTATGATCAGAATGAATCTGTATATCATCTGTGTGATGCATGCATGACGTATGAGTCAAGTTATGTAAGCATCTGCAGTAGAAAGTGCTCAAAACTGTATGTGTAGAAATGATGGGACCAGTAAGTAGTGGAGTAACTGTCTGAGGGGGAAACTTCGGAGGACCTCACTCCGTTCTCCCCTTTCCGTGTTTTCCTTGCTGGTCTGCAGAGGAAGGAGGGCCCTGGGTGTCGTCAGTCAGGTATTTGTCCTCGGTACGGTGCAAGAAGCTTGGGTGTCTCCTATGAAACACTGGAACAGCGAATGCTGGGTGAGCCCATTTGTGTGAGCACCTTGTCCAGCCACTGCAAGGGGCCATTCAGATGCAGCTCTATCCAGCAGGGGGTGCTGGTCACTGTCTGGCGCCTGCAGAAGAGGGGAATCTAGGTCAGTAAAGTGCTTTTAGCACTGCAAGTCCTTTTATGAAGCTCCAGATTGGTCAGTACTGGCCATGCCAGCCAGAAGAGTTGTCAAGGCTACACAGTCATATGTCTTAATACATTATTGTACAAGAAATGTAGAGAATGAAAAGAATGAATTATCGACCATGATGGACTGCCTGCACTTAAAGCACAGAGACACTGAAGGCCTCTGACTAAGAATAAGGTAATAAAAAAGTAATTCATATGATTTTTATAATAATTTTTATATTTGTGAAAATAAGGATGAATATGATCAACACACATTCACACTGTATGACTTTTCTCCACATCTGTTTGTGCCAGTTCTGCAACAAGCTTCTCTAAATCTCGCCCTCCATCTCTGTGCGTGAACACCTCCTACGCAGGCATGTCTCCCTCCCACGCACTCCCGCCCATGTACTGCATTCCTCCCCAGTTACACAATGCTCTCCTGCTGCCTCTTTTTACTCTCTCCACTTTAAATACTCTTATCCTATGTACCTCTACAGCAATTAAAGTGCCCCCCTGCAACACATACTCTTCATTTAGTTCCTATTACAGTTATGTCAGTTCACTACGCCTGGACCCAGCTACCTGGCCTGAGCTCTCCCTCTCCCAATTCATCCTTCCTCCAAGAGGATGTGTGGGCAGAAACGGACCTTAATCACCTTTGAACAGAGGTGTTTAAACTTCACCTGTTAATTTATTTTACTTCACTTCAGAGCTAAAATATGACTTGTTTCTCTCTGAGGAAGAGGAGGCCGCATCCGGAAACCATTCCTCCTGTTATCTGACCACAAGACGGGCACAGCAAACCAAATCATTTTAGTGCAGTTTGGACCTACACAGTGCCCTACTTCTGCTGGTGTAGGACCTTAAATGTGTGGGATCTGTTGAACAAAAGACTCAACAGGATATCAAGTATGACTCTGCTTACAAAGCAAAAAATTTTGTTAAATTGTTTTTTAACAAACATTACACAACTATATTTCAAATAAATCATACATACATACATAAATACATCCACACTGTGTTAAGCAGGCTGTAGCTGGCCCTTTAAGTTCAGGCTGAGGAAAGGACTCAGCGGTGAGTCGACTCTCTTTCGGCTCAAATGGGGAGTTGATTTAGCGATTCTGTTTTCGGTAGAAACTTAACTTTTCCTATTCGAGATTTTTGGTTCTTAAGTAAACTTTGCCTCAGCGTTCTCACTCAAACTCCCACAACATACATATTTATCTTTATCGATTACGAAATTACGTCGATTAGCATAACGTCCGTCGATGTGTTGCTAAGGTGGCCACGCCCACTGAAAGAAAAGATTTATCTGGAACGCAAACTGCAGTTACAATCACTCACTCGTGTGTAACTAAAGTTGTGGGAGTATTTTACACAGAAACGCTCTGTCAGCGGAGATGATCACAACAGTAGAACTGACCCGAGCACTTGAAGCCCTAACATCCCATAGCGTTATTCTCATTCTTATTGGCTGTACGTGTTGTCTGTCAAAACATGGACTAACTTAATTCTATCGACTACGTCTTATAGTTCTATCGAGGAAACGTTATTTCGCGATATTTATTGTTAATGTTTTATCGCCCAGCCCTATGTAGATGTCTAGACTGAATGGTGGAAGATTTTAACACTGTTTCCCCCAGCACTACACCTTGTTTTCTTTACTACTGAATAACTACTACTACTCACTAGCTGGCTAGTAGCCTACAGAAACCAGCCTAACACACTATTATGAGAAACAGTTAAACAAGCCAATGCTGCGTTTACATGCCAGCATTAAAGAGGGAAAACATTTGTGCCTTTTTCCACATCTTTCGTCAGACTCTTATGTATTTAAAATAGTAAATTGTTATAAGGATGCAAGAAATCTGGCCTGTGCCCATGACAATCTTAGATTTTTTCACTAGCACTGGAGAGCTTTTTTCTCTTAAACAATATGAAACAAGAAATGATGGTGAGTGGCCTTTAGAGGCCAGCTACACTTCTGGCGTTTGTGTGTTGAAGTTGAAGGTAAAGCAGCGACAGAAGGAGAGACTCCAAGTGTGATTATGTGTGTTGAAGGCTAGCAAAAGTGAGGGAGAGATTAAGAGGGCATGTTTGTGTTTAAAGATAGGATGAGTTGTGAACATGGATCCTAAAGCAGACCTGCCAACTTGGGATTTTTTTTTTTGAGTAGCAACTTTTTGCGGCGGCACATCACATCACATCACATCCCAGCATGGCGCGGGGCGAGGTCAGGCACATTTGCTGATCAGTATTGATTGAGTTCATCACTCATCACAACTTATTACTAAGCATATAGTACCCACTTACTTCACCACCATATCTAGTTATTCAACATACAAGGAGAATATGAAGAAAACAAGAACTCCTTTAATGAAAGGGCAATATATTTCAGTTTTCCATGCTTTCCTACACTTCAAATTTTGGAACATTGCCTGAATGTATCCTGGACTGATATCTGTTATTATTATGAACATTTAATACCATTTAATGTGTGAAATTACAATTCTCACTAAAATACACTTGAACATGGTGGTGATTTTGGATTACTTAAAAACTGAACAGTAGAATCACTTCATAATTCATATGTACATACTATTCTAGACTCTGAACTGAGTCTGTTGACTTTATGGATTACTATTAGAAATTGCTATTTTATAAAGCTGTGAATTTGGAACTGAAGGCTTATTCTCAGGTCTGGATGTAGAATGACTCTTACAAACAAGTGCATAGCAGCCGCGCACTCACAGTTCACGTGCGGCTAGTTTAAATGCGAACAGGCAAGTGGGCAACGGGAATTAGTGAACGCTCATAAAAAACAAAATCCAACACTCGAGGACAAAGAAATTCACTCGAGCACAAAGCAGTCGAAGGTGATTCACAGGGTGCGCGAGGACAACTTTCGAATCAAGAGTGAAAAAAGGCGGTTTGAGGGCAATATGATGATAAACACACATGCAGGACTGAATTCTGTGCTCACGAGCTTCACATGAGCTCACACTATTTACACAAGCGAGTTTTTGAGTCACCTAGTTTTGACATTGACAATTTTCAATTCCCATACCTGCCAGTTACCTTTGAAACTGCGTTTAGCCCCGTCCTCCCTTTAAAACCAGTCCCAGTATGAAGATGGACCGAGAGGGATGAAACCCAGTTTTGTTACTTTCATTATGACGGCTCTCCGCTCGTAGCCTGTTTGAAGAGTTTAAAACTAGCGCTATGATTGGTCGAAGTTTTCTTTTCCCTACAGGTTGCTGCCCAATGCGGTTACACCTATAGAGGAGTTGCCTAGCGCGCGAATGCACAGAGAGTTGAACTCGGAGCCATCGATGGCTTTTCTCGTATTTTGAAGTGACAAAATCGTAGCAGCGTAGTTTGATGTCTAAATGTTTAAAGATTGGCAGGACTGCTAAAGGTGAATACCGTAATCAAAAAAAAAAATATCAGTGTTTTCAGCCCAGCACACACACAGACACAGACGCACACACACACCCCATGAGTCACTCCTCACACACTCCCCTCATGCTGGCCTTGGCCATGACGTGTGACAAAAGGGAGCTAGAGGAATTGCACAAGAGATTCATCTGACACGCATGCTCTTCCTCCCCATTACGCTCCCCACTGACCCTTAGTACCAAACAAGCTAACTCAGCTACCTCACAGCAACTCAGTCGACCAACCAGCAACCACACGCTCCGCTTTGCTACAATTCAGATTTATTAGCTTAGCGTGTGCATATTCACCTGTACTCTGCTCCCCAGCCTTTAACAAAGCTCATGCGGATGGTGCACATGCGGGTCAGTTGGTACACAGCCTCGAATCCCTGATTCACCGACTGGGCCAAGAGAGCCGCAAACTCCTGGTTATTGAAGATCTTCAGATTACAGCCTATAAGAGGAGAGAGAAACAGAGTTTGAGCAACACTCTGCCACACACTGAGGAAGCATGACAGCTGCATGAACAAATGACTCACATGATGTACACATATAAGCACACGTTCTTAATCACAGCTTATACAACTTGGGCCAGACTAAAACTTCTTGACCAATAATATAAGTTGATGCTGATGTCCTGTAAAAGTATTAGTAAAAAAAATTATACTTATTAGGTGCTGCAACAGACTTGAACTGCCAATTTCAAAGACAGTCATGTAAACTGCATCCTAACGTTTAGTCCAAGTGTAACAAAAACAAATCAACAAATTAAAAAACAAAAAATCTAAAAATAGCTCCACCCATAACTCATTACTCATTCATATTACTTAAGGCCCTCTAAGTTTCTGCAGTTTAGAAAATTGACAACTGGGAACTGAATCATATCTTTAGGAATGCAATGTATAGCTCAAACAACTCATTGGATACCGTTTCAGTTTTATATATGCATCAGGCAATATCAGAAAAAAACAACAATAACACTAATACTAATATTTCCACATTATCACTGAAAAACATACAAAACTACTTTAATGAATAATCCAAAACAAAGTACTTTACAAGCTCACTTCATAAAGTGTTCTGTAATCTTTTTTTTAACTCATGTATTTTTTTAGTTTATGGTGGTATGTATGGCGTTCAAGCTTGGAGTATCAGTTATAAAGGTATAAAACAGAGAACATAGAGGTATAAAAGAAATCTGCTAGAGTATCTGCAGATAATGACGATACTGTCTTTTTCCCTCTCAAACAATTAAGCTGTTAATAATCGGTTTGCCTGGATGCATGTTTTTTGTATAAATAACACTGTGCTCAAACTGAAACAAATATTTAACTTCCCTAAAGCAAAAAAAAAAAAAAAAATCCAGAGCCCCCCCCGATATATATGAAACATTGCTGGGTTTGTTTTTTTGTTTTTTTGATGACTCTTTGATGACATTTAAACATTCAACAAGAAATTTTAAGTTAGGCTAATGGATAGTATCACATTATGTGCCCTCTGATAAACAATTCAGTGATTTTAGCCAGTATCGGACCGATATAGAAATAAAGTATTGTATTGGTGCACACCAATAATATCAGAGATGTAGCGTAGATCAAGCCTGAAACTTGCAAAACAAAGTAAAGGTAAACAGTCAGAAAGCTCAGTTCCTGTATATATCATGGTATTTCAGGTTTAAGGTTTCAATTAAAACGACACTCAGCCTTAAATGGTTAATGGAATTATTTTTTAATTCTGTATTTAGGGGACATGATGCCTGATTTTACTGTAACCAAGTAAAAATACTTAAGATGTAATTTTCTTTCCACAAGATTGAAGATGTGTTTCATTTTTTTTATTGTGAGGTAAACATGCAGAATGTCCTGCATTGCTATCGTAATACAAATGAAATATGAAATAACACCTGAAACTGTATAAATGCTTGCCATGGTTTTATACATATATATAAAAAAATGCACAAGACTCCAACAATAATATTTTCAGTACATTAAGTTTTGTAATTGAAAATTCTTGTGTGGTGACAGTTTTTTTATCAGAAAGTTTGATGGACAACTGTAGGGTTTTTTCTGTTCAAAATGTCCAAAAAAACTGTGAATGTTAACATTTAATCAATATGTGGATTTATTTTTTTGTTTTTTTTGTTTTGTTGTTCAAATTCATATACTGAGAACAAAGTTTATAATACGATTTTAATATTTTGTCTCATTATTGAGACAATTTGTGCAAATTAATTTCATTGATTTCATTGTTCAAGACATTTTTACTACTAATATTTTGACAGTGTCTCATCTTGTCATGTGGTGTATTGTCACCTCAAATAAAAGTAAACAGGTTTTATGAAGGTTTAGTTAATTCAACCTCATGTATTTTATAAAACACTGCATAATTTAACTATAACTTTTTCTTCAGAATGTAATCATGTTATGAGATATTTCCACTAGTGTAGGCAATAAGAAAAAGGCTATGAGTAAAGAGTGGAATTGAAAAACAGCTTGAAATATTACCTAAATACATACTAATTTTTATAACTCTTTTTACTATAGCTGTGAGGAAAAAAAAAGAAAAAAAACACTAGTAAACACAATTCATAAAATTCTTATCACAATGAGCAATCTGTTTAAAACTCAGTTTCACCCCCCTTTTGGTGAAATTCTGTTTCACCCCCATTTATTAATCTACATATCTTTCAGGCCCTAAATATAATGTGTGTGTGCAGCTTACCTGGGGGAATCTTACACACAGTGGCAGGGTGCCAGCCATAACGCTGGTTACAGTTTGGACTCTGCACAAAGATGGCACTGTCACTCAGACACTCTGCAAACACCTCTCCACCTATGTAGTACAGCCGCACTCCCCGACCTCAGAAAGAAAGACAGGCAGCAAGAGAGACTGAGTCTAAACATTTCACTGGAAAAACACAGCTATCAGATCTGTGATAAGTGTTGTGTTCAGCCAATTGGGAAGTGGTACCGATGTGTCTACGAGTGAGCTCCACAGCTGCATTGCGATTGACGTTGGATAGCAGGCCCAGGCAGAAGCGCTCGGCATTGGATGGGTCTGTGAAGCCATCTACGGTTAGGGAGGGCTGTGAGGCATGAAAGGTTTCTCCTACGCGTTGGTTTAGCTCATAGTATGAGATGGAGCACCAGAATGCTGACTCACAGTACGTTACTGGCTGCAGGTCTGAAATACACACAGAGTAGTAAGAACAGAGTAAAAGCACAGAAAATAAAAAAATAAAAAAGGAAACAGAGAAATAAAATAACTATAGAATATATTATTTGAATACTATTCATTCATTATGCTGGTCGATGTGCTTCTTCAAAGAGTATTCAGAAGCTTGCATCAGCTATAGTAATTTGAGGCCTAAACTAAAAAAAAACCTTTAGATAAAACAGTGACTGATATAAACAGAAAAATATTTTCATTATGGTTGGTTAAGCTGAATCCACATCAACTTGCCTCAAAGTGCAACAAACTGTGCCACTTTCCACAAGTCTATTAAAGAAAGAGCAAAGATGCCTGAGAAAGCACACGTGTAGAAGAACTTTAAACTTTCACATGGGACACAGGGGTTAGCAATTTGTCCAAATTACTTTTATTTTTAAATTTAGGTTCAATAAATAAACAAGCATTACTCACTGCTGCCCTCTAAAGGTGGTCTAGCATTAGCCAGATTCACTAGTTCATATTTTGTTTGTTGTGACATAAAAAAACATTGCAGTCAGCCTAACTTAAGTAATTGCAATTAGGCCTAATAAACAGCTACACTTTAATATTAACACTCCGGTGCATTAGTAAAAAAATACCAGGACAAAAAGGTTCATTCCTTTACAGGTTGGGCCCTTTAAATCCAACAGGCTGGCCATGTGGGACTGGCTATTTATTGTTTCTACAATAGGCCTCCCTAGTGGTTTAGAACTGAGCTAGAATAACGCTGTGCGATATTATCATTACATTATCCTGGACAGTCTGAGAACACAGAGGGGACACTAAACAAAGACTCCTTTCATATGAGGCTTCCTCTTAGAGCACAGAGGTAAACCCTGGTAAATCACGACCTCTGAAAAGTAGGCCTCCTTACCTCAACACACACAGCATGGTGCACGTCCTAGTGCACACACAAGTTCTAAATACATCACAACAACTTGAATATCAGTAAAATGAAAGGAAGTCTGATAGTGTTCCACACAGAGAAAAACATCCTGTCCTGATGTCATCACGAGTCAGTAACAAACAACTGACCGGCAAACATTCTTCTTACTGTTACTTCATTTCCTTTACAAGCGCACACACACGCACGTGCTTAGGCCTCAAGACACCAAGTTACCGATAAAAGGCAACATCAACAAGCTAAGCATTCTCCAAGGGAAAAAATAACCCTACAAAGACACTGTGTGTTCTGGGCTCAGGGTCGTGTGGTCCTCCCCAAGATCAGCTGCTTTAGCTGCACTGTTAGGTACATGTTGGGGCCATTACTCACACGCTCACTAACAGCGGCACACCCACAGGGCTCGGGAGGCGCACTTCCAGCCTTACTAATCACTCCGTACAGGAACTGGCACGCACTTGTTATGAGGATGACATGTCACTGATAATCTGGCTAGATTTAAAACAACCTTAAGAAAGTGAAAGACACAATCCATCTCTATCGCTGGCTCTCATCTTGAGCATAACTCCACTTTCAGGAAGGGAGATCATTTCAAAGATTTCCATACGTCAGATTTAAAAATCAACCCTGAACCCAGAGAAAGACTTCTTTAATTTCTTTGATTTAAATGATTTAAAACAAGGCTGCATAATGTATGGTGAAAATAAGTGTTGATTAAACAGTCAAAGATTTTTCTTACCAAGGTTACTATTTGCAGGGGACACGGGGTTGGGCGATAGGTTTGGAGAACCTGCGAAAACATGCTAGAATGAGAGAGCAGCCTGTAATCGGAGTTATTGTGAGAAGATTCAAATAGAGAGGAACGCGGATTGGGCGGAAAGAGCTCTGACCTGTGTCCATGTGGTTCATTTGCTGATCACTGCTCTCACCATCTTCACTGAGGTACCCTGGAGGAGGCGTCTCTGAAATGAAAAGCAGTCAAAGATAAGGTCAAACCAACACACCTACACCTCATATACTTCTTATACACACAGAGTGGGAAAATAAATAAACGAATGATTGAATGAATGCATGAATTAATAATTTTAATTTAAGTTTTTGTGAAAAAAAGCATACATTTAGACCACGGTTGTAGAAATGGGACAGGACATCTAATGCCGCATTTACCTACTACTGTAAATTATTTTGAATTAGAGCATCGGCTAAATGTGTTACAGAAGAAAGTTTATTTGGAAAGAATAATTAGTAGTCAACAGTAAAAAACTGCAATATGTTGAAATGTTTCATATTTCAATGTTGAGCACATCAGAAATCTCTAAATATTACAAAAGGATCATATTATGGCTTGAGTTTTGCAATATTATATCACAAGACATCTAGTGATTCCCACTTCCCGCCTTCAGAATGATTACTGTTAGCTTGAAAGGCCGCTATGGTTTGCTGCTACAAATTACATGCTTGTCAGAAACTGAAATAAAAGATTATTTATAGTGTTATTTCAAATTATGACCAGAGCCTGTGACCAAACATGAGGAGACTGGACCTCTCTGTAAAGAGGAAGAAACAAGTCAGTCACTGGGTCTTATCCAATTTTACTAAGTTTATTAAGGAGCCAGTCTCTACTCTTTGATTTTCACTAAACAGTTTAACTAAGCGAATCATGAGGATAAGTGTGTGCGTGTAGACCTGAGTGCATGTCTGGGTTACTGTGTGCACGTTTGTTTTTCCACTAACCGGGTATGTAGTTGATCTGAGGCTCTATGCCAGCAGGGAAGTTGGTGTTCTCCGGAATAGAATGGCTGTAGTCATCCAGCGGGGGAAACTCGGCAGGGATGTCAGTGTGTCGGGGTACGAGCACAGGTGGCAAAACTGCACACAGATACACAAGTCAACTCGTTATCACAAAACTCTGTAAGTCTAACTAGCACTGTGTACCACTTTATGAGAAGTAATTAAGGTCAACAACTTAACAGGCGAAAACAATTTTTCTTACACACAACACATTCTCGTTTAGAGGGCTTACCTGGCGTCTCCACACGCTGGTAATGATAGGGATTGACACACACTTCATCCTTCTTCATGTGGAAAGCAAACTCACACAGGTCTACAGCGCGCAGTTCATGGTGGGACTGAAGGTCAGGCCAACGCCACAGGCGACAGTAGATCACGTGAGGTAGGCCTTTCCTGTGAGACACCTGAAGACGCCCATCCAGAGACCTGTGATAGACACAGAACAAAGATATCTGTATGTGTACGAGGCAGTGGTACGTAACTCGAAAACCATTTAGATGATTCATCTCTGTCATTTATGGATATGCATAGGTGTGACTGAGTTGCCAGTATCCTTATTTAGGTACTTGTTTCATTTCAGCACCGGTAGATGGAGAACGGACAGATATACAGATTAGCAGCTCAGTAAAATGCCACCATCATGGACAGGACATCAAAACATTTTTGTATTGTTTATGAGTTTGCATGTACACTATACATTGCTTCTCTGAGGCACAAGCGATGTAAGCCAGATCCCGAAACAGTGAATTATGTCTCTATGACAAACTAACATCGACATTGTCTGCTGAGGAGAAGAGATGTTGTGCAAGACGAGTCCTCATAAGCACCCAGTGCTGTACGAATTAGCTGAAGTTTTAGGTCACATCTGAAGCACAAGATGTCTGACTTTTCTCAACATTTTCTGAATAATAAAATATGTTTCTATATGTATTCATCTGCTTGCTGCTAAATCTTTGTGCTACAGATTTTTTAGCCTTGTAAATCCAGCGCTATCTCCTACAAGAGTAAGCCTCTAGCTCCAGCCCCATACACCTTATTGGGGTCATTTTTCATGTTGTTCCCTTTCCTGCAGTTAACAAGAAACCCATTTATTAACTCTTCTGTGCACTCCAGAATTAAAATTAGACATCATGCACATTCCTACTATAATTGGGAATGAAACTGCATCACACAAGTCTTTTAACTTGCCGGCACCACTCTGGGTGCTGCAACTGATTTTAAATAGCAAACAGCATTATTTAATCACCACGGCCTTCTGTTAACTCTGTCAGGAAACTACAAACAATAAACTCTGAGTGTTAGACTTTTATAGCGATGTTTTGCTGTACTGAAAGCTAGGATAGGAAGAGAAATATTTACAACAATACAAAAGCTTGTAGGGAGGTGTAGAAAAGTAAGACATTCTAGATGTGTCCCTAAAGACTGAAAACTGTATAACGTAAGAATCTGGTGACAAAATCTTCAGACAGATTACTGTATATACACAGAGCACATTATTTATTGGTCAATAACTTACTGCTTCATGTTATAAATACTGAATAAAATTTTAAATGAAAAAAAAAATTTAAACAAACAACTGCTCTGCCAGGTAAAGACTGTGTGGGTTTTCAGATTGCATGGCGTTTGACAGTAGTGCAGCTATGACATCTTAAACAACTCTATGACTGCAGACAGTGCTGGTGCAAATAATTGGCATTTCAAACGGGAAAACATGGCACAGCTCAGCCATACAACTCTGAACATGTTTAGTGATGTAACATGGTATAGCTCATTAACATAAATACATATTAGGTTATGCACTGAGCCTTCTGTCCTTGCTTTGCATTCATTTCATCAACATTTGTGCACGTTCCATGAATTCCTACATGGTATACTATGTACATTAGGACACACCAAGCCCACAGGGTCAGAATTCAGACATCAGATAAAAATGTGGAAAAATGCCAACAAAACAAAAGAGTAAAGTCACGCCTTGGTCCTCATTCAGACAGGTAAAAACAGAAGTTTTACTAGCCAGAGAAATAAGCTGTGCAGCCTCAGGCAAGATGTTTCTGTGACATTTGAAATTAATAATAATAAAAAATAAATAAAAGATGACAACATACCACAACCTGAACTTTCACTGAACTGAACATTATGTTCATTGACCTCAACAAGAGCTTCAACTAACATGCTGCTACTACATGCCGTATTCTAAAGCTATGATAACGTTCCTTATGGGACTTACAATGTTATGTTAACACTGAGCTAGCAGTGGCGTTCCTGTGAAGAAATTCTCTTTTGCTGCTAAGGAGTCAACTGTCTTTCTTCTATATCAAGAATGCTCATACTACAGATGCACAAGTCTCTTTAAGCCAGGTCCACCAAAGCATATTTCTGAAATGTTTGGGCTCTTGTGGGAGGATCTTGTGCATTAGGCAAATATCAACAGCATTCTCATATGTCTCTTTTATTCCTTGATGTTTCTATCAGTCGAAACAAGAACAAGCCCTCAACCAACTGAGAACCAAAAAGATGCTCAGACAATGGTTCCTTTAAAAGACATGTTATAAGTCAAGATATTCAAATGATGCATGTGGTTCATTGACGCTGAAGGCCTTATCTCGCCCTTCTTTCAGTTAGTCAAATTGAGTGGAACAAACAGCTGCTCGTTGAGAGGTCATTTGGTGTGAGAGTGGAGTGCTGCTACTGTGGCATGAATCATCCTCATGCGATTGTGTGCCAGGCAGCACGACAGGCCACACAAAAGAGCTCCATTATCCTAATGCATTTTCACTACTGATCAGGATTTTCTCACTTCTCATGGACCTCTGTCAGCAGAGAGGGAGGCAAGTGTATGAATGAAAAATGACGAGGTGTGAGAGAGAAAGAATGCCAGAATAAAACCAAGCGATGAAGTAGTGCTGGGCGATTTTCACAATGAATACGGTTACTTTGAAATACTGTTTAAACGTGTTTTCTTAAATAGGTGAAATCAGGATTTTACATCTTTACATACAGCCTTTTTTTATTTTTAATCAAAAATATCCCAAAACGCTACTCATTTCTGAAGTGATACAGACACAAAATGCTGTTCAGGTCAAAAATGAAGTGAGACCCATGCGGATTAAGAAAAGATGGAAAAAGTAGCATTAAAAAAAAAAAAAACTACAATACATAGTAAAATTTAAAATATTTATAGTCTTTGGACAGCAGGGAAAAAGTAACTTTGTACAGCAACTTGGTACAAATTTTCTCTTTCCCGTTAGATAAATAACAAACAGGCTTCCTCAAAACAGCCCAAAATATTTGAGATGATTCTAGCCTTTTTAAGATTTTCTTTACCATGAAGTGTGACACAAAGAGCGCCTGACTGGCCTGTCTGCAAGAATGTGGACTGAAAGAGAGGGCCAGCAGCCCCTATTGTGTAGCCGCGTCCACACAGACAAAGCCCAAGTCTGGAGTCTCCTAGTCACTCCTGCAGTCTGCAGTGTAGTGCTGCTGAAAGAGCAATGAAGTTTCTATTCTGACTGCTTCAGCCTTAGTGACCTCCAGTCTGTCCAGACTCAGCAGACCCCTATTCAGCCCAAAGTCACAATCAAGAGCATCAACCCTGCCTTCACAAACCCACCCAGTTTCACATTAAAATAAACAGCCTCCTAAACACCACCATCAGAATTATTATAACAACAACAACAACAGCAACAGCAACAGCAACAGCAACAGCAACAGCAACAACAGCTCTGCTCTATGATCAATAAAGGGAAAGTCATGAAAAGCACAGTAGGGTAGTGGGGCTGTTCAGTCACCTCATTTTCTTCGTTTCAAGTTTGAATTCAGTAAGTTAGCTGATAAATTCTTTGTATTTGTTATTGAAATCATTAACCTCATGTAAATCTTTAGCTTTGAATACATTTGACAACTTTTGGATAATTTAATCAAAATGTAATTAAGATGAAAACTGTTGTCTGTCAGCACAAAATGTAACATGACCACAGAATCCTCAGAAATGAGCTACTCTCCCTATTAGAGGCATCTGTTCATTATATCAGAAAACAAACTTTTAACAACCAGAAATCTACCAATAAATCTTCAAAAACAGTAGTTTTTTCAGGCAACTGATATCACTCAGGCTCTTCTAGAAACCTTCCAAATGGGAGACCTGCCCAGAGTTTTTGTTTGAATAAAGCAGGAGGAAGGAGGCTGCACTAGAGAGATTTGTGGAAGAGGTCTGACCTCAGCAAACTCAGAACAGCTGGTGGTTTCCTGAGCTGGCCTTTGAGAGCATGCAGCCTCCACACTGCCCTTCAGCTACCTGAAAACAGAGACATTCTACTCTCTCTCTCCCTCTCATTAAAAAAGGAACCAAGGTGAGTTAAGGCAGCCTGAGAACGCTCCATTGTTGCTGCTGGATATTTCTGTATGTATTCTGGACTTCTTACCCTCCTCCTCTCCTAACCCCACAGCCCTCAAGCTAAACCACAAACCAAACAGCAACCCACGCTCTCCCCAGGGCCCTGCGCTGCATTCCTGGCCGCTGAGCAGCCATGTCGCAAACGTGCAGGACAAACATGTACATTGTTGTGTGTTAAACATCCAACAACCCTGGTCCTAGGAGGGCTTGTAGGTTACATGTCCACACACTTCAGCAATGATCACAGGAAGCTTGCTTGCGATTTGTATTTGCTTATTAGGGAAGCTAAAACCTTTTGTACACTGCCAAAACCAGATGTGGTCTGGTTGTAGGCCACAATGTTGCTTTTGGTTGTTCAAGTTGCATCTCCATGGAGACGACCCACAGTGGATTAAAAAGTATTAAACAAAATTCGAACAAACTTAATCAGAGCTGTATCCTAAACATTGCCCTGTTACCTATATAGTGCACCGTTTTGTAGTGGTATACGAATACCCAGAAAGTCCAATCCCACTATACACTGGAATACGTAGCCCACACTCAACGTACCACAGCAGATAATGGGTACGTACCACGTTGTTTGGTTTGAAGATTCACATGCAAGTTCTCTGATGACAATTACAGAGCCTATTTACAATAGCAACTAGCGCTGTGTACTCACTGCTTTTCTGTAAGAAAGGATTTTTTAAATAAATAATTTTGGGAAAACCATCACGGTATAAAGAGAACACAAGTATGGATAAGTTTCCTAATGCTAATGTTAGCAGTGTGCCTTTACACTACTTGCTGAAAAGTCTAATAGCTGAAAATAGATCACAACACAGGGGTTTAAACACAACACAAAACAAACCAAAGTCTGCCACAAATGTCCTGCATGTAAACTATGATTTAAAAATCAATATTTACTTCCCATAATAACAGCATGTCTACAGACCTCTCTGTTGAAAATTCAGGAAAGCTAAATATGTGTCGTCAAACTCAGCGGTTAGAGTGGACCAGCCGCTGCGCAGTAATGCATAAGCTCATGTAATGTAGTATATAAAATCTTTTACTAGCATCACACATTCACTTTGTTATAGTAGTGTTCTACATAATTCAGATTTTCTAACATAAGGTACAGTCATTAGTACACAATTTCAGACACTGCACACAAACTAAACAAAATGCCAAACGCGTCTTGAGAGGCAGCCGAAGGACCCAGAGATAGAGCACACATTAGGCAGGAGGTTTGGTCCAGAAGCAATTACACATATTGGTTTCCTTTCTGTGGTGAACAACAAGATGCATGAGGTCAAATTGCTACAAGGCCTGAAACTAATAAAACCAGGACAGGCCAGGAAAGCAGAACAAAGGAAATTAAAAAAAAAAAAAATTCACAAGACAAGAAATTGTCTCTCATCAAAGAGGTCACTAATCTTTTCCCCCCTTGGTGATCTCCAGCCTCAGCAACAGAGAAAGCATGCTTCTCCTGCTCCCACATAAAAACGTGACCTCAGGCGCCAACATGTCTCTGAAGTCAGCTTTATTTAATAACACAACGTGAGTCATGGGGGATTCCCAATGAGCTTTCTCTACCTACTTTCTCACCCTTTCCTTAGCCTAAACAGTCGGCCTGCCTTCTGAGTAAGCAATTGCTGAGACACACACACACACAAGTGTGGACAAGTTAGGGTCCTGTCAGAAAGATGTCAACATCTTTTCAGTTACAAACCCTTTTCTTGGACACTGTTTACAGAGCAACAGCGGGTTCCTTCAGCAGGCGAGCATCAGGCAAAGTGTGAGACTGCACAAATCATCATCTGATCTGTCACTGTGGAACTCTGCCCACACTAGATGATTTGTAGGGTGATTTTAACCCTGATTTGCCCCGTCAAACTAATTTTCTCACTAGGAAATGATTTTACAAGTCGGGAGCTCAACCTAAAGCAGCTGGCTGCGTGGATGATCTGGTAGTTTAAGAGAGAACTGATCGCAAACATGATAAGCAAGATGATTAAATACCTACGTCTCAAAGCATTTACAAAATGGTCAATGATGTAACTGAACAAATGATTCAGGTAACAACCAGAGAGCGTCTAAAAAGTCCCTTTTTAGGCCTGGACACACCGAGTCTGATACATCTCTGGTTAATCTAACTGAAGTCCGATGGCTGTGGGATACAATATGCAAAGCGGCTCATTGTGCAGCAACAAATTATAATTTCATTCAGCCTCTATGTTTTGCACACTAATGTCTCTGGTTACGGCTATTAGGCATTTTGATTTGTCCGGTACTCAACCACTTGCGCCCTCCATAATTAACTTCCTCACAAACACAGAGCACATCCCCAGTGATGGACTGCAGGGGGAGGAGTTTCTGTTGTCCTGGAAGGGGGTTCTGGTTGTTGACTGTGTCTTGGAGGGATGGATACATTTACACTGCTATAAGATGGAGCTCAAATATGCCTCAGACCACCACCTGAAGTGACACAAGTGGTTGTATTTGTATTTATTTTAAATCAGTCTTGGGTGTAACTGCAATTTCCCCCTGGGATCAATAAAGTATTTCTGATTCTGAGTGTTTACATTTGCATTTTCTGTGGCTTGGTCTTATCCAGAAATATTCCTGATACTCAAGACTCATAAAGTGACCAGGCATAAATAGGCACGCGTATGTAACGTACTTGTTAAGTTCCAAGTATATAATCAATCACTATACAATGTCAAGTTAGCTACTAGTTACTGGTACAGTTTCTTCTGCTCTGACCATGAAATCTGTGTTTTAACCCATATTTATCCCCAGTTTGCATATTCGCTACCCTATGTGTGTTTGATTAAAAGCACAAACTCCTTAGGTCCACTTGAGCATTGTTTGTATCACATGATAGCGGAGAAGCATTGTGATTTGGATTATTGTCTAGTTTGAGTGTTGATTCTGTTAAAAAGATACGTTAAGTGTGTGATGCTCTCTGTTTTTGAAATATTTATGGATTATAAAAAGTTGTGTGGTGTAGGTTCAGCTTGACATGTAATCAGACACTGCTGAAGCACAACACTGTAGTTCTTGCACAACATCTTGACACTCTTTGTTGCATCGTATACTGACAAATAAGAACCACTCGCTCGAAAGCCTCTCATGAAATGAACTGCATGGTCTTTAATCCAACATCCTGTCAGATAAATCCTACTTAGGTCACCGAGCAAGCACATGGTCGTATAACAAGTCTGTTCATAAATCTCTCTCAGATTGTCAAATCATGCAGTGCCAAGTTATGAAACAAGCAGGTGGAAGGCCTGGTTGTTTACCACGCTGAAAAACACAATTCTGTGCCAAAAGGAGAGAACAAGGCCTATTTGATGTAGACAAGATAGCATAAGAATACTAACAACACATGTGAAAATCTACATTTTTGAATCACATAAGAAATGTTTATTCAAAAAAACCTGAGGTGATGTTTCCTGGGCTTCCAGCAATCGTATTCAGATTTTCTCAGCAAATTAATGGCAAATGAATCTAGCTCCATGTGCATGTATTGATTGTGTACTCACTGAGGCCTACAAGATAACCAGCTGCAACATGACTGGCTTTGATTCATTTGGTTTGAGATCTGTAAATCTGAATGACAAGGAATTTTTGTTTGGACCAAGTAGTGGTACCAGCTAAAATACACCCTTAACACAAGAAGCTTTTAAAGACAAGTTAATTATATTATGACATAATATTGAAAAAGCTGTGTTTAGTCATCTCTGAGGCACACAGTAATTATTAGACTTGCAAAATGTCCTTGCCCCAAAAAGCGAGGCGCTAATGCCAGCACTGAAAAACAATTCATTTTTTATGAATGCCAGTTCAGTGCTGCAGCAGATCTGCCTATGACATAACAGGCTTTACTTGCTCCTGAGAGATCACTCTGCTGGAGATTGACCAATGACTGACTGCAATGGGTATAACAGATCTAGATAAACCACACACCACTAAAAATATGCTAAGCAGCCAGTCCACTATATCTATTCCTACTATTAACCTGTAATCAAGCTCACAGGAAACTCATTCAAATGCATGACCGAGTATCTGGCGGAAACTGACTCGAACCATTTAAAACAAGCTACCTAGAATGAATCTGTAATACGCCTACCTGCTCATTTCATACAAGTTATATGTTATGAGGTGCAGAAACGCGTACGACGAGGTATTTTCACACTGGCGTGGTCTGTCAAAAGGAGCCAGCCACTGTCCCAGTTAGAAGCATGTTGCATAACAGGTGCTAAGCTGAGAAAGCTTTGTAGGCAGCTGACTTTAACATTCTGGTTGTCATACTAGGTTAAGTCCTTTAGATAACCTAACTGGCCATCTTCACATCTAGGTTGGGGGCATTTAACGATACAAGACAACATTACACCTAATATCAGCGATGCAGTACTGCTAGCTGAGTATCTAAGCTAGCCGATTATCATGGTTTGTCCAGCTAACTAGATCATTTACTCTGGCAACGATCCACTTTACTACACACAGAGCACCTAGCGAATATACAGGGAAACAATAAAAGTCAGGTTATTTAACGTTGGGTGAGACGGCTGAATAACATGACTATACTATGCACAAAGCTTAAGGGCAAAACTTTACCGACGTACTTAACAGCTAAGGTTAGCCGTCTTACGTGTTTCCTTTTCTACATAAAATGCAAAGCTGTTGAACATAGTACATCTCAACTAATTTCAGCTGTGATTAGTTTGATACACGATATGTGCTCACCTACATGAAGCATCAAAAATAAAGTTTAGTAGCTACTAAACAGTTAGCTAGCCATCTCGCTAACCTGTTGTGGAAAACGCCAACACAACAAAGCTCACTAGCCGAGCAGCTAGCTAGCTGAACTGGCTAACTTATCTGAACAGCAGTCAAAGTGCTGAGTGGGCTACCTATCTAAAATCCTCTACTTGTTGAATAAATAAAGTCTACAATAAGTAATATAAGTATTGGCTATGTGGGTTAGATGCTAGTCTGGCTAACTTGGTTACTACTAGTGTTAGCTAAACAGACCCCGGCTCGAGTGGCCCGTCAACAAATACCTTGGTATGGTTATGCATTTCGTATTGACATCCTGGGTAGTTATGGCCTTTTCCAGCTCGTCGAGTTGTCCAGTCTTCTTCAACTTCTTCACAAGACTCTTCACTGCCTTTTCACACCATTTCTCTTCCTGTCCGTTCTGTTCTCCTTTTTTCCAGCCGAGGAGTCTCTTCACTATCGGTGGGGTGAAAGGCAATATAGACATCTTTACACACAGTTTCGCACTTCTCCTCTCTCGCTCTCTCTCTGCCTGCTGTCAGTCAGTGCTGTGGAGGGAGAAAACAAACCGCGTCTAAGTAAACCGGAATGTCAGTAAAATCTCGGGCAAACATAAAACGACCAATCTAGCTCCTCTTCCAGACATATAGGTAGATAAGGGTGGCCAGCGGCAGCGCTGTGACTGCTGCTCTACAGCTCGGCTGAGAGTTCAGGCTCAACTCCGAGCAGCGCTCTCTCTCTCTTTCTCTCACCCGCCCCCACTGCCATCCTTCTCCTCCTCTTTCTGCTTCTCCTCCTCCTTGTATAGACTAGTGCATGGGCCACTACTTCAAATTTTAGGCAGTAAAACCCCCTCATACAGCTCCGGGATGTATGTTCCTTTTCCTTTTAAGGCCATTCATTCAATTGAATAGCCTAATCGTTCGTTTTCACTCTCTCTCTCTCTCTGTCTCATCTCACATTTAGTTGTTTTATGGCACTACAATTTAGGAACCTTTTACATGAAGGCCTAGTGCAACCATAGCTTTTTACTATGGCCCATTGATTCCTGGAGTAACTCCTGTCCTGCACATGTTCCTGTTTTCCTTGCTCAGCACACCTGATCACAGCGTATCAGTAAGTTAAAGGGTGATTCCTTCAATATTACAAAAAGAATTGAACAGTTCAGTCCTTGAGACGTGAACATATTCATTCAGTGTGGTTTGATGTGAGATATTTCACTGTAGAGTTCTTCACAATGGTGGTGATGGGGACCATCATGTCTATAACATAAATATTGCTTTTTGTTTTACTATCCAAAACTGCCAATGAGCCTACATGTACCTTGAGGTTATATTTATATGGTTGATGATGGTAAAACAATAATGAATCTTAAATAATACATTTTCTTTGGGGACTATTTTGCCTCACATCCCCCTCAGTGTACCCCTCCTCCACGTGTGGATTAAAATACATTTAATTACAAGCCAAAACATTCATAAAACCATATGTCGGACATCAGACAGTGACTTACAAGCATTTCATGCAATATCTTTTCCCAAGGCAGCTTTCAGAGACATTCCTATCAACACCACTGTGAACAATTCTGAGTCTATGACGAAGCATTTTACATCTAACCACTCTAAATGACTTGGTTTACATCTCAACCATCCCTTCAACAACAACTTGAGGGCGTGTGTTATAGCAAAAAGTGTGCAGGCCAGGGGTGCTTCTGGGAACCTGTGCTTTGAAGCACGGACCCACACATTCTACAAGGTGGCAGCCATTCAAATCTGGCCTCAAGCAAAAAAAAAAAAAAAAGCATGTCAAATCTCTAAAAGATGTTTGCTGGGACACATGTTCTAAGTGAAGTGTCAGCTCAGACTGAAGCTGGGGACATAGGGGGAGGGGAAGCAGAAGCCCTGGGTGCACTCAAATACATCTGCAGGCCTGTCGCAGCTTGTCCCATTTACGTAGACACTGGGGGATCTCCCAAATTTGAGCATGTTCAGGAGCAGACTGTCACTTCAAGCCAGCTGAACGGGGCACAAACAGCAGGGCTATGTTTTTAAGCAGCTTTTAATATTTTGAACTACTAACAACTTTAACTTATTGCATGTACATAGCGTTTCTCCAATTAATTCCTATTTTTTTCTATTTTTAAACTGTAAATAAATGCATTTAAGCACGATTTCCAGAACTTTAAACATCCCACCATGTATAAAGGCCACTATTGTTTCTGCTTATTAGCTGTTCTAGTAATACCATAAAAACAATGCTTTTTACAAACAGTTAACTTTCTTATATTGAGTTTTTTGTTGGATATGTATGTCATGAAGTTTTATCGGCTCTGAAGAGACTCTAATTCATCACAGAGTGAGTCATTGTCGATATTGTTGCAATTTGTTCCAAAAAATGGAAAAAAAGAAGTGGCTTGTTGGCTGTCCTCAGCATGTGAAGTGTCGACACATTCCCCTTTTACAAGCCCACAGTGTCGGCTCCGAAAATAGAGGACCCCACTTAAGATAATCCTTTGATCCCTCACCACTAAAAGTGATTTCATTTCACCTTGAATGCATCTGGTGTGTAAAGGTGACTGCCGTGTGGTGGCTTTGGTCTGGCTGTGTGGTGTTATTGATAAGTGCTGACCCTGCCCCCTCCTCACTGTGGACAGAGCCAAGCCTGGGCTAAAAATAACCCTGCCCAGAGGCCCATCCTGACAACCCCCTTTTCCTTTTATCTATTTATACCACACCATCAATGGACACCACTATATATTTTCACGCAGGTCTTTGGCATGGCGTAATACTTCCCAGCTTCTGTAAGAGGCTCTGAGCAAACTCTTGAGGGTGAGTGATCTGCGCTCTGTAACACAAAGTTCAAATGTAAGACATATTGAGTGTACTTGGGGCTGCCTTGTCATTGACTTTGATTCTTCTGCTTTCTAGCTTATTGGTGTCCAGTTAAACCCCCAGATGTGTGCCCAGTTTTAAACTTCATTGTCTGATACTTCAGAAGTACACTAAGCATTAGAAACTGAAATCTAATGCTGTGATGTACAAAGGCCACAGTTTGTTGTAAATAATTTTCCCCTTAACCCAAATGTGTTCAATTAGACACCGACCAGCCATGTGAGTATGTAACTCCCTGTTTTTGTCACCCATCTACACTCTTCGTCCATTTTATCAGCTCCACATACCGTATAGTAGGACTAGTTCTCAGCACTGTAGTAACGCTAATATGCTGGTGTGTTAATATGTGTTATGCTGCTGTCCACTGTGTCCACTCTATTAGACACAACTACCTTGTTGGCCCACCTTGTCGGCTGTATAGTCATAATAGTTTATCTGTTGCTGTTTGTGATAATCATCCTCTAGTGCTTCAGTGGTCACAGGACACTGTTGGCTGGATATTTTTGGTTGGTGGACTATTCCCAGCGGTAACACTGAGTTGTTTAAAAACTCCAGCAACTCTGCTGCGTCTGATCCACTCACACCAGCGCAACACACACTAACAGACCACCACAACTTCAGTGTCGCTGCAGTGCTGAGAATGGTACACTCATATTATACCTGTTTTTGTGGTGGTCCTGAGGGGGTCCTGACTATTTATGAACAGGGTAAAAGGGGGTTTACAAAGTACGCAGAGAAACAGATGGACTACAGTCTGTAATTGTAGAGCTACAAAGTGTTCCTATTTAGAAAGTGGAGCTGACAAACTGAACAAAGAGTGTAGATGCGAGGAGCTGTACCTAATAATGTGGCGAGCTTAAGCTACAAGGCTAAAGCAGCTAACAAGCAATGGAAGCTTACAGACACAATTTAGAGCAGACTGTTGTTTTTAACCATACGTTTGTCCATTTTTAAAGAGAACAATATGTTATACAGTCTCAGAAACAATATAAGCATGCACATGTCACATTAGTTAACAACATGACACAGAGTGAGATAACTGTAATGTGATGTTGGCAAGAAAGAGCCATGCTTTGTGCGATGCTCTTTTCTTTGGTTCGCTCATTCTAAAAACACAGTAGCAAGTGCTGAGTGTTTTGCATAGAACTCCCTGCCCAAACTCATGGGGTAATGGTTTTACACACAGTTCACATGAACAGTAAGGTAAACAATTCTTTTCCAAAAACATTAGCTAACTTCAGTGACACACAGACTCACACAGCTCCAACCATGACAGCAGGATGCTTTAAGCACTGACTTTGCATGATGCTGATTGAAAATAGTGTAAATGAACATCTTTGCCCAACTATTACTTCAACAGAAACAGCAGCAGAGTCTAGATGATCTTCTCGCTGAGCAGAGGCTGAGGAGGCAGCGTGTGCTGCCATGTGCCTCTGCTCCAGCCTGCACAAGCCCAGCACCTGTTTACACCCTAGGGACTGGAGCAGGACAGCTGGTGTGGAGTGTGGACAGAGTGTGTGTGTGCATGTGTGTGTGTGTGTGTGTGAGATTGGGGGTCAGATGGACTATGGAAGAGCAGTGCAGGAGAAGGCCGAGTCTCAGGCTCAGAGCTAGAGGAAGCGATAGCTGTGGACAAAAGGCAAGAGCAGCAGGCTGAATGGGTAATGACGGCAGACAATCCGATGGATAACAAAGGCATTGTGGTGGACTGCACACTGGGAACATGGGAAGCAGGCCGGATTTCGTGGGGAGTGGGCGGATCAGCTGGACTTTACACTATAGCACAAAGAGGAGGGGGGTGAGGATTATACGGCTTTGTATAACCACAATAAAACTTAATGACACTGATGGAAATCAAAAAGAGATTGTGTATTGCAATAACATGAAGGTTCCTAGAATGTATCTTCTTACCTGTTTAATTTGCATGTCTTGATTCCAGAAATAAAGAACAATACAACACAAAACTGCAACATACAGAGATTTAAAACTAAAAAAAATCATCTTTTATTTCTTTGTATATAATACAAATACAGTGTACACCTAGAAGTTCCTGTACTTTGAAGTTTTCTGTACTCTGCTTATATACTCTTGCTCTACGTTTAGCTATTAGAAAAAGGTTTCCTTTACCAGAAGATTCAGTACTAGAATGCTTCATTAAAAGGAATTACCATAGATTTTATAATAAATAAATAAATAAATAAATAAATAAACAAGTGTTTAATGTCTCTAAAAGCTCTCTCACAAACAGTTATTACATAAGAGAGCTGTGAATGGCTTCCTAATATCTGAGACATTGTTCAAACTAAATTGCTGTCCCAGTTTTGGAGGTTGTAAGCCTGAAGGATGTGAATCATAGAATGTAGTGACTTCTGCATAATTCTCTGGTCGATATCTAAACTATATCATTCTTTACAAAACTTGTGTGGGCTCAGTGATTGTTTTGTATAGTAAATAAAAGGGCACGTAACCCATGGGTTTTATTGCTACCACTGTAAAGAAATCAAAGACAGCACATCTCTCTACAATGAACCATTTCACATCAAACCACTCTGCCTTGTTTAGATATCGACCAGAGAATTGTGAAGAAGTCATCACATTCTATGATTCATATCCTTCAGGCTTACAACCTCCAAAACTGGGACAGCAATTTTGTTTGAACCCCTCCCCCACACATATCACTCCCTGCAGCCCCATAATAAACACCATCAGTAAACCCCCCTTCCCCCCCACAAGGCAATCCCTCTTTGTTTACAACTTCACTCTTTAATTTTTGGCCATATCCAGACCGGTCAAACAGCCCCTGCATTGATTTCCAGCATTCTGGGAATTTAAGATGATGATACTACCAATATAATAAAAGGACAGTCACCCTTTTGTGAATGCTATTTACTCACAGTACACCATCACGGATATACCTTAAATTCTCTTTTCTGTAAAGATATATGACATGCTATACATTCACATAAGTAAAGTTAAACTTTCTGGCAGTTGATTTGACTTTTATTTTTTAAGGGGGCTAGACATTAGAAAGAAAAAAAAACTAGCTTCATTAAAGGAATGGTTTGGCGAAAAATATAATTTACTTGATTTTCCACTTTTCCAGATGTATTTGATCAGTCACGTTTGTAGTCTGAAGGCTAATGTTGCTAACAAACACTAAAAGTCAATAGTCACCCAAATGTTTTATGCCCTAACATTGCACAACAAACTTAAAAAACACCCAGATGTGGACATCAAACATGTCTCAGCTGATCAACTATGTCAGCGATAAGTGGAAAATTGTGTGAATTGAATTTTGTGCTAAACTCTTCCTTTAAGAGGCTGAAATTACAGAGAAATGCCACACTTTAGTGTAGACTTGAGCAAAACCACTAACCCCAAGTGTGGAATTGAGGACAGACAGACAAAGCCTCTGAGAAAAGGCTCTTGTGAAAAATAATTGTGTGTTGCCATCTAGTGGATAATTATTGTATTGCATCATAAACCCAGTTACTTTCTGTCTGTATATTGAAAAAGGGGAAAGTACTTATCCAGTGTGAAATGATGCTGAAAACTGGAGTTGATTGTATAGCAGGTGGATTTTGGCCTAAATTTCCAGAACAGATTGGTCGGTCAATAAAACCTAAAATTAGATTTCTCAGCCTTCGATAATGTAAAATGGACTTTCACCAACACAACAGCTGGATGTTTGAAATAAATGTTGTTTTAGCCCTGATCACAGCTGAGATTTACTCACAGGCTGTACATGTTTAAGAAAACTAGGCAAGTCCTTATACTGCATATATATATATATATATATATATATATATATATATATATATATATATATATATATATATATATATATATATATATATATATATATATATATATAAACAGCAGCCTTTTCTGAACGATGATGGAAAAGTTCAACGCTGTTATTTATTTTAATAGAGGTACTGAGCACTGTTTGAGAAGGTAGGCATGCTCTAGTGTATCTAATACTCTGATGCCTGGAGGGCAAAACCTCCATTCGCTCCACAAGGCAGGCCCAGCCTGTGTGTGTCTCTCTGGGGACACTTTAAGCCAACCGCAGGCCACACAGCCTAACTGCAGCGCTGATCGAGTCTATCCATCTCCAGCACGGTTTGCCCCTCACTCAGTCCTGCACACGCTCCGGTCTCAGGAGATGCAGATCCACAGAGAGGAGGAGTGTAAATGAGTGGGTTGGGTATTCATGCGGTACATGATGAGTGAGGGGATGAGAGTGCATTTAGCCTCAGGCTATGGTGAACAGAGGAAAAGAAGAGTTATTGGCCTGCACACTGTCTACAGCTGCTGAATACCACACACACACAAACTTGTAAAAAAGAGCCCATTTCATGGACTCAGCATCCAGACTGAGATCTTTAAAAAACCTCCAAACGTGGAACCAAATTGCAAAAATCAGGTTTTTCTGCTGTCTAGACAATCAAAAATCAATCAGGACACAATGTTCAAATGCCAAATTATCTGACTGGGGCTGGCAGTCTGAACAAGGCCTACGTGATTAAGATTGGTTGGAAAATGTTCATGTAAATTATAAATGAAGACTACTTTTGGTACATCAAACCAAACAAGAATATTGTAGGATATGAGCTCTTTGATATTTTTAAAGAATATTTCTGTTCAGCTTTTTATTACTGGAACTATTGCTATACATTATTTTAAACCTAGTTTTAAATATCTGTGTAATTTAGACATTATGATGTTTAAATAAGATGAGTGGTTTGGTATGCTGCTCTAGAGATCTGAGTCAGAATAGATTTTTAAGATAGAGTTGAATTAAGATGAAGAGAATTGCCTGCTCTGTGTAAGACATTGTTAACACCACATAGCACATGCAAGTTCACTGATCACTTTAAAATGGCTATAATTGCATTTTAGATATTGTGACCACCTGGATGTAACTTCCTTAGGGTGACAAGAAGGCAGGATACAAGTGCAAGTTTAAAGGTGTCTTGTGATCCAAGAAAAGCAAAAGAAGAAAAAAAACAAAAAACAAAAGAAGTCCACAAAAGTGAGTAAACAAAGAAGGAACAAAAGAAAAAAAGATACCAGACATAAAAGAAACAGAAGAGTTATTGGGCATAAAGTTAACCTAGAACAACAACAGAGACGCAGCGAAACGGGCTCTGAGCAAAGACAAGGCAGACAGCTAGGGGTATAAATACACAGAGATCAGACAGAAAACACCCGGGGATCATGAGAGGATGGGGCTACAGCCTACACAGAGGTGACAAGGGCGCAGGATGAGGAAGAGACACCGACCTAAACAACAACAAAGGCACATGGCAGGACAGCACATGAGGGAAAGCAAACAAAGGCAGTAACACACAGACAGAAAGAAGGACAGGGCAAGAGAGGATGTGACACACCACCAATGTAGAGAAATCTGAGTCTCCACAGTGCACCGTTTCACATCAAACCTCTCTGAATGGCTTCATTTACATTTCAGTGCTTGAATTAAGCAAAAAAAAAAAAAAGGTGAAAATCAATGTCATTATTTTCCTTTAAGATCCACCCTGTGATTGCATCTGTAATGTAGCACTGATTAGCAGGGGTAGTAGTTTGTGTGTAACTTGGAGTTGCTGCAGGATTTGCTCATTAGCTTCTATCATAAGCATGTTTCAAGTCAACGGGTTGTCTATTCTTCTCTAAGCACAGAACTTCTTACTGAGTGTGCACCACAGCAGCGGCAGATACATAAATGCGTTGAAAAACACTACAGTGTTCCGGTAGCTTCAGTAACCAAAAGGAAATTATTTAAAATTTATTTCACACAGTTTTCATATCTTTTATCTGCATGGAGGAAACACGGCCTCAAAACACAAACACACACATATTCACTCCCACACACACTTGAGGACTTGGGTAGAAATATCAGAAGTGCTCCTCCCTGCTAAAATAATTATTAGGAAATTACTTTCAGCACATTTAGAAGCCCCCCTCCCCTCCCACTAGGAGCCCCTGTTTCTGCACGCATGAAATTGCCTAAGTTAATATGGATTATGAAATGGGGCTAATGCTGTGGATAATTCTGATAGTCTGCACGCACACTAATGTTATTTTCCATGAAATTGGGGCCTGTCTCTTTACTGAGGAGCCCTACAGCGGTCTGCTTGTAAATTACCATGTATGGGTAATTAAGCATTACTCATGAACATTAAAACATGCTTATTTTGGACAGCCGCTGGCTGAGGGATGCGTCCTCTCTTGTGGTGATTGAGGTGTGTGTGTGTGTGTGTGTGTGTGTGTGTGTTTGGGGGGGCACTGATGCTTGGATTACCCATGTTAGTAAACTGCACTAATAACTCATAACAACTCATCAGATATCATGTAATATCTATTTTAACTTGTGAAAAGAACCACCTAAGCAGTTGTATTTGTAACAATGATAAAGAGGTCGTCTCAGTCGCGTCTACATAAAAATCAAGTCAAGCTCAGTAAGCAGTTTTCTTCTTTAGTTTTGAATAAATTATTAGTGTAGAAGCCGCTACACCTCTGTATTGCGATGTTACATTAATAACACCGACTTTTTATAAAAGTTTATTGCCTTACAAATTGGTGAGCCGCATGAAGCCTGCTATATAATGCTTAATTAGTTCCCGACAGAATTGCCATTACCTCATATATCGTTTCATTAATTTGATGCAATTCTGGACTGACGCTCCAAGCAATGCAATAAAATTGTAAATACCATTGCCGCAAACGGTGGATGTTACTTTTATGGTTTAATAAATGTAATGGATGGATATAAACTGATTTGCATTGAATTTTATTTTATGTGATCTAGTGATAATGGTACTATCAGATGTCACTGTTCTCTCCAGTAAATGGCATAATCAACAAAAAAAAGTTCAAGATTAGGAACATGTCCTTTGGATCATTTCAACTTAAACTTAACAAACTGCTCACAAAAGCAGCTTTTCTGAGAGAGTTCTCTATGTTTACTGATTGTGTACACTCATCATGTACTTTATTAGAAACTCTACTTTGTACTCATCCATGATATGCAGTACAGGTCGGGCTTCTGAGAAGGATTTAGCCCAGCTCTGGACTACACAGCTTTCTGAATAGAGATTCTCCATTCAAAGGAACATGTAGCCCATGACTAGGCTTAATCCCTGGCTGGGAAACTAAGCATATACAGTGGGGTCCAAAAGCCTGAGAGCACTTCTTTGCATTTGGCCCTTATTTAAAGTTTTTTATATATTGTTACATTATATATTGTTACATTATTAATATAACAGTAAAATGTAGAATCTATTAGGTTCTGTGGAATTTCTTTGTATACAGTTGGTTTAACCTTAATCACGGTACATACTCAAGCTGACATGGGCTCTTCAAATTTGGCAAACAGCCTCCGATGAGTAGATTGAATCCTCCTGAGAGCTTTAGTCAAAGAGATAAGACTAAAAACAAAGCTGACCTTTTGGTGCAAAGGCCTCAACATGGTAATAGAGCTCTAGTAAAAGAGCAAAACCTTCACTTTTTTTATTTCTTGTTTTTAAAAAAACTAAATTCTAACACCTTATAAGATTTATTTTCAGGTTTAAATGAAAAAAATATCCCAAATGCAGTCTTTAGCTTTTGCACCCAAATGTATGTCCAAATGTTTGTAGGAAAGCTTTACACTAGATGCTGGAACATTGTTGTGGTGATTCCACTACAAGAACATCAGTGAGGTCAAATACTGCTGCCACTCCAACTTATTCCAGTGGTTGGATGGAGCTCTTCCACTCCAGAGAACACAGTTCCACTGTTCCACAGCAGGGGCAGTTTCGGTGTTTCTTGGGCTCTAGGTAAGAGACAGAAATGGGTGCACAATTTTAGTTAATTAGTTTTAATTAGACTACATTGCCATCTACATTGCAAACAATAGAATACATTACTTATTTCTAGACAGTCTCACTGAAGTAATTATATGAAGTGAAATGATGTCACTGGCGGGTAAGCTGCTGTTTTAAGAAATATGCCTGAAACAAACCAACCTGTTTGCCAAATAGTGAGATAATTTGTTACGGAGTAATGAAAGGTAAAATAATGAGCAGTGAGATCATTCCTTTCAGTATCATAGTCTTGTTACCATTTAAGTAATTAGTAACTGGATTACTGGTAGTTACTGTAACACTAGGGTGATCTACACTGACATCAATGATAGCATTATGTACGGTCTGCTACTGTTTTGACCATCTTAGCTGAAAAACCATTTATCTTTGTGAGTAAAGCCACAATCTTTTTGCTTTCCACTCAACAACTCCAACTTCTTTCTTTCTTTCTTTCTTTCCTCCTTTTTCTGTCTCTCTTTTTTTCATATCTTACTTTCCAACATCCAATTTGTTTCTCTTGCTCTCTCGCTTACAGTCTCTCTCATCACGCCCCCCTTCCCCCCACCCCCAGCCAGACTGCAGTTGAGATATGTCAGAGGCACAGACAGAGTAAATATATGTGTGTCTGTATGTATGCAGGGGAACATTAGCGGCTCCTAACTAAACTGATTACTGTGAGTGTGTAAACATGCTGAACACGGAGTGTGTACATGTGTGTGGTCATGTGTGTTTGTAGGAAGAGGTTAAAGGTCGGGCGAGGCAGCTGATGTAGACTCGAATGGAACCCCACCGTGAGCTCTTCAGCAGCTTTCACAACCTCACTGTTTATTTCTCTGAAGACTCAGAGACCCTCAGAGACCATTAGAATACAACATGCTGGATATGAGTATGACAGCTCAAGCTGAGAAAGAGAAATGGAGAGTGGAAGAAATGGAGAGGGAGTTGAAGACAGAGGCGAGAAAGAGAGGGTGATGAATGGAATGAAGATGTTCAGTTGTGATGATAGTTCTCTAAAGCTCTAACCTTTTTCCATCTGTCTCCTCCTTTCTTTCTTTCTTTCTTTCTTTCTTTCTTTGACTTAAAAGCATCTTTTCTTTCTTTCTTTCTTTCTTAGACTAAAAAGCATCTTTTTTTCTTTCTTTCTTTCTTTCTTTCTTAGACTTAAAAGCATCTTTTCTTTCTTTCTTTCTTTCTTTCTTCTTAGACTAAAAAGCATCTTTTTTTCGTTCTTTCTTTCTTTCTTAGACTAAAAAGCATCTTTTTTCTTTCTTTCTTTCTTTCTTTCTTTTTTTCTTTCTTTCTTTCTTTCTTTTTCTCTGGTATGCACAGTATAGTAACAGAGCAGTGAAGCAGTAGCCTGAGCTGTGTTTGTGCGTGCGTGTTGAGGAGAGCTGCTCAGTTTGGTTACATGTTCAGTAAAGCTGTGATGGTGCTGCTCGTTTAGATCCATATGTAAACCATTTCCCCCTCTGCCTGAAGCCTGGCCTCATTAGTGTGAGCTTTATGACAGAGCTCTACCTAAATGCCACACATTTTTCCTTTCCCCTTCCCACACTGCACTGCACCCACTGCCAAGCAGTCTCACCACATTTAGCTTCACAGGCAGTCACAACCTCCAGAGGGGAATCCAGACACCTAAACAAAGACCTAAACAATGGTCAGCCCTGACCGACACTTGGGGCCCGGCTCAAATTAATCATCTAGAATCTAGATTCACGTTACAGTCAAATATCCAGTAATGTTAATATCCTAATAGCAAGTACAACAGTTTATTACATACGTCAATACAACCAATAAAACATAGGAAAGATACTAGATTTTACTATATAGATTTTACTATACAGATATTTTAATACACAATGGATTTGCATTTCTCACAGCTGCCATTACTCCTGCATAAGCATGAATGAGCAGTAGTACAGCCTGGCTGCCACAAGGTGGAGGTAGAATATTTTTGTAGGAGTGATATTCAACAGTCAAACAGTTTAAGGAGCAGTTTCAGAGTCTGGCAAGAAGACACTCTCCCACTGGGCCTAATTCCAGGGACCAGACCTGTAAATGACAATGAACATAACAGAACTGACAGAAAGAGAGACAGTCACTTCAACAAACAGATACAGAGTAGGTCTTTGTATTAGTCTTTTTGTGGGTCGTCACAAATGAGGGAAGGTGGTTTGGCAGAGACAGAGACAGAGACAGCAGTGCTCGTAATATAGATGTAGACAGTGAGTGCAGAACAAAGTTCTATAGTTCTAAAAAAGCTTTTTTGGTACTATATACAGAACCTTTTTAAAGTTGCATATAAAACCCATATAAAACACATTCTCCATCTGTCTGAAGAACCACTGCACCAGGCAAAGCTTGCAAATGTTGTCCATGGTTCTGTGTATCTAGATGTAGGCAGTGACACTCTTAGAAATAGGGTTCTCTAGAACTAAAAAGGTTCTATGACAATAGTGGAACACTTTTTCGTACAAAACAAATTTAAAGGTACTTTATTCAGCCATACACAACATGTTCTCCATCAATATAAAGAACTAGTGCATGATGCAAATACCCTTTAAGTATATAAATGTCTTGGTTCTATACAGAACCACTGTTTTAGAAAATAACCCTAAAGAATCATCTTTTTCAGAGTGTAGGTGGATGTGGGCAGTGACTACAAAACAGTGTCATGTAGTACTAAAAAGTTCTATGACTACAGTTTTTGGTACTACATATAAAACTAAATAAAACACATAATCCAACAATCTGAAGAGCCGTTTAAGCATTAAACATCCTAAGAAAAAAGTTTCTTACTCTCTTACATTTCATTAACATTCGGTTATAATTCTGTGTTTCAACACATTCGTGTCAAGCAGCTAAATTTGGTAAGACAGAGAAAAATTCTACAGAACTTGGTCTAAAGATAATGACATTTGGTATTTCTTGAATGAAATGTAACCAGTTTGTTAGTGTATTGTTTCATTGCATGTAATATTTACATTTTCACTTAAATTTGGATGATCTTTAGTTACAAGTCAGTAATACCATCCCTGCAAACACACAACTCCTTCACAATGTTGACTAACGTCGCTACAACATTGTCAAAAGGTGGCACTGTTTACATTGTCTGAACAGGGTTTTCACTTATTAAGGAATGTTAATGTATGGTATTCTGAATACCTGTTGTATGAATACTATGACAGGGAGTTCCATGCACAACACAATGGAACTCATGAAGGTTTCTAGGAAATTATGACAACAATGTACTGACAACATTGACACACACACTGTCACAACCTCCTAGAAAGCTGTCAGATAATGTCACAACTTTCTGAGAATTACGTTTCCTGCTGTCACAGTATTGTGGGGCACCACAACAATAGGTTGTCACAATGTTGTCACAGCGTATCTTTAAAAGATTTGTTCTGAAGTAAAAAATTTTATATTTCTCGTATAGACATTCATTTTTTTATTGTATGTTGGTGATCTGTATTGCTTTGTTACTGTTTACAATTTAGGCTTGTTTTTACAAACTTTACAGCTGCTATGTTAATGTATACAGGTGGTAGCCATAAGTTCTAATGAAGATCTATATCATTGCTGTCCAAAGAAAAACATGTACCTCTATTTTTGTTGATTTATGATCATTTTTTTCAGATTTTTTCTATTTTCATCAGTTGAATGCAGCAGCTGCCGCCCACATTGTGTAAAAAATTCATGATGAATGGACCAATGCTTCAAAATAGCTTGGAAAAAGTTCTGGTTTCATGGACTTACATTGAAAGTAAAGTAAGTTTTTGCAGTCTCCAGTAAAGTTGGCACTTGTTTTTACTTGTTTTTCTTCGGGCAGGGACGATATTTTACTCAGTACTAGTTTTTTACTTAGAATTAGATTTTTTTCTTATTTTTCACTTGAGGCATTATTTCATGACAGCACTTTTACTGTGAGAGTACAAGTTTGGGCTACGCTCCTGTCCTCCGTAAATAACAGAAATCTCTGCTGTCCTTTACTTTCATTCCTGCATGATGTCATGTGCTGGTAATGGATGTAGCCTATGCGCTAACTCTAGGCCTCCTCCTCTGCTCCACTCAGCCCCCTTTACATTCCTCTCTCTCAGCCTGCCATGTCTTTGAGGACTCCAAAAAACGTGGGGGTGAGAATCGAGCAAAGAACCGAAGAGAAATGAAGGAGAGCAGAATGTAAAACTGTGGAGAAGTGGGAGCGAAGGGGAGTAGAAAAGAAAAACAGTGATTCTTGTGCTTGATTCAAGGTTTGGTCTTGTTTTATGGGGAATAAAGTGATTCAAAGCCAGAGAAGAATTCCTCCTGAACGTTCCGGGCTCTTCACAGCCAGTACTCTTCAATCGCACTGACTTAAAGTCATGACAGTGGGAGACGGTGCCGCTCAGAGCTGACCTGCGGCCAGTTTCGACCTTTGTTCAAGGCAGAGAACTGAGAACTGAAGCGCCTCACACAAATTTCCTCCCACAACCTCTTTAACCCATTAATGTCCAAATTTGTAGTTCTGCGTATATATACTCTGGGCTTACCTGAGCTTAAAGTATATGTTTTCAGTTTTTTTGTTATTTGTTTTCTTGCCAAATTGAATATATGTATTTTTTAGCTTTCAGTGGATCAGATCATAGTACATCTACTGGTTTGGTCTCATTGGTCTAATTTGTAGCAAAACATAAGAAAAATCCAAATCTGACTATGAATATAAGTATTAAACCTATATGTAATTAAACATAATATTCAAACAGGTACTGTTAGATGTTCATCTGGGGAGTAACTCAAATGTAATTAATAAGATAACACGTTTTATGGCTACCATATTACATTTAGTTGTTGGGCATTAATGGGTTAAACTCACTGCACACATGTTTCTGATAGAGCTCTGAACGTCACTCTGCTCAGCTCAGTCTCTCATTCAGAAAGAGAGAGAGGGAGAGAGAAAGGAAAAAAGTTTCCAGTGGAACTCTAAGCAGTTTATTTCCTCCGTGTCGTTCTCCAGGGTCCGCTTTAAAGGCTGCTCAATCACACTCTGCTGCTTTGCCTGCACTCTGAGAACACAAACGCACAAACGAATGATTTAATCCTCCTCCAGGTCCTCAAACCAATTCACATTTGACTCCCCTTCGCTTTGAGTTTCACAAACTCAGGCCTGGAGTTCTGGCAGGGTGGTAAGAGGATGATGTGATCCGTTGTTGTCACATTTCCATAAAGCATAAAGTCAGCTATCAGCATTTTGTGTTTTAGCCTAAAGGCCAATATGGAAGAGCTGGCACTGCGCCGTGCCATGATTACCTCTAAGTTCACTGACAGGAGGATGACAGATGTACGCATCGTACGCTCTTTTGTGGGGCTGTTATTGGAAATGCTTTGTTGTTGCAGCACAAGAAACTGAGCTGCAGCGAGCTGGGATGAAACTTTACACATGCAGGTGTTTGTCTGTTAAGACGTTAGGATGCAAAAAAAAAAGCAAATAAACACAATAAATAATAATAATAATACATCATAATAAATAAATGTTACTGTGTTCTAAAGAGCAATTGGCCTGTACACCTAATGATGCAATTATCTAATCAGCCAATTGTAGGGCAGCAGTGCAGAAAACCACACAGATACGGGCCAGCAGTTTCAGGTAATGTTCACATCAAACACTAGAGCTGGGGAAATTGTGATGGTTGGTGCCAAATAAACTGGTTTGAGTATTTCTATACTTGCTGATCTCCTGAGATGATCATACAGAGCAGTCTCTAGAGCTTACTAAAAGAAAAAACATTCAGTCAGCAGCAGTTTTTGTTGATAAGAGCCGTCAGTGATGAGTCTGATGTTAGTTCGATGTCTGACAGAAAGACTATGGTAACCACCCTGTACAACTGAAGTGAGCAGGAAACATCTCAGAAAGCACAACAACTCAAACTTTAAGGTGTGTGGGCTGCAAGTGGAGAGCACATTGTCAGGCAAAAGCAGGCAGCTGGGACTACAGTAAGCACAGGCTCACCAAAACTGTACAGTTACAAGCTAAAAAACATAGCCTGTTCCGATTAATCTCATTTTGGCTGAGGTACACAGGTGGCAATATGAATCCATTAACCCAATCTGCTTTGTGTCAACAGTCCAGGCTGATGGAGGTAGTGCAGTGGTGTGAGGAACGTTTTCATGACACAATTAGAGCCAATTAACATCCATTGATCCTCACTTGAATGCCACAGCTTGTTTTAGTAAAAAGCAAAGGTTGTTTCAAACTATACACATGATATTGAGAATAGTGGTCTTGAGTGGACTTCCTTGGCACCAAATCTGAATCCAATAGAACATGTTTAGGATCCACCTAGACTAGAATCTTATCTTGTGGAATCCATGCCATGAAGAACTGAGTCTGATTTGAAATCAAATGTATTTGATATTATGTTTATGTCTTGTCTATAGTATTTGCATTGGCGTACACAGAGGCACTATAACATTAAAACCACCTCCTTGTTTCTACACTCATTTTATCAGCTTCGCTTACTGTATATGCCCTCTTTGTTGTTCTGCCATTATAGGTTGTAGTCCTTTCTCTGCATTCTTCATTAGCCCCTTTCACCCTGTTCTTCAGTGGTCCCCCATAGAGCAGGTACTATTTGGGTGATGAATCATTCTCAGCATTGCAGTTACACAATAATTTGGTGATGTAATGCACCGGTATGAAAGGATCAGATACAGCAGTGATACAGGTCAATTACTAAATACTATTTGGGATAGCTGATAAATATTACAGCATCAAATGATGTAAGCTCAGCATGTATCCAGTATATGTCAAAAAGTATCTAGTTCCTCCTTCTAATTACTGAACTGAGCTACTTTACGGTTCTCCCATTGCTGACATAGACATTCTATTGCAAACACACCTTATCTAATCTCCAAAGAAATGTACTAAACCTAAGCATCTATCTGAGTTGTATGAAAGATATAAAGCCCCTCAGCATTCATCCATCATCAGTACCTGGCATCTAGTGGTAATTGTGGGACTGTCATAGTACATAAACATAAATATATGTATTTTTACAAATTACCCAGGAAACTACCTGAAGCCTTGTTTTATTTCTTCATTTTATCTAAACAAAAAATATGACATTGACATTGGTTCACAGTGAAACTCAACCAAAGCATTTTTTAATTATATTTATTTGAAATTAACTCACATTCTTCTGACTTTCCTAAATGACCATATTAAAAATGTTTGTGATGACCTGCATGCAGTTATGTACAAACAGTACATAACTCATCAGTGCTTCAAATGCTCCATTCATGGAATAGAAATCATGTCCCACTGGCAAATCTGTTGTGCTTATTCAGAACTAAAGCTCTGACTCCAGAAAACATGGAGAACACATTACAGCCAAGTTGTAGTTTTGCAAAACTAACTTCTCCTTCACTGCGCTGATGGCAAAGAGCTGAACTGCCAGTTGAGTGGGAGGAAGCATTCTTATAAAGACAGTTATGTAAAAGGAAGGTTTTGGGATGGTGGCCCAGATGCCCAATCAGATTTCAAGGAAGGCCTCTGCCACCTGGCCAGGCCAGTCCTCTGACATCGCCTCTGTTGATCTAACTAATACTCTCAAGGCTGAATGCAATTAAATCCTCACTGCAATCTTCCCACATTTAGTTTAAAGCCTTGCCAGATTAGTAGAGGCCTTTGCCACAGAGTTTGTCTCTGGGAACCCCCTTAAAGCCCCTGTGAGTTTACTTTATAATTAAGTTCCTCCTGGCACCAAATATACATGTACAAAGTACGAATGTCTTACCAAAGCCTGATTATCTGCTGTATTCCACCAGAATTGCTCTCCGTCAATGTAAAATGGCCTGTTGGAAAAGTTAGTCAGCTATGCAGTCCTCCATGTCTGTCTGCGTGTTGTGTACGCTTGGGATTCATTCACCAAGCTAATGTAATGCCAGCATTCCACGTGTGTGCATACCCTGGATGCTCAACCAGCAGTAAAGTGGATAAAAGCTTTACATTCTTTAAGATATCGTCACATAAAAACTGGATATGTTGTATAGCACGCCATGGGTACAGTGTTGTTGTTTACAAAACGATGTGGAGCTTCAGTACCTTCACTCAGAAGATTAGCATGCTAAACCCTTAGCCTGAAGGCTGGCGCTGAACCTTTGCTTCATCTCCTCTCAGATAAAGAACAGAACCTGCAGCTACAACGTAACTAGGTTTTCATCACAGTCTGTATTTTTGCTCATTGTTAATTCTGCTGCTAAGAAACAGACCAGTCTGGCACCAGTGTGGAGCTGGAATTTCTGAATGACATAAAACTCCTCATCAGTTGGCACTTACGGCTGTATGAACTTTACTGTATTTCACTTTTCATTGTTCCGGTGCTGCATGGAACTGGATTTGCAAAGGGGCACATACATTTTGAAGGAGGAACTCAGCAGATGGAACATCGATTCTAATTTTTCCATAAAAGTCAGTGATTGAGGGCGAATCAGCAATAGAGTCAGTGATGGAGTGCTGTGAGTCAGGCATGTTCCCTGGGATACAAAGATCACACCCAGACTGTTCTCTGAAAGGAAGGAAGAGTTTTATCATATTTGTATTTAGTTTTTTTTCATTTAAACATTGCTGCATATTCAACAACAAATATATGTTTTAAAACATAGTGGTTTCTATATTCTCGATTTTAAAAGAAATGTTGCGGGAGGTGTCTACAGACTTTTGGACATACAGTGTACCAACACAGTGCACCTATATAGCACACATACCTGACAAATGTTGCCAACTGGTGTATATCACCTGTATGTATAACTCTGTAAACAGCAGGGATTGCGTGTGTACTACATCAACGATGTCTGACATGTTGAGGTCTGCCGTGTTCAGACAGTGTCTTGTCTTCAGCACACTGCAGGCAAGTATCCTCAGTGCAGGTACTGTGAGCAGCTATCAGTGGAGCTACCACCACACGCCCAGCTGCCTGTGCCAGGATCTTAAACACAATGTAATCCTTCATGCTTAATTTCCTTTCATCCTCCATAAATCACCATTAGACCTGTGCGGACAGACAGAGAAGTGTAAACACCTGTTGTGGTGCGTGTCAGGATTCTAACGTGAGTGTCTGTGTGTGTGAGGATGAAGGCTAGGAAGAGTAGGTGGGGGCTGGGGTGTGAAATCAGAAGCAGGCCGCAGGCAGCTCTGTGAACAGCCTCAGCTGGAAAAGCTCTCCTGCAAAAAGTTACTCTTTCTCTGCAGAGTCGAGGGGATTGGCCCATCCTGCAGTCCAGAACTCGGTGGCTTACGCTTCTCTCACTTGGACACACATCTGTGAAGAAGCATACACATGTGCGCATACACACTCCAGCTGATCTAAACAGTATGTGCTTATCTGGCTGAATAAGACATCAGCTCTAGGTCATAACGGGCCTCAGTGTGTGTGTGTGTGTGTGTGTGTGTGTGCAAAGCTGGTTGGTAGAGCAGCACTTCTGAGATGTGAGCATGTTCAGCCCATATTAACACGACATGATTATGTTGGCAATACAAAACAATACATTCCATTCTGTGAAGTGATGCGCAGTGATACTGCAGTTTTATTGGTGTCAGCAGAAACTTGCTTTAAAAAAAGATCAGCACTTATTTTACCACATTTTTAAAACTATAAATACAAACATATACACATATTACATTTTCTAAATAAATGTAATATGTAAATGTAATAAATGTAAATGTGATGTTAAAATATGTTTTGCTGTTTGCTATCTACATTAGTCCATAGACAAAACATTCAAACACCTCCTTTTTCTACACTCACAGCTCATTTTGTTGGCTCCACTTACTATACAGGTGCATTTTGCAGTTCTACAATTACAGACTTTCCTCTGTATCATTTTTTAGCTCACTTTTTCAACCCTTACCATAACACCAACACAAAATCCACATCTAATTCTGAACCTAACCCTAACACCAACACAAAATCCACACCTACTCCTGAACCTAACCCTAACACCAACACAAAATCCACACCTACTCCTGAACCTAACCCTAACACCAACACAAATTCCACACCTACTCCTAACTCTAACCCTAACACAAACTCAAAACCTACATCTACCCCTAACCCTATCCCCAACACACAACCTACATCTACTCCTAACTTTAACCCTAACTCCAACTCAAAACCTACATCTACTCCGAACTCTAACCCTAACACAAACTCAAAACCTACATCTACTCCTGAACCTAACCCTAACACCAACACAAAATCCACACCTACTCCTGAACCTAACCCTAACACCAACACAAAACCTACATCTGCTCCTAACTCTGACTCTAACACAAACTCAAAACCTACATCTACTCTTAACTCTAACCCTAACACCAACTTAAAACCTACATCTACTCCTGAACCTAACCCTAACACCAACACAAAATCCCAACCTACTCCTGAACCCTAACCCTAACACCAACTCAAAACCTACATCTACCCCTAACCCTATCCCCAACACACAACCTACATCTACTCCTGAATCTAAACCTAACATCAAAACAAAACCTACATCTACTCCTAACTCTAACCCTAAAACCAAGACAAAACCTACATTTACTCCTAACTCTAACTCTAACACAAACTCAAAACCTACATCTACTCCTAACTCTAACCCTAACACACAACCTACATCTACCCCTAACTCTAACCCTAACACCAACTCAAAACCTACATCTACTCCTAACCCTATCCCCAACACACAACCTACATCTACTCCTGAATCTAACCCTAACATCAACACAAAACCTACATCTACTTCTAACTCTAACCCTAACACCAACTCAAAACCTACATCTACTCCTAACTCTAACCCTAACACCAACTCAACCCTACATCTACCCCTAACCCTAACCCCTATACACAACCTACATCTACCCCTAACCCTAACCCCAATACACAACCTACATCTACTCCTGAATCTAACCCTAACATCAACAAAAAAACCTACATCTACTCCTAACTCTAACCCTAACACCAACTCAAAACCTAAATCTAGTCCTAACTCAAACCCCAACACCAGCTCAAAACCTACATCTACTCCTAACTCTAACCCTAACACCAACTCAAAACCTACATCTACTCCTAACTCTAACCCTAACACCAACTCAAAACCTACATCCACTCCTAACTCTAACCCTAACACCAACTCAAAACCTACATCTACTCCTAAATCTAACCCTAACACCAACTCAAAACCTACATCCACTCCTAACTCTAACCCTAATACCAACTCAAAACCTACATCTACTCCTAACTCTAACCCTAACACCAACTCAAAACCTACATCTACTCATGAATGTAACCCTAACACTACCTCAAAACCTACATCTACTCCTAACTCTAACCCTAACACCAACTCAAAACCTACATCTACCCCTAACCCTATCCCCAACACACAACCTACATCTACTCCTGAATCTAACCCTAACATCAAAACAAAACCTACATCTACTCCTAACTCTAACCCTATCACCAAGACAAAACCTACATTTACTCCTAACTCTAACTCTAACACAAACACAGAAACCTACATCTAGCTCCTAACTCTAACCCTAACACACACCTACATCTACCCCTAACTCTAACCCTAACACCAACTCAAACCTACATCTACTCCTAACTCTAACCCTAACACACAACCTTACATCTACCCCTAACTCTAACCCAACACCAACTCAAAACCTACATCTACTCCTAACCCTATCCCCAGACACACAACCTACATCTACTCCTGAATCTAACTCTAACATCAACACAAAACCTACATCTACTTCTAACTCTAACCCTAACACTCAACTCAAAACTACATCTACTCCTAACTCTAACCCTAACACCAACTCAACCCTACATCTACCCCTACCCCTAACCCCAATACACAACCTACATCTACCCCTAACCCTAACCCCAATACACAACCTACATCTACTCCTGAATCTAACCCTAACATCAACAAAAAAACCTACATCTACTCCTAACTCTAACCCTAACACCAACTCAAAACCTAAATCTAGTCCTAACTCAAACCCCAACACCAGCTCAAAACCTGAATCTACTCCTAACTCTAACCCTAACACAACTCAAAACCTACATCGACTCCTAACTCTACCCTAACACCAACTCAAACCTACATCCACTCCTAACTCTAACCCTAACACCAACTCAAAACTACATCTACTCCTAAATCTACCCTAACACCACTCAAAACCTACTCCTAACCCTAACACAAACTCAAACCTACATCTACTCCTAACTCTAACCCTAACACCAACTCAAAACCTACATCTACTCATGAATGTAACCCTAACACTACCTCAAAACCTACATCTACTCCTAACTCTAACCCTAACACCAACTCAAAACCTACATCTACCCCTAACCCTATCCCCAACACACAACCTACATCTACTCATGAATCTAACCCTATCCCCAACACACAACCTACATCTACTCCTGAATCTAACCCTAACACAAACTCAAAACCTACATCTACTCCTAACTCTAACCCTAACCCAAACTCAAAACCTACATCTACCACTAACCCTATCCCTCAACACACAAGCTACATCTACTCCTGAATCTAACCCTAACATCAACACAAAACCTACATCTACTTCTAACTCTAACCCTAACACCAACTCAACCCTACATCTACCCCTAACCCCAATACACAACCTACATCTACTCCTGAATCTAACCCTAACATCAACACAAAACATACACCTACTCCTAACTCTAACCCTAACCCAAACTCAAAACCTAAATCTACTCCTAACTCTAACCCTAACACCAACTCAAAACCTACATCTACTATTAGCTCTAACCCTAACACCAACTCAAAACCTACATCTACTCCTAAATCTAAACCTAACACCAACTCAAAACCTAAATCTACTCCTAACTCTAACCCTAACTCCAACTTAAAACCTACATCTACTCCTAACTTTAACCCTAACACAAACTCAAAACCTACATCTACTCCTAACTCTAACCCTAACACCAACTCAAAACCGACATCTACTCCTAACTCTAACCCTAACACCAACTCAAAACCTAAATCTACTCCTAACGCTAACCCTAACACCAACTCAAAACCGACATCTACTCATGAATGTAACCCTAACACCAACTCAAAACCGACATCTACTCCTAACTCTAACCCTAACACCAACTCAAAACCGACATCTACTCCTAACTCTAACCCTAACACCAACTTAAAACCTACATCTACTCCTAACTCTAACCCTAACACCAACTTAAAACCTACATCTACCCCTAACCCTATCCCCAACACACAACCTACATCTACTCCTGAATCTAACCCTATCCCCAACACACGACCTACATCTACTCCTGAATCTAACCCTAATACCAACTCAAAACCTACATCTACTCCTAACTCTAACCCTATCCCCAACACACAACCTACATCTACTCCTAAATCTTACCCTAACACAAACTCAAAACCTACATCTACTCCTAACTCTAACCCTAACACCAACTCAAAACCTACATCTACTCCTAACTCTAACCCTAACACAAACTCAAAACCTACATCTACTCCTAACTCTAACCCTAACACCAACTCAAAACCTACATCTACTCATGAATGTAACCCTAACACCAACTCAAAACCTACATCTACCCCTAATTCTGACCCTAACCCCAACACACAACCTACATCTACTCCTAACTCTAACCCCAACACCAACTCAAAACCTACATCTACTCCTAAATCTAACTCTAACACAAACTCAAAACCTACATCTACTGCTAATCCTAACCCTAACACCAACACAAAACCTATATCTACTCCTAACTCTAACCCTAACATCAACTCAAAACCTAAATCTACCCCTAACCCTAACCCCAATACACAACCTACATCTACTCCTAACTCTAACCCTAACACCAACACAAAACCTACATCTACTCCTAACTCTAACCCTAACACCAACTCAAAACCTACATCTACTCCTAACTCTAACCCTAACACCAGCTCAAAACCTAAATCTACTACTAACTCTAACCCTAACACCAACTCAAAACCTACATCTACTCCTAACTCTAACCCTAACACAAACTCAAAACCTACATCTAGTCCTAACTTTAACCCTAACACCAGCTCAAAACCTACATCTACTCATAACTCTAACCCTAAAACCAACTCAAAACCTACATCTAGTCCTAACTCTAACCCTAACACCAGCTCAAAACCTACATCTACTCCTAACCCTAACCCTAACACAAACTCAAAACCTACATCTACTCCTAACTCTAACCCTAACACCAACACAAAACCTACATTTACTCCTAACTCTAACCCTAACACCAGCTCAAAACCTACATCTACCCCTAACCCTAACCCCAATACACAACCTACATCTACACCTAACCCTAACCCCAATACACAACCTACATCTACTCCTGAATCTAACCCTAACATCAACACAAAACCTACATCTACTCCTAACTCTAACCCTAACATCAACTCAAAACCTAAATCTACCCCTAACCCTAACCCCAATACACAACCTACATCTACTCCTAACTCTAACCCTAACACCAACACAAAACCTACATCTACCCCTAACTCTAACCCTAACACCAACTCAAAACCTACATCTACTCCTAACTCTAACCCTAACACCAGCTCAAAACCTAAATCTACTACTAACTCTAACCCTAACACCAACTCAAAACCTAGATCTACTCCTAACTCTAACCCTAACACAAACTCAAAACCTACATCTAGTCCTAACTTTAACCTTAACACCAGCTCAAAACCTACATCTACTCCTAACTCTAACCCTAACACCAACTCAAAACCTACATCTAGTCCTAACTCTAACCCTAACACCAGCTCAAAACCTACATCTACTCCTAACCCTAACCCTAACACAAACTCAAAACCTACATCTACTCCTAACTCTAACCCTAACACCAACACAAAACCTACATTTACTCCTAACTCTAACCCTAACACCAGCTCAAAACCTACATCTACCCCTAACCCTAACCCCAATACACAACCTACATCTACACCTAACCCTAACCCCAATACACAACCTACATCTACTCCTGAATCTAACCCTAACATCAACACAAAACCTACATCTACTCCTAACTCTAACCCTAACACCAACACAAAACCTACATTTACTCCTAACTCTAACCCTAACATCAACACAAAACCTACATCTACTCCTAACCCTAACACAAACTCAAAACCTACATCTACTCCTAACTCTAACCCTAACACCAACACAAAACCTACATTTACTCCTAACTCTAACCCTAACACCAGCTCAAAACCTACATCTACCCCTAACCCTAACCCCAATACACAACCTACATCTACTACTAACTCTAACCCTAACACCAACACAAAACCTACATCTACTCCTGAATCTAACCCTAACACCAACTCAAAACCTAAATCACTCCTAAACTCTAACCCTAACACCAACTCAACACCTAAATCTACTCCTAACTCTAACCCTAACACCTACCCAAAAACCTAGCATCTACTCCTAACTCTAACCCTAACACAAACACAAAACCTACATCTAGTCCTAGACTCTAGACCCTAACACCAACTTAAAACCTACATCTACCCCTAACCCTAACCCCAATACACAACCTACATCTTCCTCCTAACTCTAACCCTAACACCAACCCAAAACCTACATCTACTCCTGAATCTAACCCTAACACCAACTCAAAACCTAAAATCTACTTCCTACTCTAACCCTAACACACCAACTCAAACCTACATCTACTCCTAACTCTAACCCTAACACCAACTCAAACCTACATCTACTCCTAACTCAAACCCTAACACAAACTCAAAACCTACATCTACTCCTAACTCTAACCCTGAACACCAACTCAAAACCTACATCTACTCATGAATGTAACCCTAACACCAACTCAAAACCTACATCTACCCCTAATTCTGACCCTAACCCCAACACACAACCTACATCTACTCCTAACTCTAACCCCAACACCACTCAAAACCTACCATCTACTCCTAAATCTAACTCTAACACAAACTCAAAACCTACATCTACTGCTAATCCTAACCCTAACACCAACACAAAACCTATATCTGCTCCTAACTCTAACCCTAACATCAACTCAAAACCTAAATCTACCCCTAACCCTAACCCCAATACACAACCTACATCTACTCCTAACTCTAACCCTAACACCAACACAAAACCTACATCTACTCCTAACTCTAACCCTAACACCAACTCAAAACCTACATCTACTCCTAACTCTAACCCTATCCCCAACACACAACCTACATCTACTCCTAAATCTGACCCTAACACAAACTCAAAACCTACATCTACTCCTAACTCTAACCCTAACACAAACTCAAAACCTACATCTAGTCCTAACTTTAACCCTAACACCAGCTCAAAACCTACATCTACTCCTAACCCTAACCCTAACACAAACTCAAAACCTACATCTACTCCTAACTCTAACCCTAACACCAACACAAAACCTACATTTACTCCTAACTCTAACCCTAACACCAGCTCAAAACCTACATCTACCCCTAACCCTAACCCCAATACACAACCTACATCTACACCTAACCCTAACCCCAATACACAACCTACATCTACTCTGAATCTAACCCTAACATCAACACAAAACCTACATCTACTCCTAACTCTAACCCTAACACCAATACAAAACCTACATTTACTCCTAACTCTAACCCTAACATCAACACAAAACCTACATCTACTCCTAACCCTAACCCTAACACAAACTCAAAACCTACATCTACTCCTAACTCTAACCCTAACACCAACACAAAACCTACATTTACTCCTAACTCTAACCCTAACACCAGCTCAAAACCTACATCTACCCCTAACCCTAACCCCAATACACAACCTACATCTACTCCTAACTCTAACCCTAACACCAACACAAAACCTACATCTACTCCTGAATCTAACCCTAACACCAACTCAAAACCTAAATCTACTCCTAACTCTAACCCTAACACCAACTCAACACCTAAATCTACTCCTAACTCTAACCCTAACACCAACTCAAAACCTACATCTACTCCTAACTCTAACCCTAACACAAACTCAATACCTACATCTAGTCCTAACTCTAACCCTAACACCAACTTAAAACCTACATCTACCCCTAACCCTATCCCCAACACACAACCTACATCTATTCCTAACTCTAACCCTAACACCAACACAAAACCTACATGTACTCCTGAATCTAACCCTAACATCAACACAAAACGTACATCTACTCCTAACTCTAACCCTAACACCAACTCGAAACCTACATCTACTCCTAACTCTAACCCTAACACCAACTCAAAACCTGCATCTACTCCTAACTCTAACTCCAACACAAACTCAAAACCTACATGTAGTCCTAACTCTAACCCTAACACCAGCTCAAAACCTACATCTACTCCTAACTCTAACCCTAACACCAACTTTAAACCTACATCTACCGCTAACCCTATCCCCAACACACAACTTACATCTACTCCTAACTCTAACCCTAACACCAACTCAAAACCTAAATCTACTCCTAACTCTAACCCTAACACCAGCTCAAAACCTACATCTATTCCTAACTCTAACCCTAACACCAGCTCAAAACCTACATCTACTCCTAACTCTAACCCTAACTCATACTTAAAACCTACATCTACTCCTAACTCTAACCCTAACACCAACTCAAAACCTACATCTACTCCTAACTCTAACCCTAACACCAGCTCAAAACCTACATCTACTCCTAACTCTAACCCTAACTCCAACTTAAAACCTACATCTACTCCTAACTCTAACCCTAACACCAACTTAAAACCTACATCTACCCCTAACCCTATCCCCAACACACAACCTACATCTACTCCTAACTCTAACCCTAACACCAACTTAAAACCTACATCTACCCCTAACCCTATCCCCAACACACAACCTACATCTACTCCTAACTCTAACCCTAACACCAACTTAAAACCTACATCTACCCCTAACCCTATCCCCAACACACAACCTACATCTAGTCCTAACTCTAACCCTAACACCAGCTCAAAACCTACATCTACTCCTAACTCTAACCCTAACACCAACTTAAAACCTGCATCTACTCCTGACTCTAACCCTAACACCAACTCAAAACCTACATCTACTTCTAATCCTAATCCTATCCCCAACACACAACCTACATCTACTCCTAAACTCAGAGCAAAACATATACTTACTCTTAAACCTAACTCTAACCCTAACCTCAGAGTAAAACCTAAACCTATACATATTTATAAACTCAACACAAAACACCTACACCTATTCCTAAGCCTAACCCTGACATCAAGGCAAAATGTATACCTGTTCCTAACCTAACCTCAAGACAAAAATCTAACCTAAGATTTTGAACTCTTGAACCTAAGCCTAACTCCAATGATGTATCACCAGAAAGTTTGTTAATGATTTTTATTTCTGTAGATCATTTATAGAGGACAGTCCAAAAAAGTGTGACCAAACTCTGCATAACATTACATACCACTAAACATAAGTAAACATAGCGTAATAAACATGAACGTAAAAAGTTATTCATTTATTGGTTAGAATTCAGATAAGCTCAGGTTTGGCACCTGACTAAACTGGTGTCAGCACACTCCAGCCATTAAATGAACTTTTAAAATTCCATCAGCAGCACTTCTTATTTAATTTAATGAAGGATTAATTAGATAAACTAGGTATTAGATCATTTTTAGGAGCTGAAAAGTAATTGGAAAAACGAACGTAATCATAAATTAAATAGTCGTTTTGGATACACGGTTGCAAATCCTTTGCAGCCAAAGACTGCCTGAAGTCTGGAACTCATAGACAACAGCAGACGCTGGGTTTCTTCCCTGATGATGCTCTGTGAGACCTTTACTACAGCTGTCTTAAATTACTGCTTGTTTTTGGGGTATTTTGCCTTCGGAAGGGAAAGGCATGCAGAACTGGACAGAAGTCAGGTGATTGATTTGGTTATTGATTTGGTTCCACTTAAAATGTTTTAAAAGCCTTCAAAAAATTGTTTTCACAGTATGCCTCAGGTATCTGTCCATTTGTAGTTGTATTACTGTTAATTAGCATTAGGCTGAATCTAATACTGCTAATATCCTGCTCTCTCTGTCAGCAATCACTGTTCCACTGGCAGCAATACTAAATGTCTATACCATAACACTACCTTTACCATGTTTGACAAATGCCATGGTGCCATGCCTTAGATCATAAGAACTTCCTTCCTTTCTTCATACCCTTCCCATCAATCTGTCCAAAAGATGTCGTTCCAGAACTGTACAGGCTTGTTTATGCTGTTTTTAACTCTAATCTGTTCTTCCTGTTTGGTGAACACTTATATTAACTCCAGTGAAGTCTCTTGATCATTGACAGAAACGTCTACCTCCTGTTGTGAAGGGTTTTTCTTCACCAGGGAAAAGAATTCTCCTGTCATCCACCACAGTTGTTTTCTATGGTCTTTTAGGCCTTTAGATTTCTCTAAGCTCGCTGGTCACATCTTTCTTTTAAAAATTGTGCTTAGCAGTTGATCTGGCCTAACTAATGTTTTTGCTGTGTCTGTGATGAGTTTATTTAGATTTTTCAGCCTAATGACGGCCTGCTTTGGACTTATTAAAACTTTGGACATAGCCTATTCCACAGCAACAGATTCCAGTTGCAAATGGCATGTTTAAAAAATCAACACTAGACCTTTTATCTGCTTACTTGTAAGATAAACTATGAGGGAATAATGAGCAAATAATGAGGAACATCATGGAACAGCTAAGCAGACAATTGTCCAGTTACTTTGGAACTCCTAACTGTAGGCCCGTCAGATTCGAACGCTGAGTTTGACACAGTGCTAACACTAGCTTGATTACACAACAAAAACGCCACACTTGATCCGAACAGTGTGATGTTTCACATGGACACAAAATAAATCATTTAAAGCGTGTACTGTGGTCTATTTCTGAGACCCTGTGTGCAGCAGTCTCTGGTTAGCCTGAATGAGATGTTTGCTGATGTTCAGAGCTTCAGTCAATACCGGCTCTTACAGCCTGTACAATGGAGTGGATATATGTGTGCATGCAAAGCTCTGTTTGACGCATGCAAACTTTTCTAAATGAGTTTGTGTACTATGTATAACAGTTTGTGTGGGTATGTGTGTGTGTGTTATGGCCCGCGGGCTTCTTTAGCTGACCTCTGTGAAAGCGAGCCTCATGACAGAAGGTTTGGCATTGTGTGTGTGCCTGCACTGCTGTGGAGCCAGTCCGTCTGCCGGCCGCCAGCTTTGCTTGCTTATAACTGCTGAGAACATCCGATCCCCTTGGGGAGGCCAGAGAGAGAGAGAGAGAGAGAGAGAGAGAGAGAGAGAGAGAGAGAGAGAGAGAGAGAGAGAGAGAGAGAGAGAGAGAGAGAGAGAGAGAGAGAGAGAGAGAGAGAGAGAGAGAGAGAGAGAGAATAGGAGGAAGAGAAAGCAGGGGAGAGAGAGACAGAGAGAGAATGGAATAGAGATGATGGATAGAGAGTAAGAGAGAGAGAACAGGGAATAGAAAGAGTGCCATGGAGAGAGAATGAGAGAGAGAGTTGGACAGAGAAAAGATGGAAAGAGAGAAATAACGCAGGGTTGAGTGAGAGCTGGGAAGAAAGAGAAAAGAAAGAGAGAGTGGGATAAAAAAAGATGAAAAGAAAGAGAGAGAGAGGGAAAGAGAACAAAGGACTGAGGTAGAAGATTAAGGGAGAGAGAGAGAATGAAGAGGGTAAGAGAGAATGATAGAGAGCTACAGAAACACAGAGAGAGGAAGAGAGAGAGAGAGAGAGAGAGAGAGAGAGAGAGAGAGAGAATCTGCGTGTGTGTATGAGGGGCAGGAAAGGATGTACAGAGATAGAGAGAGAGAGAGAGAGAGAGAGGGAGAGAGAGAGAGAGAGAGAGGGAGAGAGAGAGAGAGAGAGAGAGAGAGAGAAATTTGGGCCAAAAGCTACTGAGAAACTAGAGACGTTTGTAAAACTAGAAAAAAACAGAATCCTTCGTAAGAAACAGCTTTACTTTTTCGTTTCTTGTCGTTTTGCCTGTTGTCATTACACGCAGAGTTGAACAGTTCAACCTTTTGAACAAACAGGTAATTCAAGCGAAAGCTAATCAGGTTTCTTCCCCCCGGCCTGAAGCCTCTTACAGTCACGTCCTCCTCTGTTAGCTTTAAGTGCTCTTGCCTGGAGGCAGTCCTCTAGACTCTGCTGGAAATGGGAACCTCTCAGCTCATTGTGTTTTTTCAGCATAGAACTTGTCATCAGTCTGAGGGTCCTCTCTGCCAGCCCGCTTCACTTACACAGCTTCATCTATCACAGGACAGACGCGAGAGAGTAGCCCCTGCGCTCTGACAGGAATGAATGCTCTACGAAAGCTCTAATTGTGTCCAGACGGCCACAGCGTGCTAGAGGCCCGGTGTGTTTAGTCCCGCTCGTCTGTGTCTAAGGCGTCTTCAGGACAGTAAAACACAGCCCAATGACCTACGAACTCTTGTTTGTGTCAGTCTTTAATCAGCCAACTGATAAAACCTTCTGTTGATGCTACAAATGAGTGTTAATGTAGAAGAATGGATTATAAAATATAAATTATAAAAATCTTGTTTTGGCCCTATACTCTAACTGGCTGGGCCTTGTTCTAAGCAGACGTTAATACTCTGTAAACACACCTATGATTTCCTATGACAGCAGTTTAATTCTATATAGTTGCTGTTGCTTGCATGCTAAGCGTGTTGATAGACAAATGAGCATGCATAGAAGTAAATGGCCCAAAACACTGCTGATAGCTAACAGGCTAACAGGCTCCTCCTTTAATATTTACTGAGGGATTCACAGTAAAACATACAAAGTAAAGAATGTCTGTGTTTTTGTTAGATCTGTCAATAGTAGCATTAAACTCAATGTGAGAAAATGAATGAGTGACACACACACAGAAAATAGCATTCATTAAAGCACTATGATCATATCCAACGATCTTAATACAATAAAGCAGTAAGTCACTGTAGGCTATATGTTACAGTGATTTTAACATGGGTTTAAACCACATGCTTAACCTGTGATGAAAACTCTCTAAATTACGACCGCTTGTGTTTTATTTTATTTATTTTTAGTCACATTTTACAGAAAGCTGCTATGCCTATATTCCAGTTTAATAAATCAACATTCTTTCTATTTTTGCTAATGTGTTTATCATTTTTTTTTATTTACACAAATGGAGAAGGTGAGAAGGATACATGAACCACAATTTCAAAGAATTTTGTTAGTCCTGTTTTACCTGTATTTAAATAAATACATCTTAATGGCATGAAATATAATGTAGTTCTATCTTGGGGCCTGTTGTTTGTAAATGCACACTCATTCTGTAATTCTGAACAAAAGACATAGAATTTATACAATTCAGTACACAATTCTAGAGAATGGCTGCTGATATTTACAGCAAAACAAATACATCCCTCCCAGAAATTCATTCCCAAAGCATTTCCAAGGCAAATTACACGGGGCTGGAAACTTGTTTTATTTTGGACCTTCAGGGCCATAAAACCCTTCGCAAACGTGAACAATATCATGTTATAAAATTACAGTGAACATCAACACAGGAATCAGTTTAACTAATGTTAGCAAGGTTGTGGGATAGCTAACTGTCGCTACAGTTGGTGCTTTGTATCATGCCTCACAACTCTCAAGGTCAGCTTCTTTTCCACCTGGTACAGCAGTTACACTCAGGCACCCCCCTGACTTATTGGCTGGAAGAGTGTTGTATGGCTTGAGATCAGCCACTTTGTTTGCTTTCTATTTACAGATCGAGGGCTGGATGTTGCTACAATTGCTGAATTTGACAAAAAGTGCATTGGCTTGAAATTGTACACTGTGCTTTTAAAACTAGAAACCGAATTAAAATCAGAATTAGAATCAGATTTTTGGCCAATTATGATGACGCAAGCAATGAATTTGAATTGTATCTCTCTAGCATTAAGTTTAAAATATCAAAAAAAACGTAAGCAAGTAATGCAGTTGAGATGAAGAATCGAGGAAAGGCCTAGTTATTTAACTGGTGTCTTTGGCTCACAAATGATTATTGAGTGTTGTAAAAAGACAAGGTGCTATAGCAAAGTTCCAAAAAGTTTTTCAAATTTGAAAAACAATTACATTCATGAAGTAAAATATCAAACATGATCATTTTGTACTCTTTTAAATGTTATAAAGGTCCAATTTAAATATGCCATTCTCATACTGTCCACTGAATGTAAGTGTACTTTGTATTTAACTGTGTAAATAATTATGCAATTGTGTGTTACTTTTAAATAGCAACAAAATCAGATTAGAAACTTTAAATCTCACTTTAAAAAAGATAAAACTAAAAACACACACTGTAATAGACAGGTGTGAAAGAGAGCTTTCATAGCACGAAAAAAGTGGGCAGAAGTGAAAATAACTAAAGCAGTAAATATGGATGATTCTTTGTTTATACTGCACAACCATGGGAGGTGCTGTTTTTTTTTTAGCCATATACGCTTGAAATAGTAAGGGCTGGCTCAGGGAGAATGCTGTAAGGGGGCTATACTGGGGAGTGGTGCTAATGAAAGGAAAATACACACACACCCTCAGACACACGGGGTAAGAACATTAGTTCGGATGATCCTCTTCCAAGGAGCCAATGTGGGGACAGAGAGTTTCAATGACAGTGGCAGCGACCTCTTCCATGAGCGCATGGAAAACACTCTTGCCAAAAGTGCAGAGCGTGATATTATCTGAAGCGAGCAAAGAACAAGGAATGAGAGAGCAAGGGGAGACATAAAGGAAGAGCAGAAAGAGAAGGGTAAAGAGAAAAGAGAGAGTGGACGGAGAGAGGATAGCGGGGTCAGATGTATTAGCGAGGGACAACATGACCTCACGTGAACTCAGCCTTGAAGCGACAAACAGGCCTTGGGCACCGTAGCTTTTTTCAGTCTGTGTTTGTTTTGATATAGAGCTGTGTGACTGCTATTTTTGGAGAGGAAAAAAGAAAACAGAGAAATACAGTTGAGAAGAGTTTGTTTCTGGGTGAATTAACTGAGAAACTCTTGCACAAAGTCATGCAGGAGACATGAGTAACCAAACGTGAAAACACCAGTTTCTTGTGAAACATTTGGACTTGCTGCAAAAATTGTGCCATGAATGCTTTTCTGATGAATGAAATTATAGCTGGAGTGGCTGTATGTCATGCTTAGTTGGACAGGGACTGGAGGCTGTTGGGACTGGCAGTATGCTTTCAATCTAACAGCATCACGGTGGCAAACTTACAACAAGGTATTTTGCATGAAATGGCCAGCATGAACATCATAAGTCGTTGGTGTAGCTTTTCTTACAACCTCTTTTGTATACTGTGGGGCTTTTTAGCTTATTATTGTTCAATATAATCATCATGCTTGTTGTGTTGAAACATTTTCAGGTATTCTTGCACTAATGGAAGCTATGACCATTCATTCCATTCATTCATTCATTCATTACTCTTAGGCCATCTCTGCCCTACACCTGGCTCTCTTCTGCTGCTTTCAGGTGCCGATGTTAAGCATTATTGGCCATGTTTTAACTAACTAGAGATGCATCATTGCTCTGCTTCATGGTGGCGCTTGAGCAAACTGGTTCACCCAGTTAGTCCTTTATAGCCTTGCAACTGTAACTAAGGCCAGGATTCCTCGTAGTATGTCGTTATGTCGTAGAATATTTAAAAATCTGAAAATGTGCCCAAGAGACTGATGAAAAGAGTGAACTGTTTTGAGAGTAGGAGATGTATACGATATACACCGCATTACCAAACTACAAAAGAACGTTTCCAGAAAAACTGTTAGACCAGACATTGTATTTCTGTTGAAGCCAGCATCAGCACCACTATGACAAGTGAGTTAGCAACTGTCCGCCAACATGGGACCCCTGAATACCAGGAGATATTTCTCACAATGCCATCACTCTTAGTATGAGTTCCAATGAGATTGCTTTTGCTTGTAATCATTCTTTCAAACGCCTAGTACATTCAGGATATCCTGATTCTAATACACCTGATTCACCTCGTCAGCTTTTTCTTAAGCCCTCGATAAGTTGAAGAAGGTGAGTTAGAGCAAGAACAACATTAACCTGTGCCAACAAAAGCACACCTGGGGCATCAGTTGGCATACAACCAGAAGTGTTTAGACTAGTCTAAAGCCATTCTCAAGTATTGATATTTAAAAAAAAATTAATAAAAAGTAAAAGTATCCTTCTGAATGTCTCACATTGCAAGATCAGAACTGACTGTGGTGAAGACCTGTGAAGTCATGACATCGTTGTATAGTTGGCATCATGTCCATATCAGGATCTCCAGATCTGAGCTGGTGGTCTCCAAGACAGAAGTGAATAACATTCTGTGGTAAACTAAAATACCCCAAAGCCCAAACGTTTTGTTCTGTGTACACCTCGACTGTATTACTGTATCATCCAGATGTAGCACCAGTGCAGTTTCTCATAATTCTCATAATCTGCCAGGGTTGCCAGCTACACTCTGAAACACTTCTCATCCTCTGTACTAACCCAAACCAGAACCAACTCTGTCTCTGTACTAACCCAAACCAGAACCAACTCTGTCTCTGTACTAACACAAACCAGAACCAACTCTGTCTCTGTACTAACACAAACCAGAACTAACTCTGTCTCTGTACTAACCCAAACCAGAACTAACTCTCTCTCTGTACTAACCTAAACCAGAACTAACTCTGTCTCTGTACTAACCCAAACCAGAACTAACTCTGTCTCTGTACTAACCCAAACCAGAACTAACTCGGTCTCTGTACTAACCCAAACCAGAACTAATTCTCTCTCTGTACTAACCCAAACCAGAACTAACTCGGTCTCTGTACTAACCCAAACCATAACTAACTCTGTCTCTGTACTAACCCAAACCAGAACTAACTCTATCTCTGTACTAACCCAAACCAGAACTAACTCTGTCTCTGTACTAACCCAAACCAGAACTAACTCTGTCTCTGTACTAACACAAACCTGAACTAACTCTGTCTCTGTACTAACACAAACCAGAACTAACTCTGTCTCTGTACTAACCCAAACCAGAACTAACTCTGTCTCTGTACTAACACAAACCTGAACTAACTCTGTCTCTGTACTAACACAAACCAGAACTAACTCTGCCTCTGTACTAACACAAACCAGAACCAACACTGTCTCTGTACTAACACAAACCTGAACTAACTCTGTCTCTGTACTAACACAAACCAGAACCAACACTGTCTCTGTACTAACACAAACCTGAACTAACTCTGTCTCTGTACTAACACAAACCAGAACCAACACTGTCTCTGTACTAACACAAACCTGAACTAACTCTGTCTCTGTACTAACACAAACCAGAACCAACACTGTCTCTGTACTAACACAAACCTGAACTAACTCTGGCTCTGTACTAACACAAACCAGAACCAACACTGTCTCTGTACTAACACAAACCTGAACTAACTCTGTCTCTATACTAACCCAAACCAGAACCAACTCTGTCTCTGTACTAACACAAACTAGAACCAAGTCTGTCTCTGTACTAACCCAAACCAGAACCAACTGTCCCGCCGAATACTGTTAAAAGACTGACCACCTGGGCCCCCCGTCACCTGGCACCAACCAGTTCTTCTCTCCATTCGTGCCATTTGCTACATCCTTGACTGCATCACTGTATCATCCACCTGAAGTAGCACCTGTGCAATTTCTAAAGCTTTTCCGTTCAGACTCAGCTTTAGTTTAATAAACTGTAACTACTGTTCAACCAGAGGAGGATGAGTCTCTGCTTGTGAGTCTGGTTCCTCCCAAGGTTTCTTTCTCCAGTTGAGGGAGTTGTTCTTGCCACTGTCACCTCTGGCTTGCTCACAGGGGATAAAGTGTGGTGACTTCATGTTTTCATGCTTTTAAACTCCTGTAAAGCTGCTTTGTGACAACATTGTTGTAAAAAGCGATATACAAAAAATAAATCAAATAAAAAATAAAGAAATACAATTTCCAACGCGTACTGGATTGCGTGGGTTGTGATGAGGTTTCCAGTTAACATCATACAGCAGTGTTAGCTTGCAGTAGTTCTTAGTAGTAGTTCTATTTCAAGTTCCTTAATGACCCAGCAACATTCGTGGGAACATTTCCGTAAAGCAATATGTATCTTAATTTACCATCCATTTTCCAAAACTCCATTTACTTTAGTCTGAAAGTTCCCAATACAGGCACAATACAGAAAGACATGACTTCAGAAGTATATTATTGAAAATTCTTTGTAAAATCTCAATGTATAATTAATCACTGCATGCAGCTCCACCCTGAGACCAACATCCACTTCACCATTCATGCACTGCCTCTTAACTCCTCTGGTTTGATTTTCTTACATCATCCTGATTAAGACATGTTCATCAACTGCTGCTTTGCAACTAATGGGGAGGCTCTGGGTGTTAATCCAACACTGGCACCCCAGTTGATCCACTCATACACTGAACCCTGACCCTTTGGCCCTGCTCTCCTACCACAGCGTGTTCTGGGAATGGCTCCCCTTCAGCTGTGCGAGCGAGATGTCGAAGATCCGTATTGGCGGCACTTCAAAGCTCTCAGCTGTTCACCTCGTACATCATCACTGCGCTCCGTCAATGCACTTTATCAGCGCCGCTGAAAATATTTCATTTGCAACTTTCAGAGTGAGAAGCTCCTTGAGTGATGCAAGCCCATATTTCTGCATTCTATCATGACGTTTATTATGAAAGCTGTCAAAGCTAAAGCCCCGTTCCCAAGACTGGAGATGGAGGTGATGAGATATCAGATAAGCTTTTGGGTGCTACTCAACAAGTTCTTTCACTTTACATAAATCTTGCTCATAGGAATGAAGAAAATCGTCTGCAAACTTGCTTTTGAATTAGTACCTGTGGCATGATAACTAGTTGTTAGTTTCACATTATGTATAGAACATGCTAAGAATGTAACAGCCTCATATTGCACAAATCAGCATGTTAACTATAGTTCTTGTGGTTGATTTTCTAAGTGGCAATTAGTGAACACATCTTCTAAAGAGACTTCTGCACATTGTAATGAACAATTACTGTTTATCTGCCATATTTAACATATTTAACTGCCTTTCTAAAAACATTCCATATTATATTTTCCTCCAGTTAAATGAATGTAGCAGATAAATGGAAAACGTGCACTCAAAATAGCACAAAAACACCTTCACTTCGTTCCCTGTAGAGGATGTTTTAACCTATCTTCACCTAGAAAATTTACATGTGATTTGAATAAAAGTGTTCATATGTGTGAGCCCCCTGATATTCTTTGGCTGGCTACTCCAGCAGTGGCTGACTTCTAACTTAAGGGTCATAGTGATGCTGAGTCTATTGCAACAGAATGTTTGGTTTCTTTTAGCAATGCGGCCTTTCACACATTAACTGAGTTCCTACGCATCTTGTCTTTAGTCTATTTTCTCGATATAGACGGTATAACATTATAATAAGCTTATTTTTAGGAACACTCAGTGTTTAGTATTTTATTTTGGGTACCAAACAAGGTTAGTTAGGGGGTCTTTGGTTGCTAGTTACTAATTGCTGCTGATATCTTCAAAATTGTTACTTCATAGGAGAAGGAAAACATTCTTGTTTTGTAATATATGTTAATGTAACAGGTTTTTATCAGCAATTAGTAATTTCATATTGGTAATTTGCCGTGAAATATAAACGTCACTGTGTAAATATCACACAAAGGTAAAAGCAAGCCGCCATTGTCAAACATCAAAAATAGTTTTTGACAGTGACGTTCTGTTAGTGCTATAGTGGGAGGATTAAATCGGCTGAACATAAGAGGCTATGAAAACAACACCCTACTTTCTGTAAAATAAGATTATGTTTTGGGCAATACCTGCAGAACTACGCATCTCAGTTCAGAGCTGTATTTAATTGTGCTGTTAAATTGTTTTGATGTGTTAAGAAAAGAAAAGAAAAGACCACCTGTTGAGCGTTAGTACGCGTGTATGTGTTATTTTTAATGGCTTGGATTACTTTTACTTTAGAAATAGTGTCTTGTACCACTACACCCACAGGCTGTTTGCAACTGTCTGAGAGTAAAGTGCCAGACTTTTATCACTGATAATAAATAATACGAAGCACTAAAGAGAAGCCAGCGTTCTAAACACGGTGCTGGGGTGGAAGGCAAGCTTTCATTTTCTGTTATGGTTTTCAATCAGTCAGTGTCTTTACCACACAGATGCCACCCAGTCTACAGGCAGATCCCCTACAAAAGATGTGTCTTTCAATCACTTTGTGCCTTTGACAACTTCAAGCCCAGATGTGTTGCTCCGCTGTTGTTCAAAGTAAGGTTTTCAGTCTTTTAATCAGCTAGTAAGCTTTTCATCTGAGATGTGGCTCCAACCACCAGAAAAAAAAGCCTTCTGCCCTTCATCAAAACAGCCTTCTGGAAAGTAGTGCTATTTTGCAGCTATTAGAAGCCATGATCTTGAAAATGACAAAGTGGCGGACTGGTTCCACTCAGAAAGGGCACCTTTGTTAGCCCGCTGTTGTCTGGCCAGACGAGGTGAAATTAAGTTATTCAGTTTCAAACCTGTGCCCCAAGCAGACAGAGAGAGAGAGAGAGAGAGAAATCTCTTTTGTACGCCACAGACGAGTCTCTCTCCATCCTGCCCCCCCCCCCACCCACTTTTTCCCCCTTACATCTTCCTTTTTCGCTGAACAAGGGTTGACAAGTTCTTGTCGTTCCTGGCTGGTTCTAGAAAGATCCAACAAAAGCCCCCTTGTTCCTGACTTACCCCTGTCAGACAGTGCACTTTGATATTAAAAACTCTGGAGTGAGGGAGGGTGAGAGAGAGAGACGGAGCGCGAGGGAGGGGGCGAGGGAGGGAGCGAAAAGATGAAAAGGATGAAAACAAACTCCTACTGTCTCCTAAGCCCGTGTCTGTAGGTGTAACCCCATAATGGACTCACAAATATTTGTCCAGTCAAAACAAAATAAAAACGGCTCTTTGACACGTTATATAGTGGGCTTAGTCAGTTGCAACCTGTGCGCCTCTAGCTTGTCTCCTCATAACAAACACCGCCGCCTACACTCGTTTGGTGTTAACAGTGATGGCATTGACACCTACAGTCCCGCTTTTCTAACAGAAAGTCTGAACTGCCATTTTACTCCTGCCTGTAGCCAGAGCTGAATATTCCACCCGACACTGTAAGTCTACCTCTCCAGCTGAGATGCTTAAAATCCCGTGAAAAAAAAACCAGATGTGCTGCCGCAGCCAGACACTGCGGCTTAAAGAGTGCCAACAAAGAGGGTACAGCCCACAACATGCCAGACTAAACTCATTAGCAGCTGGAGACTTACACTGTCCCTGTGCAGGCCTTGAACTTCAGTCAGTGCTGTGTAGCACATGCATAATGCTAGTTCATAAATAATTTCAGAAAGAAGAAACATTTTTGTAGCTTAAGTTATATTGCACAGTGACTTAGAACCCCTGTTGAATGGAAATCAACCACCCACAATAAATCTGTTAACTAGAACAGAATGGTTAACTCTGTGTGAAATGCTGTGACTCTGTGTTGAGCTGCTAGGGAGTAATGTTGAGTGAAACATGTTGAGTGAAAATGGAGAGAATCAACTAATGACCCCTGCAAACAATTATGGTCAGCTCTTACCCTTTGGGAGCTGCAACAAGACTTTTTTGGGGGCCTCACATTTTGTTAGTTTGCTATCCACAGCGCCCGGTTAGCAGTTAGGGGTTGGGTGTCTTGCTCAAGGGTACTTCAGTCGTGTCCTGTTGGTCAAGGGGATTGAACTAATGACCTGTATTCATATTTAAATAGCATGATTGCTTCCTGATTGGCAGCTCCTTTGGTGAGATCATCTGTTTGTGATAATTGCCACACACACCAGTGTTAATCACGGCCTGAGTATCTTAACCTGAATTGGCAGAGAAAGGTGTTAACCGCAGTAACTTGGTTTTGTGATGATAAAGCTGAAAGCCTTTCTGAGTTGAACCTGACTGAGTAGTTCAACTACTAGCTAAAACAGTTGGTATGACAAAAAGACAGCAACAGAAAAGCTCTAGCTCTAGATGTGTACGTTCTTTTGACAGATGATAAACCAGTTGCTTTTCCCCCTCACTCAAGCATCTAAGACGACATAATGGTACAGTGGTAACCTAGAAGTTGTTAGGGACCCCCTGGTGGGCATGGTCCCTAGGCAGCTAATCTAATGTTACATATTAGAGCCAACACTGCAGACAATCGTAATCCTGATATGAAAAAAAACATGAACATGCAATAAGAAAATTCAACATGAAAAAAACACTTTCATAATGCTTGACATACTTGCCCATGTCAAAAAATTCATTTAGGTTTTGTAAATTATACATATCTACATTGACATGTATTTCAAGTTACACAATTGTTTAACCGAGAAGCCAAAAGCAAGTAAACTGAAAGTACAAATTGTGTTGATGTGCTATTTTATTTCAGAATGACATTATTAGCTGCCAAAGCCTGTGGGCATGGATGCGTTCCTAAAAGCCACCCTTGTTATGTCTAAACTGAAAACAAGGGGCCAATTAAAGGACTCAACATTTCTCTTCTCTGTACAAAACTTCAGCCTCTTATATTAACCATAGCCTACAGAATCTGTAGTGGCTCTGTGGCTTTAGTGTAAATGCCTGGCCTGTTCTGTGGCAGAGGACACAGGCTACACAATTTGCTAGCAGCAACAGCAAGCCTCGGCACGCCAGCCTTTCCAGAAGAATGCAGAAGCAAGTGTAATGAGCCTGAGATTTCTTTTGCTTTCTTTCTTCTTCTTCTTTTTATTTTTTTTCTCTTCCACCTCCTGTCTCTCTTCTCCTGTTCCAAGGCACCTGCTATTACACTGATTCGGAGAGCCCTCTGGGCAGCTATTACGCCATTTATATTAAATCTGGATTGCTTAATTTTGTTCATACAAGCAGAAGACGACAGACGATTGAAGGGGAATGCCGACAGTGGGCTGTAGAAAAAAGGAAAAAGCTAAAGTAATAGGCCTAAAGAAAATGGGCTAAATGAAAAAAAGGATCAGCTTAAAAAAAGAGCACTGAAAATGGGCTAAATTGAAATGATTAGGGTGGGGGGTGGTAGCCTATTAAATTTCTGAACATCTAGCCTATATCACTGTCATTTTAACATTTGAATTTAATGATTCTTAGCTGTCTATATAGACTACACTGCATAGCTCGCTCCTATTTGCTGTTCTTTTACCTATAATGAGACAAACCTCCTACTTTGTCTGAATATGGTGAGAAAAGTAAACAAGGCCTCTCCCGTAGCCTCCGGCTCATTCCTAATGCGGACTCTGGGTCTTGTTAATGACTGTTTGAACATTGTCATAGCTGCCAGACTGCCGCCACTCATACCTGCAACCACAGGAAGGCTCATCAATCACTGTTTCTGTGAGAACCAGGAAGAGTATGCAGATGTAACCAGACTAAAGTGCAGTTAAGAAGTTTTTTTCTCTTAGTTTATTTTTCCCAACATAGAAGTGTATTAGGTCCAAAGTTGGGTAGCTACATTTACTCAGGTCAATGCATTTAAGTATAATGTTGATGGATTTGTTTTCTTTGTAGTCTTAATATTTTTAATTCCAAGTTTATTAGAGAGCAAAGGGATCTAGTTTTTACTTACTCAGCCTTTCGCATTTAGTTACTAATTGATTTTTTGTCTTTAATTTCATTTTGTTTTTTGTTGCTTTATGTTTGCCTCTCACTTTGGAGTTTCAGCATTTTATTTATACCTAAATAACAAGTGCAATAAAGCCATAAACACTTCAGTTTCTGTGCTGATAGATGCTGGATTTACTAAGATGTTCTACTGCAGTTCTATAAATTATTTAGTACTTTAGTTTTTTTATACTTTCTGTACTTTGTTTGTACTACTCAAGTTGCTTAATACAAATGTTTATTTATACAAAGTTTTTATACAATTTTACTTGTGTCAGTATTTTACTCAAGTAGTAAAACCTTTACCTGAGTGTGGATTTAGGCTACTCTACGTGATTTAGGCTACTCTACCACCCCTGATCACGTCATGACCAGTATAATGTCTTATCTGATCCTCTTCAGCACTGTTCAAATGCACAGGTGTAACAGCACAATGGAAAATGGACAGTGGGCCCACCTGGTGGACCTCCAGTGAGTGACTAAGTAAACACAGTGGTAAACCCCAAAAAAATCTATGTGATCAGGCTTTGTGTTGGTTTTGGATACTCAGTCATCATGGAATGGACCAGATGGAAACACTTTCTGGCTTTCACCAGGCCCAGCAACGACCTGGAATATATTCCTCCAATAAGCAGCTTTTACTACCTCAAGGCTAACATCAGGCTGAATCCTGATCACAAACTCCAGATGCTACAGACGTTTATGTCGAGTCATTATCTTGCTGCAGGATTTTAAGACAATGTAGCTTTTAGCCAATGGCTGTCGTATCCAGTGTTGTAACTACTGGTGGAGGAGTTGCACAGCGGCAACATACTGTAGCATAAAAAAGAGAAAGTAAATAATAATAATAATAATAATAATAATAATAATAATAATAATAAATCAGCAAAAACAACATGAGTTGTAATATATATACAGTATATATATATATATATATATATATATATATATATATATATATATATATATATATATATATATATATATACACAGAGAGAGAGAGAGATAGAGAGAGAGAGAGAAAATGAGATCCATAACAAGCAAGCAATCAAACAAAACTGTCACCATCAGATAAACAGGTCGTCTATGAAAAATAAATAGAAATAGAGACAGAAAATCTAACCAAGAAACTGATGATGTTCTTGGAACAATAGACTGACCACCAGATGAGTCCAGATCTCAACATCATTAAATGCATTTGGAATTACTTGGATCCTAAAAAGACTTTGGAGACTTTGTTCTTTGAAGATGTGCAAATATGTCACTGCATATTTGGTTTGAAAAACTGAAAGCAGGTTTATAAAAAAAAGTATGAAAACCGTAATAAAGGCAAAAAAGTAATTTTCTGTAAATATATGTTTTCCATTTTTTTCCTGATGCTGAAAATGAAAAGCCTGCGCTGAACGGCTCCTCTGACTAGAAAATAAATAAATGAACGCTGATCTCTGACGTAGTATGGTAGTGTAACTACCTCTACATTAGAGTCAACAACTTGGTTTTTTGTAATCCAGATTTTTAATTGTTAAGTTTTTTTTAACTAGGGGCCTTTAAAATCCTAATTACACCACTGCTCATATTTCCACCTCTTGAAGCTGCCTCCTGCGTATCCCCCTACTCCACCTCACCGCTGTTCCCCTACCCCCTCTGTCCTCAGGTCCTTACACTCAGGCGTTGACAGAAGCCAGCATTCAGAGTCAGTCAGTTTGGGTCTTAACAGGGCCGAGCTGAAAGACACGTCCAGATTAGGGGCTGAAGCAGCCTCTTGTAGGATGGCACAGGACAAGCGAGGCACTCAGGGGTCCGCCGCTCCCCACAGCCTTGAGCGCAGACCAACAAAAGAGGAGAGGAATGCGAGCCAGGGCTTGAGTTACGGAGCAGCTCAGGAATAAGACAGGTTATTAAGGCAAGGGCGCTACCGGGACCTTTTAGAGCCTCTAGTGCTGTTCCTGTTCTGGTGAGGGGCCCCTGGGCCCCTCCAGTAAAGGAGATGAAGCGAGGGAAAGGATCAGAATACAACTTCACTCTAGTAAAAAGTCACCCTGATATTAGCATGAGTTTTATCATCGGGTGTGAAGTAAGAATAAAGCTTTGAATGATAGTTTAGGAAAGGATAAAACAACACGACAGCACTGTTATAACCCAGACCCATTTGGGGAGTCCTGCCTGGTGGTTTTTTTACTCCATTTAAAATGCTGGGAGCTCTTTCTTCACGGGTTCTTTAATAAAGGCAATGGTTCTATTTAGAAGCATGGATTCTGTATTGATATATAGTTGGCTGCTAACTTGTTCTTTGTATGAGAATATAGTTCTTCAGACTGATGGAGAATGTGCTGTATGTGGTTCTTCATAGTATCTTTTTGTAAAATGTTCTATAGAGCACCCAAAACGGGTTTTCTTTGACATCATAACGATAGCAGAGTGCTATATAAAAACATAAAAAAACCCGCAACCACAACCATATACAACACATTCTCCATCGGTCTGAAGAGCCTCTTTACCATGCAATAAACCATTTAGTACTCAATTAAATGTTTCTAAGGAGAAACATTGCCTTTTCTAAAGAACTCTTGAGGAACCATCTTTGGTCTGTAGTTGCATATTGTGAGTTGCCTGCAACATATTACACATAATACATTCAGTTACCAGATTAGCAGCTTGTATTTACTGCTGGCTCAAGCAGATGCTTAAACAGCCATAAGCATTAGCTGGCTAGTTAGTGAAGCCAACTACAGAAATGTTAGCTTCAAGAAACTCAGTCATTGTGAAAATAGGATGTCATTTAACATCAAATATGTCATGTGTTGCTGCAGTTTTAATTGTTAGTTTCATGAAAATTGTTCCATGACACTGAAAGGCTTGCTACTAAATTTTAAATGAGTTGCAGGATGCTTTATATTATGTAACTCAATCGAGATTTAGTTTCATGAAGGTGTCAAGCAACTAATTTACAATTTAGCAACCAACTGGTTCTATATAGAACTCATGGTTCTAAAAGGAACTATTGCCTTTACTAAAGGGCCCTTGTAAAGGTAAGGTCACCATGTAAAACCCGACCAAAATCATCATGTCAGAGAGTAGTTTTCTTAGTTGAAGGTAAATACTCTGCTTTTTTGGCCAGCTTTGTGTCATCTTATTTATATGCAAGCACTTTTTGATCGCAAGGTTCGGTGTTACAGTGCAGGAAGCTCCGCAGAATCAGAAATCAAAGTTTTATATTCTACTAAACCAACCCAAACATTAAATACAGTACATCATCTAGCATTTTTAGAGAAAGTAAAATGAAGTGTGTTTCAGTACAGAACTCTTATGAATGTAGATACCATAACGGAACAAATGACTTTCTACAGCAACAACAAATATATCTGTTAAGTATTGCATGTGTTTGTGTTGCGTGGTTAGGCTAATGGTTAAATGAGCATGGCTACAACTAATGACAGATTTAATTGTGTTTCTTTGCGCTCAGCAGGCAGCTCAGCTAAATTTGGGCCTGTTCAGCAAAGCCAAACTACAGCACACTCGTGGATGTACATTTGGTTCCTGCTGTTGTTTTCCACTGCAAGTCAGAAAACAGTAAAATAAACAGCATTGTTGCCTTAATCAAAGCCACTGTGTGGCAGGGCTTGGCAGCCTTGTTCTCTTCTCTCTCTTCTCTCTCTTTCTCTCAGCCCAATAGGCACCAGCAGCACTTAAAGCTTCTCCCGTGGTTTCTCTTACTGGATTCCAGAGAGTTTTAAGGGCACAGGCTTTTCCGCAAATTAGACGAAAAGGCACAACATTCTTTCTTTGTTTCCCTGCTGTTCTTTCTTTCTTGTTCTTTCTTTTCTTTTCTGTTCTTTCCTATTCTTTCTTTCTGTCTGTTTATGATATGTGTTTGTGCTAAATGCATGTGGTGAATCTCTTTGTTTTGTTCTCAGTCTGGTCCGTTTGTGCAACCGTGCATATTTCATGTAAACATGCTTCAGTTTGGTTCTGTTATCTGAATGTGGCTCCTGAAACTGAAGATCATTAACTGCTTTGGGTTGCGCTGCTATCATTACAGAGGAGGAAAAATCCTCTTCATAAACCTCAGAAAGAGACAGAATGATGGAGGAGGACGTTCGACATCTGGACTGTCCATGTGCAGGACTACTTTCAAGGGCCTCGTAGATGTTTATAGTCCAATTAGAGTGTCAGCCTCTGGGGTCATCCCTCTCTCATTACCCCTCTCTCCACCATCAGACCCGTATACCATTCTCTGTTCAAACACAGTACTACCCGAGCCCAGCATCCAAGAACACCTCCAAAAAGCTCAGCCGTTTGGCTTTTACAATGCCATATTTCCATCCCATAATTATATATCCAAATGTATAATATTGAAGGCTTGTTAAGAACTAGAAATGATACTGCTCATAAAATTCTGTGGAAGAAATTCCGATGAAAAGGGAGAGAAATGAGAAAAGGTCTTTCATTTATTTATTTAGGTATTAGTTTATTTTTACTTCTTGGACTACAATGCTCTCACTGTTATATAAAAACATTGTATTTCCAAAATGATGAGTTTATGGTCGATAAAAAATAATGTTCTTAACATCTTAAAGAATCAATACATAAAAGTTTCAAGAATTCCAAAATTCAATACAATGTGAAAAGATTAGTGTAAACAAATAACAGTTAGCATGCTAACCAGCTATCTCTGGCCCATTCTGTGTGTAATACAACTTTGTACTTCAAAAGCTACAGTAAGTCACTGCAGCGTCAAATTAAATCAGTCCAACACGAGAGGATGAAGAAGTAACACTGCCCTGATGCTGTGTTCTAACCTCTTGTTGAAGGTTGTGCTCCTGGTTAAATCATTTAAGCACAGGTAGCCAATGAAAGAAAGAGTAAACACAAAGATGGTATGGTTTGTGTGGGAGCCACTATCTACCATCACCATGGGACCTGTGGCTGCTACTTACCTGCTTTCTATCGTGGCCATTTAATTACTGCTACTGGTTTAACAACAGTGAGTTTTTATCTAAAGCACTATACTTCCCTTGTCTGCTTCTAATGCTGACGTTACAGTATTGGATATTTTTCAGAGGTGGAAAAAAAATTTTTATTAACTGATTCATCTTCAGGAGATATTTCAGAGAAAATAAGGTCCATTTGCATAAGGATTCATACGGACAAATTTAAATAACTGACAAAACAGGAGTTTCCAAACCTGGAATTTGTCATTTCTTGTATATTCCAGATACAAGAGAACATCAAGCTCCACGCTAGCTTCTGGTCTGAATAAAAAAACCACATATGTTTACGTCCACAGTGTTTACGCCCTTCCACTGTGAGAAAACAACTCAAAGCTATGAGTCTAAAAGGATGTGGAGCTCTCCAAAAACTGTTAGTAAGAAAATTCAATAGACAAAAAGAAGAAACTTTGCAAGTGAATCAAAGAAGACAAATGGACTGTCCACTTCAGAGCCCAGACCTTAACATTACTGAACTGCTCTACACATCCAAACAACTTTTGATATGTAGAAAAAACATTCCTGAACATTTCTATAGAAGTTGCTGTAAATGCTTACTGAATGTTGTCTGGTTTTCCTGATGCTTTAAGACGAATAACTTTGTGACTGTTTTGACTAGAAATGAAATAAAAGAGTTTGATGTCTGACTTTTACACAGTGCTGTCTTTACATAATTTCAACTCTTGGATATATGCTCACATGCTCTCACACCCATCATACACATCCAGGTATGTCAGTGAAAACAGAGGGTGGTGGTGTTGCTCCCCAGGAATGTGTAACCCGAGCTCAGAGCTGAAGCAGAATCTCCTCACTCATCTTTTCTTCACCAACAGAGGGGCTCCAAAATGCCTGAACACACATACAAACACACACACACACACTGAACTCCCAAAGGCCAAAAAACCTGATCAACATGTTTACCACTATTACTATTTAACAGGTTAATGTATTTTCCTCAGTGCGAGATACAGCGTGAGATAAAGTCATGAATGAGAGCTGGCAGGACTGCACGGTGTGATTCCCTGCAAGATGTGCTTCAGTCTTTGGCACAGACAGACCAAGCTCTGTGTTGGATTACTGAGAGTATAAAGAGAAAGAGAGAGAGAGAGAGAGAGAGAGAGAAAGAGAGAGAGAAAGAGAGGCAGAGAGAGCAGGAGGAGGAGTTTGAAACATCTCTGATCTTCTCTCTGCTCTGCTGAAGTGTTTCTGAAGCTACTCAGGCTTATAGAACACAAATCAAAGCTTACAGCATGTACATGTTTCTTTGGAGCAACTGATGGTTATTTAAAGAACCGCACTGGTAAATGAGATGCGCAGGACTGTTTTAACATCTAAACAATCTCTGTGTATTGTGACAGTTCTAAAAATGACACATGTCTTTCTTGTACTGCATTTTTCCCCTGAGGTCCATTTATAATGTTAGTGAGGGTTGATGTACCAAAAACAGTTGTAATTCATATTACATGAACTATCCCTTAGAATTAGGCAGGCTGGTTTTGTTACTGCATTGTTAAGACCGATATGTGTAAATGACCTGATCTTCTGATGGTCCTCGTCCTGTATTGGGCTGAAACACTCCTTGCTGTAACTTCAGCATGAACGCATGTGGCTAAACTGCTATGGGCTAAATAGGTGGACATATGTAAATGTGTTGTTCTTCATGACATCACAACAATAGCTCATTTAAATCAGTCTGTTTTTGCAGGATCGTTTCCAACTATACAGGCTGCAGAGTGAATAGACTATTTAAAAAATTGAAGTTTACAAATTACATTGTATTACATCAAATTTGGTTTTCCAGTATATGGGCCCTTTAAAGTTTTTTTTTTTACCTTGAACTGTATGTCCAAGCCAAGAATTATTTAGAAGCAGTTATGCTCCTGCAGTGTCTCTGTGATTAGTTTGATGCAGTGAGGATTGTTTTTATGTTCATAGACTGTAGCACCTAGTTTTAACAACAACTAATCCCACTGCTCATAGCGTACTGCGGCCCCTGTGACATGCATACTTCCAAATTCTTCTGGATGCAAAGCCCCTATGCACAAGAATACTAAGCATGGTGGGAGCATTCTGCAGCAGCAGAGACCCTCGCTCTCCCAGGAGGAGGAAACCCAACACGGGCTGGCCGGCGAGCCTGAGCCCACAGAACCACCGCACAGTGCGCCAAACCTCAGCCTGGAAGCTTGGACGGCAAGGCAGTGTGACTGCATTTCCTGAGTCCACCCCATTTTTTAAAGTTACAATATGGAACATATTAGGAGAGAGAGTGAGAGAGTGAGTAAGAGTGAGAAAGAGAGAGAGAGTGAGAGAGTGAGAGTGAGAAAGAGAGAGAGTGAGTGAAAGTGAGAAAGACAGAGAGAGAGAGAGAGCGAGAGAGAGAATGTCCCTGTATTTTCTGTTTAATGGCCCCCCTTGGAAAAAAGGGTCCTTCCTGTTGAAGGGCCAGACTGGTAGGAAGGAAAAAAACAGACTTTCATTAAGGAGCAGATCAGAATGCAGGTTTTTAAACTTCTTTTTTTGGTCTTTACAAATAAAACCACAAGAGAGATTCATTCACATGAAATTTAGACAGAAGTAAAGATATTTAATAAGATGTTTTAACTTCACTGATATTTTAACTTCACTGATATTTTTTATTGTTTACAAGCTGTCATTCGTTTAAGCCAATAATTCTGTAAATATATACATCACTGTACACACACATGCATACACAAATTCTACTGAAATACTGCTAATTCTATAATTTGCTGCAACCACAATCGTGTACTAGTGTGTTCATGCTATCAGAATGAAAACTGTTACATGAACTTACACAGAATGTGAGGAATGTACTGTTTTGAGATATGCTTTGTTGTGACAGTGAGGATTTAGCACTAAAAGGGGACCTATTATGCTTTTCCATTCTTTCCTTGCCTGTTAGTGTGGTTTGAATCTTTTCGTACAAGTACAACAAATACACGAGAGGGAGAAACTCTTTCCCACTAAATTTTTCTTAGCTGTCTAAAAGTAAGGTTACTATGTAACTTAGTTTTGGGAGCTGGACCACGCCCCGATTACCTCTCCCGACTGTATATACACCGCGATTCTCACTCCATTCCCGTGTCAAACAACATCACACCCACCAGCTTCCCATCCCCTCCCCATATTTCCAGAGGTGTTAAGTAATGAAACACAAATACTTTGTTACCTTACTTAAGTAGAAAGTTTGATTAATTATACTTTACTGGAGCAATTATTTTTCAGTTGACTTTTTACTCCTACTCCTTACATTTACACTCCATTATCAGTACTTTCTACTCCTTACATTTACACTCCATTATCTGTACTTTCTACTCCTTACATTTACACTCCATTATTTGTACTTTCTACTCCTTACATTTACACTCCATTATTTGTACTTTCTACTCCTTACATTTACACTCCATTATCAGTACTTTCTACTCCTTACATTTACACTCCATTATCAGTACTTTCTACTCCTTACATTTACACTCCATTATCAGTACTTTATACACCTTACATTTACACTCCATTATCAGTACTTTCTACTCCTTACATTTACACTCCATTATCAGTACTTTCTACTCCTTACATTTACACTCCATTATCAGTACTTTCTACTCCTTACATTTACACTCCATTATTTGTACTTTCTACTCCTTACATTTACACTCCATTATCAGTACTTTCTACTCCTTACATTTACACTCCATTATCAGTACTTTCTACTCCTTACATTTACACTCCATTATCAGTACTTTCTACTCCTTACATTTACACTCCATTATCAGTACTTTCTACTTCTTACATTTACACTCCATTATCAGTACTTTCTACTCCTTACATTTACACTCCATTATCAGTACTTTCTACTCCTTACATTTACACTCCATTATCTGTACTTTCTACTCCTTACATTTACACTCCATTATCTGTACTTTCTAATCCTTACATTTACACTCCATTATCAGTACTTTCTACTCCTTACATTTACACTCCATTATCAGTACATTCTACTCCTTACATTTACACTCCATTATCAGTACTTTCTACTCCTTACATTTACACTCCATTATCAGTACTTTCTACTCCTTACATTTACACTCCATTATCTGTACTTTCTACTCCTTACATTTACACTCCATTATTTGTACTTTCTACTCCTTACATTTACACTCCATTATCAGTACTTTCTACTCCTTACATTTACACTCCATTATCAGTACTTTCTACTCCTTACATTTACACTCCATTATCAGTACTTTATACACCTTACATTTACACTCCATTATCAGTACTTTCTACTCCTTACATTTACACTCCATTATCAGTACTTTCTACTCCTTACATTTACACTCCATTATCAGTACTTTCTACTCCTTACATTTACACTCCATTATTTGTACTTTCTACTCCTTACATTTACACTCCATTATCAGTACTTTCTACTCCTTACATTTACACTCCATTATCAGTACTTTCTACTCCTTACATTTACACTCCATTATCAGTACTTTCTACTCCTTACATTTACACTCCATTATCAGTACTTTCTACTTCTTACATTTACACTCCATTATCAGTACTTTCTACTCCTTACATTTACACTCCATTATCTGTACTTTCTACTCCTTACATTTACACTCCATTATTTGTACTTTCTACTCCTTACATTTACACTCCATTATCAGTACTTTCTACTCCTTACATTTACACTCCATTATCAGTACTTTCTACTCCTTACATTTACACTCCATTATCAGTACTTTATACACCTTACATTTACACTCCATTATCAGTACTTTCTACTCCTTACATTTACACTCCATTATCAGTACTTTCTACTCCTTACATTTACACTCCATTATCAGTACTTTCTACTCCTTACATTTACACTCCATTATTTGTACTTTCTACTCCTTACATTTACACTCCATTATCAGTACTTTCTACTCCTTACATTTACACTCCATTATCAGTACTTTCTAATCCTTACATTTACACTCCATTATCAGTACTTTCTACTCCTTACATTTACACTCCATTATCAGTACTTTCTACTCCTTACATTTACACTCCATTATCAGTACTTTCTACTCCTTACATTTACACTCCATTATCAGTACTTTCTACTCCTTACATTTACACTCCATTATCTGTACTTTCTACTCCTTACATTTACACTCCATTATCAGTACTTTCTACTCCTTACATTTACACTCAATTATCAGTCCTTTCTTCTCCTTACATTTACACTCCATTATCAGTACTTTCTACTCCTTACATTTACACTCCATTATCAGTACTTTCTACTCCTTACATTTACACTCCATTATCAGTACTTTCTACTCCTTACATTTACACTCCATTATCTGTACTTTCTACTCCTTACATTTACACTCCATTATCAGTACTTTCTACTCCTTACATTTGCACTCCATTATCAGTACTTTCTACTCCTTACATTTACACTCCATTATCAGTACTTTCTACTCCTTACATTTACACTCCATTATCAGTACTTTCTACTTCTTACATTTACACTCCATTATCAGTACTTTCTACTCCTTACATTTACACTCCATTATCTGTACTTTCTACTCCTTACATTTACACTCCATTATCAGTACTTTCTACTCCTTACATTTACACTCCATTATTTGTACTTTCTACTCCTTACATTTACACTCCATTATCAGTACTTTCTACTCCTTACATTTACACTCCATTATCAGTACTTTCTACTCCTTACATTTACACTCCATTATTTGTACTTTCTACTCCTTACATTTACACTCCATTATCAGTACTTTCTACTCCTTACATTTACACTCCATTATCAGTACTTTCTACTCCTTACATTTACACTCCATTATCTGTACTTTCTACTCCTTACATTTACACTCCATTATCAGTACTTTCTACTCCTTACATTTACACTCCATTATCTGTACTTTCTACTTCTTACATTTACACTCCATTATCAGTACTTTCTACTCCTTACATTTACACTCCATTATCAGTACTTTCTACTCCTTACATTTACACTCCATTATCTGTACTTTCTACCCCTTACATTTACACTCCATTATCAGTACTTTCTACTCCTTACATTTACACTCCATTATCAGTACTTTCTACTCCTTACATTTACACTCCATTATCAGTACTTTCTACTCCTTACATTTACACTCCATTATCAGTACTTTCTACTCCTTACATTTACACTCCATTATTTGTACTTTCTACTCCTTACATTTACACTCCATTATCAGTACTTTCTACTCCTTACATTTACACTCCATTATCAGTACTTTCTACTCCTTACATTTACACTCCATTATCAGTACTTTCTACTCCTTACATTTTAAACATAGTCTCGTTACGCCTATTTCATTTCAGCTTGTTTTCATTCATTTACATTTACATTCCAGTAAAGATTATTGATAATATGTCTTTCAAGTTTGAAGACTTTTTGCACCATTACAATATTTATAGACAGCTAGTCATCATATCTTCCACTCCATGAAACACATGTTAATGCTCAGTAGAACATATATATGTTTTTTGATATATTTACAGGAAGCCTAGCACATCCCAATTTTTTAATTAACAGTTTAATATAACATTATAGTCATTATGGCTTTTAGAAGAAAGATATTTTGGGGAGCTGGGCTAGTGCAGTATAGACACCTGTGGTGCGGCCTAAGCTTTTGTCCCTAATGGATGCCTTACATTACTTTTACATTTATACTTTAAGTAGTTTTAAAAGCAGTACTTTTACACTTTTACTGGAGTAAAAAGCTTGAGTTGATGTGAAAACTTTTGACGCCTTTGCATATTTCATTCTTATTCCAAAGACCATTCCATGATTTTGACCTTTTGGCAAGCTTGGCACATCCTCACCCAACGCCCAGAGAGCTTAAATAGTAAACTCTAAAATGTCAATGCGCGCAAACTATTACAACAGAACTGACGCCACTGTAAGAAAAGTGTTATATTATATGGCGGGGTTGGTGAAGAATTCATCTTCCCTGAATGGCAGCCGCTCTTCAGAAACGGAGCTGTTCTCTTCAGTAGAGCAGACTTCAGGTACCCCCATGAAAAAGCCCACCCTTTCTTTCCAAGAATCTTTGAAAAGAGTCTTGTCCCATGGTAGGGGTTAATTGAAAGAGGAATGTCTTTCTAATTCTGCTGAAAAAAGTGGGCCTTGGCCAGGTTTCAGAAGCAGAACCCCTGAGCAGTGTCATGGCTGCATGCTGCTGAAAGAGAAGACTCAGGTTCACTGTTTCAAAGAAAAAAAGAGAGAGAAAGAAAGAGAGAATAGAAAGACAGAGAGGCCCACAGAAGTAAACCCAATATTGAAGCGCAATTTTGTTTATTATTTATATATCTGAATATTAATTTGATTAAAAATAGAAACATATAATTTATAAAGGTATAATGTGATGAATAAAAAAAGACCTGTATCTTCCTGGAGGAAAATGTTATTGCTCAAGTATTTGGCTTCAATGACTTTGGAGGCTTAATGGTGAATCTCCTAAATTCCTTTGTGGGAAACAGAATTAGACAAAAAGGATATATGAGATGCGTCTGGCCCAAATAAGAATTATAATCGTTACAGCATCAGAACTGAGAAGGCCCTCAGTCTTGGATGAGAAACCTCTTTAGCTGCAGACAGGTCTTATTGTCTTAGCTAATCTGAGTGGGATTTGTCACGTTATTAACATCTAAACTCATGTGACATGTGAAACTGTTTTTTTTTTCTCAGGAGAAATAAAATACCTCAAGCAAAAGTCTTATTTATATTCTATTAGAACTCCTGTGTCTTTAAGCCCCACCTCCTAGTGACTCCAATTGTTCAGCTCTCCCACTTTGTTCAGACTGATCACCCACCAGAGCGGCACACCACTTTAGCAGTTCTTACTATTGCCTCAGTTCTGCCCTATTAGTTTGAGCCAGATTCTGATTCTGAAAGTCAGGTAGAACAAGTTGGTGGACTGAATTCACCACTGCAAGTCAGATTAGAGCGGGCCATTAAGCAAAGTGGTCCGTTTTTACAGTTTTAGCTCTCTGGGTGTGGTGGGAGGGGGGCCAAGCTTGTCATTAGGTAGGCAGTAAGCGTTGTGTTATAAGATGATGTCACCTTGTCATGGAGAAAAGGACTGGAATTTCAATTAGGTGTTTCAGGCAGGTGAGAAAAAGTGTTTTTTGGAGGAGATAGTTTCTTGCTCTGGCATGTACTTTGGACTTTATAACTTTACAGACGGTTTACATACACAAAAATATACATAATACACTAAAACAAAGAGAAAAAACAAAAAGGTGTGCTAGGTCTCCTCTAAGGAGATCCCTTGGTTTGGCCTTTCTTTTTCTAAGAGGGATTCTAAGACTCGAGTTCTGAACATTGCATGGCAGTAAAGAATAGGTATGGCGTGCGCATAGATAATACATCTACAAGCCACATTCTTTCAGTATCTCTGCGTTATCATTTAATAATCTTTTAGCATGGAACGAAAAGTGTACCTGAAACCACGAAACTAAAACAAGGCCTATTGTGTGTCTGCGTTCATAAGCTTATAGCTTATGAGAGCTAAGAGTGTGGAGGGGAGGGAAGAAGTATCTGTTGATTAATGCTGCCTTAGGGTGTGTGTATGCGTATGTGTGTGTGTGTGTGTGTGTGTGTGGAGGGAGTGCAGTGGCATTCTTTTAACCTCTGTGGAAACTCACTAAAATAAATCCTGCGTGTACGTCAGCGAGGCCGCTCTTTACCCTGTAATTAGAGCGGGGGGATAAGGGGAGGGGTGAGGAGAGGGGCAGGAGCTGCAGCGCTGCACTCAAGCCTCCAAAAACACCTCCAGCTCTGCACCAGCCTTTTCCCTGCCTTCTAGCTGGTGGGTTTCAGCAGAAGAAACTATATATGGTCAGCTTCAGCTGAAACTGGGCTAAACCAGCAGCCCAAAGTGGTCTCAGGCCTGACACAACAGTCTTAATTCTTCTTAAAACATTTAGCATCACATAGTAATGGTGTTGGAGATCATATTAGGAATTGATGTATAGATTAGATTAGCCCTAGAGTTTTTACAGTTATCTTTCGGTACTATTTACATGAAAGATCTAAAGATTTCCATACGGACCAGTCAGACCACCAACATACCAGATTTGAAATTTAAAAGTGTATTGCCCTCAATCTCCTCCAAGCATCTCTCATTCACCAGCATTTGGGGAAACGACAGTCAGTGATGAAAACTAAACATTTAGAAGGGGCAGAGCTTACATTACAGATACACCCACACGCAAATGTCTGGCCTATTATCTGAGTAGCTCATAATTGTTTGTGTTCTGATTTGGTGTATATACCCATAACGTGTCACAGGATCACATCAAACAACTTACTTTCGATAACTAAATTTACTGGATGCAGGGAAGAGAAAATAAACCAGAAGATGGTTTAATGGGAAGTTGAAAAGCAATACCTCCCAAACTGGCTTTATGTAAGGTTAATAGTTTTTTTTTCCTTTAGTCTGAGACAACAAACTTGAGACTAAGACTAGCTTACATGATGAAACATTTAAATAACCTTAGTTACTTGAAATCTGAGAGCAGCCCACCAACCAAAAATGTCCAGTCCTGTGACCACTGATAAAGGTTGACCAACACAAACTGTGCAGCAACACATGCGCTATCGTCCAACTACAAGATGGACCAACAAGATACGAGTGTCTAATAGAGTGGGCAGTGAGTGGACACAATGTTAAAAAACTCAGCAGCAGCACTGCTGTGTCTGATCCATACGTACCAGCACAACACACACTAAAACACCACCACGTCAGTGTCACTGCAGTCCTGAGAATGATTCACCACCTACATAATACCTACTCTGTGGTGGTCTTAACCATTGAAGAATTGAAGAATATTATGCAGACAAACAAATAAACTACAGTCTGTAAATGTAAAACTACAAAGTGCACCTATACGGTAAGTGAAGCTGATAAAATGAATAATGTTAGTAGATACAGGTTCTGAATAAAGTGCTCACTGAATATACACTATATGGACAAAAGTACTGGGACAGCTACACATTGGTCCCCTTTTGCAGTTATGACAGCTATCCACAGGGAAGGCTATCCACAGGGAAGGCTATCCACAGGGAAGGCTATCCACAAGATTATGAAGTCTCTTTTTTATCCATTCATCCAAAAGAGCATTTATGAGTCGGATATTGATGAGCTATATATACATATATGTATATAACGATTGGCAAATGAATGGTGTATTAAAGAATAGAAGCTGTTAATTTGGTTATTCAGAGGAGTATTTGAATGTATTTCATGCAACTTTGCTTATTTTTGAATTGCTGAAATGATGTTTCATGCGACTAGCTGCATTAAAAGATTTCCCTGTGGAAAGCCAGCCTAAGGGTTAAGTAATGTTAACAGTGATTCACCGTTAAGCTTAACCTGGGTGTGGGAAACTGGCCTTCCATGTGTCTTTTTTTAAGTCTCTGTAAAAGAAAGAATAGGCCTTTTCTAGTAGAACTGAAGTTGGCTTATGGTTCTTGACCTTTGACCCACAACTACTCAACTACCTTTGTAAAAACAAAAAAAAAAATTAAAAATGTAAAACGTTCTCTACTTATGGAGACAATGACGTGACCACAACCCACATTGTTTTGAAATGAAAGTATTTTTGCTTCAGCTTGGTCTAAGGAGCACCTCGCAGACTGAAGTTCTTGAACACATGTTTACTTGGTCTGGATAGTGTTTGTGTTTAGAAAAGCCCTCCTGTCCTACTCTAACCTGTGCTCTCTCTCTCTCTCTCTCTCTCTCTCTCTCTCTCTCTCTCTCGTTCTCTGTCCCTGTGGATCCCCTAACCTCCACCACTACCACAAACACATACATTGTGCATGAGCGTGTGTGTGCATGTCCTCGTAACTGCGCGTGGAGCTCAGAGTGAGTGTCTGTGGTCGGCTGCTTGTCTGTAATTAGGACGCTCTAAGCCTAGGTGAGAAGACTTCCGCAGGCTGCCTCATGAGAGAGCGCGAGCAGGAAGTCTTCCAGCCACTCCGTGTAATCTTTCTCTCTCTCCGAGCGTCAAAACGTGCTATTACCCTGAAGTGTGTTTGCCTGGACCAGATGTGCCAGGCCGCACCAGCTCATCAAATAGAGCTGCAGCCGATGTATGGCACAGTAGTCAGGTAGCACCTCTTCACTGCTGCAGTTCTGTTTGTCTCTCAGTCTCTGAACATCCAGGAACAATCACACCCTCTACTATCAGGAACCAAGTCAGAAAACCTGAATAGTGCCAAAGCCACCTGAGGCCCATATGCGTGTCATTGTGGTCAGGCATGCACATGGCATTGTTGTCTTCGATGTTAAAAACTGGCTTATCAATTAGAGCAATACCTTCCGGGAATTGTGCTTTTGAATGGAATTGAAATGAAAAGCAGCGTAAAAGTTCTGCATGCATCTGATAGAAATGGCTGTGGGTTAACATTGAAGCGCATGCATACTTTGGCACTAACTACTTTTTTTGGATGTTGTAATTGAGTGGCCCTTAATGACTTGTCATAATTGTGTCTCTCTTGTAATTCTATCCTGAATATGTGGGTTTACATCTGCCATACATACATCCATCCATCCATTATCTGACACTAAATCCTGCTAGTCAGGGTCACGGGGGGGGCGGGGCTGTAGCCAATCCCAGCGCTATCGAGCAAAGGCGGGGTACGACATGGAGAGTTCGCCAGTCTATCGCATGGCCAACACTCACTCACACACTTACACCTACGGGCAATTTAGAGAGAACAAGCAACCTATCATGCATGTGTTTGGACTGTGTTCCTCACAGAACAGCCCGGACCGGGAATCCAACCCGGATCATCTTGCTGGGAGGTGACAGTGCTGACCACTACACCACCGTGCTGCCCGTCATACATTAATCTTCCATATTTTGCATGACTTGTTATATTCTGTAAGCGGGTGATATATTACATTTGTAATCTAATTGTAAGAAAACTGTCATGGTATAATAAACACACCATCATATGCATAGGTTTATTAATGCTAATGTTGGCTCTGTGTCTTTTTCCTACTTCTTCATGTTGTAGTAAAAGAATCTGCTGAAGATATATTAACCACGGCTATCTAGCAGTCTGTGGTTTAGACACAACACAACAATTAAACCACTGCCTGCCGCAAATCTCTGCATGTAAACTAGAAAATGATGATGTGTTTTTGGAAACTGATACAGTATCTTTTGTGAAACTGTATCAATTCACAAAAATACAATAATGCTTTTAATGATTACGTTTTGCCATAACATGATACGCAAGTGTATCTATATTTACTAACATCCTCAGTGTTCACTTAATTATATTCCAGACATCAGTGCATGAAAAAGTGTTTAGTTTATGAACTGTTCTAGTGCAACCTGACATGCTAACATTGGCTTATTTAAGATTCAGGATGGCTTGTATGACCTGCAAATAAGACAGATAAGTGAAATCACAGGGACTGTAAGTAACTGCAGCTGTATGGGTGGCGACAGCGACCAGGAACAAAAGTGTCCTGTTGTGCACATGACCAAATGGCCTTACTTCCAGAAACATTGGTGTGCTTTGGTCACTAAAATGTGAGGGTTTTGAAATAGTAACTTTACAGGAGAGGCCAAAAAACGGACGGAAAAAACTTCCAATGCAAATTAATGGAACCAGATTTTTTTCCAAGTGATTTTGCAGCATTCCTATTGGTCCTTTCATCATGAAATTTTCACAAAATGTAATTGGTAGCTGTTGTGTTCCAAAGAAGCAGAAAAAAATGAAAATCATCAAAAATGGAGATACACGTTTTCATTGGACGACTAAATTTTTTTTAGGAGACTCAAATTTAGACTCTGATTAAATTTTTGTCCCTGGGTGAGGAAAAATAGCCAGAATCCAAAATCAATCTGGATTGATGAGGGGTAGGTGTTAATATCCCTGCTAAAATAACTGATGTTGCCTGCAAACCATCACCTAAACCGAAATCTGTGCAATCCACTTCACCCTAATAAAAATGTGTTGACGCTTTGATTATTTAATAAATCTGAGCACAGCTGATATAAACACTGACTTAGTAAGACTATGCTTCAGTTGGATTGTGTATGCTATGCGCCAGGCAGAGATTAATTAATGGACAACTGGCAAGCAGCATGTAAAGCACACGTGGACCTTTGCCTTAGGTGGAGGAGGTGCTCTGTAGGTCCCGTGTTAGGAAGAACATCCCAGGATCCGTGAGTGTGCGCTGTGTGTTGTGTATCTTCAGAATGCAGTGGGTGAGTGACTAACAGGATGTGACAACACGCAATAAAACAGCATCAAAAGACATTCTAGGCGCCACACTGATAACAGCTCAATATAATGTAGGTCAGTAGGAATTGGATGGGCGTAATAAAAAGAGAGAAGTGCTCACTCATGCCTTCATGTTCTAATCACCAGTATAAATCGGTTTCTATATGTAAAGTTCAACATGGTTAAGTGCAGATTTCCTGTAATTTATTGCTGCATTATGACTTGTAGTGTTCTGATAGAGGCTGCTGTTTTATTTGTAGACAACAAGTTTTAAAAATGTTCAAAAAGTTACATTTTCCAATTTTCCCAATTCTAAATGATTTATTTCTGAATAATGTTGGTCGAAACAGGTTTCTGAATTATCAGACCTTTAGAATTACAAATCGAAACATTCATCTGGAAATCGGAGTAGGCCATTTAAATTCAGGCAAAAAGGCTCGTCTTGGATGAGAAATGATTGACTGTCTCTTTTATTTAGCTGCAGATATGATCTTGGCATCTTTGAGCACAGATTGTGACATGAGTGACATCTCTACTAAAAGTCAACAGGAGAGGTGAGATTAATGGGCTCTATGTCTGAGAGAAATATCTGAGCAGCAGGAGACTTGAGTCTTATTGTCCTTCCATCTGACCTCGTTGTTGTCCAGGAGATACTATGGAGATATAAAGAAGACGTGTTTCCTATTTCTTTGTTCATATGAGAGCACGAACAAGAAAAAAGGGTGATCAAGAAACTATTATCCATGCTGTTGTGGGTATGCAGGTTGAAGCTGGCCTTTTGCGCCTGACTGCATTTTACCCATCCATAACAGTGGCCCAGTTTGCCAAAAGCTTCAGCAGAGTTCAATGCAGAGGCCACGTTCATTAGTCCTACACTGACTATCATGCCATTCCACTGAGGTCTATTCAGAGCCCCTCCTAACCATATTCAGTTTGTTTTGCAGAAGACATTAAGTGGCTTGACTTGCACTCTTCAAAAGTCTAACGAGTTGTACATTTACTGGGCCCTCGTCTCGCATGCATCCAAGTGCAGCAGGCAGGAGGAAGACTAACGTCCTGGAATCTGAAGTCTGTGGAATGCAGTGAGGCTTTGGCAGGACAGAGGCCATAATCACAAGGTTTCCAAAATGTGCTTTAAAAAGTCGTCAGGCTCTCAAGGCACTCGCTGAAGAGAAAGAGCAGCTTTGCAGACCCCTTTCAGCACAATAGGTCTACGGTCAGAAGAAGCAGAGATTCAGCACACAAGGAATAGTCCTGCGCTGAATCTATGTATTGCCTGCCATTCATGAAAAACTGTGTGTGGTCACATGGAAAGACAAAATAAGTGAACGTTGGCATACGTTTCCAGTCAGTGCGCACCCAAATAAGTAAACAGAACGGTGCCGAGGTCTGGCCTTGTTCAGTCCAGGCCAGCCTAGATGCTCTTAGCAGCGAGAGTCTTAAAGCAAGGGCCTTTAATCAATACCATCCCTGAGGTAGCAGCGCGCTCGCAAAGCTGCTTACATGGCTTTTCCGTTCCCTTCTCTCCCTCCCTTCCTCCCTCGCTCGCTCCACGCTGGAGCTGCAGCTTTGCCACAACTATGAGAAGCAGGGCGCCTTCCCAGGCCTCTCTCCCTCACTCCCTTTCCCTCTTTCTCCCACTTTCTGGACCTTGCCCAAGCCCGCTCTAATTAGGCCCCCTTTCGTACCCGCTGCGGTGCCTTGTGTAATCTGTGCACTATGTGGATGGGTCTCTAGTTTTGCCCAGTAGAGCGGCCTGCCAGATCCTTCTTCTCCCAGCGCTCATCCAGGCCCTCATCCCATAAAGGCTAGCACACAAAAGCACAGGATAATGGCCCCCAGTTGCAGGCAAAGGAGCCACTCCTCTGGGCCGTTTGAACTCGGTATGGGGCCGGCGTCACACAGACTCTGGAGGGGGATGAACAACCGCGGCAGCTTCGCGCGAGATCGTAGGGAGGTAGGTCGTCTTCTAGCCAGAACTTCCAACACCTTTGAGAATGGGGTGTGTTAACAGGCTGCAGGTCATGTTTTCTCTACTTGTTTCAATTAGGAGGTCCAGTCGTATTCTCAGGGGGATGCGGCACATCTTTCCTGCCCATGCATTACCCCATCTAACAGATGTTAGCATTTCTTTTTTCTTGCTTTTATGTAATACTACTATTCTACGTCCACACAGACATGGCTTGTTAATTAGCTTATTATGTGGATCAGGTGGGTTAATATGGTAAAAAACACAGAATCATGCACAGGATACGCCAGGACAAGGACTGGAAACCAGTTCTTGATGAACTTGACAGTAAACTACTGTAAGGCCTTGCCCAGTGTTTGCCTAGAAAAGCTGATAATTTTATTGGTTAAATATAGAACCCGTTGGAGAAAAGCAATGTTTGGTGCTGCAGTCAGATTGTGCTTTAGGTGAGCTGGATGTTCACAGTCCACAAGCAACACACCCCCTCCTCCTTTCCCAACCTCCACCCTCCCCCTTTCTCCTCCATTGAGTTTGACAACCAACACCCACAATTAGAAAGGAAGCCAGCTAAGCCACATCCAGCCTGACCGCAGCCCGCGCTGGCCTTCCCCAATGGCTGTTAGAAAGCCCTGGTTTCAGCGCGTGCACACTTGGGGATCTATCATAGTGGCCGGTCTGGAGCCGCCACCGCCTCCTCCCCGGTCACTTATTGTAAGGAGAAACGCAGCCGGGCCTATAAAACCATGGACTGCGGCCGCCGCGGATGTTCCTCTCTCAACAGGCATGCAGGCTGGATTTAGCTGGAGCTGCGGACGAGGAAATTGGGCCAAGCCTCGTCCTTCTAAACCAAGCTCCTCCCCTCTCCTCAGCATCGGCCACTCAGGCTCATAAGGACCTCAAGGAACTCTGGTTGCTGTCGTTTGTCCGCCAATCAGAATGGCAGGAGGCAAGATTGATGGCCATGAAGTGCATGGAGATGCATTATGGACTTTGGAATGAAACTGGAGATAGATCTTGGCCTAACAAGGCTATAATAAAGAATGCAGACCCAAAATAACCTGAAATAACTTGTTGAGACTTTGAGACTTTGTTGACCAAATGGCATAGCTTAGTTCCAGAAGCTTGCGATGTAAAAGAAGCAACGCGCTGGTTTACTTGAAGCTATGTTCAAGGGTTGTGAATTCCTCCTCTATTTTCAGAGGGTAAGCAAAAGACTGTGTTTTTGAATTCGTGTCATGGAAAAAGGAGAGCAGCAGAGAAACAGAGGAAAAAGAATGAAAGAGTGCAAGAGAGGGACTTAGAGTTCGCAAAGTTGTGCAAACCCAGAGGATCTGACTTCTAAAAAATGATGCACGTCCAGTGATAGTGGTCAGCATGACAACACACACATTCTTTCTAAGCTTCACAAATAGTTAGACAAGCGTGGCTGCAGGGGCCTTTTCACAGTGTCTGCCTCAAAGCTAGACACTTTGGAACCCATGGTAGAAAATCTGAGGAACTATGTGTATATATTTGGACAGGCAGTGCTCTGGACACACCAGATGTAAAAGCGTCATCAGGGCTTAACATGATCATGCAAATAAAAATGATTGAAATTCTACAACAAGGTGTAAGCGCTTCCATGCTCAAACCTAAGATCCTAAGATTTGATCTGATATGTGCATCATCATGAAGGCTCCTGGTCCTGCAGATCTGTGGTTGTGAAGGTGCAGGTTAAACAGAAAAGCAAAACATCTCACGGAATATAATGCGAATACTTTATTATCAATGTGTGAATGGTGTTAGCTTTTTGTCTGGATATTAATAATATATGAAAACTATACACCAAAACCAGGCTCATCCTATTTTTGCTGTATAATTTTTCAAATTGGTATTGAAAGATTCTTTATCTTTATAGATATTTATATATATATAATATATATATAAGCCAAAGTGCATTTCCCGTTTTTTTTCCACTTGTCCATTTACACATTGCACCATACATAAATAATTACATTGTAAAAATGACTCCAGTATTTACAAGTATAATATATATTTCATATAATATATAAAACTTTATATTAAATCTAAGTAGATGATATTTGGGATAGTTTGGGGGGGTCCGTAGAGTCTCTCGGCACGTCTCTCGAGTCCAAGTCCGAGTCTGTTTGTATGTGTTATCTGTGGTTGTTGAGGAGGATTTCGAGCCAGCAGGGGCAGGAGGTGATAAACTGGCGTGAGTAGCAGGGGCCCCAGCCCTTGGCGAAGCTGATGCGGACACTGTTGGGGTCGTATGGGCCGTCCGGTAGCGCAGACTCCGCCCCCTGTCGCAGCAGCAGTGCCGAGCGCTCATAGTCGAACACTTTGATGGAGTAGCCGGGCATGACTTTGCGCACCACCAGCAGGCCGCGGCCGGCCGGCCCAGCCTCCAAAGTGGGCGAGTTGACAAAGATGGGATGCTGGCTGCGGTTGTAGGCCCACACGCCGTCGGGCTCCTTGCTGAGCAACAAACCATAACCGATCTTGCCTCGCGTGCGCTGGGCCGTGCCACTGCGCCGTTCACCACTCAGCTGGCCCAGGCAGAAGCCCGTTCCTTGAGGTAGGTCGTAGAAGATGCTGACGGAGGGCTCGTACACTGGGTAGAGGCGGCCCACCCGCGTGCGGTGTTCCCAGTACGCCACGCTGCACCAGTGCGTTTGTTTGGGGGCGTCCGGAGACAAGCTGGCGTCTGAAAAAGAGAGACCAGGAGAAGATGTGGCTTAACAACTAGCACATAGCATTCAGACACATACAACATCACCTTATAACCAATGTTAGATGATCACTGAACATGGAAAACTTCCTTCTTTAGTTTAGTGAGCAGGTTAACACAGTTAACAGGTAATAGAAGCTCATCATAGCTGGTATGATGTTTTTCATTCTTGAAAAAATACTTCATGGTCTTTACATGGTGTGAAAATTTCCTGATGACTGGACTTACAGGAATAGTCCAAAACTACTACTCTCTTTCCCTGAAAGTAAGTAAAGAGTTACCATTTTAAAGATTCATTTTGTTCTGACAGCAACGTTATACTACCGACTGGCATCACACAAACTGCATGAATGACTGAATTAGAATTAGAAGCATGATCTCAAACAGTCTAACTGACAATTTCTGACATACAGTTATGTATAAAAGATATAAGATGGATATAATTCAAACTTAAGGATAACTACTATTACTATTTTATACAGGACATACCAATGGCAATTTTATAGATAACATTCAGTGTTTCTTACAGTCATTAATCTCATATGCAAGTCTGGTTTGAAGCTGGTGTGTGAGGATTTGGCATACAGCTTGCATGCTGTCCACAGTTTCCATTGCTTGTTAGCATTATTGGCCTTTGGCTTCAAACACCAAACACATTATAGGTGATCAACTACATTTAAGTGTGGGTTTTTAAAGAAGACACTATACAGAAATGTGAGCGGAGCTTTAAAATTCATTCCTCTGTGTGTGCACATGGGCCAACACTACCTAAACTAGACCTGTGCTTTCCAAAGCAATCCTGAGATCTCACCTGCACTGCAGTAGCAGTTTTATGTTTTGCCTGCTGTAACACCCAAGTCATGGCATTAGGCTTTCATGGCCTTTACCAGAGGTGTCAGGGCAGGAAAGCATGAGACTGTAGTCCACTTCTGACAACACACTTTTTTGCACTACCTCAAGGGGGCACCACTTTAAGGCTTCAGATATGATTATTACTAAGTTCTGACTGTTCATGAATACACCATTGCCTTCTACATGTCTTGAAAGACTACAACAGTTTAGTGCCACTTATTCCTGCTGAAATTATAAGGAGTGTTTCAGCTTGGACTGCTTTTTGAACGGGGTACAATATGTGACACACTGAGAAAAGAAATCATTTACATATGTCAGTCTTGAAAGACAGTAACAAAAAAAAAGAGGCTGTAAAATGATCACGTAAAAGAGATTTACAGCTCAAGCGTCCAGCTCAGGGCAAACAGTAAAATATAATAAAAAAGCAGCGTAAGGTCGCTTTAACTATGAACTATTATCTGCTCTGGTTTGTGCATGACTGAATGGCTAGTACTCAAATACTGGCAGTGGATCACACCTGCAGAGAGTTGCAAGAGAGGAAGAATGAGAGTAGATCCAGAAGCCCACCTCCACTGTAAATCAGCTCGCTAATTCAGTTTTCATGGCTGAGGAGTCTGTGGACTGTACATTGCCAAAGGCTTACGCTCTCCCAGTGAGTTACAACTCCCTGGACACGAGTCCAACATTGCCTCACACACATACACGCATGCGTCCATATTCCACCAGACTGTATTCCACAGTGTTTGTGTACATTTCTTTTGGTTTTCCTTTGGTGAAAGAGAAAGCACTTACTGGGGGATTGGGGAAAGGGGTGGGGTGGGGTTATGAGCTCATATCCGGTTTGTCCTTACCCTACAACAAATCTCCACCTCTCTCTCTGTGCTTCTCTCTATGACCTCCTGTCTTTTTCTTCTCTCTCCCCCTCTCCTTTCCTGTCCAGTGGATGGATGAAGGTGGTGGTGGGAAGTGGGGGGGTTGGGGGTTGAATGTACCCTCCCTCTCTGCTCCCGCTGTGGGCCAAGGGGACGGCATTCAGCTCCCTGACAACTTAGCCCAAGCTCGCGACCCCCTGACCCCCCAGGCTTCGCCCTATCAGCTCCCATTAACTCACACACAGAGTGATGCCATTATTTTGCTTCAGAGGGTCTATTGGCAGAAGGGGATTTAAAGAGCCCGCTCCGTGGCCCCATTCCTTTCACTGGCCCTAATGAACGCCCTGGCCCATTACCCAGAGCCTTTAAGGTGGAGCACCGCAAACACACACACACACTCCAGCCGATACAAATATATGCCCATACAAACATGGGCTATGCAAACACACACACACACACACACACACACACACATTCAGTCAGCAAGAATTTCTTTACACTAACATTACAATAAATACAAACAACATTAAAATAAATAATTTAGGTCAATGTGTTCACTTCACCACCTCTGAATCTCTCCTTAAGAAAGCCCAGTATGACTTGTAGATATCAGAGACAGTTCCTGTCTAAGTCCCAGTTCCACTGAACCTAACAAATGAAACTGTGGTTAACTATTTTTTTTGAAGGGAGTTACTTGCAAGTAAAAGTGATGTTTATAAAACAACTAATCGCGTGAAGCATCTTATTTTTAAAAAAGTAACAAAAAACTATTTGCTTTTAGAAAGATATAAAAGCAACAGTAATGATATTTTATATTCTTTACATAAGCTATCTTCTTTATGTGATTGAGGAAAACATTACAGACATCATAAAAACTCTGCCACTACCCCTGATTGGTCTAAGAGCTGCTAATGATATAAAGACAAGAACTTAACCTGCCCAGATTAAGTCAGTGAGTCATAAGGTGTACAGCATAAGTAACCATAGTAATTAAAAAATAACTGATCCACTAAAAAGTCTGGGTTAGATCACTATTCAAACTTAGTTAGTGCGCTAAGCAAGAAATCCTTAATTCAGTTAATTCAGTGGTGCTGATGATGGATTGTAGAAAATCTATGTGATAGCTGTTGGGTTGTCTAAACTTTGTTATTCAAACTAGTTCACAAAATATAACCTATTTTTTTAATGTTAGCAATTTTTGTTACTTTCTTAGATTTTATGTATTTGTGTTGCATTTATTCAAATAATGTAGGCTGTCTTTACAAGCAGGGATGTAACTTATTGTCAAATGATTGAAATAATGTGCATATGCGTCTAAGACTTTTGCGTGGTGCTATATATGCACATGCACTGGAGACTAAATGTCTCATAAGCATAAAATACACAGCGCAAAACTCACACACATTATATATTAAGCACATTCTGGCCTGTGCAGTTTGATCTACAGCTCTAATGTGGGAGGGGGAATGTGACTAGTGCTGCCATGCGAGTTGGGCTGCAGTACAGAGATTGGATGTGTGTGTGTGGGGTGGGGGGGTTAAAGAGTGTGGTTTCACACACACACACACACACACACACACACACACACACACACACACACACACACACACACACACACACACACACACACACACACACACACACACACACACACACACACACACACACACTAAAATGGCCCCTCTACGCTGGGCCCCTGAATGTTACCATTAGTGAATTCCTCAGATCCTGAGCTAGCCTGCAAGGCAGCTTTTTTTCCTCCTCCACAGCCTTTATAGCCCTCTGGCTGCTATCATTTCAGAGGCTTTGAACATGGCCACAGTCTCACGGGCAGTGTGCACAGCACAGACGACGCACAGTTTAGCAGAAAACTTAAAGTCTTAAATATAAAAGCTTTGTATGAGCAGTACCATATGAGAACAGAGCTTCATGTTAAATCTATACATGAAAGTCAGTGCTGAATAGATTATTCCTTATGTAGGAGTATCACATAGCATCTTGTTGCTTTTTATCTTATAATACTATTTTTTTATATGTTTCATGAGACTTGCTCTCAGTTCTTCAAATAAATCCTTAGAAGTTCCTCTCACAAGCTATATAAACCCATTTAGTGATGTTGAGGTCTGGGCTCTGGGGTGGTCAGTCCATTGTTCCGAGGTATGATGTGCAAATTGTTGAACACCAGAAACTGTCTGATCTGCAAATAGTTTTCCTTTTCTCAGTAACAGCTTCTTGACAGACTCATAGTGTTATGGTGTCTTCTCCCTCTACAGAAACACCTGTAGATGTTTTCAAATCTGAAATAAGGGTGAAGTTTAATTTTATGTGACAGTTTTTGTCTAACATGATTGTTGAGAGGCCTCTTTTTTTAAGTAAAAACTTATATCTAATCTTCCTAGAAATATTTCCTGAAAGGCAAATAACTTGTTCTTAATGGCTGTTTTGACTTGAAATTAAATAGGACCACTAAGGATGGTCTCTGGCAGTTGCTCAGTACTAGGGCAGAGAGAGTTTAGCTTGGACAATGGATTACACACGGGACTAAGACTTTACCTGTGTCAAATATGTGTATATATGTGTGTGTGTGTGTGTTTCTGTGCTCTTTAAGTGTGTGAGAGCTGAAGAAAATTTCAGGCTGTGTTTTTGTTTTGGAGTGAAATGTGTGCTTTGGCTGGGTCACATCTCACTGAGTGCTGCTCTTTGAGTGTTTGTCAGCATACAGAGAAAGAGAAAGAGATAGAGAAAGCAAGATACAGAGAGAGAGAGAGACAGAAAAAGCAAGAGAGAGAGAGCGAGAATAAACCTTTTATGAGGGGCAAACCCATTAAAATATCCTTAATAAAAAACATTCTCTCATTCTTTTTTCTTCTCAATTTCATTCTCTGTCTTTCTTGTTCTCTGCCATTTTTTTCTTTTCTCTTTCTTCTCTGCACCCTCTCTCATTCCCTTTTCTCTCTCTCTCTCTCGCTCTCTCTCTCTGTCTCTCTCTCAATACACACACAGTTCTGTTTGCTTATAATCAGCAGAGCCTCTTTGGCTTCCTCTCTCTCTCTCTCTGTTCACTGTTGACGTGTCTCCTTGAATACACGGTCTTAGTTTTTTCCACCAACGTTCTCATGTTCGTCATCTCTAAATCCTCAGCTGTATTTCATAGCGCCTCTAATTGCTCTGTTAGCGTCGGTCTGCTGTGTTAAAGCCGTTGAACACGCACGGCTTGACTGGCGTTCTGAGTCCAGGTAGGCTGGAAAATGCACATCAGCATGCTGAAAACAAGCAGGATGCACAGTTCCTGTCTGCACCAAGCCCCCCCCTCCACGAGACCGCCATCAGTGAGACGCTCTGACAGCGGGCCAGTGCAGGAACCACCTCCAAACACCCGCTCACACGCCGCTATACAGGCTCACACTCCCAGAGTGCACTCAAGCAGCTCTCAGTTAATGATACAAAGTGCACTTGGAATGCACGAGTACCAAGTTTGAGCAGCAGTCGAAGCAGACGGCTCTGTGGCTCCAGTCACTGTTAATGACAGCAGAATCCTACTGAGATCAACACTGGTCCTAAACTCAGACACTTCACCTTTAACTGCAGTGGAAAAATGAGAACATCTCAAAAACAGAAACTTTACCAGGAGGAGCAAAACATGTTCACAAAGGGGTCCCACTACACTCATCCAGTTTTTCTCTTTCCTTTAGTGGGTTATGTGGCTTTTTGTGCACATACATGGTCTGCAAAGTTATTAAGTTCAAAGTACACGGCAGGGGAAGAAACGTTCTCCCACCAGAATCACTTTTCTGAGCTGCCTGAAACCCCACGCTCAAGTTTTTCTCTGTTACAAGGTGACATCAGTTCTAACACAGTCCTTAGTGGCTCCCTGTAGGGATTTGTGGCAGGATGTAGCTACAGTCTTTAACCGCTCTGGCAACTGACCAGTCCGAACAGAGTGGGCGAGCTAACCAATCAGGACTCATTGGTATCAGCTTGTGTGTTGTGAAATGTAAATGCCAGCTGGTGGTTTCACAAACAATAATGGAGTATATAAATAACATCTGGAAAACATTTGAGGTTTACATATTAAAAAATAAGTATTCAAATTTGCTGAACAAAAAGTATTTGAGCAGCTTAATAAGGAAATAATTCAAATTGTGATTCATAATGTACACAAAATGTAAAATTCTTATTTGATTAAGTAACTGAATACTAATATGAGTTCTGAGCATCTGTGTATTCATTAGAATAACCACTCTATCATCTTTACTGGTGACTGAGAACATACTGGAGAACATTTGATGTCCTATTTGAAAGCATTCAAAACGCATAACCCTGCGGTTTCTGGAAGACTGTGCTCCCCTCATTTCAGAGCAGATTGTGGGTACATGAACCCACCCACACACGCACTCACACACACAGACACTCACACATATATACACACAAAGCGAGGGAAGAAAGCTGGAAGCAATTACGCCACTTTGCATCTGTTTAACCCCTCCACCTCCCAACAGCTCCGTTTATCCATTAGGAAAGTAGCAGGTGTTATTATCGCCATTACATTCTCACAACTGTCTCCTCTATATGTCAGTCTCTTTAGACACACACACACCCACACATAGTGCCAGCAGTCAACAGAGATACTCTCACTCAGCCTGAGCACAACCTGTTCAGGTGCTCATCAGAAGCACATACGACTTACTGGAGGATGTGCCCACCACACACAGACGATCATACATACAATACAAGTCTATGTTAAAGGCACATAGACTGAACAGAAAACTGAAAAACTGTAAACTGTATCGATGACACCCTGCGGCCTCTGAAAACCACTGTTAATGATCAAAAACTAGGCATGTGGGTGCATTCTATCAAAATTTAAAGGGTGGGGGCGGGGCCTATGCTCTGTCCACACTCAAGTTTAAAGGACTGAAGCTTTTTTCCTGACTTGGCATATACATTTCAGAGGTCGGGATTCTAAGGGCTTGTTTTGTCAGAGGGATACATTTTAAAAGTTGACGCTCCCATCTCACAGCCATCCTGGAGTTCCCTTCTCACTCAGCACAATAGCAGCTCTCCTCCAAGAAGCTTCAGCTGTCCAGTGATGTTGTGTGGCAGTTTGAATAAGTAGCAGTAGCTGGCCTTGCAACATCATGTGAAATATGAAATGTGTACATGCTCTGCATGCCTACTAACCCTTTCATACCTCTATTTTACTATTAACACTTTATTGTACGTTGCATGCCCGTCCTGTAAATATCTGTAAATAATCTATCCTACTTAGTAATTACACATCACAAGCAAACAAGGTGCTCAACTTCCTACAACCTGTTTCTCAGCATCCACATGAACTTTGATATATAACGCAATAGCGAGAGATCAGTCTCAGGTAGTTCCCATGCACTTCATTGCGGAAACCTGATCCCAAATCAGCGTTCCTGCCCAGATACTCTTCCTAAATTCAGGTTGGCCTTGAAGAGCACAGAAAAGTTCTACACCTTTGAAGAGGGGCTTTGTGACACTGCTATGTGAAACGCATTGACATTAAAGCTTTCAGTCAGAGCAGGATGATTTAGCAAACCACACTCAAACAGCGGATCAAAGATGATAACTCGGGAGCATGACGGACTGGGATCAGTCAACGGTGTGCTTTTTAGTCTGCCTGTGTTGAAGATGGAGAAGCCTTTCAGAGTGTACACACAACGACTTGGAAAGCGGCCTTTTATTTCTGCCCCCTGGTTTTGTTTTGCTTCATCAGGAAACTTCTTCAAAAAGTGAAGTGTGCACGCACACAGACACAGACACAGACACATGCCCAGAGGCGTTCCCTTTGAACGTCCATGCTCGCACATAATGGCCTGTTAAAACTGCAGTACAATCGCTTGGGTAAACAAATGCATTTCATAGCTCTTTTCTCATCCCATGCTTTGCAGGGCAAAGAGCGAGACTGTGCACCAACAAGGAAAGTGCTCCATGGTAACCACTCCAGAGTTATATGCACACTTCTCCTCCTCCGTCCTCTCACTGAGCAATACGGAAGATCAAAGGCAAGGCATGCCGCTGACTCTGACATCACGCTTGGTTATGACTGGACAGAGCTGTAGATAAATGATACTGTACAGTGATACAGTTCAGACTCAGGAATCTCAATAACTGACTCTCATTTGTTTATAAACTATAAACCTATAAAATGCATTTATAGGTTCCTTTGGTCCAAGCGGTCGCGTGGGACGTCACTTTAGTATCAGCAGATATTTGCTCATCTGGCAGAATATCTAGATTTGATTGATGTTTCAAAGTTATACTCGATGCTGTTCTTTATTAGAATACTGTATTTGTTAGAATACTCCTGGTTCTCTTGGAGCTGGATGCCATGAAACCCCACTTTCCAAAAGAACTTTCCAATGGCTGCTTCTCATAAAGGAGCAATCTGCAAGATGATGCAACCTGCCAAATTCACACTCCAAACAATAGGGGGCATTATATCACCAGTAAAACAAAACAGTCTCTCCACCTCCCTCTTCATCTTCACAGGCTAGAAGAAAAGTTGCTACTTCATCACTTTACTCGCCAACAGTTGTTTTCAGTGGTGGAAATCAATGTCAGTGTTAACTCTTGTTTTGCTTCTATTTGTAACAATTCTTTTGTTGTTTGAACATGATTTCTTGATGAGAGGGGGTGCCAGCCATCGTTATAACAATTGCTACAGCCATCATTACTTTTATTCCTCCTTTAATTTGCTGTCAGTTCTTAAATGATCTAACAAGAAGCAGAAACTTCAACACGATTGACAAGAGATTAGAGAATGCTGTTGGAGCAGCGCTACTTCTTCATCCTTTTATGTTGGACTAATTCGACTACTAGATACTACAAAGACTCATTATCACCCCTTGAGGTACAAGGTGGTATTACTGACAGGACGAGGCAAGGTTAGCCGGTTAGCGTGCTAGCTTCAGTAGGCATCTCTGCCACAGAATACATGGACGTCTTTGACATACCGTCAAATTATTTCTTCACATTCTGTTGAAAATTATAGTCAATTCTGGAATGCTTTAAATTATTAAACTAATTAATGAATTAATATACTACATGTTGCTCCTTTAAATAGTATGTATATGTATATGTGCAAGCAGGAACTTTAACGAGCCTCAGTTCGAAGCCAATTAAAGATTTTTCTTAGAACTGCATGTCCGGACCACCTTTATGTTTAAGTGAACTGTTTTAATGCTACTGCATGTTGCCGCAGACAAACAGACGGCTTTAATGTGGTGGGATAACATGAAAAGAAGTAAAAAGAAAGAGACAGACAGAGGGGTTAAAGATGGGACCACCCCCACACCTCCTGCCCCAACCCTACCACCCCAGCACTTCAGCAGGGTGAGCTGGGAGTAATTACTACTAAAGTACACAAAAAGGTCTCGAGAGTTTCAATGACAATCCACTCTTATTATCCAGTAATGCTTTTAAAAGCACCATGCAGGGAAGAAAAGAGAGAACAAGAGGAGAGAGAAAAGAACAGCCCCGGGGTAAAAACTCACATCCAGGGAGCGAGCAAAAGAGAGAGAGGGAGGCAAACAGCAGCAAAGCTGAGAGGGCCGGTCGTCTCTTCCCACCAAACTGCAGGCCCACATCCCTCTCTTTTTCAATCCCCCCTCTAATCCAGGGAATTCTGAAAAGATGAACTCATTCCTCCGCAACTCAGAGCGAATAAGAGAAAGAGAGAGAGAGAGAGAGCGAGAGAGAGAGAGAGAGAGAGAGAGAGAGAGAGAGAGAGAGAGAGAGAGAGAAGAGTTACCAGCCCGTTTAACCAGAGAGAAGGAGAGAGAGAGAGATGGAAAGGAGGGGGGGTTGGAGTCTCTTATCCTGTGCCAAGGATTAGATTCCCCTCCAGCTATTAGACTCTACCACTGGGCTGACAGGCAGAGGGGGAGACAGACAGCGTGTTTCTATGTGTGTGTGTGTGTGCGAAAGAGAGAGAGAGAGAGAGAGAGAGAGAGAGAGAGAGAGAGAGAGAGAGCGAAGAGCAAAGGCAAAGAGGAGGGAGGAAGAGAGAGGAAAGAGAAAGAGTGCAGTTTTATAGTGGACAGAATTCATCTTTTGACGCCACTCTTGACAGACCGGAGCATTCTTTTTCCTACTCTGGCTGGACAGCGAGGCTACTCTAGGGGGACAACAGGGTTCTTCTGAGCGGGGAAAAACTGAAACATAATAAACTGAACCATAATAAACACAGAAAGCTGGGGCCCCTCCAACCCTTAAACCTCCACCCCCTCAGCCCCCCCCCCGCTCCTGCTCCGACATGGTATGGCTCTGATTCTTTAGACAACTATCACTACAGGGCAACTTACAACTCACTAACAGGCCGCATTTAGGCTGGCGTCTGTGCTATCTCTGCCATCAAAGACTGCTCTATCAGCCAGACGCACTAACCGGCCCTGCACTCTCACACAGATGGATTTCTCTCTCTCTCTCTCTCCCTCCTCCTTCTCTCCTTCTTTCACTCTCTTTTTCTTTCTTTCTCTCTCCCTCTCTCTCTCTCCCTCTCTCTCTCCCTCTCCACAGAGCCTGTAATGTGTTTCGGCGACATTAAGGAAGCCTGAGTGAGCACAGACCAGAGCAAACAAGCAGACCAAAGTAAAAGGAACAGCACAGAGATCTGAACACTAACAACAGCAGTCACCACACACTGAACATTTCAGCACCTGCACCAGTGTTGATTTTAAGGAGCTTTCTTAATAAAAGAGAAAATTCCTTCATAAAAAAAAGATTTATATAATTTGATGTAACTGAATATGTTAAATTATTAAACAGACTTCATTTTTGAGCATAACAGCACTTTACTGACTGATACAACTGTCAGTTACCAACTGTGAATTATTCCTAGCTGTAAATATAAACAATAGAAACACACAAATCATTGTCACTGTCCAAAGATAAACAATAATCTCCAAAACAGTAACTACATAGGAAAGCGTAAAAACATTCTTAACCTTCAATGTACGTCAGTTTACATAGATTTTATTCTAAGCAATACTGAAGCATTCCTATTGGTCCGTTCATCATGAAAGTTCCATACCATCTAAAGGACCTCCGCCAGTTCAACTAAGGTCAAAGTCAAAATAGGAAAAAATAGAGATACATGCTTTTCTTTAGACAGCAACAATATATCAATAATACAAAGGCTGTATTGCCAGGATAACAGTTAAACAAAGCAAAAACCTTTCATAGACACTGGAGCAGGACTTTCAGCGACCCTGATACTCTGTGTGATGTTATAAATTACTTTGCAGTCAGGGTGGGCTGGTATACTGATATGAAAGTGAATTCCAGTGTAGCATCCTCTCATGATTTCATATCGTAGATACTATGACAACTAAAAACAGTATCGCCACCCAGACCAACTAAACATGTGCATGAACAACTTAAACTTGCCGCTTGCTGACAATCCTGCAGTGTTAATAAGCAGTGTTTAGACGGCCATGAGCGCTAGCGGGCAGGTACCAAGCAAGCACACTGTGTAACGTGCCGCACTATGCAGTGTTCACACAGATTGTTACTCTAAGAAAGCTTTCCATTTTTACTCACTTGTTTCACTTCTGATTCTAATTGAATTAAATAAGCACAGAAACAAAGGACAACTCGCAGCGTGTAAAACCCAACAAGCCTGGCATAGCTAGCATTTGTTAAAAAGAGCAAACGGTGAAATACTGTTTTACACACCAACTGCAAGGTGCACAATGGAATAAAGGATTAGTGAACAGGTCAGAAGAAACCTGAGGAAATGCTGTAGATCAACTAAAAACTGGTTCCTGTGGGAGAAGCGAAGAATCTAAGAGAGTGTTTAGCAGTATTTAGACATTAAGTAATACTTTTCAGTCGCAAACACTTTTAAATTAAGAATGAATCTTGGATTATTTTTGAACTTCAAGTGCTAACCCAATTATCACTACTAATAATAAAGGCAACAGCAGTAACAATAATAGTACTAGTAAAACAATGATAATGATTATTTCTATGTGGTTCCTTTATTGCCATTATTCTTCTTCTTATTATTATAAATGTATTCCCTTTTTTGGATATTCTAATATATAACCTAGCATCCAAACAGCACAAAACGAAATAAATTTAAGCTATATACATATATATATATATATTGATATTCTAATATATAACCTAGCATCCAAACAGCACAAAACGATATAAATTTAAGCTATATATATATATATATATATATATATATATATATATATATATATATATATATATATATATATATATCAGGGTTTTTTTTTTTTTGGCTGAGGTGCCACTTTGTAACACATGATGAGAACTGTGACAAAGCTGGAAGCATGCACAAGCTGGCTTTATTGTAATTCATGAAAAATAGGAGAGAAAAGCATGGAGTAAAGAAAACAAAACAACAAAGACAAAACTAAACTACGGGGACTGGAAAAGCAATAAAACAAAGAAAAAACAAGATAATTTGCTAGTAAACAAGAGAAAATATACCAGGGCTACAAAGTTACAACTGAACAAATAACAAACAATGCCAAGCAAGACACAAGACAAAAACAACACCTGGGAGTAATTACTGGGTGGGGTTACACACAAGACACAGGTGAGGGGTGTGGCAAGAGGGCGGAGCAAACAAAGGCACATGGCAAAGAAATGAGGGAAGGAAATCAAAGAGGGAAAAGCACACAAAAGACAAGAAAAGAGCAAGAAAAGACAGGACACGTTGTAATCCTGGCTGTTACTGGGGACATTTCTCGAAAGTAACTACAAACGCTTCGACAAACTGTTCTAAGTCGAGCACAACATGGAAAAGCTCGCGTAATTTGGTGTTTCCTACAATAAATCCAAAATCCAGAGCCACTGAGCAACCCGCGATCATCCTCTAAGCATTCTCATTACTATTATAATATTAATAATAGGTTTGTTTAGTTCATCATAAATCAAGCCTTTTTTCAGAATGTGGTTACACTGTCTGTGAAATTTGCATCACAATTTGATGAAAATATCATGACACATTGTTATGGCCCTAATAACTTGGCATCAAATTCAAATGATAATAAAATACCTCCTCTTCTACTTAGAATTACAAATGTAGTGTAAAGTTAAACTTTAGATACTACACTCATAACATTGTTTTAATGCTCTACAAGTACGAAGTAATTACAGTAAATAAGAAGCCTACAATACAGATACTCCCAGCATACACACAAAATCCACATTTACAAGCATAACCTTGTATTACATAAAACTGTGACTTATCCCACAATAATCAAAGAGGAATATCCTTTGCTTATCTGTGAATAGTCTAGCCTATCGTCTCCCTTTCATTGCTCTAACACACAGGTTACACCACAAACCTACCAGCCTATGTTAAGGCTGAGTTAATAAAACACGTGACTAATACCTGATAATGATTAACAAACAACAAGTGACCACAGCAGCCAGCAGGACACTAGGCTTTTCAGGCAGGCTGGGCCTGAATGTCTCAGCCAATGCTTTAATCCTTGCTCTAAGGCTCTGTGGTGTTAATGACGGACTTGGACTCTCAGTCAGATGACCATAAGATTCACACCTCTGCCTCATGTAAAGCTCAGCTTTTGGCTCCTCTGGTGCAGGTCCGGCCTCGCCCTGGCCCCCCAGCACTCGCTGCTGTTCACACTTCGACACATAACCTCACAGAAACATACAGGCCCTCCTGTCTGGACGCTTAGAACGGGTACCAGGCACTCATGTAGTCAACTACTCAGCCTCACAGATTAGAGTCTTAGGATCAATTCTCCTGTTATACGCATCATAATCATAATCGAAAGGCAATCATTATTCCTGGATATGCGCTCAAATAAGAAATACGCAGAACACTGAGGGAACATAATGTTGCTGTTATAAGAATCCCTCATACTTCCAATTATTGTTTTCATAACCCCTCAAACCTGAAGGGCTGGCAAAGGAGCTACACACGTTAGTTGCACGGTAGTTACTAAAAGGAACAATGAGCCTGGGTTTGAAAGTCTTAGGAATGTTTCGCCCTTATATAAGATTACCACTTTGGAAACACAGCGTTTTCCTATGACAGCTAGAATGAGTGAGGGTTTTCATTTCTACAGGTGAATCCAGCAGTGGACGGAGCCAGAGGGACAGGGGAAACCCAGACACTGTTCTACTGCCAACAGTGCAAGCAGAGAGCTGTGCCGAATTCTTGGAGCGACCACAGAAAGGCAAACTACACTTCCCATCACACACCATGCTTTCCCTCCATGCATCTCCCACAGGTGTGCCACAGCACACTGAGAAAGCCCTTATGAGTTCATCGGTGGGAACAGTAATCCTTGTATCCACGCTCCAATCCAAACACACATCGTGTGAGTAAGCAGGCAATGCGCTCTGACAGCTGAATAAAACACTGCAGATATGCTTTCAGGTAAGAGGGTAAGAGGGAGCTGCTTTAAGACAAATGCTGTGTATCTGGATAGCGTGTGTCTGAGAGGTGAAGGACACACACTTGGCTAGGCGGATGGCCGACTATTGATCGGCCTGCCGGATTGCATACACTCGAGGAAAATGTGTTCTGTCAGACGCCGCCGTCCGCATGCTCTGTTTCAATTACAACCACACGCTCATGAGCAGCCAGTGTGGACAGGCAGAGAAACATCAGCCGTGCGCTTGAACAGATTTGTGTCCAGTTAGCTTTTAAACATGATCTTTTATAGAGAGGTGTTATCTTTCTTCTCATTATTATTATGGTATTGATAATAGTTTTGTTTAGTTAACCTCAAATTCAGAATGTTAAACCGTTACACTGAAATTTACACACAGCCCTACTGGAAAGCAAATTGTATTATTGTATTCAACTTTGATGAAAAGGACTGCAGTTTCCAGGTCGAGACTGAAGCCAGTTCAACACACTGTGTCTGGCTTATTCTTTCATTCTCGCTCACTCACTCTCTTGCCCTCTCTGTATCTGATTAGTTAGGTAATTTCATTTAAGAACTGCCCTTAAATAGCTTCCTCCACCCTCCATTTTCTAGAAAGTAACTACAAACGCTCGAGCACAACATGGAAAAACCCGCGTAATTTGGTGTTTCCTACAATAAATCCAAAATCCAGAGCCACTGAGCAACCCGCGATCATCCTCTAAGCATTCTCATTACTATTATAATATTAATAATAGGTTTGTTTAGTTCATCATAAATCAAGCCTTTTTTTCAGAATGTGGTTACACTGTCTGTGAAATTTGCATCACAATTTGATGAAAATATCATGACACATTGTTATGGCCCTAATAACTTGGCATCAAATTCAAATGATAATAAAATACCTCCTCTTCTACTTAGAATTACAAATGTAGTGTAAAGTTAAACTTTAGATACTACACTCATAACATTGTTTTAATGCTCTACAAGTACGAAGTAATTACAGTAAATAAGAAGCCTACAATACAGATACTCCCAGCATACACACAAAATCCACATTTACAAGCATAACCTTGTATTACATAAAACTGTGACTTATCCCACAATAATCAAAGAGGAATATCCTTTGCTTATCTGTGAATAGTCTAGTGTGCTGAGAGTTTGCAAAGTCCTTAATAAAAGGCACTAAAGGGCAGCACAAACTCTCCATTGAGGCCTGTAATTACATTTGGAGAGCGCTCTGGACCCAGAGATGATGCGCTGGGCTGCTGTGGGTCAACTCTGTGTTCCTGTCGCTCCACTGGCCTCAAAGGCTGGAGGCTGCGTCTCATAGGGAGTCCTTCTTTCCACATGACAATTGATCAATGTGGGACGCGGGGGCAGAATAACACAGGTACGATGGGTTTCGTCACAGCGCTAAACACATCGGAGAGCGCGGCGCGACTGTCTACGAGCATGTGAAAATGTGAAGGACTGCAGTTTCCAGGCCAAGACTGAAGCCAATCCAAGACACTGTGTCTGGCTCTTCCTTTCATTCTCGCTCACTCGCTCTCTTGCCCTCTCTGTATCTGATTAGTTAGGTAATTTCATTTAAGAACTGTCCTTAAATAGCCTCCTCCACCCTCCATTTTCTAGAAAGCAACTACAAACGCTTCGACAAACTGTTCTAAGTCGAGCACAACATGGAAAAACTGCGTAATTTGGCGCTTCCTACAATAAATCCAAAATAAAGCGGCGTTTCCACTAAGCAACCACGATCACCACGCTTTTTTCTGTGTGGTCGTACTGATCACGGAATTTGTTCGCAATCCAGTTGGAGAAGTGTAGCTAACAGGCCGCCCTGTTTCATCGCAGATTAAAATCCTCCGTTTGGATCCTATTTGGTTCGAATGAATAATATTTCCACATTTTACAAGCAGCAAACATGAGCAGAGGGCAACAAAAAAAAAAGAAGTCTCCACAATGGCAGTGGTGTTTTGGAAAATTCTAAAAATACGCTGGTGCCAATATGAGTTAGGCTGACAACTTTGCACTGCGTTCAACTCTTTTGACTGCAGCGCCCGTTCCTAAGACGGCCGCTACATCATCTTTGCTTGGCTCGGGCAGTGGAAAAGAGTGCAAGAGGGAGAAAGAGAGGGAGAGCGGGAGAGAGAGAACAGCAACAACAGGAAATTCAAAATCCAATTCTGTGGCAAATACATCCACTCTGTTAGCATAACAGTGGCGTCAGACTGCTCGGAGTTCAGCATGCTGCCTCGTTAAACCCACCTGATTCAACTCATCAGCTAATTACAAAGGCCCTCAGCAGTGGAATCTGGTGTGTGAGGAGAAGGAAAACATTACAGTCTGAAAGGTCGTGGCCCTACAGGACCTCAGTTTGACACACAAACCTGTATGTGTTCCTTCATTTTTCTTGTGCTTTTCTACCCTGAGCCTCACAAGCCTCAGTGCTTTGACTAATCATGCTTTCGGTGAGTGCTGGGATGAATTAAAACCTTTGTACACCTCAATAAAAACAGATAATCCTGGTAAAAATATAATGTGGACCAAACTGCTATTACGATTTAATATGGATTCACAAAACTGTTTCTTTAACATTGTTTGTTGCTTTGTTACCGGAATAGAGACTTTAATTCATTTCATTTATTGTTACTCAGTCATCAGTTATCCTTGTTTAATCCAAATACTTCTGTTCAGTCACAAACTCAGCAACACTTAAGAGTTTGAGTTCCTCTCAAGGTTTCTTCTTCTTGCTCTTAGATAGTTTTCTGCCACTGTCACCAGTGACTTGCTTACTAGGGCGTTGGACCTGGAGTTTCTGTAATGCAGCTATGTATTTCAGTAGTTCTTGAATGGAACTGAAGCGAATGGTAATCGTGATACCTGGTAATACCTTCACAACATGTGAACGCATCCGTATCATGAAGACGTCAAAATCTGAACTATGAGCTTTGGTCTCTCACACGCCAACACAGTGCCTCTCTCACAGTAGGGAGTGGGTGATGGAGAAGGTGGGCTGCGTGGGCCCCCTTTCTTAATCCTCGTGGTGCATTCTGCAGGCACAGAAGAATGTGCCAGCTCTTCGCAGTTTTAAAAATACTGCCCCCGACATCGCTCGCCGCACAACTGTCAATGTTCCTCCGGAGAGGACGGGGGGAAAAAAAATTCTTTGCCTTATTTTAGCCAGCCGATCGGACCACAGGTCTAAATCACAACCTAACCACCTTCTCCCCTGCTCCCTTACTGCAAGCACAGGGGAATTTATAATTGCTGGGTCCAGAAAGTCAGCCAGAAAATAAAAAGTCCCAAAAAAAAGGAAAGAAAAAGAAAAAAATAGAGTCAGCATCCACAACTGCCACCACCTCTTCCGCCCGCTCGCCTAGACCCAGGCCATCCACGGGCGCTTTCAGAGCGGCCACCACTCAAACGGGGTATTGTTCGTCCCCCTCGGCAGCCTTGAGAGGAGGCTTGCTAAAACACTAAACCAACAGTTGGACATTCCATACATTTTTAATGGCATGGCTGGCTCTTTATTTGTTGTCCTAACCCCGTGCCCTGGCCAGCATGAATGACTCCATTGGTAAAATGCGGGCAGGCGAGGGAGCGGTGCATGGAGGAGAGAAAGGGAGAGAGAGAGAGAACTAGCCTTCCCAGAGCGTACTGCAGGATTAGCCCACTGGCATCCCTGCACAGGGGAGCAAATCTCAGACGAAAAGGACAATCTGTGCAAATTGGACGTGTTTTTATACACGAGATCCTGCCTGCAATAAGTCTGATGGGTGTGTATTTGGAGGTCACTGTAGCCCAACAGTCAAAAGTCTGTGGACATCAACTTTATAACTTTTTTTAAGACTGGATACTTTTTAGTAATAAAAGAAAACAGCAGGGTTTTGTTAACATAATTAGCTGTTTTCTTATGTGTGTGTGTAGTTTGTGGCTTAATGAACTGTATGCTTGTCCTAAATAATGATTTGACTACTGTCCTGAAATTCTTTGGCCTGAAGGAGGTCTGGTGAAAGGTTTGACTGGACATCACAGCAATGCATGGTGCATGGTATTATTTCCAAGGTGGTGCTGTTGATCCTGCAGGTAATCTTTTATTTAACATGTCAAGTTCTTGCAAAGCAGCAAACATGCTCCTTGATTCCAAACGCCTGATAAAGCGAGGTGTCCTCCAACGTTTGACCTCATTTCAAGGTTACGCTGGCAAAATATTGTCTCATCATAAAAATGCCACATCATTTAGGCAAGATTACACCATTACGCCCAGCCCCTTACCCGCGGCACGGCCCTGCTCCTGATAGTGTTGCCATGAGGGGGTAAATAAACACAGTGTAGTTTCTGTTGACTTATATTCCAGAGCCTGTTTCCACACGGCACAGTAGATTACTCTCAGAGACCCGGCTATCTGCCACTGCCCCTATCTACTGATTGATGAACATTCATGTTTGGGCTCAAAGCCACCGTGCGGACTGGTGATGAACGGCGACTGCTGCGGTCTTTAAAAACATTCAAGTGAAGAATGACGTGGGCGGGCTAAGAGACAACATGCGTTGTGCTGTGGTGCTGTTCTTAAAGTATGCAACACAACTCTCTGGAAAAAAGGCTACACGTTCCAAACAATTCCCCTCTCTATTTCTCTCTCTCTTCCTCCTTTCCTTTGCTCACTCGCTCCCCCAGCCGTAAATGCCTCACATCTTGAAATCCTTATAACACTCAAACAACCTGGAGAGCAAACAAAAGATTCTAATCTAATATCCCCGAGATTTCATTCCAATCTCACATCAGGAGGCCAAGTTGAGTACACGCGCACACACACACACACATACCCACAAAGACACACACAATGAAGTCAAACACACATGCTTGTCTGTAGGGAGACAAAGCAGAGCTGATCCATTTTCTTACACATTCAAATTTGTGTTTTACACTAAATGTAATAGAGCTGTCACAATTACCCTATCAAACTTTCACGCTGATATTCTCTAACTGAAAACAAGGCCTGATAGACACACATATATATGCATAAACACTATACAGGCACAAACCATGCAGTTGGCCAGTGTACTTTAAATTCATTTCCTGTAAAGTTAGCATTATGGAAAGTTAACTCATCCTCTAAAAACACTTAAATACGGCATTTTTCATGCTGAATTTCTATTTAGTGAGTTTACCATACTGTAAAAAATGTATAAAACATAAAATATAAAGAGGTGTCCATACTTTTGCACAAAAAACCCAAACAAACAGCAATCAAGCATTAAAATATCAAGAAGTCTGCTTTCTGTAGAGGATGTACACTTTTTTAACTTCAAAACTCAACAACACTCCTTAACTGACCTTAAATCTTCATACATGGCTTTATAACGGTCGGTCATTTAAAAACGGATTATTCAATTAATGAATACGGCAATACATCACAGTACAATATTTAGTTTTCCTGAGATTCACCAAGTTAACAGACAAAATGAAACAGAAGCAGCACATTTAAAAACACAATTAAAACTATGAACATAGTTGATTTTCAAACACTGCATGGCACTAAATCCAGGACTAATCATGCTCTCTTTTCAGTGGAACATGCAGTTGGTCTGTGTACTTCCTAAGAAATGCTGGTAAAGGCATATTACTAAGTATGACTATAACTATTGTCATATTGTTTGCTCCTAATTAACTGCCAAAACATCCTGTAGCTTAAGCGCTTACAAATATTCTCGATAGTGACAGGCCTCCAAAGCAAACCAGATGGTACTGTTTTCATTAAAATACTGAAATACTGAAACTTGCAGTAGTCTTGATGGAAAATGAGCAGCTGTAGGCCTGCAAAGTTAAAGGAAAAAAGCAGCAATGCAGAGCACTATTTGATATTAGGAATCAAGTTATTGGAGTGAATATGTAGAACTGACTGGTGTTATGTGTTATCGAATCACACATCAGAAATCTTGCTGGGTTTAAACTGCCCATTTTATAGCTGGTTTAAAGCGCAAGTGGCAGCGATATGGCGTGCAATAGGCCGCAGTGGTAGCCGTACTGTAGTACAGTAGAGTGGAGGTAAGTAGCTCATGCAGCTGTCCTCTAATGACTGATAACTGTGTGTGTGTGTGTGTTTGTCTAGTTTACGTGTGTTATGTAAGGGGAAGAGGAAGCCAGGCTCTCTGGACAGGAACACACACTCGAGGAGAGCCCCGCGGCCTCAGTGACAGCACAGCAGTGTGTGTGTTTGTGATAGATGAAAACACGTTCACTCAGGATGTTCAGTATCACACACTCTGTATGCAAAACTCCGAACAAAACATGTCAGGAAAGGTCCATTAACAAGCACACACACACACACACACACACACGCTAACACATCACCTCCAGGCCACTGGCCTTCTCTTCAACATTCCTCAGCCTCCCCCTGTCGTCAAAGGGGCGATTGAGCGGGGCCCAGCGCCCCGGCGCTACAAAACCCAGGCAGGCTTTTTAAAACAGGATGTTTGGCCGAGGCCTTCTTCCCCTCAAATAAACAATCCGCACAACCTGATTTTCTGGAGGCAGGGTGGAAGTACTCGAGTCACATTATTTCCACATCCCGTATCCTGGAGCTCGCGAGGCCCTGAGGGAGCGCGGCCAGGCCCGGGGGCTGCGGTGGAAACCTGAGGCCCTTTGCCAGGCAGAAGAGAGAGCACGCGAGAGAGAGAGAGAGCGGTAGAAAGAGAGAGAGAGAAGCTGCAGCGCTTGAGGATCCACCAGGAAAGAAAGTTGGAAAAAGAAGGATCCCTCCGTCAACCAACTGTGGCTCTCTTATCACTATGGTTGTAACTAACCATTATTTCTATCATGCTTATATTATTGGTGTTGGTATGGTATGTACCAAATTACTATTATAATGCCTAGACATTACAGTTTAGCTGATAAATAACTGTGATTGACATTTTCTTTAACAGTTCCTTGTATGCAACCTTTAAAGTACAAGCCTATCATGGCCTAATTGATTAGCTATCTTGGTGCATCTGCACGTGGCCTAATTGGCTGATTAGCTGTCTTGGAGCGGCTTGTAGAATATATTATATATATATATATATGCATTATAAATTATGTCATCCTAGTGATGTCATTCCAACCATGGCAAAATGCCTCAGTGAGAAATAAAAACCTGCCCGGCTTTACCACGGCTGATGCCGAACTGAACACTCCTGATGAGGCCATGCTTGCAAACTTTGATTTAAAAAAGCATGTACACTTTAAGTTGACAAAGAACTCACAATACAATCTAGCCATTTCAAACCCTGGTGACCAGACAAATGAGCTCAATTTCAGCAAAAGACATCACGTGCCTTTTAAGCTTGCTCAGAATCTATGGATGCAATCTAATCAGTGGTAATCAGTACAGCATCACATGCTTTGATTACTCTGGTTAATTGCACTGTGTACTTCCAGGAGCTTGTTGTTTTTCATCCACACATGCACACCCACACACACAAACTCTCTCCAGGAATGAGCTGAACTCTCGAGGTGGTTCAGACTGACCTAGCCAGACAAGCGTGTATGTTTATAAATGTCTGTGCATCAGAGAAGAACAGCGTAAAAACTCTGTGTGTAGACGTGGGCGAGTGTGTGTGTTTGTGTCTGATTGTCAGTCTATCAGCCTAGAACAAAACCCCCGACTCGTCACAAGTAGAAAACAAACACAGCAGTTCCACTGTAACTCTAACCGCAGCTGTACTACCTGTACCCAAACTAAACCACTGGAAGCTGATGTGTGCAGTAATGTGAAAACAGACCCACATCTTACAGGACTTACGCCTGAGTGTGACTCAATGAATAGAGTTAGAGTTACCCCTACGTTGCCATACATTAGACATACCACAATGTAGCTCCAATTTATTACAGACTTATTTGCCTTATCAATAATAAGTTAATAAGATACAGAATTTAAGTTTTATGTTAAAGTCTGTTCTGTATTCTGTAGGTTGATGCCAATATGCTCCTTTACATATGCATGATATACATGCAGCTTCATGCAAATGTTTGAATGCCTCTGGCCAAATGTGAAAAAAACAACAAACCTAAAGGCACTGACCACATTTTACCTTTTTCTTTAATATATTAATTTCAGTAAAAGAAAAGTAATTGGTCATTAACATGTGCAGAATTGTGTTAATCAAAAAAAAAAAAAAAGACAGGGTGAGCGATGCTGCACAAAGTATACTCACAATACACAATGCACTTTATGATATTTTGACACATAGGCACGATGCAACGATAGTGCCACACTTAAAAATAACCATCAAAAACTCATTACTCAACGCAATCAATGCACATTTCACAATCTAGCACAAAAAACAGTTACACAGCACTAATTAGGTCCTGCTTTTGATTAAGCATGACGCTGGTCTGTGATCTTTAAGTACTGACAATATCCATAATATGAACGAAAAGGCATATGGTGTACATAACTCAGTTTGTCAGGAGAACAATAAAACGCTGGCATACTGCCCACCTCTACAACAAAACATGTCATTTGAACAGATGTGCCCAAACTTGTGCATACAATGTTTTCTAAAATGTAGAAGTTAGGATTAGATACTCCAGGAAAAAGATTCAAATGCAATTATTTTAGCACTATATTCTAGCATCTGCCTAAACATTTACTTTTCAGAGCACAGTAACTACATCAGTTTGAAATTTCTAATAAATCTTAACATCTGTTCAATATCAATGCTCTATTTTTTCATAATAATATTATAATAATAATAATACATTTTTCATCTCATAATAACAATATGAATCTGATATCATTGTCCCCTTTGTGTGTATCTACTGCTTAAATTCTACAGCTTTACCACAATCCCATTCAAGATGCCTCAAAGAGAAGACTTGAAAAAGAAACCTTAAGTGGAACCAGGTTTAAAAAGGAGAACCCATCGTCACCACATAGCAGAATTATCGTGCGAGTAGTAAAAGTTAACAAGGAAGATTAAATAGTCATTTTGAACATACTGAAGAATTTTGTTTCGCTTCCCTGCAAGAGAAGCCAAAGGCAGCTGCTTCCCCCAATGCGAGTCTGATAAACCATACATGACAATAGAGGAGCCACACAGGCTGCGGCCTCCCCACCAAAAAATACACATAGCAGTGTAGCATTACTGAACCCTAGCCTTCCCAACTCAGCCTGCCCCAGACCGTTCAAAGCAGATCCCAACTGTGTATAGCTGTTCAAACATTGGTCTCAGGCCAGCCTGGCACATTCATAGAGGTGAACTGAGCAACTGCCTAGAACAACCATAGGACCACTGTGCACTCTGAAAACACACTAAACGCATCAGTCGTTGTAACTGTACCTTTTGTAGATACTGTTGCTACGTTGGACCAGCTTCACAGAACATTGGTAAAATCTTTTCCAAGCTAGGTTTTGTTTAAAATACTGAATATTTTCACTAAAATAATACACCTGTGCACATGCAGGCATACTAACTGGTGTTTATAGTCTATTAGTGGGTACACTGTAAATTGGCAAGGGGGAGTAGCATGGTGGTTTTTCACCTAGAGTGTCAGAGTGGCACAGACCTTGGTCTCAGGTCAGCTAAAGGTAAGCTACTACCAGACAGGAAGCTTCCACCAGCACCTGTGTCCCTCCACCTCTTCAGACCAGAGGAACGGCACTCCACGTCTACCCAAACAGGGAAGAGGGTAAAATATACAAAGGCACTGCAGGACTCCTCAGAGGGAGCTGTCTGTTGGAGAACACATGCTCAGTCATTTCCAAACTATGCCATTTGTGTGAGGGAGCCCAGCAAAAGTGAAAACAGGATCCTCCCTGCAAAAGAAAGGACTGATGCCAGCTCAGCAGATCCCAGCAGTACTACCTCCCAAAAAAACCAAGGCTGGCCTCATGGTGATGACACAACTCACTCCCCATGCTGTCAACTGATGTGCATAAGTATGATGTAGCACCATATGAATGTACAGTTGTACAGTTGTAAATAGTTTGCATTTGCTTCGTTTTTGACATCTGGCAGCTGATTCGGCCGGCCTTCTTGAGGAAGCATTCTTCAGCTGAATTACATCTGAAATCTTGACGTCAGTTTGTTTAAACGCCGCCACGGCTGTAGTCATCGCTACAGACCATTGACTCCCATGCCTCAAAGCCGTGCTGAACAGTCTCCATCACAGTGGAGCTCTTTATAGTGGCTTGTTATCACTAGCGTTAACAAAAACATGGTGTTCATTTAAAATTCATTATTTCTATGTGTAATTGAAGAAACTGGGTTGAAAGTGTGAATTATGAACTGTTACTCAATAGCACATTTGTGTAAGTAGAAAAAAAAGGCCATTTATTTATAAGAAATTATTTAGTCATTTATTTCATGCCAGTCAAGCCAGACTACAGACCCGCAAATCAGCTTTATTTACCTCAGTCTGACCTGATTTTTATTTTTGTTTTTTATCAGAAATTAGGTAATTTAATATGTGTTCATAGAATGTATACATAAACAGTTTTGGCCATGCAAATTTAATGAGAGTCTTAATTTGTGTCTTTATTGTCATTGCACATGCACCATCATTCATTGTTAATGAGGCAGGAGCGTCTAACTTGAAGTTAAAGCCAGTAAACAGCGCAAAAGCAAAATGATGCATGTGGTTGATTCATGTTATATAATCGATTAGAATGTGGGTTGTTTCAGGATACAGGTCCATTCACACTAACAATAGATTTGAGTCACCTACGTACATGTGAGCCATTGGGTTAAAAAGATCAGATCTAGGTGAAAACTGGAATTGACCAATGAGGTTTGTACTGTGAAAGCAGTCCATGATTGGTCTGGGACTGAGACTGGTCTGCACTTGTGGCTGTTGTGGCTGTTGAGCGTTTCTGGCTCTGGATATACTAATACATATTAGTAGTTTTCCAACTTTTCAAAAAATGAAGGTCAAAAATGGTGATACAAGGTTTTTCGTGACAGCAATGATATTCAAATGACAATAATAACCTTTAGGGATTAAGGTGGTTCCTAAAAAGTTCAAAATACACCACCAAAAAAATGTTGCTTGGGTTCAAACACTTTATTATAAGGTTTGAAGGCTCAGGGGGCATTGCCAGTCAGGAGGCAGTGACTTCTCACTGTTACATACCCGGCGACTCAAACGTGTGACACACACGGATCACACAAGCCCAACGCAGAGGGGAAACACACAGTCTAATACGCAAGTTATACAGGAAGCAATGAGCAAATACTTCAAAGGGCATCGTTCTAATGTCCCCACAACCACGAGCGAGGAAACAGGTGTTCTGTATGACTGCTCAGTTGCAGATTGAGCACACTCGCACACACACAGATGTGTTAGCCCAGAGCCATGTGTTTAGCAGGCATGTGTTGAAAATGGGACACTTAATCAATAATCCGGCATAGGCCCGGTGTAAACACAAACTGACAGGCGCTCTTTTTGTTCACAGAGACGTCATCAGCCCAAATTCGAGTACAGAAAACACACTCGAATCCGGGCTGACACCAACAAACACAGATGGAGACAGACAAACCCAAACACAGTAGCACACTCATTTGACACACTCTCATACGTGCGAACGAGCATAGCAACTTGACCCATGATTACTAAACGCCTACGTGCAGAGCAGTCTGCAAATAATCAGACAGGGGCACGGTTTTTGTTATTCAGGCTCTCTCATCCAGTACACTGTTTAAAAATAAAAAAATGAATAAATGAGAGGTCAAAGTGAAACATGTTAGCTTTAATTTCAGAGATTATATCTATATTGGACAAACTGGATAAACTAGAATTGTCATGTTACACTGTAAGTAACACAACAGTTGCAGCTGTGTTTGGCCAGCTGTGTGCAACTGTATACTTATTATTTTTGCTAAAAAAGCTAACAAAATTCGATTGAGCCGAAATAATATATGGAAATTATAGACCAACACCAATATCATGTTTATATCTGTCAAAACATTTAGAATATGTAGGAACCTAGATTAGCATTTCAGAGAAATGTAACAGTTGTTCAGAGTTACAAACGCAATAAAATGAATGATTTTATTAGCCCGGAACTGTCTACACTGCTTGTTCCAGAGTATAACGTCATGAACTTAGTATATCCGTCAAATATAAACATTTACTGAACGCAAACATTGACCAATACTGATATGACCCCAATATCATTGTGCATCCTGAAACAACAAGTCTAGAAAGAACTGCCAGTGAAGTAAACCATCAACTATTAAGCCAATCAATGTCATAGCCAAAACATTATGTATGCAAAAATCATATATACATTAAATCTAGTGATCTATATGGGTTACAAACATCCAAATGGCCATTTTATTTAATAACACATTTATATTCCCAAATTTCTTAGGATTTATTGAAATGAAGGGTTTTATGTTTAAAAGGCCAACAATTCATACACGGCTCACCCAGCGCAGATGTAAATACTCTTAAAAATTCTGACATGCTACACTCTTAACATCATAGTTTAATTTCAAATCCAGTGGGCTGGAGTATGGAGCCAAAACAACCAAAAACTGTCCAGGTCTTAATGGACTGCCATATAGTTACATTTGATAGCGCTTTTACAGAAACAAAAGGCATCACTCTAACGCCAACTCTCATTAGACATGACCCTGGAAAAATTGAAAACCTCCCTTTAGATGCAGAAGACCTGCAGAGGAACTTAATGAAATGAAATGAACCCAGATGCTGTTTTCTAGTCTGAAGGTCTGAAACAGGCAAAAAGCCCCTCTGGCTTTCAAACAGAGGTTATCAAGTTAAAAAAACACCTTTCCCTTTCAGGGCTCATCTCACTGGTCCAGTTGAGACGTGCTCTACAGCGATTGTCAAACACCAAGGGATAAGTGTAAGGAGCAGGTATTACAGTAGCCCGGGGGCTACAATCTGCAGCAGGCAGTTCTCCTACTGCCCCCGCCAATCTGCCCCCTGGCCCCACTTTTAAGCGCTTTACTAGTTCCTGCATGTGGGTGAGGGACGTGGGTGGGGGACCACACGTTTTGAGCGCTGTTCGATTGATCTCCGTTTTCCGCAGGCCAGAAGGGAGGGTGGGGTGCTGGAGACGGATGTGGAGGTGTGCTGATAAGCGCTTGGTGGGGGGAGGGGAAGAAGTAGCATTCTTCACTTTTTCAAGCTTGCTGAGGAAAAGTCTGAGGGAGCTGTGTTTCTTAAACCATTATGCGCCATGAGCAGCCCAAGACAAACATAATTAATTGTATGAAGCAGCAGCTAATAGGACAGAGTGAAGTTGTTAGGTACTCTGGGAAAATGACCTCACCGCAAGGTCATGCCACAACGTCCCTCACTAAAAATTACTGCTAGTTTCTACTTTCAAACCACTCAGTTCACCAGAGAACACAAAGAATATGGTGTTAAAACTAATCTCACGTCTTGTTTTCCAAAAAAGTTTCTCTCAAAGGTGTCAATGAAACAACTATCAGTTTGGTCAGGGGGGAAAAAAGAAAGAAAAACACCCTCTGTGCACACTGGAGCAACACAGAGCCCTGGCAAACACAGGCATTTCACACAGGTCTGCTCCACACCAGATACAGACAGCTAGAATCAGGGTTAGTGTTTGAAACAGCGCTTGTTGACATAGGGAGTGCCGCTTGCCCAAGGAGTAGCGGTGAATGGATATGTGAATGTGAAGTGAGGCCATGGGTTTGGCCAATGTTTGGTCATCTGGACTGGTGCTCCATTCATATGTGCTGTTTGAACGTTCAGGGTCGTGTGCAGTGTCGTTCTCAGCTTAGGAGAGAAGGATGGCTGCACCGAAGCTCATTAATTGTAACGCAGCCTTTGCGATACTGATCACAGAAGACTTAGATATGCAAATGAGTTCACTAACCAATCATGGAGCGATCATACTGGTGAAGTTTTTTTGACGGGTGTTTTGGTGACTCAAGGTATTTAGGAAATCCAAAAAAAAGAAACTATTTTGGAGCACATGCGTGGTACAACTGCCTAAGTTTGACCCAATCATCAGCTCAATCCCTGACAATGTCACAGACACATAGAGGAACACCTGGGGCCTTCTAGACCTTCTGAGAAGGCATAACGTTTTTAGGAACCTAAAAAATACATTATCATGCTCGTATTTACATTCTGAACGACATAGAGTCGTTTTATTGTTGATTCTTGAAATGTCCTGTGGAAAATTGTCCAGTCAGGAACAGTTGTTCTCTGTGGTATCTAGGTAGATTTAGCTAGACAAGCTTTCCTGTTGATTAGACTAAGAGATAAGAGAAGACCTAACCTGCTAGATTAAAAATATAAAAATCAGCATAACTACAAATTGACAGAGAAATCAAATCAGTCAGTTTTCATTACCAATAGGCAGGACCAATTTTGTGAGAATGAGTTTTGCCATTTACAGTTGAACTGAAGGTCTAACTCTAATGGTCATGGATCGCCACTGCACAGCCAGGAATCCAAGACAGCATTACTGGGCCTTACTCTCTCTGGGATGGACCTCCCACTTCCCCATCATGCAGTACAATGCTGGCTTACGTACGCAACTGTTCGCTGACGTAACAGATTTGGCAGGGGAATCAGGGAAGGCGTTTTTGTGTTGGCAGGGGATGTTTTAGCTCTTACCTGCCCCATAGTGGATTCAGCTTTTAATCCAACAGATTAAAACAAGTGCTGCTCGCATGGACACTGTGCATGCATGCATACACAAAATCCAAAATCGAGTATGAAGCAGCCTTTACATTCTCCTTCGAGTGTGTTGCATTGGGCAAAAATTCAAAAACAGGCAGGAGCTAGCTTTTAGTGTCAAATAAAACACATGTGCCTGGAAGCTACATGTGATAGGGAGAGACCCAGCCAGCGGGCTCAATTAATTTCCTCTTCTTTTTTTTTTTTACAAAATTTAAATGATTTTGATCATGTAACGTTATTAATTCATAAATACATGTGAGCTGCCCGCCTTGCAGCCAACATTCAGCTTGCTAAAAAAAGAGATGGATCTCTGGAAAGTGTGTTACACACATAATATGTAGCAAAGCAACTGCAATACTAGGATTTTATCCATGCATTACAATCATGATATGTAGCAATGCAATTGCAGTACTTAGACTTTCTCCATACTGTGAAGTCGTAGATGGTGGGAGAGGCCTCAGGTTTTTTCCTCTGCTGTGTCCATGATCCTACGCACGCACAATGTGCTTCCAGTTTTATGAGACAGGCATGTTGGGTTCAAGCCATGAGAGGGGAGTGTTTCGTCTCAAATCGTGAGACAAGACGGGGCTGCTTCTCCTCTTTTCTCCTAGTGTGGCCCCATTCACGAGGGTAGAAAACCGCTCCCCCCACATGCTTTCCTCCCCTCTCTGCAGCCCACTTTCAGCCTGTCTAGATAGAGCTGTAACTCTGTATGTGTGTGGACGGGGGGGTCTGTGTGTGTGTCTATGTGTGACCAGCCCCCTGTGTGTGTGTACGTGGTGTGACTAACGTCCCTGTGTGTGTGTGTGTGTATGCAAGAGAGTGTGTGTCCCAGCGAGCTTGGATCTTATTACAGTTTGATCCCACTCAAATATTTCTGAAAGAAAAACAGAGGAGGGGAGGCCGGCTCTGTGGCCAGCACGGCCCACTGCACCTCGGCCGGCCGCACAATGAAAGCTTTATTTGCGCCCGCACTCGGCCCGCTCCTAATGGCCTTTAATGAGGAGGAGTAAAGCACAACATAAAAAACAAATTACCTGCAAAGTTTGCACATTTACCCCAACTGCATGAGAGCCCACATCCTCAATCGACAAAAAGCACTTTCAAAACGAGAGCCGCCATCAATGCCTTTAGCACATTTGTGTAGCGGACATTAACCCTTTCTCCATCCTGTTCAGACGGACGCAACCTCTCTATCTGAGGCATGGAGGAGCTTCGTCTTTCATCGGGAACTCGTTTGCCTTGGCTGCTTATGGAGTAATCTCTCCGAACAGGTAAGATAAAACATGATATCTGCTACTATAACAATGCCTCATGGGGAAATGGCTTGCTGGATGATTCACTCCACAAACTATTCCCTCTAGCACCGCAAAAAACGAGAGCAAATATCTGACACAAGGTCACCATCGCAGGCACGTAGCTTTTGTTTGAACAGTGATATTACCTCATGAGTTGGAAAAACAGCACAGAATTTGACAGCCACAGCACAGGACATGCGGATGTTTCGAATGCGAGGCAGAGCTGTTATTGGCACAGGTGCTAAGCTAAGAGACAACTTGTTCGGAGCCCTGAGGATTAGAAAAAAAAGAAAAAAAAGAGAGCAGACTCACCTGAGAATTCCCCTTGGGTGATGTTTGGCGAGCTGGCAGCCTCCGTTTCAGTGTAAGACAGTGTGGAATCTGACAGATCTGAGAGAAGAGGAGGCCATTAGTGTGACATTAGCATGTAAACTCTTGTCAAACGCTTGCAGTTACACAGACATGTGTATATATATTTTTTTTCTCTTTGTACAAGCGCCCAAATACATTTCTAAGTTCATTTTAATTGCATCACAGCAATTATACACTCTACATTTACAGACACATGTTAGCACACATGTAAAGGTATAGTACATGCATGCTAACATGGCATTTGTTGCCATTATTCACACATATAGGATGTAGTTTTAAAAAAACTATAAACAAAAAATGTAAACATTTAAAATCGTTTATGCCAGCACCATTTAATTATCAGTATCAATTATAATGGTCATTTCTACACATGTAATACAAGAAACCATACAATTCCTTTACATGTAGCCTATTACAATACATGTGCAACTATAGCCATTAATAAAACACACATAAGATGCTGTTTCTCATCTGAGCTACTAGCTCTCCAGAAAAAAACAGCCATGACCGACACAATGACCAAACCTAACTCCAGACCACAGGAGCCAGCCCTTCTTAGGATGGCGCCATTCCAATTTGCCCCTTCCCACAGGGTCGAGTATTGGTAATGGGGGGATATCCCTGCCTAAACCCCCTCCCACATCCAGGCTTCTGTGGCCCTCACCACAGCCAGGCCAAAGCCCAGGCTGCCTCCACACTGGCATGCTGAAAATGGGCCTGCCGGATGCTGGCTGCAGCCTCCGCTCTCTCTCGGCTACCGCACACATTCCTGGTCACTGTGCCTAATTGCCACCATTAAAATTCTTCACGTTGTTGTACTCTTTGCTTCCTCTCTGTCCCTCTGTAGAGCCAGGGATTCGGCCAGCGGGTGAGAGCCGATGGCACTGGCTTCGCTGCAAGGGCCAGCTTATTTTGCTACACAGGTTTTGTTGGCTATTGAGTAAATGCTGCTTTTATGCATTGGCCGGGGTCATTTTTAGGACGGTAGCCATCTTGCTAAGAGGATACCAGTTCTAGTGAATGTGGATATGTAAGCTTTGATGACCTTGCAAGCTTTAAAGGTTGATTCCTAAAATATATATCCCATTCTTCTATGTATAGGTAGTTTTCCAAACTTCAACATCAAATGTCATACTTCATATATATATATATATATATAGAGCTCTTTTTTATCCAGTGACACTTACCCAGTGGCTTGTGTACATCACTAGGGGAAAGCCTTGAGTATGGAGGAGGAGGTGATTCTGCAGAAGAACAGAGGCAGGATTACAACAGAGAATTACAGCCATGTTTATCCCTAAAACTAGTAAGGCTTTTAATTGCACAGCATAAATAGGGCTCTAAAAGGTGATGATTCAGCCTCCATCACCTCATTGCTGAAGTTCAGAATGTCTATTTTGATTGAGCACTGCTGGAGTGTAATTAAGACAAACATGTCAATGCAACAAAGCAACACTACATATTTTTATTGCTACCCAACACTGTTCAAGATCACACATATAAATGATACTCTCTTAAATTCATAGACCTTGAAATGAGCACGGTGATTTAATCTTTAAAACACAAACCCACTATTATCCGGCAGCTATTCTAGATTTATTTATTCATTTATTTATTTATTTGAATTTCTGACTTTCGCCAGTTTTGACTTAGTTACTTTTTGAGAGCTCTGCATTATATCACCGCTTTACAACCCAACAGAAAACGCCAAGAGAAGAAAAGCGCAATCTATCAAAGGTTGTCAGAAAGGGCGAGGAGCAACGCAAGCCCATTTTTAACATAACTTTGCATGTTGTTTTCTGCTCCTGTCTCCGCCACACTGAAAAGCTGTTGTGCATAGTTTGTATAACTAAGCAGGCTAATGCTACTGAGATGGTTGGACTTTGGCCAAAACTGTGCTGGAACATGCTTGTCTTAACCCATAACCACCTTTGATTTTTTTTTTAATATTCAGAGTTCTGCAAAGATATGTGAACTCACACGAGGGGCAAAAGCGACCGAAAGAAAAAGAATGGAGCTGTGTAGAGGCTCTCAGCCAGAGCACAAAGGAAGAAAAGTTTGTGAACACGTAGTGACCTCGCCTAGAGGGAGAAGGAAAAGGAGAAGAAAGAAAAGCCATAATAGCGTCTGTCTCTTTAAGAGTGGCGGCAGTAATTGCCAGGATCCTAACTCACTCACTTACATACACAGCTAGTCAGTCTGGCGCCAGTAGTATGCAAACTGTATATTATCACCACTCCTTCACCTAAATAGCATGAGGGGACCTTCTTAGGCAAAAGGGCTTTTAAAAACGCAACTTGAAACTGATCTCATTTCAAAGGGATAATGCCTAACCAAATAAAAGAAAAGAGTAAAAAAAAGTGGGGGCGGTTTTGTCCGCGTACATCCAACTTGTATTGAGTGGAGGCTTGAAGTGCTGCGCATGCTGCGGATAAATTCCTGTTTACTTGGCGAGATTTCGTGATAAACCAGTTAAAGAGTAACGTTTTATAGACACGGGGCTGTTATACAACGCCTCGGCTTGCTGCTAATACGAGTTCGCGGAGAAAGAAAAGAGACCAAAAGAGCTGATAGATAGACATCATCATACACCTCTGTGTTTTTGTTGAACCCGGTTTAGAGTGAAAAGTCTAATTAAAGTTCATTAGAAGCGCTTTAACGAGATTAAGAAATCAGCATAGCACGTCTTTAGATTTGTTTTCGAGCATTAACTGAGGAGAAAGAGACACGGTTTGAGGACTGAGAGGTCCTCTGTTCAATCGCATGAAAGAAATAGCACCTTTATCGGGACACGCATGAACGCATGTGAGTTATGCCTCACAGGGCCAGCTATGGCGGAGAGGAAGCTTTTCTCCTAACCGTGCACCTCTGAACCGAGAAAACTTGCTACTAATGCTTTTTATGTTTAGAGCAGAAGGCTGTCCTGCCGTTAAAATAAGTTTGTTTCATGCCTGGGCCTACAGGTTGTGCGCAGCTTTACGAACTGTGCTACCTGTTGGCAACGTAGCAGAACATCTGACTAAATCCTGTTTGGTATCTGACAGGAATTAAACGAGTAGCACTGTTTACTGCGAGCGAAAAGCCGGCCACAAAAATGTAAACACTGTTATACCCAGCAGACTGAGGTCTGGTTGTCATAAAAGTTATTTGAAAGTGCAAAACAGAGGAAGAGCTGTCTGTTTTCTCCGCGAGTGTTGTGGACGCGGTGAAAAAAGGTGGCTAGGCTAGTTAGCATTTTAGTGCCTTGGACAGCAGTGAGTCACAATACCAGAGTAGCAACATAATAACTATTTTAAAACACCACTGTAATGTTTGTGTTTAGTCACTCTGACTCTGTGTTTTTGTTAAGTGTCTCAATTCACAAATTCACTGTAGATTGTGTAAGAATGTTTCACTGAAAAATAAAACTAGCAACAACGTTACTACCATAGTGCAAAACTATCATCCTGTAAAACACCAGCCAGATATTTTAGTACTAAATAACGAGAATACTGTGTTCTGTTAATATTTTCAGTGGAACATTTTCATTGTTTTACTCTCTATAAGTGTTCTTAAAGACAGAAACATCATTTTGTAGTAATAATCTTCGGCCCTGACAATATTTTCTGAATAATGCCGTTAAAACGTTATGTATTATCTAACATTTTACCTTATAGGAACATTGTTGAAAGGCTGAACATCATTAAATGAACACAATTAATTTGAAATATTATCAGAACTTGTAGATAACTTTCACCAAAAGTTGGGGACATTCCCCGATAGCTGAGGAGACTAGTAGGCAATGTCCATATAGTTCTTTTAAAATAGTACCATAATGATTTTAAGTTTTAGCCTCTTAGTCTGTTTTTTTATGTTTCTTAGATCACAAGTTATTTTTTTGACCTGTTCATGCTGATTTTAAAGAAATGTTTTACTGAAAAACCAAACTAGCTGGAACACAGAAGCTACGTAGTGCTCTTGCATAACCAAAGAAGCAAACTCTACAAGGTTTGGATGGTTAACTATATTTGGGGTAAAAGAAAAATGTGTCTGATTTTTCAGTGAATCATTCCCTCATCAGTTTTTCTATGCTATTTTGTACTTTGATTAATGACTGCTTCAGGCCACAGGGGTTACAAAAGGAGCAGGTCATCACTAACATGGTTAACTTTTAGGCCTTCATTATAGCCTGTATTATCCTCCATGAGTTAAAATGCAGGTCTGTGCAGGTACTGTGGAATACATGAGCAGGTCAGTTAATACATTTTTGGTCCTTTTTTTGGAGGGCGATAAATTTGTCTGCTTGAACTGTGGAAAATGTACTTAAAAGGCCTCATGTAATAAAAGGGTTTCAGTGGAGTAAGTAGAAAAGTGAACATGTAGAGAAAATAAATTGAGTGGAAAATGGTCCTGAATGCATGCAGTTTTGTTTAAACCTTGAGTGCTTTCTTGCTCACTGTCAGATAAACAGGCTCTCCACACTGATTGGCAGGCAAGCTTTCCACTTTGCTTTGAACCTGGGAAACATAACCTTTCACTCATTCAGTGAGGGCTGCACTACAGTGCTACGTTTCATCAAAAGCATCTGCAACGTGTTAATCAGACTGTCAAGGCTCCAGGGCCCAAGCCCAGCTCTTCTTGTATGCAAATCTGTGAAAAGTAAACGCTGTAAAAACAATTATGCATTGCTTTTACCTAAAAGCAAACAACTGTCATTTCTCAGTTCAACTGTACATTTAACTCTTCTTTCATGCAACAGGGGAGAGTAGATACTGTAAAATACACTGTTTTATTCAAACTCAAAACAGCAGAAATACAGCTTATAAACACAATGGTAACCTGAAAAACACCAGCAAGTTTAAGATGAATTGACATAAGTTTATTTTGCAGTTAAATCAGGCCTGTCACAATGGAAATGCACTCTGCATCTCCAATATACCTGAAGCTTTCAGTCCACAACAAAAGCCATACAATTTTTCTAGAGGCCTACTCTCTCCACACATGGCTAGCCCTACTAAGCCTCACCATGAGAAGCAGGTGCTCTTATAGACACAGGAAAGGTAGAGAGATGGCTTAAAACTGGGACCACTGAGCAAAAAGCCTATGCTATGTAAGGAAACACAAGACCAGTACTAACATTAAAGCCTTTTAAAAGGGGTCCTGAGACCAGTGCTGTTTGAGGTTATGTACTGTCTCTTCTTTAGTTACTGTACAGCAGTATTTCCTTTAATCCTGTTTCTGGATTCTAGTATTCACTGACCCAGCTCACCTGGTCTAATTTATGAGCTAGACCAGGTGTGCAGGGGCAGGTGCAGGGGGTCAACCAGCAACGCTGATTTAGAGCAATTCAATAGCACCAGACTGGGGGTCTTACCTGGCCCACAGAGCCTGCTGTAATGGTACGGGTTGCAGCACACCAGTGGCCCGTCCTGCGCGCCGAAGCTCTTGCACTCGCAGAGTGCTTTGAGCTGCGCCGCGTGCTGCACGTCTGCCCAGCGGTAAAGTCTGCACAGCAGCAGCTGCGGCGGCGGCGCGCTGTGGCCGGGTGCGCGCAGCTCGGCGCGCGCCACCAGCACGCACTCGCTGGGCACGCCGCCGCCGGACTCCACGGCCTCCAGCAACGCGTGCAGCGTCTTCTCCTTCAGCCGTTTGAGGAGCGCGTACGTAGCGCCCTTGAGCTCATGCTCGGGCGCCTTGCTGGCCTCGCCGAGCTGGGGGCTCGCGCTCCCTGCGTCTCTATCTCCGCCGTCTCCTCCGTCCCAGTCTCCTCCTCCTCCTCCTCCACCAAAAGAACGCTCTTTAAACAAGCAGCACGTGACGGCTCTGCATTCTCCGTCCCCGGCTTCCCCGAACCCACCACCGTCCACGCTCGCGCTCAAAGCCCCCGACTCCGTCTTGGCGACGTCGTCCGCGCGCCGCTCGCCGGCCAGTCCGCCGCCGCAGTCCCGTGAGCCCCCCTCGCCGTCACCTCCTCCTCCGCCGCCCCCCCTCCTGCCATCCCCGTCGCCCCCGTCTTTATCCGGAACCAAACGGCTTCGCCAGAGTCGCCGCACGAGACCTGAGCGTTTCGTCCTGAACATACGACAACTTCGAGCCCCCTCGCGGCGCGCTTTCCTTTTCTTCTCCTCCTCCTTTTGCTTCTTCGTCGTCTTTTTCGTCTCTTTCGTTTCCCGTTCAGTCCCGTTGGCACCTCCGCGCTTCAAACCCGTGTCGGAGCCTCATCCACGGCCGCCGTCGAGCGCCGTGCGGGCGACGCGCAGCTGAGCTGGAGGCAAAACCGCCACAACATGAGTTTGGAAGGCGCCGCGGTGGCTCGCATTTAAAACAGAGCTGCGGCTGCGACTGCAAAGCGGAGGCGCGAGGCGCACGAGAAAGCCGCGCAGAAATCAAAATGCATTCAGCTCTGGCCGCCGTGTGACCGACACCGTAGAAAGTCGAGCTCCGCGAGACTTCACCTGCGATCTGCGCGCGCGGCGTTTACGTTCTTGGCCGGGACAGTTTGGGGCGACGCTGAGACAGACAGCGACCGAGCGCGGAGCTAAAAGTGCCGCCTGTCAGAGGAGAACCGCAACGCGCACCGAGAAGCAACTCGCTCGCTTTCAAGCCCCTCAGCCACTCGTTCACATCCACTCTGCAGAGACATGAATGAAGCTCCTCGGAGGGTTAAATTCCACAGACAACAAAAAAAATCCCGAATCCGCTCGATGTCCACTCGTCCAGAAGTATCCGCTCGTGCTCGGGTTTGTAAGCGTCCAGGATTAAAAAAAAAGAACAAATCCGTGAACTACAGCGCAGCTCCTGATCCCTCGTTCAGACCTGGTCAAACTGCAACACAGTTCTCTGCCTTTCTCCCGTTTCTCTCCCCCTTTTTCTTTTTTTCTTCTCTCCCGCTGACACACACACACACACATACGCACGCACGCACGCGGGGCCCCCGAGGAGAGCGGTGGAGCCATTGGCTGCCTACCATCATGTGCTAGTCTAGACACTTTGGCGGCTCGGAGCTGCACTGATTGTTGCGCAAACAAGGTTTCAAGTTTCTGAACTCTTAAAGGAGAAACAGCCATCCATCTCCATCTCTCTGCTCTGACTTAGAGAGGAGAGAGTCCTTCTGAGGAGAACGCTCGCAGGGCGAAGAAGCTGTTACATACACTTTCTTTAAAGTAAGTTTATCGGGCCCGGATTCTGGAAGAGGACTTACTTTTGGCGGTTTTTGTGGAAGAAAGTGATACAGTACTCTGAACTCTGTCTTTGGTCCTGCTCTGTATGTAGTATATACGTCGGAATTTAGTATACAAGTCGAACGTTTCCTTTAGGGTTGAATAGACAGTGAACAGTACAATGCTTGAATGCTCTTTAAGGGCATTAAAGAAAGCACAGTGCTAAAGCCCGACCTGTCAGCATATATCTTTACTGTTTTCTTCCTACAGAGGCTGGAGTCAGTCTCTATCTCTTTATCTTTCTCTGTGGAAAGATGAATACAATAAAGGAACCAGCGAATCATAGGTTTAGGAGGTGTCACTATCTCGTTTCACATAATTAATTTTAAATTGTCATCATAGCAGTGATCCTCTCAGCCTATACAAAATAATAATAACTAAAAAAGACATGCTATTATTACAAAGAACAAAACTAGCGTACACTGTGGACGTCTATACATACATACATAAATAAATAAAAACAACACCCATAGATCGATTCAGTAACTACAAGTAAGCATGTAAGTACAAAGTGCTGAAAGTTTTTTGGAGGGTTTCTCCACACTCTTCTGTCCAGCACGTAAGGAGTTAAACTCTTTGCACGCTGGCCCCGCCCCTCCTGTGTACTCTCTCACTCAAAGTAGCAAAAGTTCAGCTTTAAGCGCTGCTCACTGGCTCCTCGGGCTGCAGGACACGCCCCCGGGGCTGCTGATTGGCTGAGAGAGGAAGAAAAAACCGCTGCAAACAGACGCGCCCACCGTTGTTGAGTTTGACAGTGAATGAAATAAATTCCCTTTTTTCCCGGCAGCTTGCCAAGAGGCAGCGCGCTGGGTTTGACACGCTTCTTCTGAAGGAAGCTATGTAAATACTGCCCTGACAATGGCGCGGTGCTGACAGTCTTATTTATCATGTGATCAGGATGTGAAATGAAGCTGTGGGAGAATTGACATGAACAGCTTACACAAATCCATACGTCCGTACGAGTTAAAAATCGAGTCTGATGTTTTGCTTGAGTTTATAATCGGCGTTCAGAATGTATGCAAGGCAATCAGGAGTTAGCACGGGTGTAAATGTGTGTACAAATCGAAAGCTGACTGGTGCCGTTCAGACTGTCAGCATCAGGGATAATTGAAGTGAGATAAAGATAGACACACTGAAAATTATCATTTTACTTTTAACTACATAGTTTTTTTTATAAATAAAATATACCACCACATTTTGCCCATCTGCCTTACATAATTTTGGAAATAACTGTGTTGTTGTAATCTATTCTATGTACATAAATAATAATAATATGCATATTTAATTAAAGTAAATTCAGTTCAAAGCTTTCACAGATTGTTAAAGGTCCTCTATTATGCTTTTCTTTTTTTTCTTTTAGTGTGTTGTGTATTTTTTATTGCATGTGAACAATCTGCAAAGTTATACAGTGAAAAGTACATGACATATTCTCTCACAGAAACCACTTTTCTCAGCAGCCTGATACAGCTTGTTGTAATTTTTTCTGTGACAAGATGACTTCATCTCGTAACACAATCGTTATTGTCCACCTAGCTTGGCACTTAAAAAAACACATGGGTACTCTAAAAAGTCCTCCTCCAGCCTATCTTGCAAAGGTGAATCAGGTCTACCAGTGTATTCTACCTGATCAGACTCTGGCTCAAACTACTGTAAAAATAGCCCACACAGTGGTGTGCGGGCAGAGTCACTCTGGCAGTTGACCGGCCAGAACAGAGTGGATTTGTTGATCAATTAAACCACACTGGGCTCATCAGGAGGTGGGGCTCAAAGACACAGGAGAGCAAACAGAGTGACAGAGAGTGAATACAGATGTACAGTATGAGAAAAATGTTGTGCTTTGGCAAAACTGAAGCCTGTAAATCTTTCTTAGTACACCCAAAAATACAATTATAAACAATAACAATCAGCATAATATGTCACATTTAAAATAAAATCTAATATGTATAATCATATAACAATATGTATATGTATATATGAAATATAAAATGTAATCTCACCTACATACACAGACAACCCCCCGTGTCAGTAAGAGTGGTGTTTGCCAGTGTGTGAGTTGGAATCAGGTTTCTCTGGCAGGTTCATTGAGGTTAGAGAGAAAGAGTAAGAGAGAGAGAGCTTGGACCCCTCATGACTGCTCTGTGTTCTAGGCACCTGTTGCAAATACATACCCTTTTGTAATTCAATCACATGTGAGACAGGGCAAAGAAAACTGTTATTGCAGCGCTGCGATTTATTTTAAATCATTTTCACACTTTTCAGCGAAGCATAAAACAGAATCATCTTTGCGGGAATGCAGCTCCCTTGTGGTGCTAATAGTACCCATTTCCCCCATAACAGCAACAAGTAATTCAGACTGTGGTGCTAAGATGCAGTCCTCTATTTCAGCTTGAAACTCACCTGAAACAGGTCTGCAGAGCTTCAAAGCCTGAATTACCCAATTCAGCTGCAGCAAGGTAGGTGTGTCTAAAAGAGTGCATAGTGAGTGGGCACAGTGATTACAACTCCAGCAGCACTGCTGTGTCTGATCTACATGTACCAGCACACTAACACACCACCACGTCAGTGACACTGCAGTGCTGGGAATGGTCCACCTAAATAATACCTGCTCTGTGGTGGTCCATGACAACTGAAGAACAGGGTTAAAGGGGGCTAACAATGTATACAGAGAAACAGATGGACTACAGTCTGTAATTGTAGAACTACAAAGTGCACCTATATGGTAAGTGGAGTTGATTTGTGTATATGTTAAAGATGATTCCAAAAACAGAACAATGATCTTCAATAAGGGCCACTGCACACCGGACATGGTGTCGTGTAGTATAGTGTCTTGTAGCAATATGTAGCATCCTGTAGCAAAGCAGCGGTACCACCTATATAGATTTATTGGAATAAAAGTTTCACCATAATTTAGTTATTTCCCCATATGTGCCATCAGTGAAATAAACTAAAGGTGAAAAAGACTGGGCCAATAACATTGAGATTACAGGACATTAGTATCTGTCTGTTTGTATTAAAGATACATTGACTGGCTTTCTTAGTGTACATTTTACATGCATCTCAATTACCATCAGTTTTTGTGGTGTGGTTCTGGCTTTAGTTTTATTTAATGAAAATGCTGAGTACTGTGGCATACTGTGGAGTTACTGAACACTGACGGCGGTGTGAGAAACTTGTTTTCAATGTTTTCACTTAATTGAATGTTGCCAGTGTATGATGGCCTTAATTGGTGTGTACAGCCATATATGTGACTGTACTGAACATTTCAAAATGTGGCTCTGCTAATCAGAGATATCAGAGATATTTATCTGAGATGACTTTGGCACGGATTACAATGTTTTCTCAATTTCTATGTCAGGTCAATGAAAAGTGAAGCATTTTAAAGCAGCTCTATTTGAGGTATACATAGATCACAGCAACTGTCTTTGTCCTAAAGAAGACATTAGCGGTCTGTTTGCATTTGACCCCTGGAACCATGTTACATATACCATGTTACAGATACACTGGGGGCCAGTTTCCCAGGCCCTAGCTTAGACTAAAAAAAATTCCAATGGTGCTTCACCATCGGCGCTGGAATTGGGTCCAAGACTAGAGTTAATCCATGTCCAGGAAACTGGCCCTGGATGTTTTATGGTTTAATAGTAAAGCAAATAATTCAGATTATTAAAGGCAATAGAGGAGATTCGAGAAGGCTCAGAGTTGAAGAAAGAAAAGGGTTTGATCCCTCATCTTCCAGTGCCCCCTTCACTCCACTGACCCTAATGTGTGTTGCATGTGTGAAAGTGTGTAAGAAAAGAGCTCTTCAAAGCGAAGGAGGTAATAGAGTCTGAGGGCCGAAAACAGGGCCCAGCTGTTCTCACAGGCAACCCCCCCGCTTACACCGTGACCACTGGGGCGGGCTGTCCACCCCCCTGGAGATCCCTGGGTAATAACGCGGCGGTCACGGCAGCTCGATGCAGGCCGGACACTTCAGAGGCAGAGGATAGCAAATCAAATGAAACACAATGGAGATACGTGCGGACGTGAGCCGCAAGAACCAGGAAGAAAAATGGCATCTGGAGATATATTAATGCCCTGCCTTAGCATGGTGGCACAGCTGAAACATAAACTGGCTTTGATCAGTTACAGGGAATCCTTCCAGCAGCAGACTGAAGACAGTCAGAGGTGCATAAACTTCTTATATTAAAGTAGCCAGCACTCAAGAGCTGTTCAGAACATTTAGTCCAGCAGCCAGCTCAAGGTCAGCTTTCACCACAGTTTTGTTTAAGCCTGTAAAAAACACGAGGTGCACAAAGGTTCTTGGAGCGATGGCATAGAAGAATCCACGTTTGGTTCACTAAAGAACCTTTCAGTGGATGTGTTTCTTGTTAATTAGTGGAAAAAACCTCCACATAAAGGAAAGGTTTCTGCAAACATACGCCCAATCACAGAACAATTCATAAACTTTTATTTTCAATAATGCAGTCTCATGTAATTGGAAATATTTTAGTGTAAATGCTTAACATAAGAGAGTACTTCTTCACCTGAAATATACATTCATTAGGCATATATATTAGGCATATGTTGCTCTGTGGAAATGGAGGGCCATGTTTGATTGTGTTGGCAGAGAGACCAACTGAAGGAAAAGACCTTTGTCTGAGGAAAATCAGCAGAAGGAGAGAAGGAGAGAGGCAACACGACAATAAAATGCACCAGCCTGTGACAGAAGCCATATATTCAAAGGGCAGGAGGCATTAATTCTCCAAAAGGAAACTGTAAGTGTGTGTGTGTGTTGGGTATGGACAGATACTAATGAGAAACAGACACACACACTTAGCCTTGTGGACACTATATCTGATCTGCGTTGGTGAGGATTCTGCAGCTAGACCCTCAGTCCTCCACATACAGCGACAGATAACCAAGGGACACACTCTTTATTAGCTAATGACATCGTAATGGCAGACATTTGCCCTGAACCTCACCTTTTGACCACAGCCTCATCTCTCAAAGAGCTAACATGTCCTGACTCTGCTCACAAACATGTTCTCTTATTCATCTTAAAGGGCTTCCACAGACCTTCTACATTTTTGCATAATACAACAGGTAGGATGTAAAATCCTTAAGAAAGTTTGAGGAGAAATACTCCGTTCTAAAGACACTTGCTGAGACAGAATTTTTTATAGTGCTAGTGATAGGAACCAGATGTCTGAAGTATTTGATGCTGCTAAAAACTCACTTGCAGAAATGCATTACATAAAATGATGATATATATATATATATATATATATATATATATATATATATATATATATATATATGATGAAATATATACATATATATTTACATGTAAGACATTGTTTAAAAACAGATTTCTTACAGTTTTACTTTTAACATATTTCTTAAAAATTCATTCAGCGTAGAGGGGTGTAGAGGGTGTCATAAGGCAAAACAATAACAACAGATAAATCGTACTTTTAACAGTGCATATTAAAAGTCAGAAGACTTGTAAGTTCACTGGTGGTTTTGGATAAACAATATAATAGCTCTTTATAATATGATCCAGCTCAGATGTGCAACATTTCAAACGGGAAACTCAGGGCCTGAGGCACTAAGACATGCATGAAGTCAGATGTACTTTGCCTGTGTGTTAAGTATGAATCAGGCACATTGCATATGCATAAGCATTTCTCGAAGATTTCAGCACATGTTCAGCTGATTACATGTTCTTTGTGATTCACTATAACTTCAAAATCTAATGGTTGATTTGCTCTAGGGTCTCAAAAAAACATGTTGTTGAAAGACTTCCTTTAAAAATGGCAACATATAGACTGAGGCATGAGACTCGAATACATGCTGAAAGAATTCTTGCTGTCAAAATAATACAAGATGTTCATATGTGAGAAGATACAGCCTGAAATATGCTGCACTGAAGCTGTAATTTGTCCTCACAGTCCACATTATGGATTCATAAATTCTGTTTCCTTAGCTGGAGTAAAATACCACCCCTGTAGAATGTTATGTTGGAAAGGATTTTCATTAAAGCACACTGCTATCTCTTCGTCACTGAACTTTTATTTCCTGTCTTGTCTTTAGCTTGTTGACAGTTATATTATCGTACTGCCTCTTTTTATCCCTGCACCAAGTGAGTGATGGGCAGGGCTACATGCAGCTTGTGTCAAAATCAAAATCAAACCTTACATTGAGGTGTATTGTGGGTGCATATCATGGATACATTCTATATTTGGTGTTATGCAGAGGCTCTGAACTGCAACACTCCAACAAATCATAGCAATTTTTTAAAATTATAGCTATTCCTGGCCTTCACCTCAACCTTATTCCCAAATATTTGCTATCGGGAGGCCTTGCATGTACTGCATGTTGCTTACAGAAAAGCAAAGCAGGAACAGTTTATTTTCCTCAGTGCAACCATTCTGTTCCCTACAAATACCACAACAACTCGGGCATGTTTGTATCACGAGACTGTGAGAACACTGTGAGGAGCAGAAAGGGAGACAAGGAAGAAGTGGAGAGAGAGGGAGCGGAAGAGAGAAAGACCGAGAGAGGGACACAAAGGGAAAGAAAAGAGAGATGGTTAAATCTTTAATTGGAGGCAATTTGATTCATTTGGTTGTGTTGGAGACGGGCAGTCCAGGCAGACGGGGCCTGAGGCAGCGTGTGTGTCATCTTCTCTTTGTATCTGTCAGGGTAATTCATGCCCCCAGGGGCCGGCTGTCAGTAGCCAGGCTCCATGATCACATTCCTGCTGATCCGGCCCATTATGGGCCCATTGAGCCTCTCAGGGAGTCGGTGTCTAGGCCATAGTCCTGCTCTTCACTTTAGCCTTTCTGCTTCTCAGGCCAGGGACACTCTTTCAACCCCTGTACACATCACACTGTGTCAGAAATAAGTGAGAGATTCAAGTCACTTGAGCCAGAGTCGTGAGATGATGAATGCAGGCCAGATTTCAGGCCGCCCATGTCACGGAAAACTGCATTTTTCGCACTTTCATGAAGAAAGGAGTTTGCTGCAGCATGTACCCAGTGTTGAAGTTCCAGAATGTAGGTTTACAAAAGTTGTACACATTAAAATAGTGTTGTTTCCAAAAAATCTGGGGCCCTACATTTACTTCAACATAGTACGAAGACAACACATCAAACATTGAAATATTCAAAAAAACCAAGAAATATTAAAAAAAATATGCCCATTTAGCAACAAATGACTGGTAAATGTTTGTAATGCTTAAAAACACCTGGTGGAACATCTCATATCTAACTTGGTTCATTGGCAACAGGTCAGTAACATGATTGAGTAAAAAGGACATCCAAGAGAGACTGAGTCTATAAATATAAGTCTATAAGTGTTAAAAGATTTGGAGAAACCGTAGAAATCTCTGTATGCAAGGGACAAGGCCGAAGACCAATACTGGACAGCTGTGACATTTAGGCCTACAGGTGGCACTACATTAAACACAGACATGGTTTTGTAGTGGAAATCATTGCATGGGCTCAGCTCCAAAAAACATAATCTGTGAACACTGCATCAGCTAGTCAGTCAGTTCATCACTGCCTCCGCAAATGCAAGTCAAAGCTCTAGCATGCAATTTCCGCCTGTTTTGGAGGTCTTTTGGTTTTGCACTAAACATTTTTTAACACATTTAACATTTGCATTATATATTACCACAAAAATGTATTTGGCTTAAAAAACTGAAGTGATTTTTTAAATATTTGTAGATAAGCAATTCAATATTTTTACAATTGTTTTAAAGACTTTTATTTATTTATTTTTTTTTTGTATTACAAAATCTGTGTGTGTAACATGAACATGGTCATCTTGAAGGAGTAGTGTGAATTGTTTTCTCAGGTTCACTCCTTTTCACTCCTTATTGCTCACACAGATTGCCAACCTGCATTGGCATAGGAACCGGAGGGGATGGGGGGGTGTCCCACCCAATATCAGAAACAGGTCGATTTGTCTCACCCAGAGAAAGCAGAAACTGTTTGATGATGATATATATTGCAATAAAATGGCTTTAGTATAAAGTGTTGTTATGGTAACAGACTAGGAGGGTTTGGGTTAGCTAACGTTTATTTTAACTTTTGTCAGAAGCCACTTCCCAAACTGCAGACTGCTACTATACTAAACACATAAATAAATAAATAAATAAATAAACAATTAAATAAAAGGACACCATCGTTAGAAGTACTTTCAGTAGTACAGTATGTAATGTTTCAGAGGGTGCTGTTTGGGACTCAGTCTTACTGTCTAACATTAATGTTAGTCTTGTCTAGTCAGAAACCTTAACGTACATTTATTTTCATTTCATTTCAGCAGTATGCCACCAAAGAAAATAATAATTGTTTTGGTTATATATGTATATAATCCAGACATTGCATGTATAATTCAAAGGTTTTCTGACAGCAGTACCATGGATCTTGTTTAGTTTGTAAAGATACCTTTAGTTTGTAAAAAAAAAACCCCATTCCAGAACAGTACACAAAGCCACAATTCTTTGATGGCCTCCATTCCACCCACTGCACTTTCTTCCGAGATGTCATTTGAGGTCATGACCTGAACAAGCCAACACTCAACTAAAGCCTCAGATGAGTCAAGCACACTGGTGGTTTTACTGCCCACTCCACGCATCAACAGATCACACAGAGCCAACAGCCAAGCAGTCAATGTTTGTCAACATGGGCAGAAAAAGCGAACGGGACACCTGCGTTATCCGGCTGAGCTCGAACAGCCTCGGGTTTCTCTCTATCAAATTATGCACTTTTTTTCTTTTTTTTAGAGACTGGGGCTTAAAGATGGCCGATCAATAGCGCGGTTATCTGAGTGTTCCATGTTTTTTCCCCTCTGTCTTCCTGACCGGCAGAGACGGCGAGGCTGAGGCCTGCGCAGCTCGGTCAGCCGAGGGCCGGCCAGAGACACGCTCGTGTGAAGAATAATATTTTCCAGCGTTTTTATCAGCATTTGTTCAGTGGGTCATGGAGACAGTCTGTCTTTGAGAGCCAGATAACCAAGTCAAAGCCTCTAATTGCACTGTCTCTGCCAGATTGATTTAAACGCAATCGCGCACACAGAGACACACGTACACATGCACACACACAGGCATTCCTCAGGGCCCCAAATTAGAGGCATAGGAGGAAGAAAGCTTTGAGGCGACTTATACTCCCTCCTTGCACCACCCAGTCCTCTGTGTGCTGTTGTCTGGAGACTTCTCTGGCAGATTCATTGTGTGCAATGGTATCTTGGTGTAGTTTCACATTTAGTAAGTGATAAATATCGACGTGGCTTGGGATTCACATCAGATTTGAACCCCGAAAAATGCCTGTGCTGCATTTTCGGCCAGCAACACAATATTTCTGAACTACACGTCCTAGCCAGCAGCAGTGCTGCGTCGCTGAAATAGACCATTGACAAAGCAGCAGAATTTATAACTGTGTGCAAAACTGAGTGTATTAAAGAACTGGGGGGATAATTACTGTGCATTTGTGCACGCAAAGATTTATACATTCATAAAGTTTTACTCTGCCCTGCCCGTAGAAGTAACCGGGATACGTTATAGGCCAGAGACGAAAATACTGCACGAGAAAAGATGCCAACACACACAGAACGCAGGGAGAGCGGGCCAAAGTAAACTGGCACCGAGCTCATTTTCACACCTCGGGAAGACCCAGTCCTCACACTCGGGCAAAAACATTCACATGCAGGCCCTAAACACACTTAGCATGGGCTCCGCCAATGACAGATTATTGACTTAGCACAACAACTAACGTGTGGTGAACAAGGTGCAGCAACTCAGTAACTGGTTTGTTGAAATAAGCAGTGCAGTAAAAGTTCCCCAAAAGGGTGAAGTGAGGGAATCAAAGTGTTGAGCTCTTAAATGAAAGTGTGTGTGTGTGTGTGTGTGTGTGTTGTGTAGGCCATGGCACAGTGGCTGAGATTTTTCGGCGACACCGCTGAAGGGGGAGGAGAGAGAAGGGAAGGGTTTCTGGAGAGAGTACAAACACTCGCAGTGTGAACCGCTGTACTTTTTAATGTTTCCCGAACGCTAGTAAATCCAACCCTCCTAAAAACTCATGCTGAAAGCAAACGCCAACCATGACATCATCCTCAACACAGACAATTCTTCACAAACTCCATTTACAAAGAGAAAAATAGAGGGCTGGTGCCACCACAGCACTCGTTATGTAGCCGCAGCGTAACCTGTCCGTCCATGCAATCCAGCAAGGATCCGCTTAGTCGTCCTTAGAAGGAGCTGGTGGGTTTTGGACATGTGCGGTTGTGGAAGCATATGGGGAGATAGAAAAGATCGGTAGCCATTTGGCCGTTACTGATTGTTGTGCAAATGCAAACCATCTGTTGGATTCCTGCTTAATTGACAGTTTGGGACGGTGACGTGGCGAAACCCCATTTAAGCATAGATCTGCGCCTCCGGGCAGAGAGCTTGATTATATTGCCTTGTTACTTTTTCGGAATTTGGCTGTTCCATAGGCCAGTGTAACGTAGATCAACAGCATTCTTACTTGGCACAGTTGATTGAACATGTGGGCTGATGTTTGTGTGAGTGCTTGCAGGCCTTTTTATTAGGCAGCTTCTCTTCCCCCAATGGGAGAGGGATCCGGGCTGACAAAGGCAGTGAGAGAAGGAGACATTCTAGAGGCACTACAGTCAGAGAACTTTATGAGAACATGACCTGAGAGAAAACGAAAGGTTCTTACGACATTCGTTTTACAAGTGAAGGGGTACAGTAGAGGCTGTTAAAGGCTATTTACTTACAGTTTATCTGTGAACACGCACTTTGTGCCAGGCAATGTGAATACCTACAGTTGCTGCCCAAGTCTTCTCTTTATCTCAGATTGAGTCCACTGACTGAACCCATTTCCATGTTTATGTGTTCAGTGCTGAAATTGCTAAACACCACTGTTGTGCGTTTCTCACCATCAACCCTGCATCGGATGCTCATTAGCACAATGGTCAGTTAATCTGCAGTCGCGGGTCCAGATAGTGATAACTGCGTTGCCTGGCGTCAGCCTGGTAAGTGCCAGCGACTCCCGTTATGAAAGCCGGCAGTTTGATAGGCTATCAGGAGACAGGCAGTGCTGGGGAGACAGGCAGTGCTCGGCGTCCGGCTCCAAATGACCTCCCAAAATAGAGCATCCCGCCTGGGACCTGGGTCCCACCATCCCGTCTGTCTGAGAGGGGCCTACGCGGGGGCTGACACAGGAAGAGCATGTCATCAGACTCATTTCTGTTAATGGAGGCATGTATAGCTACCAAGGAGCTACTGCGGCACTGACCCTCGCCCCTGTCCCACTTCTTAGCTCTTCTTCCAAAACCTCCTGTTGATCTTAGGACAGCACTGATAGTGTAAATGCACCTCCTTGCCTGTTCATACTAACATACCTTCTTGGTTAACATGAATTTAAACCCAGTTTTCATTCTTTTTTTTATTTCCATCACTGTATATTCATTAGTCATTTCCTTATTCACTGTTCATTATTCTGGTTGTGTTATTGTTTTGCTATCCCGTGTCAACCAGAGGAGCATGGGTTCCCCTTTTTGGGTTCCTCTCAAGGTTTCTTCCTCTTGTTCTCAGGGAATTTTTTTCTTCCTACTGTCACTCTTGGCTTGCACCTTTGGTCGTGAATTTCTGTAAAGCTGCTTTGTGACAGTGCCAGTTGTAAAAGTGATATGCAAATATATAATGGAATATAACAGAGTTGAACTGAACCCATATTTTTAGCCTGCTTATATTCTTGTCATATCCTGTATATGACTAGATGGACCGCATCAATAGACACCAGTCTGGCATTCATTGACCTTCTTCTGGAGACACTGACTAACTTCCCCAATCTAACAGCCAGACAAACTGTCTTTACAATACGTCTGAAAGGACTTTGAGAAGTTGCAGACTGACCCGTGATTTCATGACCTAAAACAGTGCTTCCCAGCCCTGTGTCAGATGTTCAATAGCACCACTAGACACCCCTTTAGCTCTCATTGACCCTCTTCTGGAGACATTAAGTGACTTCCTCTTTCCAAAAGCCAGACAAGTTGTCTGAACAACATAGCCTTAACAGAATAAGGTTAAAAAGTATAAAAAACATGCCTGTATATTCATGACCTAACACAGTGGTCTGTCCATGAGTTAAAGAGCTGGGAAAACACCACAATGTGCAGGACAAGACTAAGATCGGAAATGAAAAGATGTTTTTCTAACGGGAAGGGATTGTGTAAACATTCTAATTTACACAATATTACACTTCAGATGCAGATGGAATATGTTTGGTGTCCACTGACTTACTGTGAGTTATAAAACTGAACAAAACTTTGCTATGTAGCTGAATGCTGCAATCAGCTACATATGACAATACAGATTACATTAAAACATCTGTTTTAATCTCGCATTTTCAAACCAAAGATATTTTCAAACAAACAGAAACAACAGAAACCACAAACAAAGTAAAGCATGTATATGCCTGCGTAATGTACTTCTATGCAAAGACTGTGGGCGGATTCTGTGGGGAGGTTTTATACACTCATCGAGCTCTTCATTAAGTACACCACCTTGTATCTACACTCACTGTCCACTTGCCATATGGGTGCACCTTGTAGTTCTATAATTACAGACTGTAGTTCATCTGTGTCAGGCTCTCAGACAAAACAGGTAAACGCAGGTTAGAAAGTACAGGTTCTTTAATCAACGAGGGACAGGCTGAAGCGATAGTGAGACAGGCGAGGGTCAAGGCTGTGCAAAAGGTTTGTTCCGAGGATAACGCAGGGTCAAACACGAAACGTCAATCAGAAAGTATAACACTCAGTAAGCATGTGCAAACACAGTGGCAAAACTTCCCACAGGAGTGGTGGACAGGTAGGGCTTAAGAAGGGGTGATCTGATGGGTGACAGCTGTTGGAGGTTATAACTCCGGAGACCCAGAGCGCATGTGATTGGCTGAACGAGGTGGTGTGACGGACCTGTGATCTCCGGAGGGATTGTGGGAGATCAGGTCTGTGTCAGTTTCGGAGTCAGGTTCAAGTTCATTGTGTGGACTTGAGGAAGGTGTGACAATTTGTTTCTCTGCATGCTTTGTTAGCCCCCTTTTACCCTGTTCTTCATGTACAGGACCCCTGCTGGACCACCAGAGGAGATATTATTTGGGGGATGGATCAATCTCAGCACTGCAGTGACACTGACGCTGGAGTGTCTAATAGAGTCGACAATGCGTGTACACAGAATTCAAAAGCTCGCCACAACACACACTAAGGCACCACCTCCACAGCAGTGTCAGTGCAGTGCTGACAACGATCCACTACACAAACAATACCTGCTCTGTGGTGGTCCTGTGAAGTTGCAACTGTGTAGTTCACAGGCAAGTCACACTGTGCCCCAAACCCCATCAACATGTCTGTGCAACAGTCCTGAATATCTGGATGTGGTTTGGGTGGAAATACGTTTTGAAATGTTTTGGGTGACTATTGACATGTAGTGTTTGTTAGCAACTTTAAGCTCACAGCTCTGGTTGTGCAAACTTTGACCTTGTGACCTGATTGACTGCATCTGGAGTAAATAAAAAATTGTGCTGAACTATTTCTTTAAAGTCTGGCCCTGGAATAGAACTACACACACCAAACAGAGCTGGTGGGAGAAAGCTGACCCTTCATCTGAGTGACTTCCTTGTCCTATGGAACATGTTGTTTTCATTACACTGCTCCTGCTGTCTCTCTCCACCCAGGGAAGCTGGGTGATTTAAGCCCTGCTGGTCCAGTGGGGGTGACCCGCTTGCTCCCTGTCTATGATTTACTCTGCCACGACGGGCACACTTTCCACTGTGACCTCCAACCCTGGCCTGGCCTGTCTCGGTCCTCCCAGAAGAGCCACTTGTTTGGTGTTGTACAGAGTGCAGGCAGTGATGCTGGTGTAATGCCTTCATTCCCAGCTAGTGGAGATAAATCACCAGCAGTGGCTGGAGATGGGAGTGAGGGAAGAGCAGCAGAAAGCTTTGGCTTATGGGCTGGAAAACAAGCAAGCCCCAGCAGAGACTAGTCCAGGGCCCTGCTGACTAGAGGGCCTGGGAGAGCAGGGGAAAGGAGGCATAGCACGGGTACACTGCTGCAACTGTACACTTCTGATTGTCCCCTGAGTCCTGATCCTCAGAGCCAACGGCACTGTAGTAAATCCGACATAATAGGCTGGCTGCACCCGAGTGATTTATTCAATTCACATTCATTCAGTCACTTGGCTTCAAGTGACTCCCTGCTATAAAAACTCCACTCTGGTCAACTCTTTAAATATCAATTTCCACAGCCATTGGAATTAAGGACAATGTGCAGAAACAATCAATCAACATAATGCCAGAGCTGACAATAGCGCATGTGCATTGCTAAGAAAGGTCAGGGCTTTTGTACATGACAAAGCGAGCTCACGGTAGCGCGGCCAAATCCTGGGGCCCATTGAGGATTACGGGTGGAAACATCAGAATACAGCTTTTGAAACATATGACACAATTGGAAATGAGAAAAGAGGCAGGGGGAAGGGAGCATTACATCAGCAGGCCTGTCTTCCCTGACAGGGCAGCCATATTAAAATCAATTGGTTTGTCTCTTGTCTTTATAGGCCAAGGCAGCCTGTGAAAAATGGATCTCCTTATGGGGTGATAGAGTAACAGCACCACACATGGGGCTGTGGATCCCAGCAGCCTAATGGAGCCTTCCTCATGTCTGCGTTCCCTGACTGTCCTTCAGCGCAACACAAGCAGCTTCTGCATCAGGCAGGCTCAGGATGAAGCCTCCGCTGGAACACCTTGCTGGACAACACATCCTTACAAGAAAGACTTGTTGACGCCGCCTCAGTGGTACCTCCAAAATAGCACCTATTTGTTCCCACAGCGGGCCGCCTCTCTGGTACCACCGAGTGCTTGGTAAGGAGTCGCCGTCATCAGGGCTCCTGGAGGGCTGACGACTTCTGATTTACTTGATCTGGTATCTGGGAGGAAGCCGCCGAGTGCCTGCCAGTCTGGCTCCCCCCGTGACCTCAGCGCACAGGCCCGCTCACAATGGGCGGCCCACAGCGGCGGCCCCAGCGGCCTCATGGGTAACGCGCAGTCAGTGGCAGAGGGAGGATATCCTGGTCAAGGGAATGCACCCGGAAAAGCTGAAGCCTTCTTGGGTCCAAGGAATAGTCACCAACGAATGTTCTTTTTATAGCCTCTTAAAAAAAAGAAGCATACAAGATGTGCACGTACGGTTCGAACATCCAGTAAAGATAACAGGCTTTGATGATTTAATAAGTGAAAATGTGTTGATATTTGTGCCTGCTAGGACTAGTGCACACTGTTTAACATGTATTATAACTTCATGGTTAAGTGTATGTTCATTTTCATCACTGTTGAAAGAAAAACGTGTCTCCAAAATAGTAACGTCACAAAAGAGGCTGAAAACATTAATTTCAATGAAAGTTAACGTAAAGAGCTTTTGGTTAAATAATTTTGGACCATTGGTCCATTTATAATGAAATTTTTTTACAGGATATAAAGGGCAGCTGTCATGGTCAAATGATATAGGAAAAGGAAAATCGATGTTGTCATTGAAAGTCAATGTTATTCTTGGACAGGGACGAAATAACATAAACAAAAAACGCAAAAAACAGTCATCATGCACTACAATGAGCAGAAGACATCAAATGTATGCTAGTTCATTAATTAATAACTTTATGATTTATGTATGTGGGTAAATGTTTTTTGCACCTCTATGATGGAGAACCTATTATGACTCTATGTAGCCTATTATATAACCTATATATAACATATTATAGTTCAAGTCAAGTCCTCTTTCTTTATTCTATTATAAAATCCTCTTTGCTAAGCATGTACATTAATGCTCCTTTGAGTTGAAAATGACAAACCTCTGCCAGTACTTCGGAGCACATTTGTCGTTGTGAAAACGCTTGATCCAGGCTTTATTTGGTCATAAATACATGGACGGGAGGAGGGGGGTGATTTATGGATGTTTCCTTTAGCGTTGTGTCGATCGCTTTTTTCCATGTTGATATGAAAACTTCCTTGAATTCATTTGATCCCCTCATTCTTGAAGAAATACAAGGCGGAGTGGTGAGAGCTTGCCGTAAATATGGCTGCCAAGGCTGGGGCCAGCCTGCGGTAACATGAGGTGGGGGACCCTGCGGAGAGTGGCTGGACGTGGGGATTAGGTTTAGGACGAGTTAGCCTGATTCGCTACGTAACCCCAGCTCTGAGCTACATCAGGAATCCCAAATATGATACATGCAGTGTAGCGCTCAATGCCAAAGACCCTGCCTGCGAGAGCACTCTCTGGGGAGCCGAGGCTGAATTATACCCATGCTGCAGCCTTTGGCTCTTTACAGTGTGTGTGTGTGTTGGAGGACGGTCTGTTGCACAGGTGATGCGTGTCTGGGCCCCGCAATTGCTTCAGACTCACAGAAGAACAGTGATGAAGGTCCTACTTACTGTGTTTTACGATCTCTTCTCAGAGAAGCTTGGAGAATGGGAAAACGTGGCCTCCCATTGATGTGGAAGATCAGAACACTAGCATAAATATGCAACCGTATATTTTCACAGGGGGCTCAGAACAAAGAAAACAGACCAGGCTTCGCCAGAAGTGATGCATGGCAGCGTGAGTTCTGCTGACATTACTGACACTCCTGAGTATGTGGAGTCTTTCCATTCTGCAAGGGAAAAGCCCTGACAGTACACTACACATGCTACCGTTCAAATGTTTGACACCACAGTTCAAGAGTTTGGATTTACATAAACATAAAGCCAGTTTATTTGCAGATGAATGCATAAAATGATTTTACTATGCTAATTTTGTGCAAGATTCAAACTGCACATGAATAAAACATGTTGCATCACAGTTGTGCTCTTCTGATTCACCTCATTTGGTAAGAATTGTGTTGACGTAACATATTTTATTCATGTACAACCAACTAAACCTAGAGTCATGTAATTTTTTACGAAACATTTTTTTACCATGCCGGTTTCAGATACTTATCAGGAACTTGTGGAGCAAAAAGACAAGAAGAAATTGAAAAGTGTTAGATGTGTCCAGAAATACAATACAAAGTAGCATGAACATAATTGGAAAGAAGCAGGTAATATCATGTTAGCCAGTTTGAAGAACAAAGTTTAGTTCCAGATTTCTCCTGGTCGTCCCAGACATTGCATGCCATTGACATTTCTTCTTGGTTTAACTTAATGAAGTACTGAGTAGTCAGAGCAGGTATTACATGACAACTGCAAATAATACTGGGTTGCCACAAGAAAAAGCTTAGAAAGAGAAAAATAAACACACTGACATGTAAAAACACTATTTACTGTCTTAATACTATATGAATATTAAGAACTCAGTATCTGCCAATATAGTGAGTAATGAGTGGGAAGTAATGAGTAACACAATGTGATTACACTATACAATGAGTAATTAGTCACTTGCAATTGGTTACTTTTAAAATAACTCTGGTTTTTGGCACATTTACCTTCTGGAAACTTTCTTGCGTGTGTATAAGGCGTGAAATTCAAAATGTATTGTATTTGCAAATTCATTCGAATTGATCAGCCAAAACATTAAAGCCATTCCAAAGGTATTTAAAAGCATACCATATTAATACCATAGCATACGGTTAACCAGTTTATCCTCTGATATTTTGCACTTTGGTTACAGTGACTCACTATCACCTCTTGTGGTACAGAGTGTTATTACTGGCCAGGGTTGGATGGGGTTTGATGGTTAGCATGCTAACTTTGTAGTTATCTCTGTAATGTGATACATAGACATTTTTGATACAACATCAAAATATTGATTTACTCACATTTTGTTGGTAATTTTAGTTAATGTGGAAATGCAAAAGTTAGACAATGTTGAATTGAAAATCGTTCGCTCTGTTAACATGCAACTAAAAACACAACTGCTTTCGCAAATGTTTCTACACAAGCAAAATTTCATACGTACATTTATACTCTTAAACCTCACTCATCAGTCCTCATTATACCTGTCAGCTTCATCAGATATTTCTATTCACCACTGCTCCATACTGTGAAGTTGAACCAGTTAATATCGCTCATAAAATAGCTAGAACTACAGATTCATAACCTTTACACACAGCAGCGGAGCTACTTCTGGAACGTCTCGGAGTCTGTATTGGGTTTACATTCAAAAGGCTTAAGGAAGCTGTGTGTGCCTGCTGCGCTGTGATTGGCTGGTGCTGTGTATTGTGGCATTCTGAATGCAGGCCCGACAGGGCGAGACGTCGGCGCTCTCTCGGGCCGTCTCCACGGACACCAGCGTCACTGCGGATCCTCCCTTCATTCAGCTGTTTACTTTCTAAATAAGCCTCTGTTTGGACTTACATCAGTGGAGAGAGAATATCTAAGAAACCGAGGAAGGAAATTTGGTGGAAAACAAAGGAAAGGGAAAGAAACCCCAGGCGATAGCAGGCTGCCCCCGCACTGTTCCTGCTTACGGTCGGAGCAGAGCGCCGCTTGGCGCCATCGCAATCGGCCATCCAGGCGGCCTGGCCAGACAGGAGGAGAGAGAGACAAGCGGGTGACGCTCACTAAATGCCAAGTGGAAGGGCCAGTCAGGCAGGCCATGTTTATGTATCTTAGATGGAAGTGATTTGGATTCTGCTCAAAAAAACACAGCGACGACTGAAGGACTGACAAACACCTCCTAAAGTCCTCCAGCAACATTAAAGACTTATGTAACTTAAACGCATGTAATGTGCTTTAATGATGCCAGTGATTACAGTGACATGCATTCATAGTCATTAATGCCAAACATGGAACAACAAATTAAGTGTGTTTCCCTTTAAGCTTTCAGTCAGCGTTAAAGCAGACCTGAGACCTGCACAATAGAACAACGACTCACTTGCTCCAACATGTATACAGTGAAGTTCACAAGATCTGAACTAATTAAAGTGCACTTAAAAAGGCGAGTGATTTCATGAACATGTACACGCTGTAAAAATCACACTACTGTCCTTCCACAGTGGTGGGATAATTCTGACTGAGACCCTGCACAGCACTGAAAAAAGGTCATCATTAATTATTTTAATAACAAGAAAGTCTGTAAAACATTTGGTTTCCATGTGATTAAATGCATGAGATTAAAAATGATCTATTGATGCATTACATTCAACATATTGTGTATGTGGATCACTCTAAGGAACTTTTTCAAAGCCAAAGTTCAAAAGACATATTTCAGCCCTTTAACTGACTTGGACTTGAACTTGGACTAAAATCCTTTTAAGCAACTCTATACTTTTATTATGCTTATTTAACTAAAACATTAAATGATTAAACTTTCTATTTTGGCACTATGATCAGAATTTGAGTTTATTTTATGTAGAACTTAAAAGTCTTGTTTTGATAGTGATATAAGGGGCAGCTACTTTGGTAAAATGTTCCATATTTGTTCAGAAAAAAAAATATTTTACATACATTAACATTGTAATTTACAATAATATTCTGTTTCCTTAAATGACAGTTTATTATTGTGTTTTGCTGTGAATTCTAGGATATTATGTCCATTCTTAACGTTTGCTGTACAGTTGGAGGGGACAGGGGTTTAAATACACTAATAAGAGAAATAGGTAATAGAAAAAAGAGCTAGCAACCAATAAGCACATTAGTTTGTCTTTTATGGTCAATAAACATAGCCAGTAGGTTGTTGTTGTGTTGTTATTATCATGTGTTGTAAGCACATCATATGTGTGGATTACTGTAGTTTTACACTTTTGTACATATGGACTATAAACTATTTCCAGTATTACTTCAGATATACAGCAAACCAGACTACTGTCAGTTTTACAGCATCTTTCTTTGTGTAGAAGTAAACACCATAGTTTGACTGCTCTTTTTAACTGTAAACAACAAATATACAAATATACTTTACCAGGATACAGATTTTCTTGTTTGACTGCACAGGAACATATGTGTGAAATGTGTAATTGTGTGAGTGTGTTTATGTGAGTGTAAGCATTAAAAGTGAGTCTGTATATGTTGGTGTGTGGATATTTCCTGACTGCCAGACTAGCGTGTCCTGTCTGTTAAGAGGCTCTGGGGATCTCAGCACAGTCAATTATGCAAATGACCATAGCGCTTTCCTCAAGTTCATTATTTGTATTACCTGCTTGGCACCCGGTGGTGGAAAATCTTTACACTCAAGCCCATTTGTGAGAATCCAGGCAGGCCAGCGACACTTAAGCTGGTCACGTCCCTCACTGTTTCAACTCTAACCGCTACTGAAATGAAAACAAACATCTTTGTTTTTATACAGGATGTGGGGTTATAATACGTCCCCATATATATTATACTATCAAACAAGTTTACTTTGAAGGACTGAACTTTGTCTGATAGGGCCGTCCCCTCTAAATTATATGAGCTGCTTATGATAAATGGTTTATTTAAAATGTCATTACATCTCATAACAACTTACAGCATAGTGCAAACGTCAGAGACACCTTTTCCTTTATTTAGTTGCCAGTCAAAACAGCTACATGTCACTGACAATATGTTCCCTTTCACAGAGACACTCATTTTCACACAGGCAAACCCAAACACATCTTACACCTTGCAGATTTTATTCTAATATGCTTCAACAATGACTAAATGAGCCTTGTAGTGTGTCTGGCAAGAAGACATAAATGAGAAAAAGGGAAAAAAAGTTTTGAATGCTAATTTGAGGAGACGATAGTAAAGTCCCATAGTACAGTTACCGTGTTTTGAGATACAAGACTTTTTAATGACAGTGACAGTATAAAAGTACAAATACTACCTGCACAAAAGGCACCTAAGCTCATTATTTAAAATCCTTTAGCTTAGCAATCAACTATTTTCACCAGTAAGAACAACAGATATCATTGGAACACATCTAAATACATAATAGAAGTAATATCTTATCTTGTGCGCCAGTTTGAAGAACAAAGTTTAGTTCCAGGTTTCTCCTGGACGCCCCAGACTTTTTATGAATTAATTAAATTAAATAATACTGGGTTGCAACAAGGAAAAGCTTGGGAAAGGATAAATAAACACACTGATATGTAAAACCACTATTTACTGTATTAATTTTATTAGATAATATTTGCACAGTACTGTGAGTAATGTAATATTTGTTATATATGGAATAACCTAGACCTAAACAGTACCCTTACCTTAACATCAGGATTATTTAGATTAAAAGGGTATCGATTGTGCTTGCCTGGCTTCTTACTTTCCTTTAGTGTAAGTACTCAGCTGCCTGACGTTCCTCATTGGAGCTTCACCCACTTTCTCTGTTACAAGGCGACGTCATCTCGTAACTAGAAGCTTTAGAAGGTCGGGCCTAAAGACACAGGAGCTCTGACAGAGCATTTCAGATCAGAGCGTGAACACAGATATTTGCTAATATTGAAGCATGTAAATCTCTTTTAGAAAAACCCCAAAAATACAATGATGAACATTAAACAAGCTCAAGCGACCAACTAAAATCACAGTGACTTACAGGTCTAAGCCTTTTTGTTGCAAAGTCAGTTTAAATGTAAACAACACTGTCTTGGAGGTAACTGAAGGTAACTGAAGTTCATTCACCTTAGTAGTAAGTTAAGAGAACAGTAATCTGTGTCTTACATTCAGTTAAAATACTGTTTGAAGGGCTGAAAACTTCAAGGCAGGCAGGTTTTTAACTTCAAAGCTAAACTCATTTTCCACAGTGTGCGTGAAAAACAGAGAGAGAGCTGGGAAGCCGAGCAGTGAGTGCGGCAGCACTGAAGAGAAAAATCAGCAGTAATGATTTGAAACAGGAAGAGAGTGGCGTCAGTAGAATCTGGAGATAAGAGCGTCGCGCTGCATACACAAACACACGGCTCAGCGGCCCTGTGGCACACACAGCTACAGGCGCCCCTCAAACAGCACTGTCCTCACACCCAGACTGGGCCCCGGACCCACACACACACACACACACACAGAGATCCGCCTGTCTGATCTGCTGCCCCTCGACTCCACGGGTTTAGCTCCGTTTAAACACACAGAGGCGTCTGTGCTTTCAGTGGCTGCAGCGGCTCTGAGAGTTTTCTCACACACCTCGCCAGGCTGGAAGACACGCTCATCCACCGAAGAGCAGCTAATCAGTAACAAGGAGCAGCCTCTGTGGTACGATGGCTAATATAAGAGGTGAAGTACAGGGTCTTTGTTTACACACAGTCATGAGAGAAAACAGAACAATGATTAGAACTCACACACATACACATTTGTTTTTATACAATGTCAGAATGTGGTGTCATACATGTATTATACAATACTGTATCCAGCATTCATTTATTGAATATTTCAATATTTTCATACTGAAGACTTCATTAAGAAAGGAAAGAAAGGGAAAGGAAATAAAAGAAAGGAATAGACAGAGAACAGAAAATAAGTGACAAGGAGTTTCTATATATCTTCACTGTCCAAAGAAATATAAATACTTCCAAAATAGTAACTTTACAAGAGAGCTCAAAAACATGCTCCACTTCCAAAATAAGTTAATGTAAAGAGGTGTAATTCCGAATGATGTGGGAGCATTTCTATTCATGTGGGATATGGGAACGTTCATCATGAAACTTTCACAGCATATAAAAGCAGCTATCTTGTTCAAATGATATAGAAAAATGAAAATCCGTAAAAAACATGGAACAGCGATGTTTTATATATTGTCGCTGTTCAATGAAAAACATCTCACTTTTGTGGATTTGGGGTTTTCTACATCATTTGAACACACCAATCGTTTAAATTGCATGATGATTGGCCCAATAGAAGTGCTCCAAAACAGCTTGAAAAAAATTCTGGTTCCATTGACTTACATTGAAAGTACAGTATGTTTTTGTTCTCTCCTGTAAAGGGTTTTGTTCTCTCCTTTAAGGGAGTGTTTCCTTGTCACTGTCGCACTTGGTCATTTGAGGCAATGTTTTCTTGAGTTTTCAAACCTGTAGTTCAAAAAAGATCAAAGATATCGTTCATCTCTGAAAGCGTAAAAACGTAACAAAAACGTAACCATTAGAAAAACAATACTTTAAGTTTTAAATGTTGTAAGAGAGAAGAAACTCAATCTCCATCCTTACAGTCTCTCTATCCTTCTACTGTGAGAATACTCCTAGAACTCCATACATCTGAAAGGACGTGTAGCAAATAGAAAATTAAACAGATCAATTAAACAAATCTTTTGTGAACATCCAGAACAATGGACTGACCACACCATTGTCCAGCTCTCAACATCAATAAATGTGTTAGAGAATACTTGGATTGTGAGATGAAAAACTGCAAACAGCTTCTAAGACTGAACTACCCTGTAATAATAATAATTACTATTTATGTAAAAGAGAACAGCGGCGTGAGAGCCAGCAGCACCTGAACCCCACCTGAAGAACTAGCAAGTTAGCCGTTTGCTAACCTCGCCACATCTCACGTATTCTTTTCTCTGTTTATTCCCTCCCTCTCTCAGAGCAAGCACCATAGCGTCTGCAGGACAACAAGTCCTCCAGCTGCTGAGCAGAGCTGATATGGCTGGACCGGCAGATCTCTGCCCTCCTGAAGAAACAGGACCAGCTCCTTTGGTGGCCAACTTGAGACCACCTGGGAAGCCTTACTGTTGGCGGTTGCTCCGGTCTTGTCCCTCCTCACACCAGGAGTCGCCAACTGCACGACAGACCCGCACGCCTAATTCTAGGAATGCCAATGCCCCCGAAGGCTCAGCAGGCCCTCACCACCTTCACCTCCTTCAACTAATTCTCGGCCCTCAGCTCACCGCCCATACCTACGCACACATGGCATCTCGGCCCCTATTGCCTGCCCCAGTGCCCCAGACCTTGTCACCTGCCCTAGAGCCCTGGACCTCTGCGCCTGCCCCGGTATCCTGGACCTCTGCACCTGCCCCAGCACCCTGGACCTCTGCACCTGCCCCAGCACCCTGGACTTCTGCGCCTGCCCCAGCGCCCTGGACCTCTGCACAGTGTTATTAGTTGTTCTATTGTGCATAATATTAAACTAACTGGTGCCATGTTCTAGACTTAGCCAGGCGTCTACCTTCGGCTACCAAATGCAATGCTTAAGAGACCGTGGTCATTCACATTGTGACCAATGACATCTCTGCCTGGTGTAGCGAGGTCCTGAAGAAGCACTACTGTTCGTTGCTGGACACCGCAAGGAAGGCAACGGATACCAGGAGGATCATCTCCGGCCCCCTTCCAACTTACAGAAGAGGATTGAGCGCTTCAGCAGACTCTACACGCTGCAGTCCTGGCTCTGCGGTTGGTGTGCTGTTAACAGTGTAGGCTACAACTGGTGGACAACTGGTCTTCGTTCTGTGGACAAAGAGACGTTACCCACATGCAATTATAATGTCCTGAATTAAACACTAATTCAGAAATTCTCAAACAGTTTGTCTAGATAACTTAATTAATAAACAAATATCAGACCCAGTGTCTAATTGCAGCATCTGTGAACTAAGGTTTGATTTGTTTAATATAAGATTACTCAACTGTAAGGCTCTCATTGGCTCTCATTATTAAAATGATAAAATAACTTCTCACAACATTGATGTGCTATGTCTTACAGAAACATGAATTAAACCTGATGAATAGCTCGCTAACTCAGTTCTTATCTGCATATAAAAAAATTCCAATCTGGTTTTAGGCCCCTCCACAGCACAGAGACGGCTCTAGTTATGATAACAAAGGCTGTTCTTCTGGCCTCTGATCAGGGCCATGTATCTCTACTGGTACTACTTGATCTAAGTGGAGCTTTTGACACAGATTAGAAAACATAGTTGGAATCACAGGAATAGCATTATCCTGGTTTACCTCCTATTTTTTTGCCCTTTTATATACTAAAACACACACACTCTTTCTTTTTCTCACTTTCTCTTTTCCACACACACTAACAGGTTGGTTACTGTAAATTTTAAGGCTATTTCTTAGACTTCCATTTATTTTCTGGAGACTTGCACAAACCTTAACTGTAACTAATATCAACCTAACCCTAACCCTTACCCAACCTGTCTCCTCACCCCACCCATAACCTTACCCTGACCTTTAAATTAGACAATAAATAAAAGGTCCTCACACTGTGAGTATATGACCAGGTATTGGTACTCACAATGTGGCATAAACCTGGTACACACACACACACACACACACAAACACACACACACACACACACACACACACACACACACACAGACTGCAGCGCTCTGAACTGCCCTGCACCCCCCCAGGCTGTGTAAATGTCATTTAAGCTCAACTCCAGAGGAACTAATTAACAACAAAGCCTCTCAACTCCGTTATTATTTTTCCTATCCAGAGCAGCTGGAAGAAGTATTTACGAAAATTAATCTTGACTGAAAACAAAGAGTGGCCTGTTTTCTGTCCTCTAACCTGGGAGGCCATGTGACAAAGTGCCACTGACCGCTATGGGCCTTTCAAACCTGATACTGCATGACTAAGAGCAAGCACTGCTACACTCCACTACACCGTTCCACAGAGGACACATGAGCAAGCTGTACATACACACAAACACACAGTCACTCACTCAGACACACAGTAGAAAGCAGAGAGAATGCTAAATTAAGACTGGAATCCCATCAAAGGAATCGCAGACATCCTATACAGCCCTTGGAAGGGCCTCTGTTTCAGTGGCTGGACACTGTTCAGAAATGTAAGGTGGGCGTGAGCATGTGAGAGATGAGGATGATGATGCCACACTGACATTCATCATCCGCCATAACTCACTTGGAACCAACTGTAGAGAAACGAGTAGCTCGCGCCAAAAACATTTACTGAACTTAATATAATTATGCCACACCATCTGTCTCTAAATAGATTCTTAAAGGGCCAATTTCATGGAAACTTGTTTAAAAATAAAATACAGTGGCATGTATGAAAACCTTCTCCAAGTAGTCGAGTCGTGTTGTAGATTTTGAGGAGTGTTTATGATCATTATCCTGTTGTAGTAGGCAAGCTTGTCATCTTTTTTACAGATTGTCTACTATGGCTGGAATTTAATTGAATCTATTCTTCCAGTGCCATTAGTGGCAAAGCATGATTAAGTTATCGGCCCCTGTGCTCAACAGTTAAAGAGGTGTTTTATTCATGAAATACTTCACTCCTTTTTCAATAAACATACTTTTAATCAATGCGGTCAGAAACTTTAATCACAATAGTCCAAAAGACATATTTCCAAAATCAACCCCTTCAAATGCAACCCCCTCCCCCACCACTTTACATCAAACGGTTGTACATTCAATGAAAAGGACAGCTGCTCTTCTTGAAAGACGTAGAAATACAATGCTATTACTACAAAACTATTAAATAGGTACAACAATGTACTAAATGTATTACCTTTGTTTAAAAGGTAACCAAAATTCAACAGCATATTCTCAGTTTGTACGTCAGCTGGGCGCTTGTTGTGCCGAGTGAAGTGAGGTGAGGAGAAACAGTAACTTTCTATGAATGTGTTATGACAGTCAACAGTGCAACAATAGGAACACTTTCATTACCATTTCCGTCTTTGTCCACATGGACCATTAAACGCTAAAGCGTCTTTGTATTCCTCCCTCCAATGGCTGAATTCACATTAGCCAAAGACGCAGCAGTGAGTTCAGTGAAACATGAAGAGGCGTTTGGAGAGCGGGCCAATGATGAAAAGCTGCGGGGAGCGTTCTGGCACATAACAGAGAACACAGGATGATTTCGAGACGGGTTAATAAATGCAGCCCGTGGGGCACTCTTTTCCACCTTCTCTCTCGCTGTCTCTGAATGTGAACTCATGTTGGCCATCATTATGCTGCTAGCAGCCTTAAAACAGATTCTATTATGCGTAAATATTCAAAACATGCACATAGTCCACAAACACTCAGTACCAGTGAAATCAGCTTTCCATGTTTTCACATTAAGCTGTGAAATCATTTCTACAGGAGGCTTTGTCCTAATATTTCCTGCTTTTTATTACAGGCAGCATATACAGACAGTCTGACACATGAGCTAAATCAGGTGTGTCTAATCTCATCTCGTTTGTGCTCCTGGAATAAACATCTGCAGCCATGCTGACTCAAATTGAACAAACATCTTCAGAGGTGTAGAGGTATGCTGCCATTTTGCTTCTTTAACTAAAGAAGTTCAGCAGCTTAGTTGTAAAATCTTAAAATTTCAAATTTCCTCCTGAATTCAACTACTAGCCTTTGTGTAAAAGTATGTATCAAAAACAGTCAGATTGATTTTTTTTACAAAAGCATGTTTTAACCTCAGTTGTTGGTTTTTCTTACATTACCACCTCTTTAAGACTGATTGATTGTGTTGTATTGTGCCTAATTCAAAACTGGTGTGGTGTTGGTTTTAGTGACAGCCCAGATGTGCTGAACATAAAACAGACCGTTTTTAAACTTTAGTTTTCATATGACGGCCATAAGGACTGGAGAGAAATTACAAGTTTAAAACCTTAACAATGTTTTCATTCAGTATCAAACAAAATCAAACAAAAAAGCAAATCATGTACTGGTATCGAGCACTGGCACTCAAGGTTTCAGTATCAGAACTGACATTAGAAATCTTGTAATAATAATAACATAGTGATGATAGAAAATGTAAAATTAGGATTTTGTCATGAATTTTGTAAGTAGTTACTTAATTATTTTCACGTTAGATTTTATTAGAGTTCAAGTTAAACGATCGGACTGTTCTCAGTTTGTTTCAAAATCAATAAATGACACAGATATGAGAACTGTGTCGATATAAATATGCGTTCCTTCTGCAAAGCAAATCTGCACACAGAATAACATGAAATTTGAATGAAGACTTCACTTCTTCATATGTGGAGTTGGCTGAAAGTTTAGAACCATTCACACTTAACAAAATTTCTTCACTTCTTAAAGAAGAGTTATAAGTAAGAAATATCTATGTGGCAAGAGAAGATGCTTTTGTAACAGCTGGCAGTCTCAATTCATTGCTTCCACAGCTATTCAACACCAAGTCCAACGTTAGTCCATGCATTAAAGCCATACTGTGGCTGGTGATCGATCGAGGCCTTGCTGTTTTTCATTATAATCATAGGAGCCCACAGCTGTAGCTAATCCAATAGCTCTTCTACTGCCGAGGGAGGAACTGCTTTGGCCCTTGTGCTGGACACACACTGAGGGCAGTTAAACTGGGTCAACAGCACACAACCTCAACCCTTACTCTGATGAGCCAGGAGAGACAGAGCGAAGGAGATAGGGAGTGAGAGAATAAAAGAGAGAGAGAGAGGGCAAAGGAGAGAGAGAGAGAAAGAGAGGGAAAAGAGAAAGATGAGGAAAAAGAGCACAGCAGCAAGGCTGCAATCTAGGAGGCTGTAATTACAGCTCTGCTCGTCCTCCGTGATTGCGGCCCTGCGTTTCCCAAACCGGTGGTAAAAATAAGGCTGAATCTGGTGGGCCTGTTGGCAGATCTACCCACGAGGCCAGCTCTGCCCTGACCAGAAGAAAATGATTAAGCTCACTCTTTCTTGGAAACACGGAGGTCAGGGATTAGAGACAGGCATGAACTTTGGCAAATTCAGAACAGGGAGGCCATTTTCAGCAGCGGCTGATTGACAACCTGTGAAATGTAGCTGAAGATCATTCTTGCATGAGGATGGGAGTCTGTCCCTGAACACTGTCTTCTTACTGCCCACGGGGCATTGAAAACATGCCATGATCCTTCATCCCACTGAAAAATGCAATTCAAACCTGTAACCAATCTTCATACTCGAATCTGAAAGCATGTTTAAAATGTGGGTCAGAGAACTTTTATTAGCCTACCATTGTATAAAAAACTGATGTCTATCTGCACATCATCATTTTCTTGGTGCATCAAAATTGAGACACTTAAAGGTGCACACTGTAAGTTTTAGGGATTTGGAGACCTCTCTGGTGGAAAAGCCTTATTGCACATGGTCTACTATTGTCATCATATCTCCATCAATATAATGTTAATTTTGATTAATGGCCTAAACATTGAGCCGGACCTTATTTTTGAGTCTGTGTGTGATGTTTATAGGCAAAGATGCATGATGTGATCCAAAAACTCAAAATCTAAGCCAACACCTCTGACTTTTAAATGATTATTTTAGGCCTCCCATAATGCAGCAGTACAGAATTTTTTTTTCCTGACTCAGTAATGGCACTTCTTTAGGTTTAAACAAAAATCCTACAATGCAACAACAGTGGGGGCTGCAGTGAGTAACTGCTATAAAAAAATAACCACAAAATTATAACTTTAAGTTAATTGCTGATACCTGGCTCCACTGTGATATCAAAACTATATATCTGCATTTTCTTTTACATCATCTAATCCCAGCAGCTGCCCTTTTTGGTGTGGGAACATTTCAGGATGAATAAACCAATAGAAACCGCCTGAAATTATTTGGAATAAAACCTTATAACGTCAGCTTATATTAGGTTAAGAATTTCTGTATAGAAAGCTACCATTGTTGAGATGCATGATTGTTAGGACAGTGGTGATATGTTCTGTGGTCCTGACTGCTATTGAAACCATGTTTTAGTTTAAAGCGGAGCCCACCTTCCGAATGGCAAAGTCAGTCTTCTTGGTATCTTCATGGTTCCCTTCAAAACCTCAGGTCAGCAGCTCTGCCTCGGTCTGCAGGGGTGTAGTTTCACTCTGGCCATATTAAGGCTCAGGCCTGTGTTTAATGCGTCCTCTGGCTTGGCTGAAAGACCAAAATGATTCACCGCGATGGAAACCGCTAATACAAGTCACCATTTGAATAATCATCAATTATGCATGCGAGCTCTCAGACTTGTTATGGCGGACTGGTAAACATAAACTGAGTCATTTCCCTCTCATGCTCCTCGGCTGGGAGACAATCGGGCTGTCTCCATCCTGTCCACTCTTTAATAGCTGCGGGCAGCTTTTGGACATCGCTCAGTAAACACTGTCTGCATCTCAGCGCACCCTAAGAAACATTACAGGCTTTTTTAAATGCACACCCCCACCTCCGCACTGAAATCGTAGCACTGCTCCGGGGAAGCACTAATATTCAGTTTCAGAAGCACGCAGGTTGGACGTATGCAACTGATACTACGAATCGAAAGTTTTTTAGGCGGTGTGAAATGTAGGAGGAGCTGAAGAATGTCTTGGCGAGCTGAGTGGAGGGTGAGATGGATCTATGGAAGCCCAGAAATGCAAAGTCAACATAACAGAGCGGCGGGACCTCCTGTGGAGGGTCAGCGGACACCACACACACACAGACACACACACACACACACACATTTAACTTCTGAGTCCCAAACACTTCCCATCTCATACCCACTCCATCCTGTCTCTCTTTCTCACACAGACACTAAATGAAATCCTGCACACTCAAAAGTGTTGTTTGGAACAGTGCCATAAAAGATCACTTATAGTTTCTTATAGCATCGTTTTAAAGGAGGGTTCTTTACACACTTTTGGAGCGAGGCCTTCTGTGTGGGCCGTAAACTCCAGCTGTCAAATTTTTCAGGTGGTCATGTAAGCAGCATACTCCAATTTTTTAGATCAGATGAAGGCCTAGAAATCCAACTCTGACATCACAAAAAGAGAACTGGACTAGAAAAAGAGGAGAAGACGACTCAGTTTGGTAATCAGCTTCAGATCATGCATCACATAGACCACAGTAACAGAAAAAAACACAAACAGCACATATCACATCAATCGTGAGGTGGCAACAATCGTGGTTGGGCAACGTCGAAACCAACTTCATTCTTGACGTAATGAAGCATTTAAGTATGTGTTATCTTCTAGATTATGTATTTTTACATCTTTTAATTAAGTGACTCAATGTTTTAAAAAAAGCCACAGCATAGTTTAAGTTCTATGTTGTGTTTACATCACATCTTATTCTGTGAGTTTATCTGCTGGTTGCAAAGCAGTAATCCAGTTACTGCTTCACTTATGTAGACCTGGAGTTTTCCCATTATCTGATTATTCGAGGGCATGCTGAATGATTTTCTGCAGCTATTGGATTATTACGTGCATGTAAACAACCTCATCAACAAACTCCTTTGCATACTTTTTTTATACCTTACTATTGGTGCCAAAAGTCCTCTGAATAGCTTGACTTGGGATCTGGGGAGTTGTCATACTGTGTGTTGTTCCATGCTGGAGCAGCAATTTTAGCCATATTTTTCATTTTTCAGTTTTTGTTCGGGGTTGCACTACCATTGCAACTTTCTCTGTATCAAAACTGATTGGCTGCTGCAACCTAACCAAAGCCTGTTCTGCTGTCCTGATTTCTGGTCCTGCACATGGACAGCATCACTTCCACGTTCAATTCTCCAAATCACACACTCTGATTGTCTGTGTCTCGCTAACAAAGGCCAGTCAAATGCAGAATGTGTTTACACATTTCATGATATGCCATGAATAAAAAATAAAAACTATAATAGTAAACAAAATGTTTGAATAAGGCTCGTGCCCATTACAAAAGGTAGACATATGTCCTATAAATTTAGGCTATATTTTTATATTTTAGTCTTAAGATTCTTAAGACTAAATGCATCTCTCTAGCTCACACTGCTAAGTAGTAACATTTTACATGTAGCGCAGAGTTTTATCTCGCCAATGAGGTGGCTGGTCCAAAAGCGTTAACATATATTTTCTCTTGTAGCAGTTTTACAGTGACTCCAGCTGTAGAGAGTTCACGTAAAGAGCTGCTACTGTTTTCTATTTCTAGTAAGTGAAGAAACATTGTTAGACTAGCACTCGTTAACAGTCAGTGACTAATCTAGAACTTCAAGAAGGCCTACAGCGATGTTTTTTTTATCACAAAAATAGTCACACCCATTAGAAATGAAAAGCATTACTTTCTATTTATATGCCAAGTAAATCTTGCATACTAGGCCTTCAGACCTTATTTTGAATTTCTACCCCAGAAAAAAACCTAATTGGATTCTATTCTGTTGTGTGTTAGGAATAAAACAGTTCTATACAAATTGATAGCATGTTTTAAATCAACAAATAAAACTATTCTGATGGGAAATGTTAACACGGTGGAAGGATATGGGCATTGGTAGCGACGGTATAGACCATGTGCAAACAATAAATGCCTAAAATATTTAAAACTGCCAACAACGTGTCGACCATAAATTCTTGATGCAACCACCACTGTTACTCTCTCACTTCCACTGTGAGGTATTTAGAGTTTGTGATCTGGGTGCATTCCAGGCAGACTCTCATCCACAATGCCCAGAGGGACATTGGCACTGCAGTCAAACAACTCATCTGCTGAGGGTACTGAATGAATGAACAGCAACTGCTTGTCATGCCTCTTAAATAAATGTGCTGGGCCTGGAGCCAAGGCAGCATAAGCCACAACAAAGACATTGTCCATAGCTCTGACATGCTTGAAGGAATAAGAAGGATTTGTTCTAATACTTAAAGCCAAGAGTGCTTTTGTTGTTTTTTCAATGAAGGCTGGTGGTGACTGCTCATTTTTTCCCCTGCATCAGCTTTTCAGAGAATTCTTTTTTCCCTCAATTTCTTGCCACTTAATCTGTTTTATTAAAAGTGTAGAGAGCAATTTCACAATCCGGAAACAGCAGATAGCTCAGTCTGTCTGTCAGTCTGTCTGTCTTTCCGTCCATTTGTGCACCTCTCCTTTAAGATAAGAGGGAGACAGATATTTTTTACCCCACTACTCCGGAATGCAGTGATTGGACAGTGATGGACAGTGATGGGAGTGCTTGCGGCTCAGAGGTGGTTTGTGTCTGGATGGACATTAGAGGCTGATTAAAGGATGACCACCACTGTATTATGTAGAGAGACCATCACTCTAGCTTTCAACAAGTATGTAGGCATACCCACAGCTACCAATTCAGTCTATTTAGTGAAAGAGGGCTGGATTTTCAAAGAATTAAAAAGGAATTAAAAAAAGACAATGTTTTGGGTCCCAATATGGAACCCCGGGGCACATCAAAGCTTTATGTCATGCGCAAAGTCAAAGAATGTTTACTTTGGCGTAGACTTTGGGATGGCAACTTTGTCCAGACATAAAAGAAATGCTAGAAATCAACATTCTTACAGAGAACGAGACAATGGTGAAATGTGAACGTTGTCAGAGGATGAGATATAATGGGAACAAGCAGAGGGTGGGACTCTGGGACAGCTATGGTCAGTCGCTTCTTTATTGATTTATCTTTCTATAATCTCTCTGTCTCTCTCGCTCATCTGAGCAGACTGTGTTGTTGGGAACTGGTCTGGTGGGGCAGATTTGAGTGGAGCCGGAGTGTGGGTGCTGGGCTGTGCTCAGATAAACAGCTTCTTGTTTAAGCCGGTGGCGGGCTGAGTGGAGTGGAGCTGAGCTGGCTGATAAGAGCGGCAGTAAGCGGTGGCGGCGGCGTCAGGCCCTGGCGGCCACGGGAGCAGACCGGAGCCTGGGGAAGCAGACTCTCTGGCTACACACTGCCCCCCCACCCCCCGCCCCTGACCGCTTCTACTCCGCTCTCGGCCCCCACTAATCTCTTCCCTATTCTCTGCCTTGTTCTTTTCACAGAAAAGACCAGAGCTGCCTAATTGCCTGGCAAGAGTGAAAAGTATCAGCAGGCTGCATCGTGTGCAGGGGAGCAGTGGAAGAGACGCAGACAGTGGGGTGAATCTGGGAGGAGAGATGCTTGTGGCAGCCACAGCAACGCTGCTGTCATTCTAGTCTATCTAATCAGTCACAGCTGCACACTTATATTTGAAAGAATTTACATAAAAGTGCACACACACAGGTTAGTCTTCCAGACAGCATTAGTTTCATAGTTTTATTTACTCAAGAAAGTTGTTAATAAATGAAACAATGTTTTGGGCCCTAGTTTTGAACCATGAGGCACCTCAATCTTGGGTCAAAATTGGAGGTCTAGAATGCCATTTTTGTTCAGACTTAAAACAAATGTCAGGATAAAGTTGGTGTGTGAGAGAATAAGACAAAGTGGACAAACAGGGGACTCTCGACATTTATAAGAAACATAGTACAGAAGCTGTACTGTTATACTTTTAGGAAACAAAGTCTATATTTCAAATGAAATGTAATACTTTTTCAAGGGGTTTTGCATTGTGTGCATTGGGTAACCTTTCTAACATCCATGCTGCAGACTGGGGTTCAACCACCTGCCTAGGCAAGCTATACCAATAAGAGTCCTTGGGCATTACTCCTAACAGTACCTGCACCAGCCTCTGTTTAATGGCATCTAGAACGGCATATTTCACATCAATTAACTCTAAATTTGTGTGAATCTGTGAACAATGTAATTATGCAGCCAGCTCAATGGAACAGTGGAATTTCCTTTCAGCTGAATGCAATACAGTATAAACACACAATATAGCTATCTATGCACGTGTGCTTTAGTGAACACTGGAATGCTATATAGTGCTAAACTGGACTGATGAAGACTACACAAAGATATGACTCTCATGACTTCCCTTAAAAGAACTCTGTAGAGAGAAATGCAGTAGAGGCTCAGTTAACAATACAGAAGCATAAAGTGTGCAAGTTAAATGCTGTTTAACTAAAGAGAGAAATAAAGTATGAAATATTCATTTGTTCATCCCTCATCTAAACAGATAATACTCCAGGGTCTCAGGGGGTGCTGGAGCCTAACCCAGAGCTCACTGGATGGAAGGCAGGAAACACCCTGGACAGGTTGCTAGTCTATCACAGGGCAGACAGCATAAAACCTACCACTGAATAGTTTGTTTAAATATCCAAAGATGATACTTTGTAGTTTGTAGCACATCGTTGTGAAATGAATGTAAATGTATATGATCAAATTCTTGTTTACAGGTAAAAGGGCAACCCAAAAACTGCCAGAATAGATGTCCTCTGTAGAGAGTGCTGTTTCACAATAACTTAAAGCATGATATTAAGTAAAGCAGCTTTTAAAAAGCAGGAGCACAAGATGATGTTGGTGTTTGCTGTGTTGGGTTATGTGCTCTGCCTTCCTCTGATAGCGGTACACATGGCTTCATTGTACAGCTGTGTGCGGGAGGCGGTGGTGATTACACTAGTGTGGCATTGACACACATGCTCTACATTCCAGCCTTGACTAATAACATTCGCCCCTCTTCCTCTCCCTCGGTATCTCTGCGCCAGCCTTAGATAAAACCTGACGGTCATAATCAAGAGGCGAGGCTGAGAGGTCAGAATGTTTAGATAGAATAATGCATTATTATTTTTATGCAGGTTTAGCCGGACAGTGAGTGGACGACCACAAGCTGCAAGCCCTTGCTGGGGGTTTGGTATTGGTGGATAATCCAGTGTTTATCCATGGCTTTAATTACAGAGCAACAATAAGGGTGATTAGATGTAGGCATCAGACGTAAGCATTCCAATGTCCTAGTTACAAAGGGGACATAAACCACTTCAGGTTCTAGATGTAGTTCAAATTACAGAACATGCATTATGAGTGTGGGCTAATTGATGCTGAAGGTGAATTCTAAATGGATCTCCTTTAGCGGTTCTTGGTTTGGGGGAACGATTTTAGAAAAATTGTTATGTATAAATCCATTACATGGAGGCTCTTTTAGGTTTTAAAATCATGGAAAATCCAGTTTGTTGTCATACATCTACCTTCGTAATGTAAACACAGCATTGATGCTATTCTCACTATAAAAGCATACAGTGAGGTAGAACATGTGGAACATTGGGTGGAACATCCTCTATTCTGAACAAAGAGACAATCAAGCATCCAAAACCAGGCTGAAGTGTCCATCACAGAAGTAAACTCTCTTGTTCTTCTTGTTGACCTCTCCATATTCCACCTGCATATTTAAGCTTTCATAGTAACTGTTGCTATGTTAGACAGGCTTTACAAAATATTGGCAAAAGACTAATTTAACAAGATATTGCTGTGATTTTTTTATGGTCAGTACAAAATGTTTCCAGTTTAGAATCCTACGCTTCTAATTAACTATGTCAGTATATGTAATTGGAACAAATAAAACTAAACTAAAGCAGAAATGAATTTATTAAGACCCACAATTTCTCACCAGGTTGGCAGTTTTGCCAGTTTTCTTTAAAGCTACATTGTACACACTTACAAAGGGTTCTTCAAGAGTTCTTCAGTATGGTTACACATAGAACCATGATAACATACCACTTGAACATACTTCTTTGCATGGCTGCTCTGTATAAAGGAGAATGTGTTTTATATGGTTCTTAAAAAAACTCTTGTGTAAATGGGTAGATCAGTTGCTCCAGTTTGCAGTGTACATTCCTGTTTCTGTTCAAGCTTCTCCAGTCAGTTCTTTCATCTAGCTCCAATCTACTCCCAATGTCACTGCCTCCTCTGGTTGGGTGACACCTGAGAGCCCTGACATTGGGCTGTATTTCAGGAGATCCCCCTACTTTTCCTTGGCCTGGTCTGCCTGAGTGTCCGAGTGGCTGTTCTAGCTCAGCAAAGACAAGCAGAAGCATGAAAGGTGCTGGCCTCAAGACACAGAAGCCTGTAGTGGGCAGTTTGTGTATGAGAGAGAAGAATGAAGGAGAGAGAGGAGGGTTAGGGTACATGCCTGGCCTAACACAGATCAACTTCCTTTCTCATGCCAACGTCATCTGTACAGTATCAGTGTCCGGTGCAGTGCCAGGTAGCTGGTGTTAACCTTGGGAAGCCATGTCCTCAGATGTCTTTAATGGACTTTTGCCTGTTGTTCTCTATCACCAGCCTTACATTCGACTGTCTCACTTGGCAAAAGCAAAGTCAGAGCGGGAACCAGAGCGCTGCGGCTTTAATGAGTATACAGTGTCTGCTTCTGTTGTTCAGTAAGAGCCTACACATGCCCTGAGTCACACTCCTCTCATTTATCTCCGGTGCCCATTCCAGAACAGCCCCAGGCTCATGCATGTAGCTTTTTGTGTTATTAATTGTATCCAGCCAGTTCAAGCGATTGCTGTTACATCTTGTTTTACATTCCGTGAGTAAGGCATTAAAAGGCCTGTGTGTGCTGATTGTGTGTGTATCTCTCAAACGGTGCGGCTGACGTTGTGTGCGCGCGTGTGTGTATATGGGGGGCGGGGCGGGGTGGCGGGGGGCTGTCAGGCCCTCCACGCACACATAGACACACACAAACACATACTCATATGTGTGTGTACGAGAGCGCTGTCTGGAAGCAGCGATATTGGAAGCAGATGTGAACTCTACAAAGGGAGAGGAGCTGAGTAGAAACATTCCTCCAAAGTTATTGATTGCTGATCCTCTGGCATGTCTGACCTATCAGCAGGACTCTGAAGACATGATGAAACCAGGGTCTAAGGAGAAGGAGGTAAAAGAAGACATGGCATATAAAGAAATGTTCTTTGGAACGAAGCCATAGAAGAACCATTTTTGCTTCCCTGAAGAACTTTTCAATGGATCTGTAGCCAATGAGATGCAAGCTCTCAAAAAATGTTTCAGTTTAGAATCCTATGCTGATAGACTGAACTATATCTTTGTAGGTCATTGAAGCTAATAACACTCTCTAAAGGTGAGTCTTTGGAAAGAGTTATTGAGTTCTATGGTTTCTCATCAGGTTGGCAATATTGCCAACATGCTGTAAAGATACTTCACAACAATTGCTACACCTTTCAAGAGTTCTTTAGCATAGTTGTTATACATAAAACCATGACAACATACCATTTGAATAGCTGCTCTCTATCACAGAGAATGTGTTATATCTTGTTCAAGCAACAGCTGTGTGCTGCAGCAATCAGCAGACCTTCAAGAATTCAGTTTTCCCAACCTTTGCCATTCGCAGCAGTGGAATAAACTGGACATATGGCTGCTGAACTGCCCTAATTGATGTCTATTTAGTTGACCTATTCATATACAGCAAAAACTCAAAAACAACATTATGGCTATTAGCATGTGTGCAGATCAGTTTTTGGATAAAACATTGCCATCACTTGCAGGAATGCAGCTGTTATTCCAGGCTGCATGCCATTCTGTTCTGTCAGTGTTAATAGCGATTCTGTTTTTTCTTCCATGCCAGCATGTAAAGTAAGCATAGGCCTCACAATCAACTTTTCTAATTCCACCATAAGTAGAATTTTGAATATTTACCTCTAACTTTATGTAATAAATATGACTTAGAATATCACAATGACTTAATATCTTATAATAACAATAATAATGAGAAGAAATGATAATAAAAAGAGATGCTTGATTGTCAGCGGTGTGGTTAAAATGCATGAGCTGCTGTTTGGACATCTGAAAGAAGTCCCGCATTCCGAAGTGAGCCCACAGGGAAACAGGCAAGCTCCCTGCTTAGCATCAGTGGCCTTGAGCTTGCATTGCTTCATTTGATCCAGTAACCCACTTTACTCATCCGTTATCCACTCCACATGGTGTGGTCAGCTCCTCTCATGGCCCTGGACCAATCCTTCAAAAGCAGAATGGGGTCAGGGTGGAGAAGCTGGCCGATGGCACATTTAATACAAAGAGGCCTCAGTTTGTTTATACTGGAGAATCAGGTTTAATTCAATATCCTTTTTATGGGGGCGTCTCAGAGGTGGTCTGCTGGAGGATGAGGGGAAGAGCCATTTCAAATGGCCACCACTGAAACTCAAGACACCACACAAAAAAGGGTGGCAGACTCGGTCTTCGGGCAAGGCAAACAAATATTTTGCTTTTGGGGCACGTATTTGTTCCTGCCACAAATATTCAGACGCTTAGACTTTAACAAAGAACAAAAGGGGAAAGTTGCCAAACATCATTTATAAAAGCCATAATGTCATAACTGTTTTCGTGTTAAAGGTAAAACACAATCGCAGTCCTACATGCCCCATTTTTTTCTTCAACATAAACATCCGGAGCTGTTTTATGTCTTTGCCAGTTCCAACTGACTAAGCCGCGCTGAGACACCAACACACCACCACCAGTTTTACTGCCTGTGTTTCCACTTTCTACAGAAAGCCATGAATCATGATTATCAGCACAACAAGCTGATTCAGACATGCTGAGCCGTTTCTGGTTAGTCGCTGCATCTCTGATGTTCCGCAGATAAATCGTTAAATATACCCTCTCTTTTCCTCGTTCACCTGTAATCTCTAAAGATGGCTTTAAATGGTGAACCTTTCATACAAGTAGATGCAGGTTAAGAGTTGCAAGAAACATCATTTCCATGCAACATGACATGACACTATATGAACTAGCAAATTATGCATAGTTAATTAACGTTACCAGCAGAAAGACATCATTCCAAGTCGTCCTGTTTTTTTGTTTTGTTTTTTGTTTGTCTATAATTTGTTGTGTCATTTGATGTGATCGCATGGTGCATTATCTGGGTTGACTGGTTGTTTTGTGAAACTGAGTTGAAGGTGCGTTGCAGGAGTCTGTGCATTATGCAAAACATGAACATTTGTTTATTGTAAGTTTCAACCAACAAAAATGGTAGTCAACCTTCTGATTCCTCAGTGTATAAAGGTTTTGTTCTCTTTCTTAGTCGCTCTGCAGCCCGCGCTCCAAGTGCTTATGGCTGTCTCTTCTGAAGTGTGATTTACAGCAAACAAAATCATAAAAGCCTATGGAGCCGTCCCAGCAGACTGAGAGCCTTTACACCTTCCCCATGCCTTATTAATGGCCCTGCCAGCCTGGCCTGCCTGACGGGCAGACACAGATGGGGCTGGCCGCACCAGATCAGCTGTCTGCTGGGAGAGAGGAGCTGGAGAGGAAAAGGTGAGGGGAGAGAGACGCGTAAATGAAAACCCCCTGCCGGCCCGGGCCTCTTGCCACCGAGACGGTCGGCCAACCAAGGACATCCACTCCCAAAAAGCCCCGCTGAGATGTCCTTCTCCTCTCAGCTCGGGAAGGACCCAGACGTTTGGAATGTGCCTTTTAAGGAGTAGGTGCATGTAGAGGGGGATGCATCTGAGGTGTCTTACTATCAAGGCTGGCTCTAGCCTTCGGGGGCCCTAAGCAGGATTTTTTCTAGTTGACATATAATATAAACAATAATTAATAACAATGATTACACCAAACCGTTTAAATGCTATAAATCCTGTACTGGTTGATTTGGGTATTGCTGATTGTTTGATGCTTGTTTGAGATACTGATAATGTTAATGTTAAACCTAAACTAAGTTACATTTTTGATCCAGGGCCCTCAATGCAGGATTTCCTGATCTAACCCTGATGGCACATAATTTTCTATTATAAATGCTTTATTCTCTACATATCTAGGCAGGATGATTAATTTTTCACCTTTTTAGCTCACACTTTCATTCAAGGCCATGCCAAGGCCCTTAGAACAGCAGGTGCTCACGGTTAAAAAGCACCACATGCATCAAAATAATAAAACAGAAAATAAGTGCTCCACTCTCAAAGTAAAACTAAGTAGAGTTAAAAAGGCTATCAGCTTTTCTCGCTGGCTGGAGTTTGGTCAGCAATTTTTCTCATGTACTTAATGCAGTAACTTTTATAAAGCCAGCATTGTGAAAGTAATTAATACATTACGTTTTTAGTCATTTAAAGTTAAAGATTATTATTCACTGAATACAACTGAATTGAAGACAAAGATAGTCATTTATATGCATGTTCACAACAGATTATTCCAAAGATGTTGTTTTTTCTACTTTGTCTTTGTAAGTGCATAAAAAAACATTGAGTTTTACATTGACAGCATTGACAACCACACTGGCTGAAATTAACACTTGACTGAGCTAACGTCTGATAGAAAGAATTGCTAAGTATTGATCGGACAGCCAAGAAAGTGAGGACAATCTGTCAAAGAAAGGGTTTGTTAAGCATACCGTAATCATCAATCACAATTAAAGTTGTTCAAATTCGATCAACATCATTTTACATCGATCTTGCATTAAGGGTCAAGACAACATACTGATATAGTAATAAAGCAGGATTTGTAAGGGGCCCCCTTGTCGTCACAGAGCCCTTAAAAGCTACTTACGTAGCTTAAGCACTTCTTACTATAAGTGTTCTCTCAAGTCATTATGAATGGTATGGATCTGAGCCTGTCAAGGCATTTGAATGGATCAGTACCAGCTGTATTAAGCCACTGAACCCATTATTAGACTTAAAAGCTATTATCTATTCTGTAAATACTATGAAGCTAATTTATAAGTAAATATTGCAATAGATACGTTGGTGTAGGTCCTTAGGGTTTAAAAGGATAAATCAATTTTATTTTAAACCTTGTGCTGGGGCTTATGGAAAATGAAATACAAAAGTTATACATACTAGTACACTTTAAAATAGTCTTTTTGCATAAGTAGTCCAAAACACTGAAAGACTTCAGACTTACACTCAGAAATACACTCAACACATGAATTCAGATTATCAACCTATGAGTACACTGAAAGCATGTAATCACTTGTAACTTCATATATGCATCATATATGTTTAAGTGAAGAGCTCTGCCGGATCCATGTAGTGCATGACGAAATCTGCTTTGTCATGTGGCAAAAAAGTTAAGCAGATTTCTACTTCATGCAAAAACAGCCAACGATTTTCTTTCTCTTCTTTGAGTCCGCGTCAGTTTTTTACATAACGATCCAGAAAATATATGCTATACATAACTGTTGACAGTAAAGATTTATAGAGCAGACACTCTTCTCACAGGACACGAGTTTGTGGAGTGTGTCTGTAGAAATTTGTGCCCATTTAGTCCATAGAGCATTTATGAGCTCAGGTAATGATGTTAGATGAGAGGCTTATAATTGACGTTCTTCCCCAAGATGTCAGTGGAGATTGAATTCAGGGTTTTGTGCAGGCCACTGGTGTTCATCCACACCAAATTTGTTGAACTCTGTCTTTATGGAACCTATTATGTGCACAAGGACACAGTCATGCTGGTTAGGAAAGAGCCTTCCCAAAATTGTTGTCAAAAATTGGAAGCAAAAACCTTCCAGTAGGCCATGTTCTGCCATGTACCATCTGCTCAACCCTTGTTCTTTCATGAGACTGCTTCAACTAATCTATCACCAACTATAAGTCACCTCCGCCTGCTTGTGACAGTGATGCCTTCCTTCCAGATGAACACAATAACTTCTATGCTTGGTTTGAAGCACCGAACAGCACGACAGGGAGGAAAACCACACCTCCTCCGAATGAATAGGTACTGTGTCTGTCCACTGCTGATGTGCGATAAACTCTATACAGAGTTGACCCACGAAAAGCTCCAGGATCTGATAGCATACCGGGCAGAGTGCTCAGAGAATGCGCTCTATGCGACACGTTACAGACATATTCAACATCTCTCTGAGCACTGCAGTCGTTCTGATGTACTTCAAGTCCACCACCATCTTCCCTGTGCCAAAGAAGTCTCTAGTGTCCTGCCTCAATGACTACCTCCTGTTATACTCTCTCACATCATCATGAAGTGCCTCGAGAGGCTTGTCATGAGGCACATTAAAGACCAGGTCCCTCCTTCACTGGACACACTGCAATTTACATATCGCGCCAAGACATATCGTTGTTACCTATTCAGACCGAGAGACCTCAGTCAGGATAGAGGATAGTTAACAACACCTCCAGCACCAACACCCCTCAGGACTGTGTGCTCAGACCACTACTGTTCACTCTACACTTACATCATCAAGTTTGCCGATGACACGACTGTGTTGGGCCTGATCAGCAAGAATAATGAGTTAATGTACAGAGAGGAAGTGCAGCAGCTAACGAACTGGTGCAGAACCAACAACCTGTCTCAGAATGTGGACAAAACTAAGGAGATGGTTGTTGACTTCAGAAGAGTGCAATGTGACCACCACCCCCCTAACATTACTGGCTCTGCTGTGGAGCAAAGGGGGACTATAGAAAGCATCTTAAGCAGCTGCATCATGGCCAGGTTTGGTGATTGAACCGCCTCTGACCGCAAGACCCTACAGCAAATAGTGAGGACAGCTGAGAAGATCATTGGAGTCTCTCTCCCCTCCATCATGGACATCAACACCATACACTACATCCGCAAAGCCACCAGCATTGTGGACGACCCCATCCATCCCTCACTCAGACTATTTTCACTGAAAATGAAGGCACCAGAGCATCTGTGCCTTCACTGCCAGACTCTGCAACAGCTTTGTTCCTCAAGCGACCAGGTTTTTAAACTCACATGGGCTGATTTGAATGCCTTCACACACATACACACACACACCTCTTTTGATGTTCTACTTGCACTGACTGGAACATTGCTGCTGAGTTCACACTGTTTACTTCTACCTCTAGCAAGTACTACCTCAGTAACTGCTGCACTTGTTACCTGACTGCATAAACTCACAGATCAGAGTATATTAAATATCTCTGCACTTTATTCCAAGACCTCATGTTCAGTAATGAGTGCTGTGTCAGTGCTGCACTGTCTGTTTCTGTGTCTAATGTTTCATTTAACGTATTTATTGTTTCTAGTTTAATTTTGTTGCACACTTACGTCTGCACGTTTGCACTTTGTACTGGAGGAACGTGATTTCACTCCACTGTGTACTTATACGTAGATGGAATGACAATAAAAGCCTCTTGACTTGACTTGATCTACAGAACTCCAGCCGATGCTTGGCACCGTGCATAGTGATCTTAGGCCTGTGTGCTGCTGTTTGACCATGGAAACCCAGAACCACAGTTCTTGTGCTGTTGTTGCTTTGGTAAATGATGCAACCAGGGACAGGTGTTTTTTACATGCTATGCTAGTTGTTGTTCCCAGACTCTTCCGTTTCACAATAATGGCACTTACAGTTGACCAGGGCAGATCTAGCAGGGCAGAAATCTGGCCAAATCAGACCATTGAACCTAACAGTAGTTTCGATGAAAGATTCTTTCAATTACAGTAATTTCTCGAGTTTACAGCGCTGCATGCGCTCTTCAGTATGAGAAATTCTACCGCCAACATTTGTCTATAAAGAATATGTGATTTTACATATTGTTAGCAAAAGGAATCTTGATTTACAATCTTGAATTACTTTTATAAAAGAAATCTTGGGGGTTCAAGCTTCTTTTTTTTACACTGTACGGGGTCCCTGGCTGAAAAACAGTACCCCCACTTTAATGTTTTCAACGTGCACACAGCTGTATTATCTATGAAAACACAATACCAAATCAGTCTTGATATAATAGGACTCAGGATCTGGAACCAAACCTTGTTTGGGACATGTCTCCTTCCTCCTGTATGTAGCAGTGCTAAAGGATCATGAGCTGTTCAGTGAGAGATGAGTCAGCGCAGACAGGGTAGCCGATGGCGGTGGAGATAAGGGGACATCGCGTCACTGGGGCAGCCAGAGCAAGATGATAATGGTGCTTTTGGCCTCTCCCTGCTGGCTCCAGCCTGCTTCAGCTGCAGGCAAGCCCTCGCTGGTGCCACCCTGTCTTCAGCCTCCAACACATACACACACATACACACAGGCTGGTGACTGACTGGTTGCTCTTTCTCACGACAGTGGGTGACCCTCCACCCCCCGGACAGGCTGCCTCCATAATGCCATGCTTGAGTGCACAGAGAGAGAGAGAGAGAGAGAGAGAGAGAGAGAGAGAGAGAGAGAGAGAGAGACTGTCCCCGACAGTTATCACTGGCCCAGACGCCAGTCTCTGCACTATCATCAGGGTGTGATGAAGCAGATAGTGTAGGAGGGATCAGCAGAGATGCACACAATGCTATTGTTCAGAGATAGCAGGAGATGCACAGACAGAGAAGGAAAACACAGTGAGATTTGATCCTTTCCCATGTTAGCAGTCTTTATTGCAACATCACAACACATACACAATTACATTTCTTTTATGGATGATGATCGGAATTATATCAGTATCGGCAGATCAACATTAGTCATAGGCTTAGATTTCACATGTAATTTAAACTGACATATAAGGACTCGTTTATCATATTCCAGTAGAGTAGATTGTCTACTTAGATGTCTGGATGTTATTTCTTTTTTTGCACTTGTAACCCAAATAACGAGTGCATTACAATTCTCTGCATCTGCATTAGCATCAACAAAACAGTGGGATCCAAAAATGTTGCATTTAATTTAATACAAAGTTTCTCTTTACAAATTCTATGATTAAGATTTATGTTAAAAGTATTTATTTTACATACAACATGACTTTTGTTGGATCCCACTAAATGTGTGTAAAATATTGGATATCAGCACTGACCTAGAATTCCTGCATGAGTGTATACATTAACCCACATGCATACATTAAATCAATGCAGTTACTGACAAAAAAAATCTATGGTAGACGACAATAAAGCACCTGCATTTCTGTACCTCAGTACTTTTTTTAAGTCTGAGTGGAAGAAAATGGGAATATTCAAAAGCCTGTTTTGTAACTTGCTGATTTGTTCGACTTTGTTTTGCCCTTGATTGACTTCGCTTTGTGTGCAAGAGCCACAAAGTTGAAAGCATGTACTTGTGGCTTCACTGGCTGAGCCCAAACCTGGAAAACAGGTTCAAACCATTATCCCTCCTCCACCAAACGTTACTATTGCCACAATGCATTCCTGCAGGTTGCATTTTCCTGGCATCCACTCAACCCATATTCATTCATCAGACTTTCAGAATGTTTCCACGGGTCTAGCATGCAACAGCAATGTGTTTTACACCACTCCAGACAATGTTTGGCATCGAGCAGATTGATATTTTTGTGCAGCTGCTAAGCTGTGGGAATTCATTTCATAAAGTTTCTGATGCTCAGTTCTTGTGCTGATGTTGCTTCCAGTGGCAGGAAATTGATTTGGAACTTTATAAGATTTTATAATATATAAATATAAGATGTTGTTTCTTCTAAATGCTTCCATTTCACTTACAGCTGCCTGGGGTAGATCTAACAGGGCAGAAATGTTATGAAATTAGGTGTCATCCTGTGACCGGGCCGCTTTTAAAGTCACTGAGCTCTTTAGTATGACCCATTCTAATGCCTGTGTTTGCTTATAAGGATACCTGTTAGCAAATGATGTGATTTAAACAACTGAACCCAACCGTTAGCAGGGGTGTCCACATACTTTCAGATAGTTGCTATTCTACTATACTATACTATACTATACTATACTATACTATACGTTAGACTCCAGAAAGTTTTAAAAGTATTTAGTCTTAAAGGTTTTGGGGGAACACCAAAATAAAATTTGTGATTTCCTGAGATTGGATCATCGCATTCTTAATATTGACTTTAGAGGAAACTTCCTTTCCAGTGTTTACAGTTTTCTCAGTGATTATGGATTCATCCACAGCTCTAATCATCTAAAATATCTTCTTTATTTCATAGCTCTCTACCAATTAGCTGAAATCTGTAATTTTGCATTGTGATTCCAAACTTTTGACTGCAAACATATATTTATTATATTTTTTTATATTTATATTATTTATATTTATATTTATTTTATATATGTATAAATATACATATAAATAGAGGAGTACAAATTTGACCTTTTAATAATATGTTTACAGAGGTATCTCTACTTTCTCTCATGTATAGGATTTGTGCACTTTGTCCATCATTGGCCAAATACAAGTAAACTGAAAGAAAAGTGTGTTGATCAAAGTGTCGGGTCACATGGTCCAAAGTATCTTTAACTCATTACCATTTAAGTTATTGTAATTACATACAGTTTGTGACAGCTGTGCTTCCTCCATTGGCTAAACATAAGCAGGAAACAAACTTACACTGTCGTAAACATGAGCAGTTAAATATGAAACTGATAAAGACACCAAAAAGACATACTCCTTGCCGAAGAAGAGAAAGACCCAAACCCACCTACCCGGCCCAGGTTTGGCCTGTTTAGATGGTCTGTACATTTAAATTGCTGCTTTCCTTTTTTCAGTCAGTATGCTGAGGTGTTGGCTTCTGAAAGCTTGTTATTTCATGTTGGCTGATGAAACAGTAACCACACAGTAATGAGAAAAATAAACCTGGTGTGACCTGTTAAGGTTCCGTGGGCTTCATGGTGCTGTGTGTACTCCTGTTTCCTGTTGCTGTTTGGCCTAGCGGAGGAGTAGGGGTCAGCAGTGAGGACTTTGTACTGAGACCCTGACTAAATACACACACACACACACACACACACATTCCTTCCTGTCCTGCCACAGTGACATAGCTCACGTTCACAGCGCCATGGGGAGGTCACTATGTTACATGTTATTCCTTAACTGACCCCACAGTACCTAGGGATTGAGCCTCACAGACTGGGGCTTGAGTCCATGGCATAAAGCCCAAAACTCTTTGTATTTTGTATCAGAGCAGCATACATTGCAGGAAGTGCTGATAACATTTCAAAGGACAATCGCAAATCATCGGCGGTTGGAAGTCTGTCAATTCAAATCTTTCAGTGGCTCAGACACAGAAGCTCAGAGGGACTTCTGTAGAAACTGTGATGACATGTCTTAGCCATAGTATGCTATGCCAGTTCATAAAAGTGTCATGACAAAACCAGAGAACATGTTATGAAAACATGTTATGGAACTGTTTTCTGACAGAAACTATTCAGCCCCCAAAATACAAATGTTGCTACACTTACACAAAGGTAAGTTATCAATACATGAATGGGATATCTAGTCCTTATTGATTTTCATTCACACTCTGTTAGGTCAGTTTATTACGAAGACTGGAGGACTGGAGGTCTAGAGTTATGGCCATTAGTAAGGAAGTTCATTATGTTTAAAATCACAAAATATATGCCCACTATGCCTAAACTGCACAAACCACAATCTATTGTTTCAACAGACAGATGGTCAAAATCTCAACCAGGGGGCAGGAGTTCTAGAGCAGGCACCTACTAGAGCAAAGTAGACTTATAAGGTTGTTTATTTAAACCAATGAACAGTCTCATCCCCCTTTAATATGTAAGGCTGTTTATAAATAGGTTTATGATATGTTTTATTGTAATCATTAGATGTACTGTATACAATGCATCAAACAACAATACCTGTATTTTACAACTGCCAAACATAAAATTGTTCAAAAGGAAATCTTCATATTTTCTGCATGATTTTACTCCCACTATGGAACATAAGCTGAAATTGATTGTTTTTATGCTTTTGCTTCAGGAAAACCAAATTTTAAAATGCACTTATATCCACCTAGCATCAGCACATCCGGGAACTTTGGCTTAAACACAACTCTGACACATCACCCTCCATAGACTGTAATGTAATAGCAGCACAACACAAAACCAACAGAGAACCACCAGAACTGAACTAGTGTTGGTCATCCATCTATCCATTCATCCATTATCTTGCACTTCAACCTGCTAGTCGGGGTCACGGAGCATCATCATCCTCAGGAGAAGGCAGAGTACACCATGGACAGGTCGGCAGTCATTCGCATAGCTAACACACTCACATTCACACCTACGGGCAATTCAGAGTGAGCGATCAACCAACATGCATGTGTTTGGATGTGTGGGAGGAAACCGGAGTACCGGGAGGAAACCCACTCAAGCACGGGGAGAACATACACACTCCACACAGAACGTCCCAGACCGGGAATCCAACCTGGATTGTCTTGCTGTGACAATCTAACTACTACACCACCGCTCTGCCTAGTGTTGGTCATTTGAATCATTTATAAACTATAAACATTTATACTTCTTTCTTTTTCTATTGTCACTTATGCAGGACACTGGTTTCAGGAATAAGACAAATTACAAAGTATCCAATCAGGACAGAGATCACATACATATATCAGTCTTAAAGGCACAGTAACAAAAACAGCCTTCTTAATTCTAAGGGATGAGGAAGGGCTGAAAAAATTGATCATGGAAAAAACGAATTAATAAATGCCTCTTGGAAAAAAAGAATAAAAAAAACATGGGTTATGGGTTAAGAAAATCTACTAAATGGAGCTCAAACATCAAATAAATCCTGTTTTGTAGATTTTCATACTCCCTCACGGTGGATTTCTTAAAGAAGGGCAGGGTCAGCAGAAACTGCAGCTAAACACCCTAGTGGCCAGGCTGATCTCTCTCTCTCTCTCTCTCTCCCTACCAGCACTGACAATGAAGTGCCCTGACTTGTTTGACTTTCTGTGTAGAGGAGTGAAGGCTGAAGCTGTGTGGGGGGCAATCCAACTCCACAATACCCCTTTCTCCCAGTCTGGCTCTGAGCATGGTCTGCACTCCCCCAATCCTGCTCCCTGCTCCCCATGCCTCCAGTCTAGTGTGATTTATAGTGAATTAAAAAGGCTTGGGGGTGCAGACTACGCTGCTCAAATACGCTCTGTCTGGCTGGCACTCTTCCACGTCGTCAGACAAGGATTGCGTTTCTCTCCCCATACACGACCATTGTGCCCTCAACGGATGAATCATGCCTGAGCAGAGCTAACGCCACAAGCTTCACAAAGAGCACTGTGGCTGCAGCTAAAGATTCATATTCTGCACACTGAAATTGACCGTGCTCCTAAAAAGGGTAGCAGTTCTGTAAAGTGCGAGCCTGTGGTCTCTGACGGATTGAGTCTGTGGTCATAAAGAGAAAGAGTTAACAATAACACCAGAATGCAGGAATGCACAGAGATGTAAGCATCCATAAAGCAGCTACTTTAGATAGACAGATACAGAGAGAGAGAGAGAGAGAGAGAGAGAGAGAGAGAGAGAGAGAGGAAGCAAGAAAAAGAAAGGGAAGGAGAAGAGAGAGAGAGTGAAAGAAGAAGAAACAAAGGGAGGGACATAAAGAAAAGGAGAGGGGGAGACAGAGAAGGGGAGGAGAACAGAAAAAAGGAGGGAAGAAGAGAGCGCGAGAGAGGAGGAGAAAGAAAACACAACACAAACACACAAATACATATAATTTTGTGTATTGCAATGGCAATGAAAATAAGTGGCTCCAAAGTGGCAACTTCACAAGAGCAGGCAACAACATGTAAGTCAATGGAACCAAAATTATTTTAGAGAATTTCCATTGGTCCATCCATCATAATATCTTTACATAATGTAAATGGCAGCGCTGACTGACTGTGTGTTTTTCTTTGGGCAGTGATGACGTATGTTGTGATGAAGTGACATCATTTTTGCCCACAAAAGTGTAACATTGTGGAAAAATAAGATAAAATAAACACAAAAGTTTATTTTATTTTTACAAAATGTTACATTCAGTAAACAAACAGTAACCTTGCTTTACAATGTGCAGAAGGATGTTCACTGTGGAGAAAGTGTTCACTTATTTTCCCTTAGAAAATCAAGAAAACATGCAACTTCAACAAATATAACTGTTATATATAATTGTTGCAATGCTTTGACAATGTAAATGTAATCCTTAGGCATAGAGAGAGATAAAGCAAGAAAAGGAGAGCGACAGAGAGAGAGAGAGAGAGAGAGAGAGAGAGAGGCCGACGTGCTGATGGGTCTCAGCAGGCTCTGATAGGGGCCGGTATGTAGCAATGGGTACAGTCATCATCTAGCTGTGCATTCCTGCCCTATCTGTGCAGTAAACTGGATCTCCTTCTTCCTCTTATCAGCTGTCAGGAATTCTCTATCTGAGGCCCTCTCTGTCTCTCTCGCTCCCTCTTTCACTCCCTCCCTCTTCTTTTCTTCCCTTTTCCGTTGCCTTCTCTTCCTCCGACACGGAGCAGGGATAGTTAATGGTCATTAAGATAAGGAAAGCGCTGAGGGGCGGCAGACGCCTCTGGGGACGAGTTGGAACCCAAACACTCGGGGTTGGAAGCGTTACACGCCACCAGTCCAACTTCACCCACCCTCAGTCTATGCCGTCTGTCAGCACTGGCACTGTACAAATAACCAAATATTCAATCCTCTTGGCTACACACGCTAACTTTAATCAGGATCAGTATATTGAAATAATGAAACTGAAGATATTACATATCATGTCTTTGTAGTGTTTTTCTTACAATACAGTAGATTTTGTCAGAATAAACTTTGAGTGTGCTTTATAAAATTTATGATGAAATTTAAGTTGATGTTATGGCTAGTAGTGTCCAAGAGACATGCAGAACCAAAATTTGTTCTTCAAACTAGCTCACAAGATAGAAAAGTTACATGTTATAGCACTTGCAGATATTTTAATGGTACATTAAGATTTTAGAAGCAAAAACATACCAACAAACACACCTCTTATTTTGCTTTATAAATAAATGGTTTTAAACAATGTACTTGGGTGTCTATGACTTTTGCACAGCACGGAATATATACACGGTATATACCGAGGCTCTAAGATGCACCTTTACAGGAGAAAAAACAAATATTCTTTACTTTTATAGAAGTTAATAGAACTACACTCATTTTGGACCATGTATTTATACACAGCATGAATGGCAACAGGTACTTTCAAATCAAGTCAAGAACAAAAAAATGATAAAACTAAAAAAATAGGCTTTGTTCCATCAGCAGAGATACGAACATTATATCAAATACTGAGGATGGTGAGCAGTTGATATATGATGTATGTTTGCATTAAAAGCAGTATATGTATGAAACTGCATATGTGCAGATAATTACAGAAACAGGTCAACAGAACAAACATTTCCTCACTAATTCAAAGGAAATCGTATACAGGTTATTAAATACATCCAGACTTACATAAAATGCCAAAAGAACACAAACTGTTCAGACTTTTTGTCTTTAGTCCTACACTGGCATGGAATTGTTTCATGTTGGCCTTCTTTATATTGTTTCATATTGTTTAACCAGAGTCAATAAACCGAGGACCCACATAGCAAGTCATTGTTTTTGCAAAATATTTTCTTTTCTCTGTTGATTCAGAGCAACTCAGCGGGCATCTCAAACAGTCATTTATTGCTCTTGTGTAATTTGAAAATAATGAGAACCAAAGCTTTGGAAAGAGTGAAGAAGTGGGCTGGCTGCATTGACGCTACACAAAAATATGTATTCTACAACACAGAGGAAATATTATGCATAAAACATACTCTGTTGCAGAGAACGTGTGTCCATGATTTGCATAGTCTGGGGTTAAATTAGCAGGAATTTTATGTTAAAGAAGAAAAAAATGTGTACTGCACTATTCCCACCCACCCACACACACACACACACACACATACAAAGAAAGAGAGAGAGAGAAAGAGATACACACACTCAGACAATGACAGAAAGATATGTTGTGTTTCTGTTCAGCCCCTCCTTGTGGATGAGCAGCTATGTTCCCAGCTTGTTAGGCATCCTTGTTATTGCCTGCTTGGCGTTCTCCTACAGCTTTTACTTTGTATCATTTATACAACAGACACAGAGCAGCAACATCCCACTGAAAAAATAAACATACAGAATTGACTCAATGTAAACATGTACATCATTTCAACTTAACAAAAATATTACTCTGTCAAAAGCAGGTCGACTGAAATAAAGCATGGATGCTGATGTTGGTGAAAAGGATGTACACATTAAAATCAAGTCAATTAAATGTATTACTTTTTTCCAGCGTACATAAATCAGTTTCCTAATTCTTTTCTTTTTCCTTTTCTGCTTCAGCGCAGGAGCATTCTGTTCAGATGGACCGTTTCAGTCGGTACATGTTATAAAACACAAAATAAGAACCAGACGTGGCTTTTGGTTCTTACAATATTGAAAAGGAGAGCAAGAAGTTCAAAGCTAACTCCACATTTAGACGCTAACCACAATGTAATATTACACGAGACAGTTTCAATGCACTCATGCCTCAAATTCTTACAACAGCATGAGCCTACCAGGCAATAGCCAAGCGGTCATCTGCTGCTCTTCATAATCAGAGAGCGAGAGAGAGGAGAGGCCTGTTCTGCCTGAGAGTTGTAAAGAGATGTAGATGTATATCGTATAGAAGTCATTGAGGAACTCGTTAGCAAATAAAAGGAAGAAATTGACGTATTTGACTGCCAAGCCGTAAAACCCTGATGCTGGAGATGGTTTACCGCGTTCAACTAGAGCTAGAGCTAGAGCTAACTCAGAATTTCCAAACTCTGAAAAGTCTGAGAAAACGCCCCTTCATCTGGGAATTCCTACTTGGAAATTGAAGACGTTCTCCATTTGGAGTTCTGTGCATGATGTCAAATCACCGTGGCAGCTCTTGCTTTTAGCAATAGTAAAGAACCACTTCTCTAGTTTTAAATAATATTTGTTTTAGATCAAACACTTTGATTAAATCTACATTTTTGTGACATTGGTTAACACACTGGTTAAATCTGTAACATTCACCATAAAGTATGCAAGGTAAACAACTATTCAAGTTATCACTAATATCATTACCTGGTTAGCTTGTTTCTATCATTCCTCACATGGAGGTTGACGTTTTTTGCCAACTTTCTAGCTTGAACACACAACAGTGAAAAAAGACATAATTCTGAGTTTCCACTCCTGAAACATAGTTCCATCCACAATCTGGCACACCTGTTCTAGTAAATTGACTGGATGGAATAAATGCATTTATTACAGTGCTGTAAAAAGTATTTGCCCCTTGCCTGATATTAAATATCTCTAAAATTTGTCACATTTCAGATCATCCAAATTTTAATACAAAATAAAGACAACACGAGTACACATAAAATGTTTTTTAAATGATCAATCAATTCACTGAAGATAGATATTTAATCAATTTAATTAACATGTTTAAGTGCATAAAACTAATGTAAACATAATGCTTTGTGGGTGTTTTAATAAAAGCATTCCATTTAGCACTTAGTCTCCTGGCTTTTGAGATTTGTAGCTAGCTGAGTTGCGTTTTATTTACGTCTGAACCAAATTCCAGAAAAAAAACCATTCCATACCAACAAAAAATGTAATGTCAGGAATATAAATGATTCCAAAATTCTAAAATAAAAAAACACTTTGTCATTTATTCAGAGCATTCTATGTTAGCTACACTGCTTAGGTTTTCAGGATATAGAAAAGGGTTTTCCCAGGTTAGATGTGTTGCCACGGCCAGCTTTGCCGTTCACTTTACAAATATTGCAGGGGGCATTTTCTGTGTCACTTGACACCTGAGAGTGCTTTCGGCACCCAATGACTTATGGTGATTCAGTACTCGGTACTACTAACGTAATGCAGTCAGGGCTCTTAAAAGTACAAAGTTCTGTATCCAGCTCTAGGAGCTAGTACATTTAAGGTCTGTCACCAGACTCCAGTGAAGTACAGATCTCCAGAACAAAAAACACTTCAGTAAAGTTACAAAGCAGAGAAACTGGAATTATCATATTATCATTGTTAAATAAAGCTAACATAGCAAGCTCAGCCACCCACTTGTCGCCAATTACCTCCAATTATTTCTAGATATCTGGTGCTGTGCGCAGAGCATATACCTGTGCAATGGAATATTATTCAGCAGTAGAAATGTGTTCTCATCTAGAATACAGGGAATTTTTAAGAATAAGTCAGTTTAAGTGACTAAGTGCAGGTCGAAATACAGGACTGTCCTGAGAAATAGAGGATGTCTGGGTGAAGGCTTGATAGCAGTGCTTTGGATGCACCTAAACAGGAGCTCCAACATGATATTCGTAGTTATCCCTGGACACATTTTCTGACACACTGGTGTCCTAAGAGCAGTAAAAGCCAGCAATAGCTCAGAATGATAAGCTTGTGCAAATCAAATACATGTGCCTCAGAGTGAGAAAAGGCCCCGTTTCCCATGAGGCCTATGTGCGACTGCAAGCCGTCATGCTATCTTTGTGCCTTTTCTGATCGCTGATCAGAGTATGCATGGACTGACACATGCGGCTCTAAAGCTGAAAATAAAGACGTCAGTCAGTAGGCCTGGATCTTTGAAGTGACAGAGCCTGTACATACATCTGTCCCTACTTCCCTCTGCCGCTTGCACGCCCGCGAGAGGGAAAAAAAAGAGAAAGATTTATTGCACCTGCTCGGTGGACTAAAAATACAGCCTCGCTGCACCCCTCCACTGCAATTCTATACATACTCCTGAGTTAACCCGGCGAGAATGTAATGCCCAGTAAGTGGCTACAACTGTGGAAATCTGAGATGATAACATATGCCTGGCTGAGCTAATTATCAATTAACACTGTGACATCACTCAGATAGGACTTCTGCAGTGGCCCTGACGTGTGTCTCTGGTTGCGAACCACATATCTAAAGCCGAGCTGGCAGTGATTACTGCAGTTGACAGCAGCCTGCTAGCCTGCCGGAGTGCTATATGTTAAAAAAAGAGGTGTAGGAAGAGGGAAAATAAGGATGAAGATATTACAGTGAAATGTAATGCTAAGCAAATATTAATGAGCTCTGGCCAACATACAAGAGCATGCACTCAATGACATGTTCGCAAAAACTCACCTCAGCTGGGATCGAAGATTTGCTTCAAATATATAAATATATAAACACCAACAAATTTGTTCCATCACACTTCCATCCACAGGCCACCTACCTTTCAACTACCCACAAATCCTCGCTTTCATGAGAACCTCTATAAGGTTGGATAAGCTTTACAGAGTGGTAGCAAAAGCTAATTTCCACGTAATGGTAAATGTAGCTATGTCAAAGAGTTTAAGAATATACTTCAGGAATTGAACTTTGCCTAGTGTCACTACGTAACTACGTAACAAGAGTTTCCGGTTTAGTGAGCTACACTACCAAGCTGAACAATCATGTACTTTGTTAAAACTAGGTGTGTTGGAAACGTCAGTGACATATGCTATCATGCTAACATTTCCTCAATTACACAACAAACTACTCTCTCTAAATTCAATTAATGAGTCTAGGAGTAGGCATCAATATAAAAAAAGGCCTAGGGCTGTAGTCAGGACCACTTTTGTTGAGACCAAGACAAGACCATGATTAGTTGGGGTTTAAAATAGACTGAATCCAGGTCAAGATTAAGTCCAAATGAAAGCGGAAGATTAAGTCCAGACTAAAAATCTAAGAGTCGAGTGCTCTTCAGGATGAAGCAGAAGCAGAATTCTGCTAATACTGACTTTAAAGGATTATACAGTAATATGCAAAAGTTTGGGCACCTTGGTGCTATTTCATGTTGATTTTCAAAATGAAAACAAGTGAATATAACCTTTACAGAAAGCTCACTTCTACACACATTTAGACATTTTAATGTGCAATTATGTGTATTTGCTAAATTTAACATAATGGGAAAAAAACATGAAATGTTAAGTACTGAAGAATTGTTCCACATTTAGTATTTTTTTATATGCTAAACTTGGCAAATGACTAGAAATCATGCTGAAAATGCCATATTCAAGTTTGTTCCCTGCAGAGGATGTATTATTTTATTTTCCTATTTTCATTTGTGCCCTGATTTTTGCATATGACAACATAATGGTCTTCAAAGTTGCTATGCATGTTTCTGTATGTGCGGTAAAGTTTTATGTTGAACTGGTTGAAAAGCATAAACAGTGCATTTAAAAACAAGGCAGAAGCACATATTCTCCTTTGGCCCCCACACTGTTTTTCACTGCTTGCTCGGTGCAGTGGTTTGTCATGCCTTCTGTCTAATAAATAAGGATTTACAGGGACGCAGGAGGGCCAGCAGTGCGCTCTGAAAGGGTCAGGCCTGTGGGATGCTTTATGGCGAGTCCTCGCGGTGACTGTGAAGATAAGGGGGGCCAGGTTGAAGAGGGTAGGGCTGGCTACATTAAAGCACACGGGCAATCACAGCACTGCATCACCGCTCACATCTGCTTCAGACAGCACTACACTGCACACACAGGGTCAGTCATAACTCTTACCCTTTAATACTGCGCTGGAATCAGGCAGGGGAGTCGGTTCAGATCACTGAGCCTTTTGCCCCTCCCCTCCAAACACCCCCCTGTTCCCCCCACTACTCTCCCAACTCCCTCTATCCCACTGATGACAGACCTGAAAAGAAGAGACCTTTGTTGGTAATTGAAACTTACCTCATTTTCAAAATACCAGGACCCAGGCGGATAATAAAACAGGACCTATATAGGAGAACGTATTTCAGGCCAAACAGCAGCACGTATACGGAGGCAAACAGAGCTGGAATTGTTCAATTAAAGCAAAGCACTCTCTCTGCAAAGTTTTTTTTTCTTCCTCTGTTTAACTTCTCTCACTCGCTCTCGTCTTTTCTGCTTAACTGCAGTGGGAAAGTGGCCATGCGTTGACTCTGCATGGCTACGACCTTAGTAATATCCACATGGGAGTCTGTAATTACCCAGAATACAGCTCAGGGAGCAGGCCCCACCCAGTGTGCTCTGTAAAGCTCGCTCACTCACACTTCTCTCCCTCTCTCTCTCTCTCTCTATATATATATACTCACCTCAGTCCCCCTTCTAGACTCTTTCTACTCACCTTAGGTTGCCTTTCTCTCTGTCTCTTTTCTCTTTCTCCTTTTCTCTCTCTATGTTGCTCTTTTTTCTCTCTCTGTATCTCTTGCCCTCTCTCTCTCTGTCTCTCCCTCTTTTCAGTGCCTGGTCCAGCTCCCTCTGCATGCCTCTTTCTACTCTTTCTTCTCACCTTATGTTGCCTCTCTCTCACTCTCTCCCTTCCTCCCTCCCCCCTCGTTCTCTTCTCAGCTTGTAAACTTCTCAGTGGCAGGGTGTTACTGCTGACAGTGGTGAAGAAAGGTCTGCACGTAATCCATAAACAAGAAACCCAACTCAAGTCGGTCTCTCACAGGAGCTCCTGCCAGGTCACCATTCTTGTGAAGGTCTTGGCTCGACCTCAGTGACCCTAAACTGCCCCAAACTGGAGTGACCCATGCAACGCTGCATCAGACTAATCATAGCCTCAGACTGTTGCAGAATGAGGTAATGGTGTTCCCTGAGTGGGTGAAGCAGTGCCAGAGATTTCAGTACCGTGCTTTAATATGGAGGGGTGCGGGTGGAGGTGTGTGTGGGGTTGGTAGGTCGCATGTGAAGTTTAGCATAAAGAGAAATAAAGCAGGAATGCTTAAGATGAAGCACTGATAAGGGTCCAGCGTGCACAATAGCCTCCATACTATTTGTGGAGCGAGCGACACGCAGTCTCACGCAACCCTACACAGGCACACAGGAATGCTTTCTCCTCGACACACACACACACACGAGCACACGGGGCCCAGCCGCCACGCGATTGGTTATCTTACCATCAGTGTGGAGGCTGCCAGACAGGACCCTTTGAAATGCGATCCTCAGCCGTTCCAAGAGCAGTCTCTTGCCCTAATTGGATGATTATACCCAGAACAACATTATTTTAACTCAAGAGAGAAGGGGGAAAAGCCTTTATTACTCGGTAAATTCCTCCTGACTCGCTATTTGTAACCGTGGCTAAGAGTTACCAACTTCAAGCTGTCAAATGAGTGCCAGATTGCATGAACTCTGCAGGCCGCTTAAGTGAGGGAGCAGCGACCACTCCTGCTCTCCGCTCTTCCACTGCACTCCAATATTCAGCCTGGCACTTCATATCGCCATAGCATCGGCCCAACTGGAATAAGACCAGATTTTTTTTCCATGCAGGACACAGTAAACAATGTTGGGGGTTCAAGCACAAGTGCGCCGACACAGACCAGAAAGAGGGGTCCTGAAAGAGGCAGCCTGGCTGATAAACATCAGACACATCAAATAATGGTGATCAAAGGCAGCTCTTAAAGGCCACATAGACAATATCAGTGGCTCATGTTTACATTCTTCAGTAGTACTAATGAACCAGCTTGCAGTTTGCTCAGAGGCCTGTACGGATTTATACTGGTTACTCTCTTGAACGTCAGAATGACACATGCACAAAAAGCAGGTTTAGTCCCTTTTTTCCAAAAACAAAAAGGAGAAATTTGAATCTAACAGCACGGTTCTGAGAAGGCCATATTCATAGCTTCCAAAACCACTTAAATGTTGACACCGCGAGCCAGGGAGAGCTTTGTCTTCCCAGCATGAGATGGCTTGTCAGCGGCACAGGGGAAACGGCATATTGCGTCTCCTCTTGGCAGCCGTGATGTTAATTTAGTGGCTGGAGCAGGCCAGGGAACAAAGGAGGGCTCAGCTCCGGCATGAGAGGAGCCTCAAGCAGACCGCCGCAACGGTCAGTCATATATCACCAAAAAAAAAGAAAGAAAAAATGTCTAAAAACAGGAGCAGCCACTCAAATATTTGCCTAAACTCTGCGTGCCCCATAATCAGGAGGGAAATGACAGTGTGTTTGCATTGTCCAGGCAGCAGAGGCCTCCTCTAAACACAGAGAGAGACAGGCAGAGAGAGCTAGGACAATGATGGAGCTGTGAAATTACAGGGCTTCTACATTAGAACTGCTCACACTCCCACGCTAACACGGTCATGGATGCACCATCTGTAGATGACTTGCATGGTAGGCCTGACTCCTGCACTACCTGCACTACCTATTGCATTCCTGCAATACCATGAAACATTGTTAAAAATCATATAATTATGACATACATTTGTATTTAAGTTTCCTTGTACAACCTCTTGCATGGTTAGACTGCCTGAGTGGATCCTCATTCCGTAAAGTTTGTGTATTTTATATTTCAGGTGCATTTATGGTGTTTGTGATTAAATAATTTATTCATTTTTTTATGGGACTCTTTTCTCATGCCTGAGACAAGTGGTCACCAAGCCTGGTCTTGGAGATTTACCATCTTGCAGAGTCTAGGCTGCCGCACCTGCTTCAGTTAATTCACTTCTTCAGAAGTCATTCATGGGCTGCATTAGTGTTGAGGAATGAGGAGGGGCATATCAGGTGCAAGTCGCAATAAAGCAGATGTTACGGAAGAGAGTTGGTGACCACTAAACAGTCTGGTAATGTTATTGTGCCATGTAGGACTGGTATATGTAAATGAACTCTGTCTTAGCTGAAACACATTTTACCTGCATGAATGGTCAGCACTACACTGCTGAATAGGTAGATATGTGTATGTGTATTACTTTATATCTACATTTAGAATTAAGTGAATGTTTTGTAAATATGTGGAAGACCACATAGACAGAATATATGAGGTGTAGGGGTTTTTGAAGTGTAATAATAATGTAAATTTTACATGATTGCAAAATTGACTTCCACTTAGACATGTGCGATATTTTAAATCTGATTAATTAGAATGAAAAAGAATCAGTAGTGCTATAATACTAAAAAGTATTTTTATTTAGTAGTTGGCATACTGTGTCGCTCTAAGCTCCCCGACTCGCCGCATTGTACGGTCACAGTCACCTGTTAACTAGATAGCCTAGGACACACTCCACACACACCCCTACATCACCATGGCAACCTAGACATACCTCACTCACACCCATATCACCATTAGCACAAATAGGTCCTCTATAGAGACTGTTTGTGTTGCTGCTGTGCAGTCCATTGAAAGTCGCCATACGAGGCGCTGCTCTAACCTGTCCACACAGGGCTGAATCTGGTTCCTCCTCCACCGTGGGTCGCGAGTGCTGCTCAGGTTCCCCAGGACCATCGGACCAACGCAGGAGGAGCAAGTGAGTCTCTTCATCTACGTCGGTGATCCATTATCTCCATCCAGCCTGCCCTCTGGATCAACCGGTGGCTACCTCTACCCCTCCTGCTTACAACCCTTTGGACATTCTTGCCTTAGCAAGCTTCTTGAACTGTTTTTGTTGAATTTTGAACTGCTCTATCGCATTAAAGCCTTGCACATGGATCGCATGTCTCCTCTCGAGTCTGTTTCCTTACAGTCGCACTAAATCCAAAAAAATAAGACAAATGTTGTCCTTATGATAAGACACACAGTTGGTTGATGTTCTGCACATACTGATAAAATGTTGATAATTTATCCTGTCAGTGGAGATCATTTATCCTTATATTGCCCAGCCCTACCTCCAAACTGACTTGTTACCTTTAGGAAGAACCGGCTCAAACCTTTTTGTGGCTCTATGGTACGTAACATGTGGAGGTCCCCCAAAAATGAAGATTTTTATATATACTATATAAAACATGATGATGTATAGAAGGGGAAGGTGTGGGACGGCCATTCACTGGACTGACATTTCTTTACACAGCACGGCTTAAGAAAAGATCAGCAAGTTTAAGGGCCCCTGCATAATGAAAAATATAGCCATTGCATACCAATTAATAAAGGCCCCTGCATATTCACTTACTACCTCTTCGTAAACTCGCTTCATAGGGAGAAAAGGTTTGTAACATTAGCTAGTGGAATACAATTACCATTAACAATGGCTATAGTTATTCTCTGTGTACATTTCTACCCACATGTTATCTATTATGTCTTTCTGCAGTCTAATAGTAAAATTCTGAGTGGCACACTGAGCTGACACGCTGAGAATTAAACAGCACTCAGAGTCGCAGAGCGTCTGCGTTCATTGATGCCAAAGGACCCAGCCAGTGTGGCCATAATGGTTTCATATTCTTGGATAGTGTAAAGCTGCTTCGTGACAACATCTGTTGTAAAAGGCGCTATTAAAAAAATAAACCTTAAAACTTGCTTTGGAATGTGGTAAATGGCCAATCTGTGCTCACCTCAGCTCACACTGTGTTTTCCCATTACAGGATATGACATCAGACTAAGTAGAAGCATCAAAACTAGTGTTCCACTTTCAAGCAGCTTCCTACGATGTTGAAAATATGAACAACTAAACCCATGTGACAAAATGCCCCAATCTCCCCTATTTGATAACGTTCCCTCTCTCATTTCACCCCTTCCACTCTATCATGCAAGGGAAATATAGGTAAAGTAACTGGGCAAATATTAAGCATGGTAAATATACAAATTTGCGAGACGCTGGGTTGGTGCCTATATGGTTAATCCAGCCATGCATTTAGATGCAACAACATTATTCAGCTTGCTTTAGAAGTCAAATAACAGCCTTGGAACTTTTTTTGGTGTGCTTAGTGTGTTTTTTTCCCCCAGAATATATGCCAAGACCACAACAGCCTTTTTGGCATTAGATGTTCATGTAACCTGAACACATGGATCTCAGCCTGGAAGAACAAATAACTGAAACAGTGCCCTGGGCACCCTGGTATTTTGACAAATTCCCAAAGAGCATGGTAAACACGCACATTGTCCATTTTAGTGGTTGTGGTTCTGTGCCATTGTTGTTGTTTAAAATTCTGTATTGTTTTAGTTTCGAAGGCTGCCCTGTCAGTTACAGTTATTTTTGCCTGGACCCTTAATGATAGAGCTCATGTTGCCCTGTTTGGGTCTCTCTGAACTCCCAACAATTCCTTTCTTTCTTAAGTCACACTGAAGACTGTACAATGCTGTAGACCGGCACTCTAACTACAATAGCAGTATGTCACGGTAAAATGTGTGCCGTAGGTAGCTCTTGTTGATGTCACCAGTGTGAGGAGCACATCCAATCCAGTATGAAGGTGACAGGAAATGTTAACGTGTGGTCATGGCCATCTCAGAAGAAGGCTACAGGGGACGTGGTGACGTCCACTTCCTCTTAGCAGCATGCTCTCTCTCTCCATGGCCTTTTCTCACCCTTTCCTTCTGACGCAACAGGATATGAGGACATAGGTTATCAACAAAGGCATTCACAAAGCAGAGCTAGCACTGCCTGGGGTCTCATCCCAGGGTTGGAAAGACCTTGTAGACGGTAGTCTAACATTTCCACCACACTCTTAAAAATTATTGTTTTCTAACGGTTCTTGGCTACGGTGCAGTTGAAGGAAAAAATACTTATCTGGAATAAAATAAAAGTTTTTCACACTTTGAATAGGCTCAGACTTACACATACACGCCAAAATTATGATTGAATACAATTGTTACTCCAAAGTTAAAGTTCGTCATTGATTTTTTACGTTCTGGGGTACTTAAGTTGTGTTCTGGGGTAAAAAAAATACTTACATTTTTAAAAGTGCATTTGCTTTTAATGTCTGCATGTTCTTGTATTATTGGCATACTGTATTTACAGAACCTAATGACTCTAAAACAGCCTACTGAATGCACTGGCTTTTAAAAAGATTAATACATGAATTTCTGCTAGGACAGTAATGTTAACCTGCAGCATTATTTTAATGTTACTGTCAATACTGGAACCCTTTTACAACATAAGCTAACGATTAGCATGTGTCAGCAGCGGATGCACACAGGACCTGGTGTTATGAACCAACTGTTTTTCAAGCTAACTGGTTCTATTAGATATGGCCTGGAGTGCTCTAGTGGGGAAAAAATATCTTTATCTTTTTCTGCTGTACTACAACCACCACAGTGAGGGAGACGTTTACTGGACACAATTTGGCTAATCATTCAAAGCTTCAAAGTAATGAGTAACAAGAAATGTTATAGAAATATGTTAGAGTCAAAAGTACAATATTAGTCCATTAAATGTATTGGAGTAAAAGCCATTTTTTTAAAATGGTACTCAAATAAAGTATAGATGCTCAAAAAATGTACTTAAGTACAGTACTCAAGAAAATACATGTTGTTACTGTTAATCCCTGTAAATAAACAACCCATGAAAGGTTCTTGAAAGAGCCCATAGTGGTTCTCTATGATAAAAACACAATGCTGAAGACAACAAGAGATGACGTTTATGTTTGTTTTAAAACATGGACGACTTTGCTTATAGGAACAGAGGCGTGGCTGTAGCTGCTCGGTAGCTGTGGCAAGTTATGTAAGCAAAGACACAGAACTACAAACAAATTTTAAATTTGATGCTTTCTGGAGACAATGAGAAATATAATTTAAACCAGTGCTGTTTTCAAAAAACAAAGATAACAACAGTGTTTGGAGAAGAGTATCCACCCTGATCCTCTCTCCACAGCACACCATGGAAACTGTCTCTGGTCAAACAAGTTTCATCAGCGTTTCTATGACATTTATACACATATTGTTAGTATACGGTTGATTCAAATATAAGAAGGTAATATGGGAAACTATTGTTTATTTCATGTTTTGGAATTATAACTATGAGCCTACACATATTTCCTGAGAGGAACCATCAGGGCCTGTAGAGATATAATAATTGATTTCATTACTGTAGCATTACTCCTATTTTGTTGTTAATTTTTAGTTGGAAACAAAAGGGTAACATTCTTGAAAGAGCCAAGTTTAATTGTCCAATCATTCTTTTTTTCACCATAGTATCTAGATTAGATCTTATTGGTTAGGAAAACAGGAGCTAGAGTGAAGGTCTAAAGGTAGAGTGGGGAACCCCACTCATAAAAGCCTGGATTTCTACACAGTTTGCTAGAGCAGAGCAATCAGTAAACTGGCCTTCAGTTCCCCAACCCTGGTCTAATGTATCAGATTCACCAATAGATGTGGGCTTTAGAATCAACAATTGCATTTGGATTTTCAGAGTTGATTATTGAGTTGATTGGAATTCTTGAAAAAAATGTCACGGAAAATACAAGCAAGAGTATAACCAGGTTTCAGTTCCGTTCAGCAGTCTAAGCAGGTTTTGCTTTATTTCTACTGTGGTAGCTCTATACCAGATCGTCTACTGAAGGAGTAACTGTAAAACAATCAGTGGCATGTCTAGGACTTCCAGAAGTGTAAATCACAATATGATTGGTTGCTTTCATTGTCACGTCCTACTTCCTCCTGTTTTTTTATTTTTATTTAATTGAATTGCATAGGAGGACCTCCGTGTTTTCAACTGGTCCCATATGTCCTGGGGTCCCATAAAACTCCATAATACATGGGTTGAATCTTGATACAAGATTGATTAGATACACTACTGGTGTATTTCAAAAGGTTTAAAATTATTCATTGTAGAAAGGGGGACCACCAGATGTTATTTTTGTGTTACAGGATTCTGAGCACAGCAGTGGCACTGACACAGTAATGACATTAGTGTGTGTGATGAATCAGAATGAATGTATCATGATGACTAACACAAATTTGAATTGTGTAAGTAAACTGCAAATCCTGCATTACTGTAAACTGAATTTACACTAAGCTTAGGGTTTGAGGAAGTTTTTTGGTGTTTCTAAATTCATAAAAATTGTGCAACGTTTGTCTTGATATTAGAAGACAGATTGCAACAACACTGCCATTCTAAACGCTGCCGCACACACTAGGTGACGGTCCCCATTCCTCATTCATCCACTCACCATGTCAAACCAGGTGAGGGCTCAGGATGTGTGACGATGACTCCATGCCTACAGTCACTGGCCATTAAGTCTCAGAGCAGGTGAACAAACACTGGGCTCTGAAGTTGTCCCAGCATTCTGGGAAGTCGCTGCTGTCGCTGCCAACTCACTGACTGTAATGCTCTCAAACGGAAAAAAGGAACTGTTGCTCATTTACAGTTAACATCTCCTCTGGCATTTCTCCATCATCTCATGTATGGTCTGTGTAGTCTATGCATAAAACACATGCACGCAGAAAGATAAACAGAAAGACAAACAAGGTGCTCTGAGGTCATTGCATTTATTCAAGACACATAATGTCTTTACATCTGCCTAAAACCTGACATTACAGACTTTACATGTAAAGAAATACTTCAGCATTTTGTATGCTATTCATTGCTTATGGTTGATTACCTTGAGCAATCATTTCCGTGTGTACTTTCACAAAACATATTGACTTAAAACACACTGCTCAAGCAACTGCCCACCAGCCTCTATTTACTGCTGTTTAGCGTGTTTAGTATTTGGGCATTAAGTTATTAATGCATTATTTTTGTTTGATCCTTAAAATCATAGTGGGGCCCACCTGCTTATTTACTTTTATTATGACACTGTGAGTTTAGCCAGCCATAGCCAAGCAAGTTCCATTGATGGCTCTCTTGAAGTGATCTATTTCAGTGATTAATTACTGATGTACTGGGTTTTAGCCATCTGGGGACTTTATATTTAAAAAGCTATTTTCCAGGATTTGCTTTTTAAGTATCCAAACAGTATTAATACAGTGAGTAGCTTAACATAGTTTAATATTGTTTTATTTTAACCCTTTCCAAGCTTTTCCTTGTGGCCACAGAGTATTATTTGCAGTTATCATCAAATACCTAGTTTGATTACTCAGTACTTTATTAAACTAACTATCAAGATTACTGCTGAAAGAATGTAATAAATTAATGCAATGTCTGGGTCATCCAGGGAAAATCTGGAACTGAACTTTGTTCTTCAAACTAGCACACAAGATATGATCTACTTCTTTCAAAATAACATATTCTGCTACTTTGTATTTGTATATTCTGATACTTTGTACTTTGCGTATTTACATCTGTTCTAATGATATATTATGTTCTTACTGGTGAAAATACACTTATTGCTAAAATAAAGGGTTTTAAACATTGAGCTTAGGTGCCTAAGATGTTTGCACAGTAGTGTACATTGAGTCTAAAGTATAGTTCAGCAGAATGCATTGGATATAGCACACAATAGACCTAAGGACAAACCATCAAACAGCAACAGTAATATCAAGAAAGCTATTAAGAGAGAGAGCCTTCATTGCAACAAGAGTCCATGAGCTGTACGAATAAGAATGAGAGAAATTGCTAAAATAATGGAGATGTTTGGAATCGTTGGTTGTTTATTTCATATAAACCCTCATTGGTGTGAACATGCAGCCACTGTCGCTCTCACTGAAGCATATATTGAATACTCAAATGCACCGCACCGCTTTTTTCAATTGAAACAATCTTTATTTTGGGTGAGATAAGACAAATAGAATTAATCCTAAAAATATATGGCTGATCGCAAATTATTTTTAGACAGCACTTCTATTATACTTTTATTATCAGTGTGCTTTGAGCCAACAGCTTTTCTTTCTACGTGAAGAGAAACACATCAATTTTACTGTCTTTGGATTATGACTGTATGTAGCAGATTAGAGTGGAAAATGCTGGTGTTCTCCTCTAGACTGACCCAATCCAGAGGACTACACTGTTATTTGGCCATAAGGCCTGAAATAACTTCACAGTTAGCTCTCGTGCTCCAGTGCTGGCACGTTGCTTCTGTTCTGCTTTGATTCAAACAGACGTGGGTGGCATTTCCTTCCATTACAGCAAGCAATGCTTTCTTACAAAAGCAAAACCAAACAAAATAAATGTATGCAGTGGGTGTGAGGAGTAAGCAGATGTTGTTTAGGCACTTGTTTGTCTGAACAGGCAGAAGGACAATACATGTACATATGTTTCTTCATTTCCAACATGCATGTGCTTTATACGGTCAACATGTCTTGTGATCCGAGGGACAAGACTCCAGAGACTGAGGGCACTAAACAAATGACCAGAGACAGGCCCTGCTTTTTCTCTCACACACACTCTCACACTTACACAGTCAAGACAGGAAGCTTCGCCAAGCTCTAGTGGTTAACATGTGGCCATACCTAAGGACTTAACGACTGACCTGAGTTAACTGCAGCTCCAGGGAGTAACAGTAGTGTGGAGGAGGCTGCAGTGATGGGCAAAACTGTCAGAAATTATTTTATAAAGTTTGTATTAGACAAGTACATTTTGATAGGCTCTCCCTCCTAGAATGCCCAGTGCAGTGGTATTAGTGGGCTACAGCATCATGTTGGATTGTATTCAGGAACAGCAAGAAACACAGATGACACTTTATTATCAGTGGTCCTTTGTAGATGATTAATAAACTATTAACATAGTATCAGTAAACAAGGCCCTAATCCTGACCCTGATCTAATCTTAACCTCAACCCAACACCTAATCCTAACCCTCACTCGCCCTAATCCTAGCCCTAACCTTAACCATGACCCAAACCCTAACCCTGGCCCTAATCCCAATCTCTAGCCTCTAATTAGAATACCTATAATAATGGATTATATCTGTTACTCGTTCAGTGACATCTCAGATCAACATCTTCAGATATGAACTTGGACCCTCCAAATATAGAGAAAAACAACTGAATTCAATAAATCATTAATAAATACCATTTATAAAGTTAAATAAAGGTCTATTGCTAATCTATTGAATATACTCAGATGCTTCATTGTTGCTACATTATTGAGATGTTATGTTACTGAGAGTCTATTTAAAGATCTTAAAAAGAGTCAGTGAAATAACATGAAAGTAAGGTGAGGGAAAAACAGCAAAACAGTTTGCATACTAAACTTTAAAGCTACAGCAAAAAACTGTTTAGAAAGTGTTTTTCTAAAACCATAACAGCTTTATGCAGCTTTCACCACTAGGACATATTCATGGTTCTACTTAATAGCCAAGGAATGTGCATGCAAGACTTTTTATTTAATACAAAAGCAGCAGCAGCAGTACTGGCAGAAGCTATCCGCGACCAGCTTTATCCACCTATCAGCCTTCCAACTCAAATCTTTCACCACCGCTCAACAATCGCCCACTTGGCTGACCAGGTATCCTCACCTTGTCTTCCCCCTCACCCACAATGCACCTGGAGCAGGGCCAGGGTTGCTGTTAATTGGGCCTCATTATTAAGTTAAGTGCATTGCGGGCAGTGTTGCAGGAGCTAATGAGCAGGGGGGAGGCAGGCTCTGTGGGCCCAGCCATTAGAAAAATTACTGGGAGGAAAATGAGTACAGCACTGGCTGAGAGAGAAAAGGAGAAACAGAGGGGGAGACAGAGGGGCTTTCTGGTGAGAATGAACTCTGACCGAGCACACAACACCAACATCTCACCATTACTGCACTATTACACTGCTTAAAATATAAGTGTTGCCAAAACATGCATAGAGGTTTTGCATGATTCTAAAGATTAGAAAACTAGCCAGACAGCACCATATCATGTAACCTGCCACACACAGATGATTTTAATTACCAAAAGAAATGAGCAAGGTAAACGATTAAAGCTGACTAATTTTTGACAATTTTTTAACATTTTTAGTTAACATACATCCTACCATTGCATAGCCTATTTCACAGTGTAGCTCACAGAGCATCACTACTGCAGGACCAGTTGCACATGCACTCGCCTGTTTACTGAATAAATTAGCTTATTACAGCAAGATACCCTAATTATAAAATTCAGCAACTGACTGGCAAATAGCCTAATGGCAGATTTTCACTATTAGCATAATTTAAGTTGGGGTGGCCAGAAGGGTGGCCATGCCTTGTTCTAAGATGTGAACTGGTCACCACTGACCACCTTTTGTGTATCTTTTAAAACTCTGGCAATGTTTTTGCATTAAATGTACATAAAACATATAAGAACTGCTGCCTTTTTCACCAAAGCATTCAGCCTCTTAAAGAGAGTTAAGCATTCGGGAATTAGCCTTTTGAGTTCTCTATTTTGCTTGGTACCTTTCTTTCATTAAATAACAATACTGTGTTTAGTCTTTGAGGTTACTATTATTTAAATTAGATGCATTAGATGTGAAGTACAGCTTTTAAAGAGAAAAAGAGAACAAAGTAGGAGGAAAGAGAAAGTAACAGAGAGAGAGAATAACAGAGGAAGAGAAAGAGAATGAAAGAGTAAAAGAAAGAAAATAAGGGTGTGAGAGAGTAACATACACAGAGAAGAAAAGAAAGAGTAAGAGAGCAAAACAGAGAGAACATGAGAGATAAAGATAATAGACACAAAGTGAATTAGAAACAAAGATAAAGTAAGAAAAAGAGAGAGAGTACGAGAGAGCAGAGTAACAGAGAGAGAGAGTGACACAAAGAGGCCTGTAGTCCGTGTGTTTGTGTGAGATATTATCAGGGCTATGTGGGTGGTGAGAGGTTCAGCGGAGGGGGATGAGGGTCTCTGGCAGTGTTAATGTCCTCTGTGCGCGGACCCGCGGGGTCATCATCCACAAGTGCAGATGCCAGACATGGACATGCTTTCATTCAGGTTCCATTAAAAATCAAAGGCTCTGAGAGAGAGCACGCAGACATCGCTCTCTGAACCATAGCTGGCACTCCACCTCCAGCAAAACACAGCCAGCGAAGCCGGTCTACGGCTCACAGGCAGGGGCCGCGAGGGGTCCTACATGGAGAGGACGGGGACCGTATCAGAACAATATGTTTAGAAGTTGCCTTCCAGGCTGGGGAGATTACAGAGAGAGACGCCTTCCATCCACAGCAGAGCGTGGGAGACTGAGAGATGAGGACTTAACAGCGCCAGTGTTTAGATGACTTTGAGAGGGTTTTCTTCCCCTTCACACAGCCTCGGCTAAATTATCCAAACACGACCACACTGGCATTCATTTACGCGTTATCCCCCTAAAAGCAGTTTATCTTGGCCACACAGTGACAGTGTTGTTCCTGGGAGATGCCCAGCAGATAGCTGGCCTGGCCTTGGAAATCCCACCCTGCGGTGTTCTCTTCTCTGATATTAAAAAGACTGGAAGATCAGTCGCTGTCCAGGCTTGGAAGAGGCCCTGGAAGGCACACGGTCCAGCAGAAGCAGCAGATCTCCCTAGTGGCAAAACTCACAATAGGTCCTGTTTCTCGGATGCAGAACTTTATGCTTGCATACGTACCTCTCTTGATTGGAAGTACATGGTGCCAGCCTGCCAGCCTGTGGACCATAGCTCATGCTTCCAGTCTACTGGGTCTTGAGAGTAGATGTAGGAGACCCTCTTTCTGTACCTCTATTGTCTTGCAGTCACAGCTGTACATATTCAAATAGGAACAAGCAGCACAGCAGAACAGTGAGCTACATGGACAGTAGCTGCATAAAGTACAAGCTGTGTAAAACTGCACTGAAATAGAGCCACATAGGATTTTGAGAACCAGACTGTTTAGTGTGGTTCAGTGACTCAGCCTATATCTCACTCTAAAAAAGCTTGATGAGGAGTTAACTTGATAAAATACCATTCATATACAATCAGAATAAATTCTCAATTAAAGGCGAGCTTCTGTGAACTGTGGTGATTTTAGCAAACAGTTTAGCCTGTGTGCTACTGCATCTGAGCGTCAAATTCACAGTAATACAACAGAAAAACTCTGCTAAAGTGGAAATGTATCACCTCAAACAGCAGCATCTGCCAGGAGAACACGTACATGTTTTGAGGTGTGGTACTGATCAGTAACACCTAAGATATAGATATTCTTTATTATCTGGAAAAAATTATACAGAAAATTTACAGAATTATGGAAGGTAAAGGTCATCATGAGCCCTATCTGTGGTAGACACTCTAAACTAAACTAAACTAAACCCACACGCTATTACAATGAACACATACACGCACATTTAACCAACTAATGAGGTGGAGGACGCAGATCAGAGCAGTTTTGATGCAGATTTTGTGCAGATTCAATCATTGTCAGTACACATGTTACTGACTGCACTAATAAAGCATCCTGAACTGGAAAAGAATCCAGAGCAGGCCAGATCCTCACCACTACACTGACCTTTTGGGAAACACAACAGCATAATACAAAACAACGGGGTGAAAGGGAAAAAAGAAAGGGTAAAGGAAATGCATTCAAGGAAATGACTCTGACTGTCATGTCAGAATCTCTAAAAACAATCATCAACAGGGGGATAGAAGTTTATTAGCATAGGACAAAGTGGATATGTCAGTAAAAGGGATCCTGATTTTTTGGGAAATGGCACAGAGAGGTTTAATGAAGGCCATAATAATAATAACCAGCGTGCGTCGCCAGTCGGGCTTGTTTTCTGAGCATTCGGATAGTGAAGGTCTATATATTGATAAAGGCTTTTGTGTATGAAGGGGCGCCAGTGCTTGCATAGTCTACAGAACGGCACGATCGTTGCATCATCCATCCTTTCACACAACAGGGCCTACTGTGTGACCAGCCGAGCAGCGATGTGTGCGTATTTGGCGTCAGAGGGGGCGCAGGGCAGGCCGGGCGGCCACATTAAAGAAGCCCCACAGAACGCTGGGGGTTTGAGTAAACATTTCACTGGCTGAGCTTCATCACATGTCTGGCCAGTGCCCAGACGCCACGCTGCTGACATTAGGCATCGTTGGGGACATAATAACAGCAGTCTACTGTGGCTCGGCCACTCTCACTGGCCAGCCCCGGTGACCCGGCCTTCAGCCGCCTTCCGCTTTGGAACGCTAATCCTGCTAACCTCGTCAAAGCCGCCATGCCTCATTCACAACAAGCGGATGACTCTCGGAACGCCAGCGCATGCTATAAATAACAGCTTCATTGAGGCCCAGAGAGGTGAATGGGGGTGGTGGTGTGCGGGGATTGTAAACAGCAGGCACATTTGTAAGCATTTAAGGCTGAAAAAACGGTTAAAAAACAACCATGGAACTCAGGGTAGACGAGGGGAAAACCTCATAAGGAATGAATATGACAGTTTGTGACATCTGCATGTTTCATAACCACCTTTAGATCCAAAGTCAGTGACTATTAGGACACACAAACTGTTTGCTTAAAAGCCGCGCTCTGGCCTATAAAGTGAACAAACAGTTGTTTCGAAGAAGGACGCGAACAATGGCTGCAGGGGGAACATGCCTGATGTTGGGCAGAGGCCCAGGCTGTCAGTGTGTGGAGAACAGGCTTGATTCATTGATCATTAATTCAGTTTACTAACACTGATTTACAGGCAGGCAGCGCCCTCGGTGCGCTCTGGCATAGATTAAAAGGTCTGGCATGGAAACCATTCCTTCTCCCCACCCCCAGAGCAGGAAAAAACATCCAAAATAAATCAAAGGAATTATTCAGCGGTCGTCGTGTCATCCCAAGACCGCCAAACAAAGCCATGTGACGTCTTAATCAGTCCTTTTGTCCTCTTCTGCACATCATAAAAACTATTTTAACTCTTTGTAGTAGTCCTACTGCTCTACCATCCCTGCAAAGGGGACACTGTGGTCATTTGTCTACGTTTTTCACGTTGTTTTGACTGTATAGGTGATTTCATTTGATTTATGGTGTGGAGCGTTCTTAATGGGACAGTGGATTCAGGTGAACTAGATGTATAAGTAAGGTTATGACATAATAAAAAAAGAAACATTTGATCAATCGAAACATTGAAAAGTGAACCTTCCAAGATTTTCTGTTTTCTAGTTGGTTGAAATTAATCTGTACAAAGCACTCTGGGATCTGTTTACTTCACCACCTATTAAGTTTAAAGTAATTTCCATACAAAGGTCTAAACTGGGGCCCCCTTAAGTAGCTGACCCCTTGTCTTCAATAGTCCTGCCTTTTTAATAAAACCTTCTGACACTGGTGCCTTTATGGTTCAACCCTATAGACCTCTGAGGGAATTACAAGTTATCAAACACTCTTCCCTTATCTATGCCTCTGTTCTTTCTTTTTCATCCTTCAAAGTCCAGCTCAAAACTTTCCTATTTTCTTAACTCTTCCTCTTATATTGTTTCCTTTGTCTGTGATTATGTATGCACGATATATGTTTATATATATATATATATATATATATATATATATATATATATATATATATATATATATATATATATATTGTATTAACAGGTTTTCCTGTACAGTTACCCTGTAGCAATAGCTAGAGTTGTTTTTTTTCTTCAACGAACAAAAGTGTCTACAGTTTCTCTGCTATTGTGTACATACTTGAACCAGCCGACCTCATAATCAACCTCTTTTTCCTCTCCTGATTTTAGAACATGTTGTCCACAAATAACCCCATAGATTCTGCTCCTGAGACTGTGCAGAAAGCCTGATTGTGAACTCAGGCCTAAACCTTGCTCCTGACATCCTTTATACACCCCCTCCCCTGTTATTTACACTAACACACTGCAAGACACAAAAACAAAGGAACACTTGGGCCGTTCCGCACTTACATACTGTACTTTCTCACAACGGAGCCGGTCACAGCAGGGAACATGAGAATTTTGATTGCCTTTTTGTCCCAAACGGCTCAACTTTGATGTCTTTGTTCTGTTAGGAGAAGATGAAAATATTCTTGAACTTTCTGGAAGGATAAAATGGGTATTAGAAAAAAAAAACAGTCAAAGTAAAAGTCACGACATTAAGAGGCACAGACAGGCTCTTTCAGCACCCGGCAGAAAAATACAAGGAGGTGCTTCAGGCCTGAAGGCCGTGATACCCGATCATCAAGCCGCCGCCAATTAGAGCATTAGGAGAAGTCATTTATTTTGCCTATGTTAAAAAAGGTGCTAAACTCTATGAACCATTCCCTCATACCCTGCTGAAATTTCATCCTGAGTGAGTGCGGCCCCACCGAGTGAGAGACAGGGATATTGAGGGGCCAGAAAGAGAGAGGGTGGGGGGGGATACTGGCCCCAGGGATTTGGCCCAGTGGTAGAGACCCTGCCAGGGTTAAGCTAATCTGAGGAACACCAGGCACTTTTTCCTCCCCCTTCTCTCAATTTTTCCTTTTCTCTGTTTGCATTACCTTCCCCCACGCACGTCTCTCCATCCATGTTGCGAATAAGGTTGGGGTACGAGGCTGCACTCTGGATCAATCTGTAAAGGCTTTGGGATAAGCACATAAGGTATCAGTTGTGGATAGTCTGAACGGGTGCAATAAACTCCCCACTAATGACCTTAAAGGCCCAGTCACAAAAAGCCTGCAAGAGCACTCTGCTTGCTCCAGCACTAGCCTCAACCTCAGACGCCCTGCCTACACATCTGATATCTATTGTAATCTAAGCTGGCAGGAACTATCAGGATTTTGTCAGTTCCATTCTGATTTGCTAGCCGTATATCCATGTGAACGCACTTCCTTCCAGGCGGCTGTATCTGCCTCATGGGAAACACTTTTGCAAGCAGTTGCCTGAGTCTTTGGAAGCAAGATAGTCACTTAATATAAAAAAAAGCTTTGTGAAGTTAATGGCATTACAACTGTAGAACTTATTCACAGTTATTTGAAGCATGTGATTGCTTTTAAGTTATATATCCTTGGGAGTTTGCTTTCCACAGGTTGGTTTTGGTTGCAGCATCGACTGGAAAAACCACCTGGCCCTACACAGTGCACTAACATGGTGGTTTATGATATGTGGCTATCTTGCATCTTTCCTATCAAGGGTGGTCATAGGCCACATTACAAAACCAACCAGGCTCTCTGACAAAAGGCAAACGTATGCAAACTACCCCAGGACAAGTCCTTCTTTTAGTTAGCACCCACTAACTGGAAAACAGTATTTCATCACTTTTGTAACAAAACCTTGTACCTTTGTTATTAACGCTAATGTTACTTTAATATGTGGTAAGACAACAAGATGAAGTCACTTTAAACCATTTCTGTCACCAGAAAATGCTCATACAACATAAAAGGTACCGCTGATGTTTTAAATGCTGTAATGAAAATTCATATTTAAAGAACAATACTACATTTTATATTCACATATTAGATTTTTTGACATGAGAGGCCATTATGTAGTAATGAGTGTTGCCCTGTTGTGATCTCTCTTACTTAAACGGGTCAGTAGTTCCTAAACAGGGCTTTAACACCCAAGAAGACTGGATGTGGTAATTCATTCCTACTCCAGATCAGCAGAAGCTGTTCCATTTTCCATCATCCGTCATCTAGTGATCTTGAAGTGCAACAGCAATACCTGAACACACAATCTGGGTGATGTGTGAGCCTCCATACAGGGATGGTGATGAAAGAAAAACTCATCCAGCCAGCGGGTGTGTGGCTTCGTCCAAAGCCAGTCAGCGTGGAGAGTATACCCAGCCTGGGTGACGGCTCTCGTGGAGAGCAAACATCCAACATTCAGGACATACATGAGATGTTCCAGAGCGCTGCAATCCCATCAATCATTCAAACAAAGCACACGGTGGAATTATGCAAGGTTCATTACATGTGCAGTAACACGCCACATGACACACAGAGGCTCAGAGAGGTGTTTTAAAATCGGTGAACACATGACTGTGAAACATTTCAGAATTTTTGCTTTTGAATTACAGACGCAGCAGCTCAAAATGTTCTCAAGATATTCTTCTTTTCAATCACTGAAAACATGTCGGGGCTGTTAACGCCTAACATCAGAAATTTCAGTGAGCAGCTCGCTTTAGGATTTCACTTAACAACATGACAAGATGGTCGTAAACACTCCCCAAGACGTGTCGTAATTAGATTATGATCCGATCGGTCAAACCACATTCGGATCCAGCTCACATACAAAACAGGTGTAAAAGGAAATGATGTATGTGTTGATGTGCTTCTGACAAAGGAAAGTAAATTCAGATCTTATCCGGTCACACCAGTGACACATTTTAGTGAAAGGAGTAAATGAAATATCGAAAGCATTTGCAAAGTATATTGCGATACATACTAAAGTAAGGTATAAGCAGCCTCTCAGAGTTCCTGGGCATTTTGAAAAGACTTTAGACCTATAGGCCACAATGGCACTGAAATTAAGTCATTCATTAGAGTCTGTTTGTATGTACCATGTCATTTTCACACTATTTAGCTGGTCTTTACCCTATGCCTTCCAGTATCCCGGTTAAATAAACACTCCCACATTACCTGGCAGGAAACTGCTTTGCTCAAGAAACTTAATGCTGAGGCCCGTTTGACAAACAGCACCATCTGCTGGCCATAAAGTTTCTGCTGAAGAAAAGTTTACCAGAGATGGAGTAATGTTGCAGCAACTGTCCTTAATGTTTGGGTTTACATGTTGTCTTGTGAAGTCTCTCCTGTCTTTGTAAAAAGTTACTTAGGCAATGGCATCTGTTTGTTGTTTGAGGAGATACAGAGAGAATATATCAGAGGGCATTTATCGTGGCTACCCCAGTATTAAGGTCTTTAAAATTGTACTTTGACTGAATACTCAACTTAAAGCACACTCAATACTCAAATCCATAAACGTCTAGATATCTACAGTCAGTTAATGATTATCCAATATCTGATTGATCCGTTCACATTTTGTGTAACTGATTGGCTACAATAACTCGGTAAGGAAAGTGAAGTAAACGAGGTAAAGGACACGTTCAGTACAGCAGGCCATTTACAAGAGAACTGGACCCTTTAATGCAAAGCAAAACCTTTGGAATAAGTGGATAAAGGCGTGTTAGGATCAAACATCCTCCTTAATGACTGAATATACGCTGTTGCCAGCTAGCCTGCGTCCCAGTGGTGGTGGGAATGTGGCATGTATTACTCCAGTGTCCTAAATACCTTAAAAAGCCTGGGCTGCAATTATCAAATTTCGTACAGCAGTAGTACTCATCTGGAATCAGATTTGACTGCAACTTCCTAAGAAGTGCAACCGCACAGACCCAAAGTAGCTGGTCCTAGATCAGCAGTTGTTTTCTACCCTTGATAAATATGATTCTTACTTCCAAAACCAAAACCATTATGATCCAAACCTAAAGCAGATCCCAGAGCCTGGAGCAGGACTGGAGAGGGAAGAGGATATTTCATACGACAGACATCCACAGGCTTCCAACAACAACACCTCGGAACAAGAAGGAAATTCCTCCCCCTCCGCTGCTCTCTCTGTTGGAACACACCAATTGCTTAATCCAGCACTTGTAATGAGCTCATTTCACAATGTCATGTGCAGCTCTTTTTTTTCACTCCCTCAGTTTTGACAAATTAAACTCTCCTGTCTCCCTGGGTTACGGGAATGAAAACAACCATGTCGATCCCATTCTTTTAATTTCTTCTTGCAGTGACCCCCATCAAAGGAACAACATTAGTTGTTTATGTATGTGAAGCTAGATCTACACTGGAGACTAAAGGTTGTCATGGAGAAATTCATGCATTTTATCATGCTGTGGGGGCGAATAATAAGTAAGTGGTGATGCAGTAACAAACTAGACCTGAGAACACCGTCTCGGTGTAAATGGCAGTTCAGAGGGGGCACCACAGAAGGCCAAATGATTTCTGGGAACTACAAAGCGAATACATATATGTAGCTTACATTCATTTAATATTGTCATCATGCTTGTAGTTTTAAGCTTAAAAAATTTGGTTTGTTTAACGTGGAATGTGTATGTATAGCAATATTAGGTTAATGCTAACATACTATTAGGAATCCTGTGGGGTGCTAGTAGAGGTTAGTGGAGATGATCATACAGGTGTTTTTTCCTAGTTTTGATTATGTTTTAACATACTTTATGGCCTTCTTTGCATATTAACTAGTCAACTGATGAACTGCTTATTTATAATGACAAGATTCCAAAATGTTGCATTTTTACAAAATTTGCAATTTTGTTAAGAAATGTAATTCTGAGCACATTCTTCACTATCTCGGCCCACAATACAGATTCATGTACTGTGAAGAACAAATGTCTTTGTTGTGACGTAGCATTGTTGTCAAAAAAGATTCAGGTTACTTGTATTAAGTTTTGTTGAATGTCTGCTATTGGTTATCTGTTGACTTTATATCTTGTTTATCTGTTGACCATTAACATGGTCTAGTTATGCATATTAGGCTACCTAGCTAATAAATGTAATCAGCGTCAGACTTTTTACTGTCATACAGTTTTTTATACACACAGCTTGGGGAAAAAAATGAACCAACAGAAAAAACATTCCTGTGCAATTTACACGCTGGACAAAATCGACAGAAAGCTGAAGAAAATGTGATCTCATCTCGTTAAAACATCTGATGGGAGGAAATAGGGACCCCAGGGCCATTGGGGCCTTAAGCGAAGGTGACAGTGTGTCTGTGAAACACGTTGCAAGTCGGAGGAAATTGGAGATAAACAGATAAAAGAATGTGCTCTCGGCCGGACACTGCGGGGCGTGCAGGGCAGGAAATAAACCTGTATTTAAGCTGATTACCCACCCTGGAGCCCCTGTACCCTCTCAGCAGCTCCACAGCAGCCAGCCTCTATACAAGCCCTGCTGTTAATTAGAGCTGCGCTCTAGGGGGAGGTAGCCCTGTCAGCCTGGCAGGAGTGTTAGTGATGGCTGGCTGGAGGGGGGACGTACAGGGGGGAGCTCTTAATTGGGCCTGTGTGCTGTATCGGTGGCTGGCCCAAGCGCTGGTGATGATTGCTGTGAGCAGGTGGCCATGGTGGCAGCCCAGCGCAGGCAGTCCCAGGCCAGTCTGTCCGTTCCTGTCAGGACCCGCAACGCTGAGCAGGCGGCTCTCCCAGCCCCTCACTCATTACCCACAAACCTGCCCACCCGTCACCTAAAAGCGTGCTCCCAACCTTTCTGCAAACATTTCCTCAGGCAGGGCCACTATGGAGCTTGCAGAGCTGTAATGAGCTATGCACTCACTGAAGACTTCCTTCAAAAGTCTGGGGACACCTAGCTTTCCAAATGCAAATGAGCATGTTTTCTGTGTGACTTTGCTATAGCTGATTTTTGTGTGGAAGTAATTACTGACCAACCAGAACAGTTTGTGTCTGTATAAACACTAGCGCTGAGGAAATTGTGACTGGTCTTTGAATGTGCGCCGGTATTGCAATGTCCTTCTGTAGCACATGTGTAGCTCCATACATAAAACTCTATAGAAGATATTTTAATCACTGAGAAAAAACATACCATAATTTGAACTGCCGCACCATTTAAGGTGGAATGGGCACCAGAACATCATTGCTTTAGGCAGGGGCTCACGGGGGGTTGAAGGAAAACAGTGGTACTGAATTAGCACTGCTCGCACATGTAAGTCCCGTTCCAGCTGTAAACAAGCTGAGTGGCCAAAGATGATTTTCCAAATCATTTTTTGTGAAGTTCCTCCAGAAGCAGGGTAAAGAAACTGCACTAACCCACAGTGATCCTGCACCTCCTGAATAACGATATCCGTCATCCATAATGTGTGTCCCAAAATTCCTAGTATGACATTAAAACATGATTTTGTTTCAGTTTCCTCAAAAGGGTCAGTCGGTATGAAACGTGATGAGACACTTCTTTCTTTTACATATACACCAATCAGCAATAACATTAAAACACCTCCTTGTATCTCCCTCATCCATTATATCAGCTCCACTTAGCATATAAGAGCACTTTGTAGTTCTACAATTACAGACAGTAGTCCATCTGTTTCTATATGTACTTTATTAACCCCCTTTTATCCTGTCCTTTAATCTCAGAGTCCACCACACAGAATAGGTATTTTTGGTTGGTGGATCATTCTTAGCAATGCAGTGGTGCTGACATGATGGATGATGTGTTAGTATGCATTGCACTGGGATGCACTGCTGGAGTTTTTATACAGTGGGTCCACGCACTGTCCACTGTATTAGACACTCCTACCTTGTCAGTCCACATTGTAGACATAAAGTCAGAGATGATAACTGTTGATTTCTGTTGCTGCACAGTTTGTGTTGGTCTTCATCTAATCCTTTGTCAGTGGTTACGGGATGCTGTTGGCTGGATATTTTTGTTTGTCGGACTATTTTCAGTCAAGCAGTGACACTGAGATGTTAAAAAACTGCAGCAGCACTGCTGTGTCTGATGCTGATGGGGAGTTTTCTAAGCTTTACCCTCCATAAGCTCTCAGAAAAAAATAACACTGTAATAAATGGTTTAACTGTGATATGGTATTCTCATGAGTACTAAGAGAACATAAATGCACTATTTTCTGTTTGGGTGACTCCATACACTTCGTTAAATATAATTTAATTTTATTACTGTTCCGTGCTTTATGCATGTCACCCTGTGAAGCCTGAAATAGTGGGAGTCTTTCAGACCACATCATACATCTGTATATATTAACCACATGCACAGCCCAAGAAAGAAGGTCTGGCTTGATCTTTAAGTCTGAAATCTAGAGATAGAAGGAGGGATCGGCCTTGTATCGGTATTGGGCGATTTTTAATCAAAATATGTTATTAGTGATCACCCAATATTTCTCCAATTTAGCCAATCCAGAGAGCCGACCTATGGCTTTAAACAAATAAGCCTAATTTCTGTGTTTCCAGCTAGCGTTTCATCCAGGAAGAGGAGCTATTTGTGAGACCCTCCGGGCAGGTCCCTGCAACTCCTATCTGAACCACTAAGTGGAAATACATACCGTTTCATTTTCCAAAGACTGACTAAAGCATGTGCTGATAGAAAACATCATCCATCCGTCTGGCAGTTTGTTACCGTATGTGACTCAGACTCATCCAGGGCAGTTTGTAACATCTGTAAAATTACTAGACATTTAACTCTACTAATCTGATACGGCACTTCAGAGTACACCACACGGCTGTATACAGTGAGTATCAACAAACAGCAGAGCTAGCACGCGCAGCTAGCACAAAACAAATAACCCGGAGAACCGTGCAGACCAGATCTGACCGGTATGAACAGTACAGCAGCCACAACAGCCAGGGAGCTAAAGGAATCACAGCCAGAGTGATTGAGCTTTTAGTTTTTAACCAGCTCTTCTCGGCTGTAGAAGATGTTCTGTGGCATTCTTGCGCTTAATATTCCACCTGGATTCATGCTTTGCCATTCCTTGTAGGAAATATTTTTCAGATGTCGCTCCTCCGGAGCTGTATTAAGTGGTTTACGTCACAAAGACCTTCTAACTTCTAATTTAGTTCAAATATTATGCTGTTTCAGCATAATAGGTAATAAAAGGTAATAAACTAGGTTCCACCATGTTTCATGACTTGCTTACGCTAATAATATGTAGCCGTGGCATACCACCCCACCCTCGATCAGCGAATGGAATCGGCCTTAAAAAAACTCTGATCGGTCCATCTCTACTGACATCCAAAATTGTCATCATACTGATATAGATATAAAGACAATGATTGTAGTCCCCTACATGCTCAGGAGACAAATAATCAGATTCATCCACTTATGGACAGGAGCCTGCAGCACTGACATTGCTAAATGTTTTGTCAGCCCTATGTGTGCAATCACACATTTCCACCAGAGAGGTCTCCAAAAACTGACATAGTGTAGCTTTGAAAAGGTATGACTACATCCCTGTCCCCTGGAAAACCAAAATTAGTGTACCTTTAGGATATACAGCTGGACTTGTTGCACCTGTACATTGTTTGTACTATAAGGGGTGGGTGGGCTAGCATTTACCTGGACTCTACTTTTTTTTCTGGCAGTGTAATGAACATGTCAGCTGTAGCAACTCTTTGCTTGCTTAACACAAACTTTTCACCCCTGCATACAGAGATGAAGTCAAACTTCTAAGAATAAATCATAAGACAGGAAGCCACAGAAGGGCCGCTGCAAAAGGCACTGCTGAAAAATGATATCAGGGCAGTGAAAAAGCAGGCCTTCCTGCATCCCACTTTTCCTGTGCTGGGAGTGCGTGTGAGTGTGTGTGTGAGTAATCGTCGTTTTCTCCTTGAAGCGTGCGTGCCTCCAAACATGCCAGAACTGGAAGTCCTACTCCATGACTTGTGCGATTGTGATCAGCCTGATAACAGCTTGTCGAACACATACACAGGAGTTGTTAAAGATCTTAAAAGCATTCTTGTAAAATCTGCAGCCATCTTTTTCTGGCACTGATCGCCCTCTGCCGCAGTCCATGGCAGAGATCACAAAAAAAATAAAAAATAAATAAAGAAAAACAGAGTAAGAACTTACAGGCCTTCCAGGGCCACCCTTGTGACTTCAGCCACAGTAAAGAGAGAGTTCAATAGGGCATGTGGTCAGCTACAATGCAAGAAGACACAAAGATCCATCGCACAGGACATTGCTTGAAAAAATAAAAAAAACATTAGCCCATGTGATCAAACGGAAAGGGCCGCCGAACATGTCTGCAGTAAATGATGATTGCTGTGAGGCCTGTGAACAACAGGACTGAAATGAATACACAGCAAGACCAGAAACACACCCACGTCCTGCAGGGAAACACTGAGAAATGAAGTTTACAATGACCACTTATAAGACCAAAGAACATCCATTTCTTTTTTACTTCCTACAAGAGGTGACAGGAGTAAGGCTGGAGAAAGACAGTGGTACTATATATACACTATTTACCGAGAAAAACATTTTTCTGAGGCCCACTTAAGTTACAGCTCCACTATGTAGGTGTATTTGTTGCTGCACAGTTTATCAGCCACTCTCTACCCCATTGACCAACTGACCAGATATTATTTGGGTGGCAGACCATTTTCAGCACAGCAGTGACACTGGCATGCATGTGCGGGATGAGTGTATCAGACACAGCAGTGTTGCTGAGGTTGTTTTTACACACGTCAGTGTTACTGAGTTGAGAGTGATCCACCAACCAAATATGCCCAAATATCTCTGTGATTAGTTACTGATCACTGATGACTAAATGCCTATGACTAAACTGTATACGAGCAAAGTGGTACCAGTACAATGTAGCTGTTTCTAATATATTGGCTAATGTGTATACAATCTATATACAGTACTGTGCGAAAGAGGGGTGCTGAGATCACCATTCATTCATTTGATTTCCAGTCAAAACAGCCATTAGATAAAAGATTTTCATTTTCAGGAGATATATTTGAGGAAATTGTATGGACGAGAACTCACTGGCATTAGGGAAGGGGAAGGTCAAAATGATAATATGTCAAAAAACAGGAGTTTCCGGTAAATGGGTCTCCTGCAAGACCTGGAAGACCAAAAAAACTGCTAACATCAGATAAAAAGTACTGAAAGCTTTTATGTTTGAGAGAAGTGAGACAAAAGTCTTTCTGTCCATCCTTTCACTGCAAGAAGGCAGCTCAATATTGTCTGAACGGATTTGGAGTTATCCATAAGCCAACGCTGGGAAAAAGAATTAGACAAAAAATAGAAGAAAATTGCACCAGAACACAGAAACTGAACATCTGAGATATATGGTAAGGTTTCATGGATAGATGAGTGTAAATTTGTAACTGGGATCATTTGGATTGTGAGAAGCAGAAAATGTAACCAGTTTCTAAGCCTGAATTCTAAAGATGTGGAAAACAATCCCTGTAGTTTTCTTTCTAAAACTATGTCTCCTGAAACTCTGTTTGCTTGTTTGCTATTTTTCCTGATGCTGAACACTTGATCGTTGACTTGTGCACAGCATGGTTCTGGTATACATAATTGACTTGTACTAGGCTATGATTGCTTTGAACATGATGTTCTTGCCTCCCTCAGTCACTAATCACTATGAAAGCCAATCCAGTTAAAGCATGTTGAATGAATTGCTGTTTGATGAGCTTTGGAAATGAAGTGTAAAAAGACTCAGCTCCTTCATTTGACTTTAACATGCTTTTAGGAGACTGGTATTTGGTGGCATTGCGCCCAGATGAGGAAATGACAGGAAACAGCAAAATGACATCAGCCATTGGGCAGCGGTGTGCTTGTTTAATGGGCTGCAGGACCTAAATGAGGTTTTCCATGCAGCTCAAAAACACACAGCTCACCTTGAGAGTGCGCTCATGAATTCAGAAAGAACATACTGTATTTCACCCAAGCCGCTGCAGAAAGCTGACCTGCAGCTGGCAGTGAATCAAAATGAACATCCATTGCCACTTTGATTTGATATAATGTGATATACCCTCTTTTTTATTTTTACTCTTCTCTGAAAGAGCCACAGCTTGTCCCTCAGCTTGTTTTGTTTTGGCTTGGGCTTAGGTTGCCATGTCAAGGCTTGATTTGATGCAGTCAGCAAGTCGAGGATGACAAACAGTCCCAGGAGCCTTGGCAGCAGTTTTGGTGAGAGAGGCTGAGAGTACTGCCCAAGGCCAGCTAAAGGTCAGTGTTAACTCAGCAGCCCGCCTCTGCAGGCTTAGCAGTAATGTAATAATCTGGCCTGGGTTTCAACAGCCTCTAAACAGCACCGCGTCCTGGGGAAATTCACACAGGACCCCAAATGGACCCACTGCAACCTGCACACGCACTCCATGCCAAAAGAGGACAAAAGCACTCAGGGATCACCCCAGGGTGGATGATCGTTTGTCACGGGCTGAGCCCTGGGCAGCTGGAATTTCGCAGTTTACGCACGCAGAATATCAGACAAGATGCACGGTGTTCCTCAGGATCAGGGGCTGCCGAAGCATGGTGCCAATCAAAGCCTGCAGCACTGCCGCTGCACCGTTCACACATTGGTGCAGCCTCGCAAGGCCTTGCCCTGGGGCTGCGGCTGCTAGACCTCAGTGTGGAAGTGCCTGTAAATGTATGGTTTTGTCACTATGTTCACACATTCCCAATACAACCAATGCAATCCGTTAGCCCCCAGCTGTAGATGGCAACCCCCTACCCCACATTGTTCGCTGCTGATGTCACTGATTCTTATACCCGCAGCCCTAGTCCTATATTGTTGAGGAGGGTGTGTGGGATTATACTCATAAATGCACCTTCAACATTCAGCTTTTATTGTGCAAATCACTCACCACTACAGAATTTATATTACTGTGTCCACCACTTATTCCTCCCTCTAGTCCTAAAGTCAGCGCAGCAATCTGAGGCTCTCTGTTTTACGACGTGGCTGCAGTTGTCATCAGTCTTTTAAAATTCAAACAACTAGAATGGTTGCAAGGGTTTTCTTGTTTGTGAGCATGTGTGCATGCGTGCTTTAGAATAGAAGTTGCACAGATAAGAGAGAGAGAGAGATCGTAGTTCAAGGAGATTTAGTGAATGAGGGAGATTCACAGAGGGAGTGAAGTACCTATCCAGTCATCACCCTCTGAGGAATGTATGGAATGGTCCCCCCTTCTCTCAGCAAACATTTGATTTAAATTAAATGATACGAGCTGGGCCCCTCTCATTCTCTTGCTCTGAGCCAAGAGGCCACAGTCACAAAGTAATCCCTCCCTATCAAACTCCAGCAGTCCAAACATGCTAACAGCTAGCATACCACACTATTGAGTTCAAGGCTCAAAAGCTGACGGTTGTATCTAGAAGACTTTCGAGAAGAGCATTTCCCTAAAATTTCTTGCTAAAAAGTATACAAAATAGTTCTTCATAAAATAGTTTGGATTAGCATGATAACCACTAGCAATGAGAATGGTATGGGGCAGAGGGGAAGACTTCTGATAAGAGTTTCTAGGAACTTAAAAAGCCTGTAACCCAATAGAATTATTTTACACTTCTATACTTATACTTTATATTTTATACTATGTTTGCCAAATGTGTGTGATTTTGTATAGTTTTAAGTGAATTTGCTCATCCAGCCACAAAAGGTGGGTAAAAAGAACATATAAACAAATAATGCAGCTGTAACAGTGTAATTAAAACACTTTGTGAGCCAATAGGAGAGCTAATATTTTCATTGTTGGATCAAAAATGTTAAACTGGAAGCCACAAAAGACAAATAATCAGCCAAATGCCACATCCAGGTAGGAAAGATCAGCCCACGATACAGATACAGTTGCCACAAAGGCCCTTACCAGCCTGAGGACAGAGCATTTGGAGAAGATGAGCTTAAAAATGCCCATGCAATCACAAAGTGATTATGAACAGCAATAAGAGTAAGTCATAGCTGACATTAGATTAAATGTTGAATTAAACTCAGAATAGCAGTCATTAGCTAGCTACGTGTAGTAATACGAGTTATCCATAGGTATTTAGTGTCTGCTTAACATGTAACTTCAACAGTTCATTGCTTGTGTGTGTGTGTACACTGTGCATGTGTGCATGAGAGAGAAAAAGAGAAAATGTCTGTTTTTTCCTTAAGAAATGAAACAGTTAGCCTTGTAATAAAATAGCCTGGATCTTATTGTAGGAGTCATCATTCAGATGTTTTAATGGGTTAAATGGCCATCAGAAAATTGGCCAGTAAAGAGTTTTTTGTTTTTCTCTGCGGTATGAAGGTAGATATCGTTGCTGTTCAATGCAAAACATGTATGTTCAGTTAATTTTCTACATAATTTGAACACAATTGCTGCTGTTTGTACATTGCATAAATATTCTATTTTGAAAGGACCAATAGAAATGCTTCAAAATCACTTGGAAAAAAACTGGAACCAGATTTGTTTTTGGACAGCGACAATATGGTCCCCTGTCAGTTAGAACTCCAAGCGTTGAGGAAAAGAAGACAATGATATGCTAATATATCAGTCAAAAGTAAAATATGGTTTGAGAAGATATAAATGTATGTGTCTGTGTCTAAAACAAGGTATTGCAATGAATTCCCATTAGCATGTGTTAAAAAACTACTAGAATCCTATAAGGATGCTAGCAAAAGTTAGTATTATCATATAGCTGGATCTTTCCTTCTATGTATTTGTGATATTTTACAGGGTAAGGTATTTGTAATATTTAGATGTAGGACTATTTTGGAAATGTGATATGATAGGCTGTGACTGTCTTTTACCACACAAGTAAAGCGCTTGACTAACAACATACTTATTTGTTCTTTTTTTCAAATAAAGAAAAGATGAAGTGAAAAGAGTCCTGAGATTAAATTGCCCTGTGACATCTGACCCTGGCCAAATCTCCATCTTGGACATGCTTTATAGTCCCTCAACACGCAACCTTTAGACTTCAAGAAAAGGAGAATAAACAGTCCCTCCAAAAATCTTTCAGCACACCATTCAGGCATGCAGCGAGCTATTTGGGATTAAGAAGGCGCCTGCACAAAAGAGAAATAAAACAAAACCGCCACTCGGCCATTAGTGAATTACTGGGGAGACGAAGAGAGGACAGCGCGAGGAAAAAGGGGTGTGGAGGAGGGGAAAATAAAAACATAGTAGGATTTCTGTGCTGCGTGCCGTGCGGCCCTGACATTAGCGAGCTGTTTAACATGAGGTGCCAGTGAAGGTGAACCGGTCTCGGCCGTGTAAACAAGCCGGGGGAAGGGAGGGGTATAACACAGCAGGGCCTGAATGTGAATGTGTGATTAATCATGGCGCAGCTCCAGTGAGCCAGTCTGAGAGGGGCTCTGGACCCCTCCTCCCCACCGCCGCTCCCCCGAGACAGGCCTGGAGGAGCAGGAATGCTGCATATGGGTGGTCAATTAGCTTAAAGGTTTCAGCTGTGACAGAGCATTGCTCCATGGGCTGCAGAGGGGACGTGCTCTCGCTCTCTCTCTTTCTGCCCACATCATATCAACATCAGTCCAAACATGCAGCGAAAAACCGCATGCCGTGATCTGAGACATTCCCATGCCTGAAACATAAAGACTTTCACTCCATTTCCTCCAGCCTAAATCAACAGGCCTTTTTTTTCACTGTGGTTACCGCGATGAAGGCCTCACTGCCAGAAAGCGACCGTGTTTTTTTTACCCCTGTGTCTTTTTAAAAGAGCATGCTCCACTTTGATTAGTCTTCTCCTGCTCCCGGGGTTGCTTAGTGTGACAGTTTGTCATTTCGCCACACTCTGAGTGATGTTATTAAGGCTAACAGCACTTGTAAACCAACGTTGCTGTTATTCCATTAACACGCCTGTTTTCTCCTGTCAGAGGTGCTAGTGGATGCACTCCATAATCTACAACCAAATTCTAAACTAAGACAGCATGTCGGTGTCTTTACACCAGGCTGTACACTCCTAAAAGCAAAAGTGTTCCAGGTCTCTGTGGCTCTCCTTGTTCTGTGATAAGTTCCAGGCAGTAGTGCTGACAGGACGTGCTGCCTTTACACTATTTAATAAAGTAACATTTTGATGGGTTAGTAATTTTCTGAATGATAATATTCAAATGAAATGAATATGCTCATGTATACACAATTCAGTCATAACGTTAAAACCACCTCCTTGTATCTACACTCACTGTTCATTTCATCAGCTCCACTTATCATAGGAGAACTTTCCAATTCTACACCCTTCCATCCTGTTCTTCAATGATCAGGACCCCCAAAGGACCACTACAGAGCTGATATTATTTGGGTGGTGGGTCATGCTCACTGACATTGTGGTGGCGGTGTGTTGTGCTGATACAAGTGAGTTTTTAAACACCACTCACTGTCCTCTCTATTAGACACGCCTACCTTCAGGTCCACCTTGTAGATGTAAGTCAAAGATGATAGCTTCTCTGTTGCAGTTTGAGTTGATCAACCTCTAGGCCCTCAACAGTGGTCACAGGACGCTTCCCACAGGACACTGTTGGCTGGATGTTGCTGGTTGGTGGACGATTCTCAGTCCAGCAGTGACACTGAGGTGTTTAAACACTCCAGCAGCACTGCTGTGTCTGATCCACTTAAATCAGGACAACACCCTGCATCGCCATGTTAGCATCACTGCAGTGCTAAGAATGATCCACCACCTAATAGTACCTGCTCTGTGGGGGTCCTGACCATTTAAAAACAGGGTAAAAGGGGATAAACAATGTATACAGAGAATCAGATGGACTGAAGTCTGAAATTGTTGAACAACAGTGTTCCTAAGTGGAGCTGATAAAAGAGTGGAGCTGATAAAACAGACAATGTGTGTAGATGTAAGGAGGTGTTTTTAACGTTCTGGCTGATCGGTGTATCTGTGTGTATCTTAATGCATGCTAAGCTGATTTGCTTTGCTGTTGCTAAAACCTTGTACAAGTATTATCACCAAGAGTATTCAGAAGAAGAAGACTGACGTCAAACAAACTTCTGTTGCTGTGCTAATGGATGCTGGAGCTGTTATCAAAGAAATCAGTACTTGAACAGTTTTTAGACCTGATATGTGCCCTGTTTTTTTTTTTTTTTTTGGTTTTTTTTGTTTTGTTTTTAATCTAGTTATTCTGTGGGTACATTTGTTTGGTCATTTTCATAGAAGTGCTCGCTAGAAAGAACAACACTAGTCCACTATGGAAGTGTTATCTTACAAAAACACCCATCATGCATTAGGCAAATACATCAGACAAAACAGAAATTTCTAGCAGTGTCTACTTACTAGCATTGCCACGCAGCCATAAACAAATAAATACTAGCTCTTGGTTGCCACTGGCCTCTAGTAGCTTGTGAGGCATGGCTATACTGACGACCATGCCAGGTTTATGGGAAATATGCGCCCTAAATGTTGTTTAAATGTCTTTGTCTGTTGGTTGAAAGGTATGTGTGTATGTTTTATGTGTTATTGTTTGACAGGAGTGGGTTTAATTAGTGTGTTTTGAGTGTGAGGGGGATCACCGGTAGCGTGGAGCCTGTGGTTAGTGGTGACCTCCCCTGTGAGTTTTCTGTCAGTGTATAATAAAAGAACACTTCTTTCAGCAGAATGTCCGTTTGCTCTACACATAAGTGCTATGATATAACCAAGCTAGCATTAATGTAAGCTTAGTCATCAAACAACACAGCGATTATATCCCTATCAGCAGCAAATAAACACTACTAGGTTTTTATCCTTTTTTTATCCTGATGTAGGTGTCTAATTAGCCAGATTGCTTCTTTGGTAACTTTACATTTTAGCCTGCTGTCCTCTCCCGTCACTTCCTGTCAGTTATAGAGCTGAGATAAGATGTCTGCCTCCCTAGTGGTGATATAACCTGTCTACCTTCATTTTGCCTTCACCAGCTCATGAAAAGATTCAAAATTTCAAAACAACCTGATCCCAAAAATTCAGACTGATTCTTTGCTACAGATACATCATCAGATGGGGGTTTCTGTAGATTTTAAACTGGAAAAGCTCACACTGTGTCTTCTGTATCACTATTGTAGGATGCGAGTCAGCATGTTCAGATAATGGTTAAATGTTTCATTTTAAAGTACATATTTAATGGGTATTGTTGTTCCTTTGACTATTGACTTAGCATTAAAGCTAAAATCAAAAAAAGAATTCCCAAGCAGGTTTCTCTATAAGGTACTGCTGAGTTTGTATCTAATCTGTCTGCTTATCTCTGTCTGGTTTCTCCTGCCGAGTTTACACAGGACAAGGCCACAGCCTGAAACACAGACTGTATTTTTTCCAGCTATGAGTTTATCATAAAATAAATATCAAACCTATCCAGAAAAGGAGGGTCCCCAGTCTGCTATCAACAGGTGGAGATGCTCATGAAGGGGCTACTGTTACTTTATCAGACCATGCTAACTTCTGCCTTGTGCTTCAGGTCTTGGGGTTCAAATCTACACAGGCCAGTTTGCATGCTTTCTGTTCAATACATATTGAACTGTGCATAATTGTTTCTTAATACTTTTTGTTTTTTTTGTTAATCCAAAAGTTCCATCAGTATAGAGGCTTTTCATCATGACTTCTTTAAACGTTAAAGACGTTCTTCACGCTCAGACATATTAACATTGTTCTTTAAAGAAGCTTCCACTGAAAGTTTCTTCAGGAAAGCAAAAATAATATTGCATTTAAAAGGAACTTTTGAACCGAGTCCACCTCAGTTTATCCCATTACTATCATTAGTGTGTTCTGTAATTAGCCAAAGCAGGCAATTCATTTCGTGTAAATTGACCTTAGCATACGGATCAAGGGACTTACTGAGTTCTCACTTTCTTGCTCCCTTACTCTGGCCAGGGCCTGCCTGCAGTTAGTCCAGCCTCTCTGATTTCTGTGTTTGGACAGGAACAGTGAGGAGCACGCTTCAGCCTAGCAGCATGCAGGCATTTGGAAAATTTCTGGAAAAAACTAAACAACATTGCCAAAAATAAGGATTTGTACAAAGAACAGGGTGTGGGGGCTTGGAAATAAATGTAGATGTTTCACACAGCTTCATGCCTCATACATGATGTGTACTGGAAATCAAGTTCATGCAAAACATGGATGCGGATCCAAACTTGATTTGCGAGAGTCTGTCTGTCTGTGGGAACGCATTATTAAAAAAACTCTGCCCTGTACTCACTAAAAAGAGTTCAGCATGTACAGCAATGTGTACGTGCATAATTGGGCATACTTTCTTATAGATGTGCGCACTTCAGCGATATCGAATGTGTGCAGCCCTACACGCATGCAGCTGAACTTGAGGGGGGTCGGACTGGACAGGAAAGGTGAAGGTTGAGGCAGGGCTCAGAAAACAAAGAGCCTGGAGACTCCGCGCACACACTTTTCCTCTTCCTTGAAGCGTGGGGATCTTCCCACCATCACTGACTCAAGGAGAAACATCCTGGAGGCTGCGGTCACGTTTTTTCAATCTCTCCTTCATTTTCGAATGAAGGCCTTTGGAAATGGACTGAAATGCAATGATTTGTTAATGCTTCGTCCACATATGTGTTCTTTCTGTTTGATTGTTTGATTACAAAAACACTAAACTCAACCAATCCATTGTACAAGTGTGCTACTTAAAATGCAAACAAAATAAATATCACGCCATATTTCCGTATGTTGACCTCAGAAAGTTGCATGCTACAAGATTGCATCAGTTGTGCAGCCAGATTTCTTTTTGACAGGGGGTCTGGTTACAGGTGGAGGAGGCCAGCTAGTATGGCTGTTAGATACCAGAAATTTTGGAGAGACTTAGAAGTGAGAGAGTACATAATGAACTCAGTTCCAAAAAAAGACATACAGGAAATCAGACAAAATTAAAGATTACAGTATTATTTATATACTCGACCATATCAAGAAAATTTGGAAGGCTAACAGTTAAATTAGCTGACTAACACAGGCTGCCTATTGCCTCTTTTGGCACTGGTAATGTTTGATTGTAAGCTAATTTTACCATTACAGATATTACATTTGACTTTTTTTTCCACTTTGTTTAAGGTAAAATACTGCAGAACTGAATATTATAGTGTGTGAGCTATAGATGGTTGCATTGTTCAGGTTGTCTAGGTAGCGACTGCACATTGTGCATGCAGATGCGAACAAACTTAAAAGATACTTTGTGGACTTTAAAGATTTGGAGTTTAGGCTTGATTCCTGAATGCTTGAAATCATGGGATTAATTACTTTGGGGATCAACCTCTAGCCCAAACTGCTAGCATTAAGGCCCAGATACTTTTGCTGTTGTGAAGATGATAACTAACTAACTAGCCAACTTCATAAAATGAACACCCACCCAGTAGTGTAATCAGAGGGAAAATATATTTTGGAGAATTAAACATAACCTCACATTTCACTGGCTAACATTAGCTAACAACATACCTTGGTGGGTAAAGACTTATTAACCAGAGTCTTGCCAGTGTACATGTTTGGGTTGTAGCTCTGGCCCCATATGGCTACACTTCTGGTTTGAATGGATTTTTTCCAATGTTCTGTAAAGAATGTCCAACCTCATGACCGTAAATACAAATGAACGCATTTGTGGGCGGAGCATGGATAGGTTGATTAGTGAAGGCTAATGTTATCCTTCAAAAATAATATGAGGCAGCATTTTTCATGTTAGGCCAGGAAGACTGAATATGATCAAACGAGGCTGTCAGGCATTATATTAGCCCCCATTTTTAATCTCGTTATGGCTGGAATAGACCACCGCAAGGCTGCTTTCTCATGTTAAAGTGCTGAGCGGTTAGGGACACTCATTAGTGGCTTCTCCAAAAGTGCTCTGTTTTTCTTCACCGCTCCCACCCATTCCTCTCTCTCTCTCTCTCTCTCTCTCTCTCTCTCTTTTTCTTTCATGAATTCTTTCCTTCAGTGCCTTGGCATCTATATGTTTGTCTCTCTTCCAGCCTTCTACTTTTTTCCTTCTCTCTCTCTCTCTCTCTCTCTCTCTCTCATTTGTTCGCTTCTCCCTCACCCTTTTTCTCAGTGAAAATTGAGTCATAACTTCCTGACTCCGCTGGCCAAAGGTCACTCCTGTGGGTTTGCCCCTCCCCCTATTTCTTTCTCCTCCTCCTCCTTTTGCTCTCCCTGTGGTGAGGCCCCTCCATCTCGTCAGCATTCCTCAGACCGAGAGCACCTTCAAAACGGGCTCAGCGTGCCCATGGGCTGACGAAGAGTGGACGCTCCTCAGCTGCCGCAGCTCCTCAGCTGGCCCGAGGAGTGCTCTGACTGTGAGAAAATGTGGCCCGGCACCACTCCGGCCCCCGCGATGACAGCGAGAAGGCAACTGGGGGGCTCTGGGGGACAGAGATTGATATCTGTTGCACATGAGTCCCCTGTGCCTCCTGCCTATGTCCTGTGCCAAGTCCCAGCGTTAAGCCCCTCCATGAGAAGCCACATTGCCCCCTGTGTGCACTCTTTTATACACACATACACACAAATATAACAGACATACATATACCCACAAAATTCAGGCACTGACCCTCTCTCATCTACAATTGTGGCAGCTGTGTTCATGGGGCATAGGCCATGCAGTGACTGCTCTCTGACCCCATATGGCCAGTATGGGCTCTCACTGCTCCCAATAGAGGGCTCTGGTTACATCCTCTCAACTACTCCAACACACACACACTCACACAACTGCTTTTATACAGTGTTAAGACATGAGGATATGCATTTGCTCCCTATGTATTATTTATGCTTTATTTATATTTTGATATATCCCATTTGTATATGTCACATCAAAACTCAACTACTTTTTTCAGAATTCTTTTTAGAACCTCTGACTTGCATAAATTTATACTTTATACTTAATAATACAAATATCTAATCAGCCAATCATATGGCAGCTCAGTACAACCTGCTGAAGCATGAGTATGTGGATGTAAGGTGACTTCAGTGACTTAAACGTGGCCTGATTGTTGATGCTAGACAGGCTGCTCTGAGTATTTCAGAAACTGCTGATCTGCTGGGATTTTCACAACCGTCTCTAGGGTTTACAAGCAATGGTGCATTTGCGATCCACTGTTGATACCAGAGGTCAGAGGTCAGAGAGAATGGCCAGACTGGGTCAAGTTTATAGAAAAGCAACAGTAACTCAAATAATCACTCATTACAACTGAGGTATGCAGAGGAGCATCGCTGAATACACAACACATCAAATTTTAAAGCAGATGGGCTACAGCAGCAGAATACCACACTGGGTGTTACTCCTGTCAGCTAGACTCAACAAAATGGGACAACAAAAGATTGGAAAAATGTTGTCTCGTTTGATCCAAAATTCAGTTGGCAGGGTCAATTTAACATTAAAGCATGGGTCCATCATGCCTATCAACAGTCCAGGCTGGTGGTGGTGATGTAATGATGTGGGGAATATTTTCTTGGCACACTTTGAGCCCCTTAATTCCAACTGTGCATCTTTTAAAATGCACAGTCTACCTGAGTATTGTTGCTGATCATATCCACCCCTGTATGACACACAGTGTACCCATCTTCTGATTGCTACCTCCAGTAGGATAATGCACCATGTCACAAAGCTCAGATAACCTTAGACTGGTTTCTTGACCATGATAATAATTCACTGTACTTATATGTACAAAAAAGGAAGGATGGACAAACATCTGTGGATTTTCTAGATCTGAAGCAACTGTGGAACTTACTTTCCTCACTTTTTGAAGTAAAAGAGTCTGATGCTTACCAGGAACATTTTGTAAACCATTCAAATCATTACGGACACTAAGCTGCACAAACTGCTCATTTTGAATTCATGTATTCATGTTTTTATGATTTCATGAAAATCAGTGCAATTACATTTATAGCCTATTCAACCAATAGGAATTTAGTGCCTACCATTCATGCACAAAGTTATAAGGAGTGCTTCATGAATGTGACACAATACAGGGCAGCCAACCAGAACAGAGCTCATTTTCATATAACAGCCCTGAGGGCAGAGTCACTAAAACAGTTTAATTTGAGAAATTTGTCATGTAAAAGTTAATTGAAGTGCAAAAATGTCTTATACTCCAGTTTTTATATCTCTTACTTCTTTTCTTCCCTTCTTTAAGCAGTGCATATGAAGGGGTTTGTTGCAAATCCTATAGTAAGCCACTCTCAAGAATGTTTGTTTTTCATGCCAAGCATTGCTGTAAGTGGGCTTTACACATATAAGGAATATCAGTGATATGTTATGATTAACAACCCCTTTATTATAAAAATAAAAGTATGCTTTTAATGCATCAACTGTTAATATTTCTGGTTTTCCTACATAGTCAGAGCATAATTGTCCAGTAAAAAGTACAAAAACTAACACACACATACACACACACAAACTCTCTCTCTCTGCCTCTCACACACACATACACTTACACGCACACACACCCTCTAATCCCTCACTGAGGCTGGGATCTGAGGAGAGCAGAACGTGACACTGGAGGGGGGGGGGGGGGGGGGGGGGTTGGCCAGGTTAGTGTTATCAGAGCTTCTCCACAATCTATTGCCCCCATCGTTCAATCTCCATGCTAAATCACAAGACGGCTGTGCCTTGAACCCACTGACCTCACCTGAGGCTATTGGCCTCAGTCTCAGCGTTGCTCTCCTCTGCGCTAAACAGCTTATCAGACTGTGCTGCATGTGCTGCTGCACGCAAGCTGGTGCCAGTTTTCACCCCAGATACACAAGGTGATAACAGAGGAGAGTGATGAGTTGCACAAGTCCACTTCCCGCAATTACCTTCTAAACCATGACATCATACATTCCCAGATACCTGACTAGGCTGAGTGAGAGAGAAAATAATGCAGTGCTGCCATGACGGTATTTTCCACAAAGGGGGGGTTCAGACATAAATCTGCATGAAGCGATAAACTGCCGTGCAGATGCTGATAGCAAAACTGCAAAGGCTGCAAATGCTTTTCCCAAACTTCAGTACCTAAAGCAACAGTTTGTCCACAAATAATCAATTACACAATATCACATTTAACCTATACTGAAATCTGATGTATACAGTTAGGCCCAGAAATATTTGGACAGTGACACAATCCTCAAGATTTGGGCTCTCCATGCCAACACATTGGATTTAAAATGAAACAACTGGGATGCAATTGAAGTGTAGACTTTCAGGGTAAATTTAAGGGGTTGCACAAAAATATTCTATAAAATGTTTATTTATACAAAGCCTCCTCATTTCAGAGGCTCAAAAGTAATTGGACAAATGAAAATTACTGTAAATAAAATGTTCTTTTTTAATACTTTGTTGAGAATCCTTACTGCGGCTGTCTCCATTTGTTGCTTGTTTGAGGGTTTTTCTGCCTTAAGTTTTGTCTTAAGCAAGTAAAATCAATGCTCAATCGGGTTGAGATCTGGTGATTGACTCGACCATTGCAGAATATTCCACTTCTTTGCCTTAAAAAACTCACTGTCCATCTGTACTATGAAGCGCTGTCCAATCAACCTTGCTGCACTTGGTTGAATCTGAGCAGAAAGTATATCCCTGTACTCCTCAGAATTCATCCAGCTGCTTCTGACTTCTGTCACATCATCAATAAACACCAGTGACCCAGTGCCACTGGAAGCCATGCATGCTCATGCCATCACATTGCCTCCACCATGTTTTACAGAGGGTGTGGTGTGCTTTGGATCATGAGCCGTTCCAAGCCTTCTCCATACTTTCTTCCTCAAATCCTTGTGATGCAGATTGATCTTAGTTCCATCTGTCCATAGAATGCTGTTCCAGAACTGGGCTGGCTTCTTTAGATGTTTTTCTTTGTCTAATCTGGGGTTTCTATTTTTAAAGGTTAATTCATGGTTTGCACCTTGTGCTGAACCCTCTGTATTTGCTCTCCTGAAGTCTTCTCTTTATGGTGGAGAGTGTTCTTCACTTGGGTGGATATTGTGATGGGATTTTTCTTTACCATGAAAAAGATTCTGTGATCATTTACCACTGATGTCTTCCAAGGATGTCCAGGCCTTTTTGACTTCCCGAGCTCACCAGTGCACTCATGGATTTCTTCTTTTTTCAGTCTAATGATGGCCTGTTTCACTTCCATTGAGAGCTCTTTTGACTGCATGTTGTGGGTTCACAGCAACAGCTTCCAAATGCAAATGCCACACCTGGAATCAACTCCACACCTTTAACTTGCCTAATTGATGATGGATTAATGAGGGAAAAGCCCATGACATAGCTTTTTTTATCTGTCCAATTTTTTGGTCCCTTGAAAAAGAGCCAACTACATATTAAAGAACTGTCATTCCTAAACCCCTCCTCCTATTAGGACACACTCATTATATAACAGAATCTTGAATAAGGTTTAGAAAACAGTTCAAATGCCAAAACTTGTGTCACTGTCCAATTATTTCTGGGCCTAACTGTATATGCCAATATATGGATTTCAAACATATGACATATATTGCATATGTTGTTCTTTCAACAATTGATTTAGCAATAAAGCTAATTACAAAGCTAAAATAAGACAACAAGAGCAAATCCAAAAGAGAATTCGTGAAGGCTCACTGACAGGAGAGAGCAGATTCCTTTATTTCTTCTTGCAAGATGGGGAATGCCTTCCAGAGATTAGACTAAGATACAGAGAATGGTCACGTTGTATACCTTTTCTAGGGGGTGATTTACCCAGCCCCTCCTTTTTCTACCTTCTCAGTCTACAGAAAGATATGTTTTCTTTTCAGATAGTTTCAGATTTATTCCTTAATAAACATGATTGTTGCATGTCATTAGCATACAATTTAAACAGAACACTCTTTCTCTCTAAGCTACTGCTGAGTTTGTATCTTATCTCTGTCTGGTTTCTCCTCCCGAGTTAAGCCAGGACAAGGCTGCAGCCTAAAACACAGACTGTAGGGTCTCTATTCTGCAATCAACAAGTGAAAAGGCTAGTATTGTTTTATCAGGCCATGCTAACTTCTACCTGGTGCATTCTCAGGCCTCAGGGTTCAAATCTACACAGGCCGCATTGTATCAGAGTTTGCATGCTCTCTGTTCAATACATATTAATACTTTTTGGGTTTTTGTTTATCCAAAAGTTCCATCACATGCATGGATTTCCCTTATATATTCCCTTATGTTCATGTGTGACATATATGTGCCAACAAATTATTTAAAACTGGCCATTTTCAAATTCGAGACATATATCATTCAGCCATAAGATTAATACCACCTCCTTTTATCTACACTCACTGTCCCTTTTATCAGCTTCACTTACAATATAGGTTCCCATTTTGGATCTACAATTACAGACTGTAGTCCATCAGTTTCCCTGCATTCATTCTTAGCCTTCAGCACCCTGTTTTCCAGTGATCAGGACCCCCACAGGACCACTGCAGAGCAGGTACTATTTGGGTGGTGGGTCATTCTCAGTACCGCATTGACACTGACATGGTGGTGGAGTGTCAGTGTGTGTTGTGCTGGTGTTAGTGGATCAGACACAGCAACAGTACCTCATTGTCACTGATGGACTGAGAAAAGGACGTGTTAATTAAGATTAGGACCACCTTTACCAGTTTACATGGAAAGGAAAGAAATGTGGTGAAATATAGCTATAAGATATTCATTAGACTTTGGGCAGGTATTCATAACATATACATGTGTACATATACACTGTGGCCAAGGGGAACATGCTTAACTTCATTAGAAAGAAAACACAGATTTATGTTCCCCCAGGGGTTAAACAAGTTAAAAGTAACAAGTAATCACTGAAACTAATTAACACTGTGCAACTACTCAAATCAATTCAAGTTGTTATCAAGCATTAAAATGTACTTTAACCGTGCAAAAAATCTCATAATACCTAAACAGCATGTCAGAATCGTAAACCACTATTAGCAGTGCATTCATTAGTGTAGTGCACAGCAATATAGTGGCTTGCAGGGGTGAAAAATGATTACTGTGAGTTATTGTGCTTTGTTACATTACTTAAGTATTATTTTTTAAGTATTTGTACTTAACACTCGTTTTCTCCCTTTTTGTTGGCAATCAGTAGAGTTATTTCTATTAAAACATGCAATACATTTCAGATCAGAATAAAATGAAACTGCGCTTGACTATACTCATTTGTTGTAGAATGAGGATTGGTCAACACACAACAAAGAAAACTTTTCATCTATTTGTTAAAACTTACTGTTTACTTTTTAGGAATGCTAAAGTTATTAGCACATGTTTTTGATTCTATATGTCCACGTTAAATTGAGTACAATGTTGTATCTATATTTTCTCTCTGATTTCTCACCGCTGTTTGTATGTAGTTTTGGATGTAGTCTGGTCCGACATTGTGTGACATGCTGCACAAAGACAGTGTAAATGTATTGTTCAGTTACAATGAGGACATTTGTCTTAGCAAATTGAAATACCTGGTTTGTACTACGTCTATCAACACATTTCTCAGGATCCAGTTCTCAAATATCTTTGTCAAAAAACTGATCAACCATTTCATATTCAGCTCAGATATGGCATGTGACTGGATGAGTTGAAGGCAGGTACGTCTCACCGACTGGCTGTGCTACGCTTATGGCCTTTAGTCTGGCTTATGAGCTCTGATTATCTACACACACATCTGGATGGGTTTAGTCAAGGAATCCTATAAAAGAACCCTAATGGGCTCCCTCAACATTTCTGGAGACTGATTAAGAGTGCTTTTAGATCTGGTTCACATCAATGAGTTCCATCTGTGATGTATTTGTGTTTTGTCTAAATAAGCTATTTTCTTAATTTTGACCTCGCCTTTTGTGTTGCTGGGGCACGGGGCAGCCAGGCCTTTGTATGTTCATCTTGTAGACCCACACTGAGGCTTCACTGGCAAGTTCAGATAGATATTTTTATGTTGTATACAAGTCTCAGAACAGTGGATGGAACAGGGTCTCAAGCAAAAGACCCTCTTCATGTCTTTCACAGAACTAGGCCCAAAACATGCATGTATAAAAAAGGGTCTCACACAGATAATCCTAATAAATAATTCATTTGTAAATTTTGCTTTCTGAGTTCCCACCTTTGTTCAAGACTAGAAACAGTTTTATATAAATGAACAGCAGCAGGATGTGTGAACTAGCATGCAGTGTTCTGTAATGGTGCCCTCTAATGGAGCACAAATGCCTTGTTCATGTACAGCTACACAAACAAACCAACAAATTACAATGAATCACTAAAACTATACATAGACTTATATACAAGTATAACTATGACATGACTATATCGTGATGTTAAGGATCATGTATATGTTTCACACAGGAGAACTTCAAACATGGACTATATTAGTAACAGATTATGTCCCTGGTTTTATAGGGTTGACACCTGCCACTTCAAACATCTCCATGTGCAGGTGAGGAAACCACAGACAGGTGGAGAGGGGGTGACTGTGCTCTCATTCCCTTCTCTGTGGTCAGCTGTATCTCCAATCTGACCATAAGGGGTCAGAGAACACGAGGACGTCTACAGCAGTTACCTCTGTAGATCTTACAGATTTACAGTGACTGTGCAGATGCAAACTCTGGCTTTTAACATAAATTAATGTTTACAGTAGGACACAAACTCCAGTTTCACTGGATACAATAACTTAAAACAAGTTATAAACAAGTAGTTTATTTTATAGTTATTAGTTTACAAGAATTATATTATATAATCACACAATGAGAAATGTTAAATAAATAAACTCCCATATGGAAAAATAAATATAATATATTTTAAATACATTCTAAAATACATTAATACATCTACTCATTAATTCAAACAATAAAATGTATTTCAGAATATATTACTATATGCATTTAATAATATTTATACAAGTATTTTTTAACTATATGGGGAAATATTACACATAGAAATATACCACATAAAAAGGTATGTAAATATATTTTTCAAAAATAATTTAAAAATAATTTAAAATAATTTAAAAATGTATGAAGATAGCCCAATATGTGTCCTAATATTTGCATTGAACTGTTTGAGACAGCTTTTGAAATACTGAAAAATTTCAAAAAAATTCTAGATTCTGGTATTTTAATTATTAGCAAATAAACTTTTAACATGGCCAAACAAAAACATTGTAGTCAGTGATACACCGTGTAAATAGAATAAGTCTTCAGTCTTTCATATGTAACTCATATGAATTATATTTAAATATTTAAAAAATATTTAATATTGAAATAATATTTTTTTGTTGAGCGGTTTTATTTGTGTAACTTGTCTCAACTGTGTGCTCAGAATCGCTGATCTTCAAAACATGTCTATGGGAAATTCATTCTTATTTTTAATATGTAGATCAAATAAGCTGCGCAAGGGCTTCTGTTAAGCGGCTGCCATGGGCTGAGTCTCGCTGTGAGAAGTAAAAATATATACCTGACATGTCAGCTTGGTTTTTTCGATCTTCTTTCGGTGAAATATCGTTTATTTTATTTCCTTTAGTCTGTACCAGAGGCACTCTTTGGGAAGGCTACAACTTTTCAACGTAAAAGTCTTTTGTTACTTTTTAAAATGGTGAAACTTCAATGTTTCGGTAAACTAATAATTTGTTACTATCGACGTCAACAATAAAGCTCAATGTTAAAAGAAAAAAAATCAATAAATCGTTCTTTGGTTCTCTCCTTTTACCCGAGTCTTCTTTAGCGCGCATGCGTCCGGTAAGTCACGTGAGTCTGCCAGCAGAAGTGCATGGAGTGCTTTGAGAAACACTGAGGCATCTTCTCACAACTATGCCCGTTCTTCACGCTGAAATAACATAGAGTGAGTGTTTGTGTATAATGTCATTAAATAGTATGTGATGTGCTGATTGCGCGACATAGTGCTACATTTCTTTTAACTGAATTGTAAGTTTTCTAGACAGCGTTACCGTTAGAGACGGTTGCCCACCGTTTGATTTGATTGTAGCTAGCTAGCCACCTGCCTGAGTTACAGTCAGTACAGACTGTTCTCAAGATGTTTCACCACTTTCAGATCAGCCCAGCAGAGCAAACTATCTGCCCCTACATTACACTACACAGACAAAGGTAGAGATTGATACCGAATTCACAGGGTAAAGGTCTTTTGGTGGATTTGTCATGATTAACCCACCCGAGCGGTCATGTGTCTTATTTTCTGTCTTTAATATTAACGTTAGTTTATATTAACTTTGTAATTTGTAATAGTTCAGTCAGTCTCCACTGGAGAGACAACTATCACATTATAACAGCCTAATGTCACTACTGTGATTGTTAGTTGCTGCTAACACTTAAGTTACGAAACCTTTTCAGAAAAAAAAAATGTAAAGCAAATTTATCCACACACTTTACAACCAGAATTAATGTTTTAAATTCCGATCCTGCCTCCCAGCTCTAGTCTCATTAGAAAGTTGGGCAACAATATGTTTATGGTCAGTTTAGATTTCCTTTATTTAAATTTTGTTTAAAATATTGTAAGACTACATATTGTAGACTCAGTGTCATTACTCGACTCAAAACATGGGGTGAGTGTATTGTTACACCCCGATCATTTATTATTATTATAATTTGTGGTTATGTCTGATCTTTACATCTGCCACTAAGTCAGGAATACTCCATTCAAACGTTTATCCTAACAGCCAAATCCTTACTGCCATCGTCTGTGCAGGAATGCTGTAAATCTTATCCACCATGCTGAGTCGCTTGCAGGAACTCAAAAAGGAAGAGGAGACTCTTCTGAAGATCAAAGTTATGCTGCAGGATCAGCTTAACAGGCTAAAGGTAAAGTGAAGCGTTATCTTTGTTATCTGCATTTCTGTTTATTTCTATAAGGCAAACTAATTGAGTTGACTTACACTGATTATTGACCTTTTGTAATGCAGACCTTTAACTTAATCTTAATAACGTTAGCCTAATGTTGTGTTGCTTATATAAAACGTTTGGTAGCTTTCTTGTCCACGAGCTGGCAAAGTAACAGTAAGTTGCCAAAATAAGGTTACGTTATATTGTCTGTGTGTTGCCGGCTATTAAACATGACTTTTCATAGATTTGTATTGTTAATCATTATTACAGCTGAGTGGTGCTGATGCTGTGTTCTCAAGTTTTTCGATATAGAGATGATAGCGATTGTTTTCAGTGAGCCATGGTGGAAAATTCTGGCACCACTATTGACAGCATTCCACAGACCACATTTTGTTTTGAATGCCATGTTTTTTTGTACTCCATTATTATATAACCTTCCTGCATTATATAACAAAAATAAAAGGGTACAGAGCATCCTCCTGCTCTCCTCCACCTTAAAAAGCAGGGCTGCTACCCAGAAACTGCTTGTTTTTTTTTTTTTTTGTTTTTTTTTCAAGAACGTTTTTTAGAATATATTTAAACCCATACTGTCCAATTCGACAGGAATAGGACAATCCCTTTTTAGATAATTGATATGATTATGTTATGTATTCGTCCACTCCTTTATGTCTATAATCTATTATGTGTTTGGACTGTTGTCCTTATAATGGCTTGTTTTTGCTAGTTTGAAGAGGGGGCCCTGAAGTCAATGATCAATGCACAGTCTGAGGAGAATGCAACAGAACCTGCTACTCCCGAGGTAACCAACTAATCACAAACTTTATGTCGTTACAGGTGCATTAGTCAGTATAGCATTCATGAATTACAACTTTTACAACACTGGTTTATTATCAAACCATTTTCCTGCAGGTTGGAGTTGACCCAGATGACAAGAGTGAAATCAACCAGACTAAGCTAGTGCTGGGTGCTCCCACTGACTATGAAATGGAGGAAGAGGAGGAAGACGATGATGACGACGACGAAGATGATGACCTTGACATGGTGCTAGAGGGAGAGGAGGAGGATGAGGAGGAAGACGATGACTACTGAGTGTCTGTTTGCATAGCACAAGAGATCTATCAGTAACACTTGCGATTAAGTGTTAAACGGCATGCCAAAAGATACGTCTTAATAGCTTGTGAGGTTGTTTCTGTTTCTCTGTTTGTCTGAGGATGATGCTGCATTGTATAGATTATAGGTAAGAGACATCTTGGGAACCAACAACAAAATGATGTGTAGCAAGCATAGAAGCTCAAACATCTTTTGGTACTGTACATGAGGCCAAGCCTGCACTTCTAAGTTATTTTTTGTAGATTTAAGATTTCAGTATTGCATTTCCTTAAACCTGTTCAGAAACAGTATGTAGCCTTTGTTTCGGATGGTGATGCATTGAGGTCGAATGTACTGTTAGAATTCTCTTGTTCAGTTAAAGGTGTTTGTATTTATGTTGTGACTTTTTTCTGGGTTACTTTTGAAAGTAACTTGAGTGGCAGATGGAGTGTGTGTGTGTGTGTGTGTGTTTGTGTGTGTGTGTGTGTGTGTGTGTGTGTGTGTGTGTGTGTGTGTGTAATGCATGTGCATGAAACATTTCTTGATGAGCCGTTAATGTACAGTAATGTTTTTTAGTATTTCATGAGAAATCTTGTAAAGGTGCGGTATAGTAGTTTATTTACTTAAGCACAATACAGAAGCTGGATTCCCTAACTCCTGTGTATTTACTGCGTTTGTTTGTTTATATTTTTGGGTTTATAATGTGAATGTTGAAGGAGTGTCTAGGTTTAACATTGCTGGAGTTAAAAGGACATTCTGGCCAAAGTGTACCTCTATTACTGCTACTGTCGAGGTGCCGTAATAGCCTCAAGAGTGAGATTCTTTCAGTTTTAAGGCCAAGGAAAAGTCCCTTCCAGTGATGTCAGTAGAAGGTGGTAGGAACCTTTGAAAAATACAGCCCTTTGGTGCACATAGTTGAGTGCAAGCTGTGAAATCAAAGCCAGGGAGCCAGATCTCTGTAGAATCAGTATTAGTGACTATGTGTACACATGCAGTACACAATATTCAGAATATAATGGCATATATTACGACATTTCATTCCTTTAAGGCTTTGAAAGGCATTTTTGTGCCTTATGCAAACACAAATTAGCTAACATTACTGTTGAGAGCCCAACTTATATTAAAAACATATCTATTTCTGTGTAGGGAATTCTCAGTGGCTGTATGATGTGTGATGAGTACTGTAGTATGAGAACACTGGTGGATGAACACATGAAAATAATATAAAATCATGAATTGTGTCAAATTGATGGGGCTAAAATATGAAATTCTATAGCATGACACAAAAAACGTTTGTCCAACGTATCCTTTTTATGTAAGACCGTATTGATTTGCATGGAATTCCAGGGCTTTACGTTGTTATAAGGCATTAATAATAATAATATTAGTAAGAAGAAGTATTGCCATAAAAACATCAAAATGCTGCTTCAACAGTCTATATAATTAATCATTGATAACTAAATATAATAAAATCATTAGTACAGAGTATTGGCACACCCACATGGACAGATCTAAGTTATTCAAATCAGCATAGCAGACTAGTTTGTTCTGGGTTAACTGCACTCTTTATGGGGTACATAAAAGTTAAGCTTGTTCTAGAATCTCATAGAGACTTTTACTTCTGCCAACAGCATTAAAATGTCAGTCAGGTCACCAAAACATGATATCCACATCCCCTCCCAAGCACACCATAACCTGCAATCCAGTACAAACGCTTTACCCCACTCCAACAGTTCAGCATTTTTCTAAACAGCACATGACAATATAACACAGTTCACAAAAAGAACAGAGACTGCTCCGGAGAAAGGTGGCGCTATGAGGTACAAACAATGGCTGTTCTGCTAATAAATATATATTACTTAATAAACATGATGTGGTCCATGGCTGGCCCAGGCAGTCCATGCAGCTAAATCTTAATAGCCTTCATCACCAAACCCTACTGACATTATCAGTAAATGACAGTATTTATAATGTGATAATAAAAACTTTGAGTCAAACTTTGCTGATGATGCAATTTTCTTCGCATCTGTCATGAATAAGTCTAAACAACATTTCAAAGGAAATTCAAAGGAAGTTTAAAATGATTGCTTTTCTAAATCATAAATTATTCATATCTATACACAATACCTAACATTTAACAAAACATAAAGAATTTGAAGTAGGATTTCTGAAAAATATAATATCTCAGTAACATGCAATGACTGGTTTACTACTAATGCCACAGTAAACACAAGCATATCAACCTCTCTAACATTAACTTTGCTTACAGAGTAAAACCCTCGTTTGAAAAAGATCTGCTCACCCTTGCAAAATGAGCTCACAGTCCATTGACTGTCAATAGGAAGGTATTTGGGTCTACACTGGGGTCATGAGACCTCCTCACTAGAGGATTGTGGTCCAGATGCTTCCAGACTGGGTAGCAGCAGGGCCGAGTCCTGATGCAAATTAAGTTTTTGGATGTATTTCATGACTTTTCTATGATTTTTGTGTTTTTTCTTCTTGCTCTGGATTCATGCAAATACGGTGAAAGGTATGAGTAGCAGACCAGCTGGGTACAACTGGATTTTAATGGCAAGAATAGTAGGAGCTGTATATGTAAAGATCTGTATATGCATTAAATGACATGTAGAAGGTAACTATTAAAAAAGTTAAATCAGGTAAATCTGTGCTCAGATCAGTAACTAAACTGCTTTATGACTCTAGACTCTGAATAGTTAAATCCTGAACCACGCTTGTTGATTCTAGTCATTTAGACAGGCAAGATATGTACTGGTTGACTGATTATCAGCATGAAGTAAAAGCACTTCCTTCCCTCTGGTCAGGAGTGTGGTGCTACTGACAGGCTGTGAGCCAGAGCTGAGAGCAGGAATACCATGCTGTTACGCTGTGCTGGACAGGTGTGCCATGTGCTTGTGTTGGTGCTGTGTCTGTCTGCGGCTGAGGACTTCGACTGGACAAAGAACGACCGCGGCTCCTTCTATTATGGCACTTTTCCAAATGGTATGACCTCACAACATTTAACACTCTCTCGCAGAACAGGTGAGATGTGTCTGGAGTATTCAGATGCCAATGCAGTGATGTGCTTGTGACTGGCAGCTCAAATCAGTAAACACTGGCAATGTGCCTCTATGGTTATTTATGTTATGTATTTTTCTGTAGAGCAGCATTATATCCTTATACCTCAGACTACAACACCCAGCATGCATTACGTCAATACATTATACAGTACTTTCTCACTAAATCTGCTGGTAGAGGTGGACGATACGGGCTGAAACATAATCCTGTGATACTTCAAGACATTTTCACAAAACATGATATGTCACGATATTTATCTTTCCAAACATGCGATCAGTTAGAACAGAGAAAAAAACAGAAGTGCTAGATTTTATTTAGTTTATTTAGTTAATTTTAGATACATTTTGACACATTGTTTCATGATAGTTTTGTAATAAAGTTAGCTTTAAATGTATTTTAATCCATTAGTTTGATTCATAATAGCAGAGTAGTGCATGCAGGCAAAAACTATTTTTAGATTTGTGACTATTGTATCATAATCAACATTACAAATAAAACTCTGGTTTAGATAGTAAATAAAGTGGCTATATTTGTTTTGGAGATATCTCAACGCTTGGTTCCTATCTTAAGGACTGAATTTTTCAGAAATGTTGAATTCCCCTTTAAGGGGGATTAATTTGGTTCTCTTTATAATGGAACATGCAGTCAGTGTTATACATTTACTGAAAATATTGTTAAAAAAAGCATATTGTTTTATATTGTGATGTAATTTATCACAATATAAAACAATATGCTTATATATATATATATATATATATATATATATATATATATATATAGTATATATATATATATATATATATATATATATATATATTTCCCTGCCTTAACTGCTAACCTATGATTTGGAGTCTAATAAATATATCTGTGAGGCTAGTTCCCATAATTAACATAATAGCAACAAAACAATTTCAGAGTGCCTGTTCCCAATTGTCTATGCCTTTCTATGTCTTTCAAAAAACACTTCCACCTTCAATATACATCATCAGAAGCAGGTTTGATTTGTCTTTAAACCAGATCATGTTACTTTAAGATACTACTGCAGCAACACTATGAGGGGTGAGTAGTTGTGTTTGTAACAACAGTTGTGTGTAAGCAGATGTATCAGTTACACTATTTCTCATTTCAGCTCAGTTATCCCTTAAAAACTTAATTTACATGCAGCACAAGTGGCATTGACACTTTTCGAGCAAAGGCTTCAGAGCAGTTAGTGAATGTTATGTGTATCTACAAAAAGGCTAGTAGGTGTTAACTCACTCTGAGCTCCCCTCGTTGGCAGGATTTTCGTGGGGTGCCGGCAGTTCAGCCTATCAAACCGAAGGAGCCTGGGACAAAGATGGAAAAGGACTGAGCATCTGGGATGTGTTCTCTCATAAGAAAGGAAGAGTCTTTCTGAATGATACGGGAGACTTTGCATGTGAGAGCTACTACAAAATGAAGGTGATTACAACTAAAACTGTCAAATGCACCAGCATTGGAAACTTCTAAACACCTACAGCTGAAAAAATTCTGTTCTCTATGTAGGATGACATATCTCTGATGAAGGAGCTTCACTTGAACCACTATCGCTTCTCAATATCTTGGCCTAGAGTCATTCCCACTGGAATCAGGTGTAAGAGACCATGATGCTTCCTTATGCCAAACCTTCTCCAATGCTGAGATTAAAATATAACATGATTGTGTTGAGTGTTACATATTATTAATATACTGCCTGCATGTTTGCAGCCGATCATGTGAATGAGAAAGGAATCAAGTACTATGATACCCTTATTAACCAGCTTCTGGAAAACAACATTACTCCCATTGTGACCTTGTATCACTGGGACCTACCACAGGTATGCATTCATAGTAATGAGTTTGTTGTCAATTTTAATGCCTTTGCTGTATTTACCTTTTTTTGCACATTATTAAAACAAACCTCTGTCATTGGCTGGTACTGTGATTTGGCAGGTTTTGCAGGAGAAATTTGGAGGGTGGCAGAACATCAGCATGGTTAATTACTTTAACGACTTCGCCAGCCTTTGCTTTGAGAGATTTGGAAACCGTGTGAAACATTGGATAACATTTAATAACCCATGGGTATGGTCTTGTTAATTGTGTACCTGCAAGTTCCTTGTTTTAGACCATTTCCATTATATAAATTGTAATCTTTTCTTTATATAATCATTACACTGCTTCTATGTCAGTCAGTGGCAGTAGAGGGCTATGAAACAGGAGAACATGCTCCAGGCCTGAAGCTCAGAGGCACTGGAGCCTACAGGGCTGCTCACCACATCATCAAGGTGAGAAAACATAGAGCTCGATTGGATGTCCTCCAATATGAGCCATCAAACAGTATCAAACATTAATCATTTTATATCTCTGTCCTCAGGCACATTCCAAGGTTTGGCATACCTATGATAACCAATGGCGAAACAAACAAAACGGTAAGATAGGTCAACCAATATGTCACCTATAGACCAATAGAATCACTGTTTTATGAGCCATTTCAATGAGTCTAGCCTGATCCTCTGCCCCCTCCTGCAGGTATGGTGGGAATCTCTCTGTCTGCGGACTGGGGAGAGCCAGTGGACATCACCAACGTGAAGGATATAGAAGCTGCTGAGAGATATGTCCAGTTCTACATTGGCTGGTTTGCTACTCCCATCTTCCACGGAGACTACCCTCAAGTCATGAAGGACTTTATAGGCATGTTTTACCATTTTATACTTTTATTTATCAATATCCTACACTTTTCTTTTTTTTTTATTTATTTTTTTACCGTTGCAATCTACTTAATACAGGTTTGTGGTTTTATGCACGAAGGTAATATTTCTTATTATATGACCATTTTTTTAGAATGAAACAGGCTGTTTAGTACTGATATAAGATAAATACTCTCTATTCTGATTGGTTGCCCAGTATTGTGTCTCATTCAAAAATCAGTCAGAGCTGAAATACTCCCTGAGACTTTGGTGTAAATAGGTGGAATTATACATTTATATGCAGGGGTGTAGCAGCAAATTCTGGGCCCTGTACAGCCCAATGTCAGTGGGCCCCTATCCATGCCAGTACACGAGGAACATGAGCAAAAAAAAAAAATCTGGATTTTCATGGGCCCCTCTCCCTACTCGGGCCCTGGGTAGTCAGGTCCACTTTTCCCCCCACTACCACGCCCATGTTTATATGTAAATACGTTGGTTCTCATGACATCATAGAAACAACACATTCAATATGGCCTGTTTTTGCAGCATGATTTCCATATATTGACTATAAGAACTGAATATATGCTTTGAAAAATTTGATGTGCACTACTCTTGAATAGATTATTGGGTTAAAAGCACATGCAAATGGCTGGAGGGCAGGTGATATAGTACAGTTCCCAAACACAGCAAAAAGGACTGTTAAATTTAAATAAATATAAATATTGAACAATTCTTAAGATTCCAGTATCAGTAATAGACAAAAAAGTCGTATCAATGGTACAAATGATAAATTATTTCTTCATATCCATTGTTTGTCCAGGGAGGAAGAGTGCTCAGCAAGGCTTGGGAACATCTCGACTCCCCACTTTCTCCTCTCAGGAGAAGAGTTACATTAAAGGCACTTGTGACTTTCTGGGGGTAGGGCACTTTACCACACGTTACATCACCCAGAAGACCTACCCTCCAGGCCGTAGCAGCACCTACTTCACTGACCGAGACCTGGCAGAGCTGGTGGACCCACGCTGGCCTGATCCTGGTTCAGAATGGCTCTACTCTGTGCCATGGGGCTTCCGCCGCCTGCTCAACTTTGTCAAGGTTTGTTAAACAGATTGTCCTTTTTACCAATGGCTTGTTCTCAGTCATCCATAAACACATGTATATACACAAAACTCAATGTGCTCTTACTAACATTACCTGTGATTTTTGTAGACTCAGTATGGAAACCCGATGATCTACATCACAGAAAATGGAGTCTCTGAGAAGATAAAGTGCACAGAGCTGTGTGATGACTGGAGGATGCAGTATTACAAGGACTATATCAACGAGATGTTGAAAGGCAAGCGATAGACCGCATTACTTAAGTAGTACAACATCTAGTTTACTGAAATGTGATTAACCTCTCATCCCCTTCGGCCCCTCCAGCTATTCGAGATGGAGTGAACGTGAAGGGCTATACTGCCTGGTCTCTGCTGGATAAGTTTGAATGGGACGAGGGCTACTCGGAGAGGTTTGGCCTGTACTATGTGGACTTCAGGAATAAAAATAAACCCCGCTACCCAAAGGCCTCAGTTCAGTACTACAAACGCATTATCAACTTCAATGGATTCCCTAATCAGAGAGAGGTAATTGAGCTGCTTCCTCTGTGCTGATGTCAGGAGTATATTAATTAAAAGAATGGTGCTCCAACATTAAAACTAATATTAAACAGTAGTACACACTTTACCCCCCCAAAGTTAGATAAGCCAAGCTTTAATAGCTTTGGCAGTGGGCATTTTATATAAACAGCATGTCAGACACCACATAAGCAAGTTTTTGGAATGATCTGTGATTTGAGGCAGGTCTGGTACCAAGAAGTACACAGAATAATGAATTCAACAATTAGTTGGCCTGATGCCAATCGTAGCGTATACACTTCAATTACTGGAAATTGAAAAGTAAACTATATCTTAAACTATGCAGAGAATTTATCATATTTTCAAACTACTCCTTATAAGGGAGCTTACAGAGTATTTCCTGTGAATCCTTTGTAAAACTTCCTTCAAAACCAGAAAAAGCAGAGAGCAATTAAAGGTTTATTTTCTCAAGTTTAATAAGGAATAAAGTATATTATTCATACTAGCAAAAATGGCAATAAGCAATTATACAAATCACAAACACAGAAGACTGCATTTCTTATTTTATTTTTCCACAGAGTGCACATTTGCCTCCAATAGAGACCTTCATGCAAGCCTGTCACAGATCTTACACAGATGCCTAATCGCAATTACTTAATTCACATTTATAACTTTTAACATTGCATTTCACAATATTATTAAGTCATAACAAACAACATGTATATTGGATGTGACGGGTTGAGGCAAATATATGAAACCACTGAGATATGCCATGAGACCTTGAGAAGCAAAAAAGGTTCATGTTTAAAGGGCAGCGCTGAGTAATGTTTGCTTGTTTAGCTTATATGCTAGCAGAGATTTTTGCTTATATTTTCACTTTCAAGGATGAAATGAGCTTTGCCTGAATACCCATGATTCTGTGTAAAAGATACATTTGTGTGAAAGTACAGCAAAAAGGCATATGAACTAATACAGCCACACTTGACCTTAATAGAATAATAAGTAATCATCACTACTGACAGAGAGAGCAGTAGGTATTACTATGGTATTAGCACTAACATGTGATGACATGTATGTCTTGACTATGTACACAGCAATACAGATAATGTGTTCTGAACGGTCACTGGCAGGTGGAGAACTGGAAGAGGAAAGCCATAGAGACGTGTTCCTCCAGCAACCAGCTCTTGGCTGCAGGTCAGTACACTCAGAGGTCTGCTGCTTCATGAGACGAGTAGAGCAAAGGATCTAGCTGGGGCAAGCAAAAAAAGATTCCACCTAAAGGGAGCAGAATAAAAACACTGAATGAGTAATGAGAACATAAGAAAAACATGACTGTCCAATTATTCTTTTAAAATACACAAAAAATAGCCTTCCTCATCCATCTGCTTCTGGATCTCCGCCTACTTACCTTAAATAATACTTGAACAGGAACTTCTTCAATGTCTCAAAAATTCAACATAAATAAATGGCTGAGATGTAAACAAAGTCTCTATTCTAGAGATTCTAGAGTACTTGCAGATTCAGAATTCTTTAGTGGTGGTGATGGGAACCACACATATGAAGAGTTGAAAGCCTCCCTAGCAGAACGTTGTTACATGAAATGGTTTAATAACTGCTGCCTGATGTCTAACATATGTTAATGACAGTTTGTGATTGTAATTGTAAGGTTTTGGCTTACAATTATTTTTATAAATGAATTTATTTTAATTAAGTCATGGCAGTGAAGAACATGAATGGTGTTATAAGGTCCAACTGGTGGTTTTGGATGGTAAATAAAATGGCTCTATATGTCTCGTCAACATCATGACTCCTGGTTCCCATGACTTCCACTGTAAGCAGTCTGTAAGTTTCTCTATGATGAACCATTTCACTTCAAACAATAACCCTGTTTACTGACTCTCAAAGACTAAATTATTAAAAAAAAAAAATAGGTGAATTCCTCCTTTAATCTTTAATTACTTTCCGTTCAGTAATTATATTAGAAGGGGGCTGTCATGGAAGCCAAGGGCACTGTCAGACTGACAGAGGCTCTGGTGGAGGTCTAGAACACAGAACCTTTAATATCAGCCTCACCGCAATAACAGAGTTTTTCTTTGTTTGCCCCTCCAGCTAAAAGAAAATCCAAGGAAAATAAGGATCATGCAGAGATGCCAAAGGTTTGGCTAGTACATGATGAAGTTTAGGCACTAGGGTACAGGTCAGAATAAATGTGTTCTTTTTGGCTTGGCCAGCTTCTCGCATTGTCTTGGAAAGCCTCAAAAAAGACTCTGTGTGGTCCAGTGATATGAGTACGTTCAGCCAGCCCAGATGTAGCCTATCCTAGACCCAGGAGGCCAGAATGTCTAACAGCTTATGAACAGGCCAGCTTTAGAAACCACATAATATTTACTTACTGGAGCAGATTCGAAGTTAAGACAACACTGTTAAATCTCATTAGTCTCATCAGTCTCTGTAAAGCTCATCAGAACTGAGAACATGAGAAATGCTGTTGCTGGCGCTGGATGACTGTGTGGCATCTATGAGCATTAGAAAAGCTGCTTTGCTCTGGCTTCCATTATGTGCAAAATTACATCTGTTTAACTCTTTTGACTGCTATGTGACAGCCTAAAGGTGACCCTGCCAACACAGCTTTACCAAACCAAGCATCCACTCAGTCACTCTGGTATAAGAAATAAGCCTATTTTTACTTCTAGATATCTTTTTCTTTATTTATAGCAAGTTCCATGAGCCCTGGCCACATTTTTCATATTTTCAAGATAAGCCTACAAAAAAAAAATCTCTATATATAGTTTTCTAATTGGTCCTTACGATGCTGATGCAGATTTTTTGTAACATATGCCATTACTGCTTTACAACTCGTATTGCGAGAATAATAAAAGTATAACTTAGGGTGTAGCCTTACTCTTTAGTAGAGAGTAAAATGGACACACTTGTTGAGGATGCCTGAGCCAGTTTGGGGCATTTTGCTTTCCATCTAGGCAAAAGCAGAGAAGCACTAGAGGGCTCATTAAAATGACTCACAACAAAAAGCTAATTTAGATCATTTGCATACATTAAGTTTCAAAACTCTTTGCTTTTTGTGAAATCATGAAAGCTTGTACATTTTATTCAGCTGTTTAGCTACAGATACCCAGGCACTGCCTATTTAATTCTAGGGAATGAATAGAGGTTAGTAGTTGGGTATAAAAAAAATATGTATATATTTGTATATCTATATATTGCATGTATATATTAAGTATATTATATGCCCTTTAGGTACTATTATGAGCTTCTTTAGTTAGTAATCATATGGTAATTATACTTCCTACATGGGAAGTGTGAGCTATAGGGTATGGCACTATAAAGCTCACTCAATTTGGATCCCCATTTGTCTACATTTTACAGAGGTACGGAGAGGCCATGAGGAATTTAGAATTTTCTGGACTGTCACTCTTGATTATAGTCTGATGATCTGAAGACCACAAAAGTTGTTTTCTTGAGGTCACAAGACAAGTACTTTCTGATCTCAAGGTATCTTTTGGTATCTTAAGATCAACAGACAACACCTCATGACCTCACCTAACAGACCACCTCATGGCCTCTCTGGACCTTAGTAAAACTTACCTCAATAAGCTCAATATGTACATTGAAAGCTATCGAACATCAACACTGGCCCAAAAAAGTTTTTGTATTAAAAGCAGCAGAAAGAATAAAACAAGGTGCTTGATGTGAGAAAAGTGCTGCTTGTGCTGTAGGCTCAGCTCTGTGAATCTACCACAGCAGCCCTCAAAGGGTTAAATTACACTGATCCCACCCTAAGGCCATCTCTCTCTTTTCATTAGAGGAACAGCGGAGTACGGCTGCCAATATTCTAAGACTTATTCATGGTAAGCTGTTACACACACACACACACTCACCAGAAACTGCCGGTGTGTATCTGAAGAAACGTTACCCCTTTGAGTTCTCCGAGCAAACTTCTTGTGATGCCAAGCTAATGCTGAACCTTGTGTTTGGGTGTGAACAAAACTATCGGTTCTGTATAAGTGGAACAGTGTGATACTATGCTAACAGGTCTGTGATAACATTTCTTTACTGCACATGGTTTTTTTTTCCCCTTACAGATCCGTTGACCAGCCACATGGAGATGGTAACAGAGATTGTGGTCCCCACTGTGTGCACCCTCTGCATTCTGATCAGTGCAGTTTTTCTTATGTTCCTCCTTAGCAGACGCAATTAGCACATCATTATTTAGATCTGATCACAAGCAAACTACCAGTTCATCAGGAACTGATCCACTCTTCTTTCTAACTAACACAACACAGTGTTTAAAGCCAGTTTAAAGTGGGTCAGTTCCAGTTGACAAATGATGACAGTAGTTGTTTTACACACATTTTCATTTTACTTGTAACACCTGTCTCTCTGATTACCATACAGTTGGTGGTTGAACATTATAAACATTATAAAGACATAAAAGGAAAAATACAGTGTATAATTGGTAACATTTATTGCAGAGATCACTTTAATTCTAAAAATAAACTTTTCAACCAATGCACAGACTTAGCCTGCTGATTGACACTGACCTGCTAAGTGAAGTTGGCGAGACTGCAGCACACAAGCGTCCTGAAGTAGGAAGACTTCTCATTCTCTGCACTCACAGAGACCTCAAGAGGCAAACCTAAACAACAGTCCAAATGAGTGAATCTTTTCTTATAACCAACAAAAAGCTACTGTAATGTGGATTGTTTAGTCTTAGCAAAGCTGTCTTTTTGGATAAGTGTGAGTTGTTTTTATTGCTTTCAGCTTTCATTGCTTGCTAGGAGCTTAGAGTCACAACATTATTAATTGAAAATATTAGATTAGTGTTCTATTCCACCTTCTGATTAGCTACAGAAAGAGGCTACCAAACCCTTCTTGAGCTGAAGTTGCGTTAAGAGTTGGAAAACCCTAAAATGTGTTTAACAAGGGTATTCCAGGGCCAGGATGCGGAACATGTGCATGGACACTAATAAAAAAATATGTGGAAACACAATCCAGGGTTTCACCTGAGTCAAAGGTGATGTGATCCACTAGTGGTTTATCACTAAGATGCCAGGAAGACTTGACCTCTCGTGACCCCTGCCCACTGGACACCTCCACTCCCCAGGAAGTTGGCTGCTCCCTGAGTAAGAAACAAATACACAGCCGTCAATCATGCCAAACCAATACCCGTTATACCATGAGATACAATTTCACTTAACAATCTTTAGATTACGTAGAGTAGATTATGCTTTTTCTTACGTCTGGTAGAAGTGACTGATAAGAGCTGGTTTGATCTGCATCACAAACACATGCTCTTCGTCATAAGGTGCTGTTTTGTAGTACTGCAAACATGACCTACAATTAAAAAAAGAAAATACCATGAATAAAATGGACATAACAGAAATTGGTAGAAGAACATACCAGTGAGTGACTGACTGGGTAAAGAAGAAGAGGCGCTCATGAGGCAGACTGAGGAAGCTGCTGCAGGTCCCCAAAATCTCCAGCAGGTGGTGCAATTTCTTCAGTCTTATCACCTGCTCCTGTAGATCCACCTCATTGCTAAGGTAGTAGCTCTGAACATCAGCCATCACACAAAAGCAAAATGCAGTGACTGTTATTGCTTAGCTGCTCACGTCAAGGTCTGTCTTATATATAACTGAAGTAAAGTTCTTACCAGGTGGTTGAGAGTTGTCAGTTCTTTCCCTGAAAGGTAAATAACATCACTGAGTCTTTCTACATAATCTAACATAAAAAAAGAAAACGTTTACAGATTTAAAAGTCTAACTGTAAAAATGGCCAACAAGGACTATTCCCTACTAAAATAAAGAAAAGCCTCGGCTGATGTACTAATTAGCATTATTACCAACAAGGTAGTTGATGTAGTCTTTCCTAATCTTGTCCAAACCCAGCTCCAGGAGCATGATGACAGGGGTGAGACCAGTGAGAGGCACTGTGTCCACCTGCTGCTGGTAAGACTGCACAATCAGCTTACTCAGAGAGCTGCTGCTGTCCCTATGCACCTGTGTAGGAAACAATCGTAATCTTTATGCTATGAAAAGAAACAACATTTCTCTAAGTCTTTATTTTAAAGGGAGAAAAGAAAAACAACAGGGATTACTACAGAACACATACCCATGGTTTAATCTGACCAAATCGCACAGCTTTGATGACTAATTTCAGAGAGTCTGTTATGTCTTGATATGACGTAACACCTGCCATGTAAAAACATACGTTATGTATGTATTAAATCTCTATTATTATGATAATCTCTCAAAATCAATCATCCTAAAATTACACTCACTCTTTCTCATCTTCTCCCAGAGCTGCTCTGTAAAGTCCAGGTCTCCTCTCTCCAGTAGCATAGAGTTGAAGCCTAGAACTGAGTCTGTCTTGGACTTCTGGTTTTGTTACAAGCAAACAAGATTAACTATAAACATCCACCACATTAATGGAATAGTTTGACTTCATATTTGGTCTATTTTACCTCTGATCCTTTTATATTCTGGCCTGGCACTGCATTCGCAATATTTTCCAGCTCTATGATACAGAAGACATTACACGATGCATTAAACTGCAAGGGATACGGTCATGATGAACACAGCGATGTGAAAGGTTACCCTCAATAAGTGCCTTTGTTAGTTCCACAGTAGACCGTGTATCCAGGGGTTCTAACCACTCAATCTCCCCAGCTCTCAGTCCTTCAGCCAACGCCTGTTAAAGTAAACGTACTCTTACACATAAAATGGTCTAAAACTGTATAACAGGTCCATTTTTGTAGCATTTTGGTGCAAAACAGACCCTAAAACATGACCAGCAAGGCATATTTGTGAGAGTATCATTTCTGTGTGGATTAATAGTTCAATAGAAATCCCAACTATTATTCAACACTTATGCATAATTAAATGGTTATTATGTAACCTGAAACCTGAAAGTCATTTAGTGTGGCTTAATGTGAAATGCTCTATTATGAAGAGTCAGAAATATTCACAGTGGTGGCGACAGGAACCAGACCAAAGCTTTTAATGGCTCTAAAAGCGCCATCAGTGAAAGCTTTTAGACAATATAGTTACAAAAGCATTGCCTTATGTCTGAGTCATGGTTTTCAGATAGTTCTGAGACAAGATTTTGGTCTAAAACACATTTTAAAAAAAAGAACCCATATATGGCATAGAGACACATGCTGACCACTGTGAGGCAAAATTGTACTCAAAGATTTACCATTAAGATTTTACCATTACATGAGATTTATGTATGTAAAAACTGACACATGAGGTTCAGTAGTGGTTTCGAAGAATGCATGAAATGACAATACATGTCTTTTAAACATTACAGCCCTTAGTTTCTATCTCAATCAACATAAAGAAAATTAAGGTAGTAAGTTTATCTACAACCAATCATTTCACATCAACCCACTCTGAATAATTCTATTTAACCACTGAATGCTGCGATCAGTCAACAACATGGCTGATGATTCTCAACCTTGTTCAAGGCCACATGAGGTGCAACACGCTACTAGACTGTCTATGTTCTTATAGATCTGCTGTCTTACACATACCAGCAGAAATTCCAGCTCTCTGTAGGTCTGAAACATTGGACTCCTGATATCTCCAACTGCCACCTTGATTTGCTGCACACAATGAAGAAGATAAACAAAATAAAAAAGACTAAACATTAAGTTTTTTGAAGCTTTATTGGTAAAGTACAACGACAACTGTAAAACTGATGATTTTTCTAGAGGCAAAACAAACCTGAAAATAGATCTCTTACAGATGTATTGCAAAAGCTAAAAATAATCCCAAGAACCCAAATATAACACTACAAAATAAAAAGATTTATGTTTACCAGAGTGACTGTAGAGGACAGGGGAGGGGTCTCTAGAACCTTCTCCACATTAGTCCATCTGAAAATGGCTGTTACGCTGCTCTGAGAATCAATAACCAGACTCTCCTCCTTCACTGAGCAGAAGAGGTTGTACTCAGCCCAGCCTTTTGCCACCACCTACAGAAGACACAAGAAAAGTTACACAAGAAAATTAAGATTTAACACATAAGTGTGAAGTAATCATAACACAAAGAAGGAGAAAGATTGAAAGTGTTACTGCTGAGGAATGGTGTCTGTTCTGATGCTCCTTTTTAAGCTGATCCATTGTGATGAAAGAAGTCTCATCCGCTGTTGGCCCTGAATTAAGTATAAATTTTAAAAAAAGGGCTTTGGAACCAAATCATTAGTCTATTTGAAGTGTTTAAGCCCACCTTCTGCAACCCACCTAATCAATCATTTTTCCTGCACTGCCTGAAAAACAGTGGTATCAGACTGAAATCAAGCTGTGTGTTAAAGTCAGGCGTTACCTTTACAGCTGACTGTGTACAGCTTGACTGCCGTAGCCTTGCCCCCAACATACACAGTCTCTGCCCCCAGCCATGAAGTGCCAGCAGGGTCAGACATGTCACAGCGTGCCCAGAGAGGGTGCAGAACATGGGCTTCCACCTGGCTCATGTTGGGGTTCTGAGACATGGTGTACCAGGAAAGCAGCTTTCTGTGCATCACAAGGAAAAAATAAAAACAACGGCAGGTCATTACGTTTTTTTTGTTTTTAATGATCAAAAATGACAGATTGCAATGAAGCTAAGCGTACTAGACCTTGCTGTATTGATGGAGAGAGGTAGTGGTCCAATGTCATAATGCTCCAGTTTAACTGAAACATCTTCATCTAGACTGGTGTCCTCTGTGCTTTCTGTGCACTCAGGCTTGTGTTGTGGCTTTTCAAAGAAATACAGTTATTAGTGATGTAGTCAAGTTTTTTTTTTTTTATGACAACAGACGTCACAACGCAGCTTTACAGAAAAATCTGGGTCCAAGCCCACCAGTGACTAAGCAAGGGTGACACTGGCAAAGAAAAACTCAAGAGCAGGAAAAGAAACTGTGAAAGGAACCAAGACTAGTGGACAAGCAGAGTCCATCCTCCTCTGGTCAACACTGGATAGCAAGGCAGACCATTAAAACAATATGAAAAGTTTATGATTTTACAATTACTACTGAATACAGAGAAAAGAAAAAACAAAAGCAACCCCTGAGAGACAAATATATGGGAAATGTGCTAACAATCAAAACCAGTGACTAGTGTAAGCAATGTATAGCTGTGAAAAAACATGAGCATTAATGACGACTGTTTGAAACCTACAGTGATGATATGTTAGTATGAATATGAAATTCATCGTTTTCACAGTTTGTGTTTCACTTTGTCCAGCTTTACTGACCCTTTTCTCACAGATAAAGACTGGCTGGGATCCTTCGATAATGCTGAGAAGAGGCTCATTATTGATTTTTGACATTTTAATATTCTCCTGTAACAACAGAAAAGATACACATGTTAATAACAGCAATACTAATTATCATATAAGTAAATGACATGATGTTCTCCACCGCCATGAAGTGGCTACCCAGCCAGTTCTACCTGATATGTCCAAGAGTCCTTACTGTCATCCTGGCAAGACCTAAAGCAAAAATATACTATATTACAATAGCAGTGAAACAACATACATTCCTTAAACCGCAACAAATTACCGTCTTGCAGTGATATTGTCTGTATCGTGACATCGCAGATAAACGGCAGCTTTACTTTCTCACTCCGTAACACACGCAGAGAAAATCACAGCACCAAGTACGTACACATCAAACTCAACAACACAGCGAGAAAATAAAGTATTTATCAAAATCACTTACTTGAGAAACTGGATAAAGCATTTAGCCTCTGAAATAATAGTATCTCTCATGGCGTTAAACGTGCTAAATTCTAGAAACAGCGAGGAAAATACAACTTTAAAACGTATTTAATATCAACATTTACTGAAGAGAAAAAAATTCTTCTAGCCCGCCACATATACGTCACTAAGGTCACAGGTCATTAGTTCACGCCCACATAAGAAATAATAATTATTCAACATTATTAACGTGGCATTTTTATTAATTCTAAGGAAACTGTTTAACTTTATACTAGATCTTTAAATTTAAATATATTTGGGATTTTTCTTTTGCTACGTTATAAAAAAGAGCGGCCATGCTGAAAGTAGTCCGGCCGCCACGTCTTTCATCCGCTAGTGCAGCGAAGACATAACGCTATATAGTCCCAAAGATTACTGTGACATTCTCAGGATTTTCTTTAACGGTGAAATTTTCTTGAAGTACAGATTGAATCTTTTTAACGTAAGACGCAATTGCATACATATTACTACAAAACCAAAGATTTATTCATAAAGCAGTAAGTAAGCGGAAGTGAGGCGCTGTCGGATGTATATAGTAGTGACGGTGTAGTGCAGTCTTCCTTTTCTTCCGTGGCCGCCATTGAGAGAGGAGCGTGCTTCCTGGCGAGCCGTGAATTACTTTGAAAATGGTAAAGATTAACGTTGTTCTTGGGCTTCTCTGCTTAGTGCTTGTGATTGCGTTATTAAGTGATTATTAAATATGGGGAAAGTTTCCCGGTATCTTGTGGAAATGTTGCTATTAGTGGTGTTTTTCTGGCAGGCCGGGTAGACACGCACCCGGTAGCCATTTTGCTCACTTGTGCAGTTAAGAGCTACACGTGTGAGTGACTGGCAGTTAGCTGTAGCTGCTCGTCTCGTCTGTAAAAACTCTTATAAAGTAATACCCAATGATTTAAGATGCTCTCGCATTTTCTGTTAGCTGTTAAGAACACTGTTTTGCTTCTACGTAGAAGTTTCGACCTATAAGTACCGCTTACGGACATGATCCCAGAATCAGCAGCTTCTCTGTGAAACACCGATAAACTTGTTAAACACTGGTCAACTGAGATGTGTGTTGATGGAAATGCCAATAAATAAAGACTTGGGTATTGGTACTTCATTGTAACCGATTTGCTTATTTAGTAAGTAACCAAATTAAAGGGCAATTTAAGTTTTTGATGTAATTAATATTGTTATTTTTAAATGTCATAGTTATGTCTGTACAATATTTAAGTCGTTTTCCACTCCAGATGATCATCTAAGTGTACATAACGCTTTTTATGGATTCTGATTTTGCTATGATGGTGTAATTTGCGTCTGACTCTGTGACCAACGACAGTTGCCTGCTGTCTGATGCTGGCACAGAGGGGTGACGAACAACCAAAGCTGAGCAAAACTAAATCTTGGAGAGATCGTGGACAATTACAAGTGAAACATAAGACATAACGTTGTGTGTTTTGGTTTCCAGGCTTGTGCCCGACCGTTAATCTCGGTTTACTCCGAGAAAGGTGAGACCTCCGGCAAAAACGTGGTTTTGCCTGCTGTGTTCAAGGCTCCCATCCGTCCGGATGTTGTGAACTTTGTGCACACCAACATGCGCAAAAACAAGCGCCAGCCTTACGCTGTCAGCGAATTGGCCGGTGAGTATTTCTTGGGGATAGAAAGCTTTTGTTTCATATTCATTGTCTATTAGATAAAACCTTTATGATATTTAATCCTAATGGCACTAAGTTTCTAGTGATACAGCTGTACTGTGATAAAGTAATGCTGAGCTTTTGTCTTCAGGTCACCAGACCAGTGCCGAGTCCTGGGGCACAGGCAGAGCTGTGGCCCGTATCCCCAGAGTGCGTGGTGGTGGTACCCACCGCTCTGGCCAGGGTGCTTTTGGAAACGTATCCTTATGGGTCATGTGAACGTAGTCCTTACTCTTGCTGTAGATGTGAGTTTAGTTAGAATGCTTGCTGTGATGGTGTAATTTGCGTCTTACTCTGCACACAGCGACAGTTGCCTGCTGTCACATGCTGGTGCTGAAGGCTGACGAACATCGATTCTGAGCAGGTTTTTCAAAGTTTATTGTTCAGAGTTATGCTTCATGTGCCTTGTTTTGGCCCTTAACTGAAGTTTAGATGTGTCGTGGTGGTCGCATGTTCGCCCCTACAAAGACCTGGCGCCGCTGGCACCGCAGGATCAATATCACCCAGAAGCGCTATGCCATCTGCTCTGCCCTGGCTGCTTCTGCCCTCCCTGCCCTGGTCATGGCCAAAGGTGAGTGGGCATCTTAGTTTTGTACGGTGTAATGGGCTACATTTACACTGTAAAAAGGCCTACTTTCTCTGAGCAGTTCAGAATTGCACTGTTTACTGAGTGGAATGCCACTTCTGGGCATGTCTCAATCAGTCCAGTGCTAGATGAACCTCAGTCAGCAGAAGGGCAGTGCCAAATAATTGGTGCTTCCCTTTTGAAGGCTGAGAACACTATCAGAATCTGAGTGATCATGATTATCCCGGTTGTGGATATTGTTAATAGTTGCTTCTGTGCTGCAGGGCACCGCATTGAGGAGATTCCTGAGGTACCTCTTGTTGTTGATGACAAGGTTGAGGGATACAAGAAGACAAAAGAGGCAGTGCTTCTGATGAAGAAGCTGAAGGCCTGGAATGACATCAAAAAGGTGATGTTTGTTTAATTTTTTTCTATTAACGTTCTTTTTTTGCACTAATTAAGGTAATTCATTGGGTTTGTTCAAAGTAGTGATTCTAATTCACTCGTATCCTTGGACCCAACAGGTTTATGCTTCTCAGCGCATGCGTGCCGGCAAGGGTAAAATGAGAAACCGCAGACGTATTCAGCGCAAGGGCCCATGTATCATCTACAATGAAGACAACGGTGTTACAAAAGCTTTCAGAAATATCCCAGGTATGCTTTGGGATTTATTTATTTAATTAATTTATTTTTTCATGCCTCATGCCCCTCTAAGCTGTGATGAGTTCTACTTCTGGTCCGTGTTTATGAATCCTGTGATTTTTATGGAAGTGCTGAGTTGGATGGGTTTGGTAAATGGTTCACTTTTCTGTTGAGTGTACTTAAGTTTTTCATTTAATTCTAGTTTTTGCTTGTTTTTAATCAGGCGTTACGCTGCAGCGAGTGAGCAAACTGGACCTCCTCAAACTTGCCCCTGGTGGTCACATTGGCCGTTTCTGCATCTGGACTGAGAGCGCCTTCCGCAAGCTGGACAACCTTTATGGCACCTGGCGCAAGCCTTCCACCCTCAAGGTGGACTACAAGTGAGTTCCTTTCAGTTCAAGAGCTTCATATACCTCACTAAACTGCTGTGATGAGCTTTCACTTCGGTCCGTGTTTATGAGCACCCTGATTTTTCTGAAGTTCTGAGTCAGTTTGGCCTGTACTGCCTCCATCAATTAGAAATAGCTCTAGAAATGCTGACTCTATTTTAACTGATTTCTCTTTTAGCTTGCCAATGCACAAAATGACCAACACAGATCTGGGTAGACTCCTGCAGAGTGAGGAAATCCAGAAAGCACTTCGTGCTCCCAAGTAAGTCTCAACTTGTTTCTGTTCCTTCTTGGTTACATTTAAAGTGATTTTGATTTTCTGATGCATTTGTTTGTGTGTAGTTCTTTGTATTTAATGATCAAATTGTCATTGTAGCAAAACAATTAAGCGCAGAGTGCTCAAGAAGAATCCATTGAAGAACTTGAGGGTAATGATGAAACTCAATCCTTACGCTAAGACAGCACGTCGTCGTGCCATCCTGCAGCACAAACCTGAGGTATTTATTTCTGAAGCCTGAACAAAAAATTAGTTCCCCCCCACTTCAATGATAAACCTTCTTAATTCTTTTTTACTAAACTTTTGTTTCAACAGATCAAGGCTAAAATGCTGAAGCCAAAGGTGAAGAGGGTTAGGAAGACCAAGAAGCCAGCTGCTGCAGCTCCTGCACCCGCAACTGAGTAGATCTGTGTTCATACACAGCAGTTTGGCAATGATTTCAGACAATAAACATCTAAAGTGAACGGTTTTGTTTAAGACTTGTTTTTTTTTTATATAGAACTAAAATTTTGCACAGGCATGCAAGATTGTTTGTTTTTGTACTACCATTAATGGAGCATTTTGGAAAATAAAACTTGCTGTCGGACTATAGGGACCTAAATAATATTTTTCTTGAATTCTAATGGATTTTGAATCAGTGCGTTCAAGATAAATTTCAGCATGTTCATGTTTTGGTCCAGCAAAAGTCATGCTGAAGTCTGTTCTGTCTGAATAGACATGTGAAGTAGCTGGTGTGATGTTTGCACTGCCACAAAGTATGATTTAAATAATTTGCACTCAGGGTTATGAGAGCTGGAGAAACGGCGAATTCACAGTAACTCGGACACGTCTCTGCCTAGCTGGGTACTTCTATTCAGTTTTACAGCTCATAAAACACTGAAAATGGCAACAACGTCCTCAGTATGCGGGTCAAGTTTGGTGGGCTATAACGCCCCCCATTTACTGTAGGTGGCAGCATTATTCCTTTATGCTGTAGGCTTGTTAACAAGGTTGACAGATGTGAGAAAACAATGGAGACAGTGCTTTTGCTGAAACTTGAGGGAATGAAATGCCATCATTAAGGTAAAGTACTTGTTTTGATTTTTTTTTTCTCCCTTAATAATCAGTGCTTTAGTCAAATTTTATCAGCTGCTCTCATTGTTTTGACTTCTACCCAACAGGTTTATGCCTCTCAGTACACCTGCTGGCCTGTGTCCCCTACAGTGGAGAGGATGTTGAAAAAGCTTTCAGAAATGTCCCAGGTATGTTTTGGGATTTATTTAATTAATTTATTTTTTCATGCCCCTGTAAGCTGTGATGAGTTCTGCTTCTGGTCCGTGTTTATGAATCCTGTGATTTTCATGGAAGTGCTGAGTTGGTTGGGTTGGCAAATGGTTCACTTTTCTGTGAGTGTATCTAGCTTTTTAATTTAATTCTAGTTTTTGCTTGTTTCAGGCGTTACGCTGCAGCGAGTGAGCAAACCGGACCTCCTTAAACTTGCCCCCGGTGGTCACATTGGCCGTTTCTGCATCTGGACTGAGAGCGCTTTCCGCAAGCTTGACAACCTCTATGGCACCTGGCGCAAGCCTTCCACCCTCAAGGTGGACTCAAGTGAGTTCCTTTCAGTTCAAGAGCTTCATATACCTCACTAAACTGCTGTGATGAGCTTTCACTTCGGTCCGTGTTTATGAGCACCCTGATTTTTCTGAAGTTCTGAGTCAGTTTGGCCTGTACTGCCTCCATCAATTAGAAATAGCTCTAGAAATGCTGACTCTATTTTAACTGAGATTTCTCTTTTAGCTTGCCAATGCACAAAATGACCAACGCAGATCTGGGTAGACTCCTGCAGAGCGAGGAAATCCAGAAAGCACTTCGTGCTCCCAAGTAAGTCTCAACTTGTTTCTGTTCCTCCTTGGTAACATTTTAAAGTAAACAGTTGCTTGTTTGTAGTTTTGTGGTATCTAATGATCAAATTGTCTTTGTAGCAAACAGATTTTCCCCGGAGAACCTGTTAAAGAACATAAGGTAATGAAGCTCAACCTGTATACCAAGACAGCACACCATCATGCCATCTTACAGCACAAACCCTGTGGCAGATCTGCAAAATTTGACCCAGGGGTGGCAGTTTTCTCAGGGTGGGGGTGCAGAGTGTGCTTTTCTATACTTGTTTTTTTGTCCTTCTCTTCAGTTCAGATGTTTTAGTTTTTGTAAATAAATTGTCTTTTCTGATTTATTCTCTAGTTAAAAATAATGAGCCTGTAGATTTCACTGCACTGAATTCATCAGATGGTCAAAACTCTAAATACTCAAGCCTTGATACAGCTTCTGTATAGTTCTTGCTGTTCATTGGATCTGTTCAGTTAGATAGTTTGTTTATGTATTTGTCAGCTACTTCTGTAGGCTTGTTAAGTTGTACAGTATTGTAACCTGGGAAACCGGCACTAATTCACAGAATATTACTGCACTACTGAGTTGTAGTTTGACATTTAACACTAGGTAAGTTATGTAAATGGTTGCTCATAAACACCTTCACCCAGGTATACAAACAGCTGCTGCTGGCTCCTCTTATTTTGTATATCAGGTATTTTGGTTTAAAATGAGCTGGATTATTTTAGACTTAACAGTGACGTGTCCTGCATTAGTATAATTTCAAAAAAGCCTGTTTAACACCATGAAGTTTCTCATCAAGCCTGAAGAGCTTTTTGTCACTTTAAGCCCAGAGAGAAGAGAAAAGCCTGTACTCATTGAGCAAGAAACAAAAAACAAGCAATAAATTGGAGCTGTGACAATGTTCTGATTGGTCAGCCTGCTTTTTAATGTGTCTGTCAAACACAAATCTTAACTTTCTTGTCAGTATTGGTATACATGTTTTCTTTCTTTGTCTTTAAAAATCAGAAAACTATGACCAATGACTTTTCTGTGTTTGTGTGCTGTTCAGCAGCAGATCTGTTCCCTTCGGAGCACTGGGAATGAGAGGCCTGTGTAATGTCCAATGCTCTCGTTATTTAAATAAATGCTTGTTTATTTCTTATTTATTTTAAGATATTCTGTTTCACATGATTTCATTATGGAGATGTTTAATGCAATGTGTTTTACACTTTTGTGTCTTGAGCGCCAGGAATGAGGGATAAATTTCAAACTTTGTTGGTTGTTAGCTGTTACAAGATCCCGTGTACTGTAGGGGGCAGTGTTATACCTTAATACTGCTCAGCCTGCCATGGACATCTTTATAGCTGGTGTTGCTATTTTAAGCTCCATTTCAGATGCAGCTTAATGCTAATGTGTTAATTGATGCTTTGTGTAGATTCAAAATGTTTAGTTTAACTCAACACGAGTGTTATGGCAAAAACGGAAGCCCTTATGATGGCTCTAAATTATTACAAAGTAAAATAAATATAAATAACGTTATGGGGGAGCGCTTTTTTTTTTTATTTATTATTTTTTTTTTTTTTTTAGTAATGCACAATTATAACTGATAATACTTGGGGGGAGAAATTATTGAGCTTTCCTGCACTGAACCTGGGCGTTTCATGTTAAACAGTTCTCTACAATTGGTAGTTGTAGCAAAATGATTAAAGAAAACCTTCTAAAATGAGTAATAATGAGGTTAAATTCTTGTAGGTGCTGGTCTGAAAAAATAATACTCAGAAGTCATCTTACAACCTGCTGGGTGTTGGTGGTATTTCGGGCACTGTACAACTGAGGCAGTAGTGTTAAAATTGTAAATACAGGGGAAATTGAACACGTCCTAATTTCACATTATGTTAATTTGAAGGGAATTGGATGCATATACAGTTGTGAGAAATATCACAGCCAAAATTCTGTCAGCTTACAGATACCTGAAAAAGTTTCTAGAACTTGTTTACCTTGACAGACAATGCATTCTAATCAAGCATGATTAAACACTAAAGGGCAGCTCTACAATTGATAATGGGTTATTTCATGCTATTGCAGCTTATTGTGTACACCTATAAATCTTAGGCGTGCTTGGTGTAGAATAATGATTCGTTGCACAATTTTCAGTTAAATAAATCATGTTTATTATAATTTATAACAATATCTTGTTGCATGAGTTTTCTCAACTGACAGCTTTATAGTTTTTCACAAACTTTACACTTGAAATAAAGGGAAAGGCAAATAAATGCAAGAAAATAGTTCTTACAAATGAAGTATCACAGCTGGTGAAAGTAGTAACATTGCTGATATAATTAGCCAGGAGTGCTTTTGGACATGAGCTTTGGTGTCAAAAGCGTAGTAACGGAAGAAAAATGTCTAGAGTAGGAAACCAACAGCCTGTGACCGAGATTTTCCTTTTTTCTTTTCCGCTCAACTGCGTTTCGAAGCAAAGTAGTTTTATTAAAATGGTCGTTAACACTTCACATTTCAAACAGTACTTAAAAGTTCAGCAATGTAAAGCACATTTAAAAATTTAGATATAAAAAAGCATCGTTCCCAGTAAAGTTGGCCACAACAGTACATTTAAACAGGCAGTAATGCATAAAGTAGCTAACAGCAAGAGAAAAAAATGCAGACATTTGCGGTTTGGATGCCATTCATTTCAAGTTTATACTGACTTTTTAAACAAATAATCACTTGCCTATACCGTGGCTCACTACACCAGATTAATAAAGCTAAAAAAAATAATAAAACAGCACAATTGAGCATTTCAGCCTGTATAAAAATGGCCTCGGTTGTTCACTTTAACGACTCACTCAGAGCGAGATTCTGCAGTATCAGCGTGCAGTTGATGGCTTTTCTGTTTCCAGGAGAGCAGCAAGGAATTCTCAGGCCTTGGGACAAAACAGTTTAGCTGGAATCCACTAACTGTTCACCCTTTAAGAATAGGCCCACTTTCTGATGCCCCTAGCGGCACTGTGTCCATTCCAGTCCAAGAATGTTTTCGAATCGTACCAAGAAATAGAACATATACAAAGAAGCAGCTTCAGCGATTTTCTGCTAAAGCCGAACCTGCAGAACAGTAGTGTGCTGCGACATGACATCTTTATTTGGGCAAAACAGAAGTTTGTGCAATCAGGGCCACATTCAGCAGAGACATAATTCAAGCCTGGTTAATCTTTCTTAGGTAACTGGAGTCTGTCTGATTATATCCACTTTGTGTGAAGGGTTAAAAGCTCTGCTACTGCATGGAGGCCCTGATTATTATAGCAGCAGACTCTCATCTTAATACAGGGTGAGTGGTTAAAAGAGGCAGTGATCGGCTACTGAACTGATTGGCAAACTGCTTTTAAACATGAGCCCACATAGAAACACTGCTGTGTGTGTGTGTGTGTGAGAGAGAGAGGGTGTAACTTAAGAGAAAAGAAAGACCCTCTTACATCCCCACACTGTGTGTCGGGGTCCCTGGCTGATTTAAACCAATGGTGGTGCATAACCACCCGGCAAAGTCCACTTCTTCTGCTTCCGACTTCTTTATGAAGGAGTGAACCTAAAGAGGACAACATCAGAGCTTTGTGAGATGAGTTTTAATGCTAGGTTTGTTCTAAAGACTAATTCTCAAATATTCTCTGATAAAAGTCTTAATTGTTGTTGTATGTAGACTATAAGTTATTAATCGTGGTTGCCATCAATATTACTGCAGTGTGTATGAATAGTTTGCTAAAATTGGGGGGAAAAAAACATTACTGAGTCCAAAGAAAATGATCTGCTACAGTACGGTGAGCATTCATTGCTGTGAGTTTCCCTGTAAAACCTGGAATATTAATTAAAAAGTCAGAGCTGTCGAGTCGGATTTTGAGTTTTTTCAGACCACATGAGATGAATTTTACGTATTAACATCCCACATACTAATTTAAAGGTCTGGCTCAAAGTGGGCTGTTGAAAAGCTCACTTCAGGTTTGTTTGATTTAGACTGTAAAAATATTCTAAATACAGTTTTATGTAGAGCTCTACCTGTAAACATGGGCTACAGTTCGTACATGGGAACATTTCGTACAAGCATCAGATTATAAGGCTCTTGAAAGAGGACCACAGCACAAAAACAGGCTACTCAATATTCTTGCAGACATTTTGTGTGGTTGCGTATTTTCACCAGGGAGAGAAGCCAAAGTAAAACAGTGCCACTTTAAGCTGTATAAAATAAAATTTTATTATTGACTCAATGGGGAATGGTGAGGGCACTGACCTGTTTTTTTTTTCTTCTATTGTTAGCCAATCTGTATGCACATTCAGACACGTTCACCGTTATAGTTGATGCTGATGTACTGATATCAAGGTGTATGTTTGCAAACCACCACTGTAGCATAAAGCTAACTAAGTTAAACTCTGATTAGCATACTACACAATATTTATACTTAATTTCTAAACAGAGCATTAGGTTAACACAAGCCTTTATTTTATACCAAAAGCCAAGCTGGAGGAAAATGAAAGATTGAAAGATCACTTGTGAGTGAAATGCTGTGAGAGTGTATATTTTAGAGGCAAGCAACAGAAAATACCAAAACTGGCCTACTGCACTCAGTCATTTTACACAGCTTTTACAAAAAACAGAAGAAACACTCACATCGTCTTAAGAATACAATTTATACAAATGTATACAGTTTATACAAACACTAAAAACTGAATTTTCTCACCATCAGTTGCTTGAGATCTGCCCTCTCTGCAGGGTTTTTGATTAAGCTGAAAACATAAAAAGAGTTAAGTAGAGCCACTGCAATCTGACCAACTAGCATGTGTAATTATGCGCTTTTCACATTTGAACCACTAGATGGCAAACTAGTGGTTAAATAGCTCGAGTTCTGTAAGCTGTTGCCCAGCGCTTTAAAGCAGACTTACGGCCCTTTAATATCAAACCACAGTTGTCCCTTACCATTTGTTGACAAAATCTTGGAATTCTGTGCCAAAGATGCTCGGCAGCTTGGGTGGTGGCTGAAAATAGAAAGATAATTCAGTTACGCCAAAGTAAGCCCACTATCAAATCCGCATCTTAATTCATTTAGCGCTACACAATAGCCTGGTGGTCCACCCGAAACAGCTGAGCACGTACCTCATTCACAATGTAGTCAAGCAGTTCAAAGATGGCCATCGGGGGTCTGCTGTCAGGTCCGTACGCTGTAAAACAAGAAGACAGCCCAGCAGCCATACAGAAAGCTTGTGAATGGAATGTAGCCCAGTAAAGCCTCTACAATTCTACAGCCCCACATAAGTGATTATATCCTCTACTAAGACAGGCACGTAATGTGACAGTTCCCAGATGGTCCTTCAGTGGCGGGAAGCACTTACAGCTGCCGGGCCTGCCTGGGGGCCTAGGTTTGGGGGAGGCCTCGCTGGACGAAGGGTCCCCTTCCATGGGGAGGCCAAAGATCTGCTCCAGTTCTTTAGCATCAGGAGGTGGGATGGGGAAGCGCCCAATGGCCATCTCCACCAGGGACAGACCCATGCTCCAGATGTCAGACTGCACCGAGTAGTGAGTGCCCTGAAGACGCTCAGGCTGGAGAGAGAGAGAGAGAGAGAGAGAGAGAGAGAGAGAGAGAGAGTGAGCAGGAAGGGATATGACAACAAACAGTTCAAGTAAACATCTTATGAGATGCTACAACTTGAATGTCCAGTTGAGAAGCTTTGCCACATGCACACCGCTGGTAAAGGCTAATAATCCAGCCCTTTACAACATTCAAAAACTAAACATACTTCCTTTTTTCTATTCTATACACTGCAAATATGCTCTATGACTTGTAGCAGTAGTGGTTTATCCAGTATTGTCATTTATTGAATTTCTAGCCAAAGAGGCCAAAGTCCAGGTTATGTCTAAAAAAAATTAGATACAATATAAAACACTTGCAGGAGGAAAAAAATAAGTAAAAATGAGGAGTTCCCAAAACTGGGGTTCAAAAATACTTGAACACCATTACAAGACCTGAAGAACATCAAAACTGTCACCATCAGTTAAACAGCACCTTCATACTGAAAAGATGTGTCTGAAAGAATGTGGAGTCTCCGAGAAGCCAGGTAAGTACAGTGAACCAAATTAAAGAACAGATGAATTAAACACTTAAAGATCTGATGCTATACATGTTGTTGGAGGGTTTTGTATTTTTTTCTGTTAAATGCTGTTTGCTAACAACTTGGTAATGACTGGTCTGACTGGAAAGAGGACATGTGAATACATAGAAGACAATTTTAAAAGAAAAATAATTCTTAGCTGTATGCAAATTATTTAAACCAGGTTTTTAAAGTTATTTTTTTGGCTCCGTTGTTATGAATTGAAGCAGTGAAGGTTCATAACCAGGAAAAAGAGTTAATTTACATAGCTTTCCAGGAATTTAATTAACAAAGGAAGCTTGACTCACCGACATGTAGGATCTGGTGCCTACAAATGAGTTGGCCATAGAGTCAATGAGCTGCCCACTCACGCCGAAGTCACACAGCTTAATCTCACCCCTCGAGTTCACCAGGATGTTGGACGGCTTCACATCTGCAAGAGATGAACAGGAACTTATGTAATGCAAAAGTGAGTGGGTTGGAGTTAAAGAGGAACTGAGTTTGCTCACCTCTGTGCATGATCTTGTGTTTCTCTCTAAGGTAGGACAGTCCTTTAATCACCTGAAAGCACGGGTTTTAAACACGGTTATTAGCCCATACCAAAGAATGAAGGACTTCTCTGTATTCTCTTATTTAGGATATAACTCAGAGGACATCCTGCAGTTCCTCTGCAAACTATGTGGAACAGTTCCAACTGTTTGCAAGAGAAGGGTAACTGTGGTACGAACCGCAATGCTAACTTTGCCCAATATTTGCTCTGGAATCTTGCCTGCTTTCTTCAGGGACTGGTCCAAGGAGCCACCATCCTGCATTAGGAAATTAGTGTTCATGTTCAGTGCATTTAGTGGTGCTATGGATACAGACTGCATAAAGATAATGAATAAAGCCGGTATGCGGACTATGGAAACCTTACCAGCTTTACAGATATAAAATGTAATTAGCAAGCAAATTTCTACAATCGATCAATAAACAGTGAATTAAAAAGAGAGTCAAGGCTTAAATAAACCTGGGTAACATTTTGTCATAAGAGAAGCCCATATTTAATAACTTTCAAAAGGGATGAAAAAGTATAGGAAATGAAAAAATATATATAACTTAAGTTCTTATAAGTTCTAAACCTTTAACCTTTATTACATTTAATCCAGTTCATGTATTAATACATGCAGTTTCAAGATGTTTTTTGTTAACTAGTCAGTGGATTTATTCCTTTATGTCCTCTAATTGACTTGTCAACAAACATTTCCTTTCAGCATTATATTAGAAATGCAAGAAGTTAAAAATCCAGACCTACTTTGTCTTTGTAAAGGTCAAGTGTGATTCTGTTAATTCTGTTCTTGGTGGTTTGGGGTGCTGGAGGTGGGACAAACCACTCCAGTTTGTAATTGGTTTTAAAGTCAATTGAGCCAGAACATGCTCCCAGTCTGCTTTGTTTTAATTACAGTTGCTGGTAACCAAGATGAGATGTGTTGGTTGTGGAAAAGCTCCTTCAAAAGCACAAATCACTGAATTTCTACTGAGAGACAAAGATTTGTGCAAATTACAGCTTTGAGCTTGAACACTATGGCTGGGGGACCTTGAACAGTGTTGCTAATGATTTTGAAGTAACACTAGTAATACATCGGAGAATATCTGACCTGACCTGAAATGAACTACTGATACAACAAATCCAGAAATTGCTTATTAAGTGCCTACATATGAAATAAGGTGAAAATAATTGTTTCACTTTTTAAGACTTCTGCTAGTCACACCTTCTGTGGAGAATGTTAGACTTGCTAAATCTGAGCGAGTGAGTGAGTTAAAAAACAGTTCCATGGGGTGCTTCCCATCAACACAAAACTTTCACACAACATAAACGGGCAGCTGTAAAAATAGTACACATAAAAAAAAATGAGGTTTCCTATGACAGTGAGTGACTGTCTGGACAAATGAACAAATTGGTTGACTATTTAAAAACATCTGGTGTGTGTAACAATGAAAGAGCTGTACCATGTGCTCCATACAGATGCTGATCTCTCCGTCGCTGTAGAAGGCCCCGTAGAAGCCTACGATGTAAGGCGAATTACACTCATGCAGAACCTGCAGCTCCCGGATGATCTGGTTCCTGATGGCTGGTTTGATCTCCAGGTGGATGAGCTGTGGAACATCAGAGGAGTACTGGCTGGTTGAAGATGTAGTTCTGTGAAGCTTTGTGGTGGGATATCTGCTCACAGGCTTCAGCAGGCATGCTGCTCAGTCATGCAGGAATTCTGTGTGATCTGCGGTGAACTGCCATGTACTCAACCATGTTCAAACACTGTGAGCCATGAATATATCCAGCCAGATTACAAACAATCGCCATCATTTATTAAGTGTTTTTTGTTCTAACTTCTATTTCATGGGAGATGCAGTTAGATCTCTTCTGTTATAAACTGCTCCCAGGACACAACCCGAACTCGGAGAGCAAAAAGTGGAATCTAACTTGTGGCCTTGTGCTCTATAAAAAGACATGATGAAATCAAAAATCAATGCCTTCCAGAGATATCAGGGAGCAGAGGACAGCACAGCCTTGTTTAGCAGCTGCTATTCGAAAAACTGCTGCAAACAATTCTGTGCAAGGATGGTGAGGAGAGAAAATCTGTTTAAACTTATATTCTGGCATTTTTTATCCTCATCTCCACATGCTGCATCTCTGTCTCTACGGACAATCATTTTGATACATCACATGTTGACTGACACGCAACTGAAGAAACTTACAACTTACTAAATTTCAGCCTGAGACAAAATAAATAAAAACAAGGACAAAACTGATTAAGTAAGAAACTACTAACCAAAAGTTTTAGTTATAGATTGCATTCCTGTAAAATGTACTAAACTACCAGCAGGGTTAGTTATTCTGATAGCTAGATAGTTTACATGCTAACTAAAATATAACTGACTAAAAATATATTGATGCCTCTTCCCTCTGAACACTAAACGCATTTACAGTGTGTAGTGCTTCAGTTCTGTCCCCTTTGACGCCACGTCAAAGCTGATATGACTTTGGATAGGGGTTAACTATAAGTTAGTACTTACAATGCTGCTAATAATGTGACTTAACTAAACTAAACTAGATTCTGCAACTAAAGATTCTAGACACACTGGCACCCCACAGACTCAAAGCTCAACTTGGACTCCACAGACTCAACTTGAATGCCAGAGACGTGAGACTTGAGACTCTCATGAATGCACTTGTGAGCATCTCTGGTCTACGGCTATCAATCATACATTAGAGACACAGCAGATAAAGATTGTGTTAAATAACTCTAAATGATTCCTTTAACATGCCATTTCTCTTTCCTCTGGCTGCATTTGTAGAGATCTACTATAAGTTAAAGGAGAAAATTCTACATGACTGCATAGTTCAGAGTGTTACAGTGGTGGTGACAGGAACCAGACGCCCGAATAGTTTAATAACTGAAAGCTATTAAATAAAATGGTTATGTATTTGTTACCTGATGACTGACAGCTTGGCTTAATGTTTTGCCTTGAAATGTATTTTCATTTTTTTTTCCATCTTATCACTATTTCACCATCAACCGCATTACATATAAAAACTCCACAAATGTAGGTTCAGTGGTGGTTTGGAAAAATAAACAAAATGTATATATTTGTGTTGTAGGTTGTGTGTTGTGTGTTGTGAAACCCTGGTTTCTATCACAGTCTATACATTTCCCTGCAATGAAGCACCACCCTCAACGACTCTGTTTACATCTCTAGGACTGAATTGCTCAGATATTTTGGAAGACTGGTGGAATTTCAAACAGCATAAAAATGTTCCCATAATACCAGTGTGCTAAAAAGTGCACCTACCTTCCTTGCCATGATCAGTCCAGAGGGTCTGTGTGAAACCTTGAAGACCACTCCACCATTTCCAGCTCCCAGTTCACAGATCTTCTCAAAGTCATCATCCTTCAACTCCCCTACTTTCTGCTTCTGCGTGAGAAAGGCCTCCAGACGCTTCTTCTGCTGCTCATCCAGCTCCAGCTCCTCCAACTTCTTCTGCAGTGCCTCCAGGTTTGTTCTACACACAAACACACATAAATTACTGCAGCAAAAACAAGAGTAGCAGAAAAGTTTAAGAAAAAATGCTGGCCATTTTAGTGAAAATGCATTTGGGATTCTCAATGCAATATTTATAGCCCAGTGGATAGACAGATAGAACATTGACAGCGTAGACAAGACCAAAAACGGAAACGTCATGTACTGTAATCAAAACCACAAAATCCAGGAGTATCTGTGGAATTTGCATTGAGTCATTGTGCTGTACACTATATTTGCAGACTATGACATCACTGTCCTGAGCTGTGCTTGCTTTTATGCACGTAGTCAAAAGGTCTGTCTGTAGAGGCTGAGAGAACTTCCCCACTGGGGATCAATGGAAACGAACAATAATAATGATCCAAGAACGTGCTCAAATTTTCAGCCAAGACAAAGGTAAGATGAATGAATGGGCCATTGTACAGTATGGTAAAAACAAATGTGTGTGTGTAGCTACAGTTATTAGACACCTTGAACTCTGCTTGAGGAAGCTATGAGCATGTGTGCCTCTCCTTCTGCTCTGTTGTCATGGTGATGCATTTCCTTAGCTTTCCGCTTGTGGAATGAACCTCCCTGACCCTCCGTATTCTCCATCTCTTCTTCCTCTCTTCCCATAGCTGCCTCTTCCTTTCTCCCACTGCAGAACTACAGTTCAAACCTTTAAAGGAAGTATTACTCCAAAAACGCTTGAAGATGAGTGGATGCTGGTGGGTCAAATAAGGATCATTCTGCCTCCTCCTATACATTCTTTATATATATATATATATATATATATATATATATATATATATATATATATATATATATATATATACATATATATATGTGTGTGTGTGTGTGTGTGTGTGTGTGTGTATGATAGTAAACATGAGTGGTTATATTTAATATAAACACTCACATTTAGTATCATGATATGAATATGTCAAAACACCTGAAAACCACTGATGACACTGTGTGGGCGTGGCTAATAAGCAGTTTGATTGACAGCTCTATGCCTCTCATACTGAACTAAAATCCTTATCTAGTTATGTGACAGAAACTGGGCGAAAAAGGTTACGGACTAACAAATGTGCAGATGAACAATGGACAGACAATACAACATGCAAAGGAACTGACGGACAAACAATGTTGGTGAATGTAAGAAAAAATACAAGCGGTCCATCTTGCTAGCTTTTGGGTACTCTGGGTTAGCTTCGGCTCTTTAGTATTTTTGACTTGTGTGGGTGGCGCGAGAGACGTCAGGCTTGTGATTTGTAAGCAGTAGCCTTATAAAAATATTACCCAAGATTAGTACCGGCCAGTTTATATCGAGTGGAGAGAAATTTAGGGAAATACACTGCTTGAAAAAATTATGGTAACACTGTTTTGGACAGTTAATTGTTCTAATAATGCATGTGTATTATTATTATTGTGTTGGATGAGGTCATCAGCACGCGCCCCGTGTGGCTGCGCGGGCTAAGGCCAGTTGTGTTCAGTAAACGTACTGTTCAGGTGCACCACGTCTGCTCCCGTGTCTTAATACACAAACAAACACTTCGGATCTCGATGAACGAAAGGTTTAAGTTGCTGTTATAAACGGTGTAAATTTTAAGAACGAAATGACGTAACAACGTCAACAACCCAATACGCATTTAGTGCTGGATTCAAAATCACACCAAAAAAGAAGTTAAAAAAACATGCGATTTCTCCCAGACCTGGGTCAGGGCATCACTTAGCTCAAACTTGGGTCCACTGCTACAGCATAGAGTCTGACCATGACTCTATGTAGTGTTGGCTATCACATGCAGGTTTGTGTGACCCTCCAAGCATCATGCACCTCCCCAGACCATCACTGACCTACCACCAAACATTCATCATTCACAATCTGTGAAGAGACCGGTACTCCAATGGCGGAACTGCCAATTCTAGTGTTCTCTGGTAAATACCATTCGAGGTGCACAGTGCTGGGCTGTGACCACAGATCCTTGTAGAGGACATGCCACCCTCATAGAGTTTGGTCAGAAACATACACACCAGTACGCCACCTCCTCCTCACAGAAAAGAAAAGATACTGGTCCTGCTGCTGAGTTGATGCCCTTCTACAGCTCTGTCCAGCTCTCCCCATGTCCTGATATCTCCTTCATGCTCTTGAGACTACGCTGGGAGACAGCAAACCTTTTTTGTTGCACCATGTAAGGATTTGCCATTGTGAAGGAGCAGGACTACCTGTGCAACTTTGAATATTGATTCCTAATAGTTTCCAAACAGCACAAATCGATATGTCTGAAGTGTAATTAATTGGTGTTCTCTTGGTGATTAAGTGTTCCCTTAATTCTCTGAGCAGAGTAGATGTGTTGGTCGTGTAGGTGGTGCAAAATTTGAATAGTACACTTAGTGCATGTCTACTGGGTGCTTGCAAGAACTAACTGTAAAGAAAGATTTGTGTCATGTTAACATTTTAAATGCAGCTCTGAGATATTGATTTGAGTGCTCCTGAGTTCTGCAGTGCAGTTTGGTGCCGATGGAAGCTCCAAACAGCAGTAACAAATGTCACTGTGTTATAAAAGAAACTGCACATGCAACAGAGATCAGCCAGAGCCCAGTCTCAAGGACCCCAGCCTTTCAGATGTAAAATATGTTTTTTCCACCGTTCTAGCCATCTCAGCAACACCGCCACCTAGTAGATGCTCTTACACATAAATTTACATCAAAATATTATTATATAAAAGCAGATTTTTTTTCTTTATCTGTAATTAGACCAAAAGCACGACGCGGACAGCTAAGGGTCTTCGAGAGGAAGCGCCACTCCAGAGGCCCAAATCCCCCCCCTCTCTCTCTCTCTCTCTCTCTCTCTTCACCACCCACAGCACTGTGAGGGTTAAGTGCTCTCTTTTCCACCAACAAGGCCGACATAACCATGGAGACGAGGCCGCTGCATGTGCGCGCGGGAGGGAGTGAGGGGGGAGTAAGCAAGTGAGAGAGTGAGAGGGCGCGTGGGTGGCGTGGGTGCTGTGTGAAGAGGAGGCGACGATGGCGCGCGGCCCTGAGAAAACTGCACGCGCTGCACGTGGGAGAGTCAACAGGCACGGCCAGCTCTCTCACGCGCGCTCGAGCACGACACAAGCGAGCTCGCACGCGTGCACGCAACGACGGTAAGCTCACGGTGGAGAACAGAGGAGCCTAAAAACATCCTCAGGTGAAAGTGTTGTTCCTCCGGTAGAATAATGACTCAGTCCTGACGAAGCAGTGCCTTAAACGAAAATACAACTGGAGAAAAAAACGAAGCAGGACAAAAAAACCCGTGTACTGAGTTTCTTATGCAGCAGTCCTGTATTAGCAGAACCTTACACGCTTGTTAGAAGCACTTCTTCCCTTTTTAGGGATTCTTGTGGTCCAAAATTATTGGAGATAGAAAATGTTAAGTGCTACAAAGCACTGCATGTGTTCAACAGGACAGAATGAAATTCAAAGAAGGACATATTACACTAGCTACTATGCTAAGATGCAGAGTCCCCAAGTCGCCAAAGGTTCTGTAAAAACACAGGATTGTTTTTCCTTCTTTTTATGGTGGTAGTATAGTTGTGACAGTTTGATAGGGACAGGATCCTAACACACTCTCAAATGCTATCTTTTATATATCGTCACTGTACCATGAAAAACAAGTGTCTCCAACATTCAGAATCAGCATGGGACTTTTTTTTGCCAAGTATGCTCACACATACAAGCAATTTGTTTTTGGTTACAGTAGCTCACAGTGCACGATAACTGACATTTACAGAATTAACAAACACACCCAACCTAGCCATCCTCCTACACACACACACACACACACACACATACACACACACAGTGACAGTGACATACACGCACAGACACACCTGTAAACTTAACATGTGCAGTGTTGTGTATTTAGAGTGAAGTGCTAAATTAAAAAAACATAAATATGAAGAACAGAACAGTCACTGGTTGAGACGGTAGTACAGAGTGTTCTGACACACTATCAGATAAATAAAAGTGCAGTACAGAGAAAGAAGAGTGAGAGAATATCTGGATATGGATGTATGTATGCAGTAGACTGTACAGAGAAAGAAAAGTGAGAGAATATCTGGATATGGATGTATGTATGTAGTAGACTGTACAGAGAAAGAAGAGTGAGAGAATATCTGGATATGGATGTATGTATGTAGTAGACTGTACAGAGAAAGAAGAGTGAGAGAATATCTGGATATGGATGTAGGTAGTAGACTGTACAGAGAAAGAAGAGTGAGAGAATATCTGGATATGGATGTATGTATGTAGTAGACTGTACAGAGAAAGAAAAGTGAGAGAATATCTGGATATGGATGTATGTATGTAGTAGACTGTACAGAGAAAGAAGAGTGAGAGAATATCTGGATATGGATGTATGTATGTAGTAGACTGTACAGGGAAAGAAGAGTGAGAGAATATCTGGATATGGATGTATGTATGTAGTAGACTGTACAGAGAAAGAAGAGTGAGAGAATATCTGGATATGGATGTATGTATGTAGTAGACTGTACAGAGAAAGAAGAGTGAGAGAATATCTGGATATGGATGTATGTATGTAGTAGACTGTACAGAGAAAGAAGAGTGAGAGAATATCTGGATATGGATGTATGTATGTAGTAGACTGTACAGGGAAAGAAGAGTGAGCGAATATCTGGATATGGATGTATGTATGTAGTAGACTGTACAGGGAAAGAAGAGTGAGAGAATATCTGGATATGGATGTATGTATGTAGTAGACTGTACAGAGAAAGAAGAGTGAGAGAATATCTGGATATGGATGTATGTATGTAGTAGACTGTACAGAGAAAGAAGAGTGAGTGAACAATTGCAACTTTATAGGAGAGACCAAAAACATACTTTGCTTTCAATATAAGTCAATGGAACCAGAATGTGTTTTAAGCTATTAAGGAGCACTTCTATTGGTCCATTCATCATGAAATTTTCACACAAATGTAAACGACCACTGCGAGGTTCAAATAATGTAGAAAATTCAAAATCAACAAAAATGGAGATGCATGTTTTTCATTGGACTGTGACGATATATTATTTATCAGCCTTAGTCCATACAGCTATTTAGCTTATATCAGTTTAGCTCCACCCATTGTGAAGTCATAAAGAGTGTTTCAGCTCCTAGAGCAACCAATCACAACAGAGCTCATTTCTGTCAATGTTATAGGCATAGTAAAAACATTTATAACTCTATTATGCACTAACACTGGAAAACTAAGCTAACAAAATGTTACCTAAAGTCAACCTGAAAGCATGATTCGGATCATCTAAATTGAAAGACAACATTTTTATTATTCTGTGATCTTCCTTTAAGTCTAATGATTTTCACCTGATTCTAAAAATATTCACCAAAAATCTGAAAATATTACCGTAATATTAACCAATAATATATTCTTTTAATTGTCATACTCAGCTTGTTCAGAGACCCTCCCTGATACCCTTGTTCACTCTGAGATACGTCAGGTAGTGTTTCACTCTAACTTTGAGGGAGCATACTGCAATTTCTTTTACAAATAACAAAGCCAATTATGTGCACAGCAGCAAAGCAGTTCATGTGACCAAGAGAACAGGATGCAATTAAACCCAAAGGAGGAATTATTACACTAGCTATGAGTGACTAAAATAGAACACCGTGAAAAGCAGATTTCTTTCCTTACAAATGTACTTGAGTAGCCTATAATTTAAGGACTCCTTCATGTGCCAAGGACTGACTTTAAATTGTAGGTTTTAGGCCAAATCCCTAACTGTTGTAGAACAAAGTCTAAGAAATTAGGCAGTGTATTTATAAGTACCTTATAGAATAGCTTTTACATGAGCCGTTACATGTTTTGGACAGCTTTTTTCTATCATTGCCACTGTGAGAAAGTCTGTTTCTCAAGAACGGCACATTTTGCAGCAAACCATTTTGCAGCAAACACTCTGAATGACTGTTTAAAGTGTTTGCATGTAATCATGCAGATAAATAAAGTCTGTAAAACATGGAAAAATGTGGCTACCTTGTTAGCATAAACACTGAAGGCCTGCAGTCTGGTAGAAGCATTGTTCTTTGGAACTTTAGCCCTAAATCTAGTCAGTATAAGTAGTGTGAGTTTGACTGTTTCCCAGTTTTATGCTTGTGCAACGACACTAGCATTCATACAACCTCAGATTAACAGTGAATGAAGTACGCTCAGCAGGGTGCTGGCTGATTTGTCTCGAGCGAGAAGGGAGAGTGTGGATCAATGCAGAGATGGAAAGTGAGCTGGGCAGTGCTAAAACACGGACAGGTACACATTCTTCCGAGGCACAGAGCAGGTAGAGCGGATCCGAGGGCCGGTGGTTAATAATTAAATGTGCTCTTTCAGCTGCTCACCTGCTTATCTGTGTGTGGTCCGGCTGGCGTCGGAGCAAGTCACGGGTGCTGCTGACACACAGATTTAGTGTGGCTGTGGACCATTGCATTCTGTCTTATGGTTTATTATTGTTATTGTTCACTGTTTTAATGCACTTGAGGAACAGCAGGACAGCCACAAAGTGTGAAGTATGTGTGCTTTGTGTGGCAAGCCTTGGGAAGACATTGCATAGGCAGCAGCACATAGCACTTCTTTCCTATAGTCATAAATAGAAATCAGTACTGGGAAACAGTTGGGGCCGAGGTATCATAACAATCAGGGTTCCTGTTAAATGATTATTTTAGGCTTGACAGGATGACTCATTGCACACATACACACACACCACATTTTTTTTCCTCACTAAATAAAATAAATAAAATCTGTGCACAGGCTTTTGGACAGGCCACAGGTTTTCCAGCAGGTTACATTCTGCAAATAAACTTTGTGCATTAAAATGTGTTCTCTGGAGAGGTTGTGTTAACTCCTTATTTTCATTTAGAAAATCAACTAAATGTGACACTTGAACAGGGGTGCCCAAACTATGCACACATCTACATGCAAAAAGGTTCAGTCATACTAATTAACTCTGAAAATAAAAGAGTAGGCACAGATAGGTCAGCTACATGACAGTCCTCTGTCCGGCTGACTGCCACCACATAACAGTATCAGTGAGCCGGAAAAAGGACTCACTGTAACCCCACCCCCCTTTTGGCCAGTTGTGACTTCCAGTTTCTCTTACTCACCACGGGAAGAGGCTTTCCACAAAGCCTCTCTCTATAAAACCAGCTTCCGCAAGCTTGAATCATAGCTCCGCAGACACGCATTCCAAAGCCTGCTCGCCACAACCTGTCCGGGCCTCACTAAAGGAATGTGCTCCACACTATTGTCACATTGAACACAGCCTCTCAAACCACCCTGTTCTTCAGTACAATGAGCTGCATGCTCCTGCCCTGCTGTAGCTCTCAAGTGCTTTGATGCTGCCCACTGTAAAGATGCTAATGCTTCACTCGAGTCCAGCAGAAAGTGTGTCATATCTTTGGGGGTTTAAGTCTTGGGCTGTGTACCTCATACCCATAGAAGCAACAAGTGGTTTGCGTACAGAGCTGCCTAGTTTGCCTCTTAAGGAAATAATCAAATGGATAATTTTATCTAAATTATATTCTCTAGTTTAATGACTGTTACACCTTGGGTACAAATTCCTGTGTTGCTCAAGAACTGTGATGTGCATCAAAAATATTTTTATGAGAATTTAGCAATACATTATATTACACAACTGTAGTCCTCGTTTTAACTGCAACAGTCAGTCAGGCTAAGTCAGCTGTAGTCTGCGGGTTTTGTATCTAAGGCTTGTAGTCAAACAGTCAGGTGAGAAAATCAAGTAGTGTTTAACGGGGAACAGACTCATGATTGCGTTTCAGACCAGTCTGAGTGAATTTTAAGGCTCAAGCACAATCAATGGCATGTACATAAAAAATACCACAACATCCATGTTTGTTTTACCTGTTGCTTCTTTGTGTTAACGCACAAACAGCAGCAGCAACAAGATGTTTTTTGTTTGTTTATTGCATCTCCTAGAAACTGGAGTACAAAAGTGTTTGCACAAGCTTAGTTGACTGGGTTTGGTACAGCAACAACTTAAAAGTTGTGTAGTGTGGGATGTTAAAACCTATAGAATTGTGCGAGATCTCTGTTAGGACTTTAAACGTTGTCTTGTGGATCTAAGGCTTTATTGCTATAGTGTGATGTGGTTACCTAGGCAGGGAAACAAACCCTGGTCTGCCACACGTCTGTTACCCATTACGCTATAAAAGATCATCATATAAACTCGGAAATTACCTGGAAATGACCAGTGCTCTCCAACCTGTATGCCCAATGTGTACACATACATTAAAGAAGTAAAGAAAATCAGGTGAAACATTGTTTCCTCCTACACAACCCCGCCTCGCTTTGAAAAGAGGCTTAGATCTCTGCAGTGTTATGGGTAAAAAACGCCTCTACCTTTAAAGCAGTAATGGTCTCTCAAGGCCAGACTGTGAGAGTGAAAGAGAAGTGTTTGAGCCCTGGAGCGCCCGTGAAACAAGAGGCAATGACACGCACCACCGAGTTCAGGCTACCAGAGCTTTGATTGGCTCTCTGCTCAGAGAGAGAGGACGAGGAACACAGGCCTGCCAAACGAAGGTGGCAGACAGATAGATATGCAACCCTGGGTGTCACTAGACAGCCTCTGAACAAACAGAGAGAGCAGGGCTTTGTTTGTTTATGGTGATTCTCACTGTAACTAATTCACCGTGATTGCGTAACAACATGAAATGAGACGAGTACACTCGAGCTCCAAGAAGTGGAGCATGCTGTCACAACTGCTCATCGTCTCCATTTATTTCCGGGAGTTCATGAGACTTTGCTTGGGTTCAGGACTTCTTCTGCCCTCCTATTCCTAGACCTCTGCAGGGCTGTAATAATCTCTCAGCCAGGCCCCGCTCTACCAACTACCAACTGGAAACCGAATCCGTCCATCTGACTTATGGCTCTTAGGGGGTGAGAAAAAGACTGGACAGGTTATTAGAGGGAAGAATCATTGCTGTGTACTGGATGTTCTGGTCCACCGTGATAAGGGCTTCCTGTATGGAGAGCATACTGTCCTCATCTACTTTTAGGGGTTTGGTGTCTGATTTCTTGGGAAAGCAATGACACATGCAACAGCACAGATCCCCAGTGTGTTCACTGTTCAATTCCACATACACTTGGGTGTTAATTCACCACTGGAGATGTAACAGAGAAATAAATCCCTAAACAATGCTTCACTATCTTTAATAAACAGTGAGTTAAAATGATCAAATGTCAGTGATTAAGCAAGTTGCATTAAAAAAACTGTCAAGCCTAAATCCTCCTGTCACTCATACCAACTGTAGCATAGGCCTGCTTTACATTTACTATACATTTAGTACCACATTATAAACACATCGTTTAATTCAGACTCTGTAACAGAGTTTCAACATTTCGCTGGTTAAAGCATCATTCACCTCATTCTCCTGTTACGGTTAAGGAACTGAATGAAGCCCGACTACTCACTCCGTGGCACCGGTTCCGTTCACGGCGTTTCCGTCAGGAATCGGATTAAGCTGGATCGGCTCTGGCTTCCTCCGTTTCTGCATCTCGGCTCCAGGTGACTTGGTTGTACAGCAGTCGGAGATAAATCAAGGCGAGAAACCTAATCCGCAGAAATAGCAGCGTGCTGTAGAGAGCGCGATCAGATGCATAGGGTTTGCAGCTTATCGCTCCCACCCAGTGGCTTTCTGGGAGAAAAGCGAGCTGTACAAGTCAGAAGCTCTCTCTCCCGTCCGCCTAAATACCACAGTGCTGTTTTAAGCCGCTGTACAGATAACACAGCCGCGAATACCGCACCACTACGGGTGGATACGACAGTGGAGATGGGCTCATTGCGTCACGAAAATATTTACATCTGTCTTCCGGACAGCGTGGCCAACTCTGGACAATAGCGCCACCTGCCGGAAGATGAACAAAAAGTTCACTGGCACTCAAGAATTCAGTCATCTTCAGGTCAGATTTAAATGCTGGGAACAGTGCAGTTTTAAATCTAAGAACAGAACTGGCGTCTGATCTAATGTATGTTCGATGGTGGACGAATTTAAGTGATGTTAAAATGTGGATGGTAGAATCGAGTCGTTCAGAACAACCAATCGTTCACGTCATGTTAAAGCCCTTACCAAATCAGCATTTTATCATCTTAAAAACATCAACAGGATTAGGGATTTTCTGTCTAAACCAGACCTGGAGAAACTCATCCATGCCTTTGTTTCCAGCAGGATCGATAACTGTAATGCTCTTCTAACTGGACTTCCAAAAAAGACCATCAAACAGCTTCAGCTGATTCAGAATGCAGCCGCCAGAGTTCTCACTAGGAGCAGAAGAAGGGAACACATCACCCCCATTCTTAAATCCTTACACTGGATACCAGTATGTTACAGAATAGACTTCAAGGTCCTGTTACTGGTCTATAAATGTCTAAATGGTATAGGACCAGCATATCTGTGTGATCTAGTACAGTGATATGAGCTGAACTCTTAGATCGTTAGGAAGTAGTCAGCTAGTCCTTCCTAAGGTAAAGACTGAGCATGCTGTTTGTTAAATGGAATCAGTTGAGCGAGAGTATTAGAAGAGCCCCAACACTAGACACCTTTAAATCCAGACTGAAAACATTCCTCTTTGAGCAGCTCAGTTTAAAAATCTTTACTCTTACTGAACTGTTAGTTATTCATTTTAAACCTCTTTCTTCATCTTTTATGTTCATTTTCTTTCTTGCAAATATTTTCTCAGCACACAGTCAAACAGCATTTTTAAACCTTATTCTTATTTCCTACTTCTAGCTTGCTATAACTATCTGAGTGCTTTACACTCAAGAAAAACAGCCTCAGCGTATTTATTTCTTTTAACTGATTTATTTTAATGCTTTGTTTCTTATTTCTTCATTTATGTAAAGCACTTTGAGTTGCCACTGTGTATGAAAGTTGCTATACAAATAAACTTGCCTTGCCCTGCCTATACACTACTAGTCAAAGGTTTTAGAACAGTATCGGTTAAATGTTTAATAACACTATCACTCAAAAGTTTTTTAGATCACTACCAGTCAAACGTTTTAGTACACTACCAGTTTTAGATCACTACCAGTCAAACGTTTTAGTACACTACCAGTTTTAGATCACTACCAGTCAAACGTTTTAATACACTATCAGTTTTAGATCACTACCAGTCAAACGTTTTAGTACACTACCAGTTTTAGATCACTACCAGTCAAACGTTTTAGTACACTACCAGTTTTAGATCACTACCAGTCAAACGTTTTAATACACTATCAGTTTTAGATCACTACCAGTCAAACGTTTTAGTACACTACCAGTTTTAGATCACTACCAGTCAAACGTTTTAGTACACTACCAGTTTTAGATCACTTCCAGTCAAACGTTTTAGTACACTACCAGTTTTAGATCACTACCAGTCAAACATTTTAGTACACTACCAGTTTTAGATCACTACCAGTCAAACGTTTTAGTACACTACCAGTTTTAGATCACTTCCAGTCAAACGTTTTAGTACACTACCAGTTTTAGATCACTACCTCCTGTCAAACGTTTTAGTACACTACCAGTTTTAGATCACTTCCAGTCAAACGTTTTAGTACACTACCAGTTTTAGATCACTACCAGTCAAACGTTTTAGTACACTACCAGTTTTAGATCACTACCAGTCAAACGTTTTAGTACACTACCAGTTTTAGATCACTACCAGTCAAACGTTTTAGTACACTACCAGTTTTAGATCACTACCAGTCAAACATTTTAGTACACTACCAGTTTTAGATCACTTCCATACACCATAGCCAGTGTGTAACAACACTTTAGCTTTCATCTGGGACGTTTAAGCAACTGCATAGCAGCACCGTAACAACCATCTTGCACATCATAAGAACTACTGGGGTTACCTTAGCAATCACATAGGAACATTTGAGGAAGCATCTGTGATTTCATAGTAACCACCTAGCAACAGTTTAGTAGTCATTAACAATAGTTGACAGCCGTTTCGACATTAACAGCTGTTTTTTTCAAGCCAATGTAAAGTTAATTCACAAGCAGTTCTAAGTTATTATATTCATATTATGTTGTGATTATGTAATGTAATTGTGTTCTATGTAATTGTTGTATAAAGTTGTACATTCTGGGGGTATTGTATCCCCCTAATTAACTCCTTGAGCCCCCTGAATATCTCAAAATCTAAATTCTGAGTGGTCCCTGAAAATAAGCTTACTAAGACGTTATGTTGTCATTGTTTAGCTGGATTGATTCACAATCAGCAAACTTTCTTTAATAACTAGAAATGCAGCACTTGATCTGCCTCAGGGGGGCGCTGCAGCAAACTGCTTCAACCAATTGGCCCTAGTGCAACTAATTTGTCAGGGATACTACTGTAAATCTTCACAGCATGCTGGAGAATATTTCTAAATCTGAAAACCAGTTTCCCAGTAGGAAAGAGGGAGTTACCCAGACAGAAGGGGACCCCTATAAAACAGGGGGTATTTTGCACATAGGTTTCAAACACATTGCCTAACATTGTTTCATGTTACTTTTTAGAAAAAAAATTCGAATTTTAAATTTATTTTTAAAATACATGTAGAGTTTTAGCGTCAACATATTTTTCACAGTTTATCTGTTGGCTAATGCTCATTAAAGAGAGCAGACACACATAGGTTCACTGATGGTTTTTGCAGTGCAGTGTTTGCGTTGTAGACATTATTGACCCTGTTTTCTATCACCATTGCGGTAAAGAAAATCTTAGTTGGTAAGTTTCTGTACAATGACCTATTTCACATCAGCACGCTAAATGAGTTTGTTAGCATACTAATTGGGTGCTAGGGCTGCCACAGGGCACAGAGGTTTGCTTTGGCTTTGTGGTTAAGGCTTGTGGCCTTGAAGCAGGAGGTTGTGGGTTCAAGCCCCAGCTGGAATAGTAAATGTGACAGTCCTGCACTGACTTCAGTGGTGAGTTAAATGTACTGAAGCCCATGGCAGTCACATACAGAAACATGACTCCTACCGACAGGTCCCACCAAGTAGTTGGATCACCTGTGCGATGGTTTCATACAAACTTAGTGGCATCATGTGAAGTAGAATTTCTTATGAATGTCAGCTCAAAGCCATTTATTGTTAAAAAACAACCGAGCTCGCTCTTTCTGTTCGCATATGATGGAAGGCCTAAAAGAGATCCTCCAGCTGTATTTGACAGCTGTCTGAAATGATCAGCATAAATCAACACCATATTACTGCAGTGTCACTGCTGGTAGAAGTTTAATATATCAGTTAGAAGTTGCTGGACAGTCCTGCATCAAAGAACGGTTTACTCAGCAGATCGTGTATAGCCCCCCCACGTGGTGCCATTGGGAGCAGAGCTGGATAATTGCTGGATTTGCATAGACATACACAAGCACTCTCCCACTGAGCTGCATCTGATCTTATTCAAATGAGATACTGTCAGATTAATGATGCATCATGTGAACAAAAGTATGATGTTTAACAGTTAATACGAGTCTGCAGTTTTTCAAAGGTGGCTTTCTATATGACCTCCTCCTCCTTAGGAGAGGTGTTTTGTTTTTGTCTGAGTGAGCGATGTTATGAAGGAAACTTGGGATTGAATCAGTGTTTCTGCATTGGCTGTGTTCTGCGGGCAGGTTTACGCAGCAGATGTGCATAATGAAGCTTGCTTTATGGATGTGAAAGGCTCTGGCACAAAAGTTGGCAGCGTGGCTCTGTGTTTGCTTGCATTTATTCAGCACATGCTAAATGAAAGCACAGCTTACTGGCCGGTTTACTCCTTGTTCCCTCAGAGTCAGCCCAAAGATCATTTATCCTCTGCTTTCTTTTTCATTTGGACACTGACCAATTTGTGCAAAGATTTAAACTGTCACAGGATCTCTGCCCCTTAGTTCTCAGCTAAACATGACATATGGCAACATTCTTTGTATTATTGATCAAAAAGAGTATTACATATGAATCAAAACAACATCCTTTGATTTATGAAAGGCCTTGTTCAAGCAGCCAGCCCAAATCTGATATTTGGCAAATCCAGATTGTATCCTGATAAAGACAATGTGACAGCAGTGCTGGGATTCAAGAAGACCACCAAACGTGGACAGTTATGCTGGAGAATTTCTATTTACAGTACCCACTATGGAAGTGATGATGTACCTCCATCTCTCCTGCATCTGCGTTTGAAACCCACCTCAACAGTATAGCTAGGTAGTTACTGATGCTTTCATCATTACCACAGCAACCCATCCAGATAGGCTGGTTATGTTTAGACATACACATCTAATCTGATCACTTGTCAACAACGGTTTGAACTGTTATCTCGAAAGATGAGAAAACAAATCTGATTTTTTTTTGCAGTCTGAACACAGCAGTAGTCTTTGTGGATAAGCATACAAACACAAGACGTAGAGCACTCATCAAAAAGCTCTACCATACTGTGGTGAGGATGACAGGAGAAATGTCTGATCTAATAAACTGAAGGATTTTGGGAGGTCCAGATCAGACATTTCTCCTGTCATCTAAAGTACCTTGGGAGACACTCTACAGTACTTCAGACACTCTAAAATACTTCACTGACACATTAGACAGTAAAATATGGGAACTAGCAATTACTGTTATTTTACAGTTTATCTCTTGTCATTTATTTTAATTGTATTTTACTGTATATTGAATTGCAGCATATGACAGTATTATGTTTGCATTTTTATTGAAATTTTAACAGCACATGTTAGCATTACTGTTATTTACAGTGCCTCTACTGTAATTTAACATGATATTAATGTATATTAGTTCACAGTATGACTGGAGAATGATTTTTACAGCAATTCAACAGTATACACCAGCATGTTACTGTTTGTTAATAAACATTACTTTTGCATTTAATTCTAATATATCCCCACCAAAAAAGTAGAATTCCCACTCTCTTTTGATAAAACTCTCACAGTGCTGTTGTACTGTCGGCTCTATAACAGAACAAGTAAACACAAGTTCATTCCATGTTCACAGTGTGATTGGTGAGAAGCCTGAATTTAATAACGTTAACTTTACTAGCTATACCTTATTTACAGAACCGGTGGGATAATAGGCAAGCGTATATATATATATACGTTAACCGAAGTTGAATAAGTAAACAAGAAGTTGACCTCAAAAAAACTTTACAAAGGTCCGAAACCTTGCTACTAGCTAACCTATGAAGTTACAGAGATTCTTCAATAATTGTAATAATTCAGAGAAACTGACCTATTTTGCAACATGCAAAATCTTAAAAGTTCAATAATTATGCAGACTAAACAGTACTGGACACTCAGGAGAAAATCTGGACTTTAACGGCTACGTCCTTGCTTGTACGTTAATAGCTTTTACTGAAACTGCGCAGTCCAAATGCAGTGGTTGCAAATGAGTCGGCTTGTCTCAACTCCTTTACATAAACATTTTTTTGTTTGTTAATTAAAACTATGCACATTGCTTGGTACTCCATTTACTGATTAAATGTTGAGCTGCGAGAGTCTACAGAGCACAGAGACTAGAGGAGTGCGCTAAAGGTGGAAAACAAAATGAGTGAAAAGAGTCTTCTGTCACAGCTGGGCCAAATAATCCAGCTCACACGATCGCATCACTGAGAAAAAAAGGAATTTTGTCACCCAAAATGATTATAAGCAGTATAAGCATTTCATGAAAACAGAAACGTTACCTTACATTTATCAATTTTGATGAATAGTGACTATTTTTGTTCAGTTTGACAGAAAGTACTGTATTATCCTGGTAATCTACAATTATATATTGTTTTTGGTTAACTGATCACATGAGTGTGAATTTACATGCATGTTATTAATATTTAACAGTATTCTACAATTATTATAGAATACAGTAAGACAGTGTTGCATATCCACAGTGAATTTACAGCAGTTCATAACAGTGTACTGTCTGCTTGAGTAATCAGTACTGCAGCGTTCACTGCTATTGAAAGAGACTGAACAGCTGTTGTTGGCCACAGATATGCTGGACATAGGCAGAGTTTTTTTTTTTCTCAGCCTGCGTTAAGCTTTCGCTTCACCTTTTTCTCTGTAGACTGACTTGTCCTCCATAATGGGAGTCGATAATACCTCATGAGTAAATGCTGGAGAACTACCTGGAACTACTTGTTAAAGTGTTTCTTGAAATACAATCATAATGTTTCTTAAAATAACGAAAAATATATATAAATATATATAAATATATATAAGCCTTTGTGTTGATGTCAGATCGAAAAGAAAATCGGTTTTATATCGCCCACCCTCGACTGATGGACATCGGGCCCCATGCGCGCCACCACAAACACGCGGACGGCGCTCGTCGCCGCTGACGTCACGTGAGTTTAAAACGAGGCCGCGCGCTTCAGGCGGAGAGCAGCGCGAGGCTGCAGGAGCGACGGAGGACGGTTAGAAACAGAGCCGAGTCGTTACTCGAGTCTTCGCTCGCCCGAGGATCGATACGGCCAGCGCTCGTTTCGCTGAGCGGAAGCCTCGTTTCGGGACTGTTTTGCCGCTGCAGGCTGGAAAGATGAATGATGTGTGAGGAAGTGGAGACTAAAATTCCAGTCACGAAGAGCAAAGCTGAACAGAGGAGAGCGGAGGAAAGCAGGAGCAGCCAGTGAGCACCTCGGGGTAGGCGACGCGCTTATGTCTTCCCCATTTAAACCGCCTTTAAGCACCGACACACCATTTTTATGTTTCAGACCCGTCCTGTGTTGCGATGTATTTACATAAAACACGTGAATACCGAAGACTTTTGACTTGCTGGGGAGTTTTTTTTATTTACATGTCGCTGAGCTGTTGGTGAGTCGGGATGTTGCTCCACGAGTTTTGAAGGCGCTATTTAAGATTTGTAACAGGGGAGGTGTCAAAATGTCGACCCCACTTATGCTAAATAAAGTCAGCAAAATTCAGACAGTCAGTGGGACAAACATTATGTAGCCCTAAGAACGGTCTGCGTGGGTTAAGTTACAGAGCCTGAGGGATGTAGGCTGACCGCATGGCTCTAAACTCTCTTCTCTATATGGATTAACAGTCTGATGATTTGTCCCAGTGGGGCTGTTCGCTCTCTTTGGTTTCATGAGGATGTAGAGCATGCTGCACATTACTGCAGCCCAATAACAACAAGCCATGCTGATTATTTGAAATACCAGATTTAATAGATATAATTAAAGGCGGTTTATTGCTGCTTTAATCAAGTAGTCTATTCGTTTCGGCTAGAAGTGCTTTTTAAGAAGACGACTGCTTATTTAATCAGACAGTGTTGTGACAGCGTTCTTGATTGAATCCAACCTCCGCTGCTGCGAGTGTGCTTTCCTGCCTTTATCGATCTCTAGTTTAGTGATGAAGAGATGCCCTAATTCAATAGGCAATAAAAGCTTGAGTTGCTCGCAGTACATATGTTTTCTCTTAATTGACACAATGCATAGGCCTATTAAAATGCGATATGCGGGCATAAATAACAGGGGATTGTGTGGTCAGACCATGCGGTGCTGTTATTTAAACAAAAAGCCAATACATTAGCCCCCACTGCATGTTTGGCTGTTTTTAGGTCAGTCGAAAACAAACAACATCAGCTAATTTGGTTTTCTCACGTTTAATTACGTCAAGTGGGTGGTATGAACACAATATTACTCTTAATAAACACAATATTATTCCCCTAAGTAAACTATTTCTTGAACTGATGCAGAGTCTGTAGACCGGGCTTAAACGACAGGACTCTGACATACCTGCTAACTGGTGGGACACATGGGTGGCTGGTGTATTTATGCAGGAGCATAAAGCAACGTCAAGGCATTCGACTATTTATTTATATTTTCTGACTTCGTTTGCGAAGTTTTTTCTTCACGCAGTTGAACTTTATGGTCACTAGATGGCTCTATTGAGCAAGGCATCGGCAGCATGCCAGCAATGGCTCTGGCTCTGGCCTGTCTAGGTCCTAAATCAACACAGCCTCTACCAAAACACAAGAACTTTCCCATTTGACCAAAAAACATAAAACAAAACAAAACCAAAAAGAAATGTATTTAGCTTACACATACATTTTTAGATTTAGATTTGATTTTTTTCAATGGATAGCACAATTTAAAAGTAACCAATCTGTCTTTCCAGAAATTGTTTTAATCAAATGCTAAGTTCTAGTACCAGAAATGTGGAAAAAGTAAATACTAGGCTTCTCTGTGATTGAATATGAAACAGCTTTCAGAGATACAGTGAAGCAGGCTACAGTCGGTTCATGCCTCAAGTAAAACAGTAATCAGCATTATGGTTTTTTTTCCCTAAAACTTTAGACAAATTAACTTCCATCATAAGACAACAGGGTTTGTTAAAGGCAGTAGTGTTATTCCCTATTTCTAGTGCACTTATAACCTTGATACGTTTTTACAAGGCTATTCAGGTTGTTCAGGTTGATATTATGACTCTTGGGATGTAAATGACAACTCCATGGCTCCTGTTTAAATTAATTGTTCGGAATTCGAACCCTGCTGTTATGCAGGCACAGTCTAGGGCATGTTTCCTCGCTGGGTTAGTAGCCTACTCAGCCTTACAGCAATCCGTCAAAAAGTCGTAACTGTCATAACTGCACTTTGCCAATACAGTAATGCAGCTTTTGTTTGCAGTCCTGAGCTTTTAGTCTAATTAAACAGCTCTCTTATTGAGAAGATGTTCATTACTTGCCTGCTGTTTGTGCTTTGAAGTGACTGGTTATTCCCTCAAAGCAGCTCAAAGATCAATGCAATTGCATTACTGTTTTTCCTTTTTTGCCTCCACACTTTACTTGGTACCTGTGTGTGCAACCTTTATGTTGTTGGCTTAAACAGTGTCTTAAGGGTTACTGGCATAATTCAGTTGTTGCTTGTAAAAGGTGGATTGTACGCTTTGTGATTTTGGTATGGTTTACTCATTGGCTTTATCAGACGAATTTGTTTACATCTTAACATTTGGCACTTTACATCTTAACACTGTCTGCTTTGAATCTCAGCTTCTTTCATGGCAAATGCTGGGGATTCGAGCAGACGGGAATGATGCACATGCTTTGTAAATGACTGACGCTCCTCTCTCAGCTGAGCATGACCTTGATGTGGCGTGATATTGTTGTTGAGCCAGGGCCTGTGTTGGTGTATGTGTGCACGAGGAGCCTCTAAACATTCAGACGCTGAGTGAGTATTCACCTCTGCTCAGCACAGGTCTAGATCTGATTCAATCTGACAGCACTTAATGAGAGGGAAGCAGGGACGGTTTTTGTTTAATTCCCTGAGCTTTTCTCAAAAGTGAGGCTGATCCAAGGGCGAGACGGCGTTCTGAGTCCCTTTCAGGGCTGCACCGTTGCCTGTAATGTTTCGAGTTTACACTCTAGTAAACCCTTTCAGCTGGAAATCCTGATGTTCGCCTCAATCAATACACTTAATTAGTGTTGATTAATGAAGGAACACTGGCTGCGCAGCGTTGACAGTTGTTTGAATTCCCAAGGACAAAATGTATTGGCATGCTGGACTGTGCTGCTTTGCTCGGCATAATAAGTTCGGAGTCAGATTTGAATTTATGGTTTGCATGTGCATGTTTATGAAATATTCAGATTTAAAGATATTCAAGTGAATAATGAGGCTCGATTCAATTAGTTCGGTAACCGTGGAGGCAATCTGGTGCAAAGAAGTAGTTTTCTAATTGCAGACTCATTTAAATTCCGCACCTGTATCATCGGATCAGTACAAATAAGAACCAAACTTTTGTGAGAGGATACAAAAAAACCTTCTAAGTATTTGTTCATATGGATGTTAAATCATGGTGCTCAAATTTTTTGTTTTGGGGGCCAGAATGCAGTGTTCATGGTGGGCTGAGGACAATTGTTCATTAAAATGCTATAAAAATATAACTTTAAAGCAAAATATTTCTTCATGGGTCAACTTCAGGCAGCTCTTACAATATTATCACCAGGTATCAGTTAAGGTCACTCTTTGATAATCGGATGCATTTTGTGATATACATGCAATGCAGAAGTTGAACTTGGCATATCTGGTAAATTGTTCATATCTGTGAACTGTGTTTTTGTTTGTCTGTTGCATCTGAATGGCTATAAACCTTATGTCTTATTAACTGTAACTCATGATTTAGGATGGACCAATTATTGAATGGAGTGTTTTTAAAGCACCAGTAATGGGGAAGAAAGAGAGTGCTCGAATTTGTCCGTGCAGGCGGAGAGACACTGATGTCCTGACAGTGGGAGAACTGAGGTGCTCAGTGTTTGCTCATGAAGCCGTAAATTACATCTGTGCAAACGCTTTGTAGCTTTGCAGATTTATCACCTTCTGAATTTCTTAATTACTGCCTGTGAGCTCACTTTAGGAGGAGTGGACGCAGGGGGAATTCAGATGAGGGCAAGTGAGACATCTCCCTTTAAGCGTGCTTTATTAAACACACAGATTTTGAACCGGTGTATCTTGACATTTTAAAAAGTGCTCAACCATCATCATGTTATGAGATTGTCAAATCATATTGAGCCTTTTCTGACTTCCTAAAATAACTTGCCTTTCTAAAGCAGATTCATAAATGATTGATGAAAGTGTGAACACAGAATGGGAACGAATTCTTTATTAAACTGAAGTAGCCACATGAAATTAGAATCAAGCAATTTCACTTCTTGAGGCTGCTTTATTATGCTTATGGGATATTCATTATTGATAATCTGATTGATCCAAAGTTTCAGATGTGAAGCTGCTGAATTCTAAGCAAAGGCTTTCTGGATTTCCAGATTCCCTCTTATGATGTTATTTAATATTTTGATGTGGAGACACTGAATGATGGACTAATCCCCTTAACACAGTTTCCTTTGGAAAATTGTTTAGATCCAAAAGAAGGTACATTTTATTGGCATGCCCTCAACACATGTTATTATGAATACCACCCTAATCATTTTCAGTTTTGCTGTTTCAATTATAATGTAAATATTTGCTGTCTGAATGATAGAGAAAAACAATGTTTTTATATCATATATATTATAATACTGAGAAAAGTAGACTGAAGCTTGGTCTCCCAGTAAACAGTTCTCCATCAGAGACCCTAAACGAAACAGCAAACCCTGACCTTTATTCTGCAAATTAAGCCATTTTTTTCAATGAGCTGACTGACAGATGTTATTTTAGTAAAAGCGCATTGAACAAAGTGCACTGACCAAATGCCCTGGAGCCATGGCAACTGCATTAGAAAATGCTAATGAAAAAGCTGAACTTGAGTTCCTGCACAACCTTGATGGATGTGCATGTTACAACAAAAATGCAATATCATATTGACAGCAACTGCATCCTTATTCAGCAATAATGAAATGATATCATTATATTAAGGCAAGCAATTTAAGTAAGTCATGTAAGTAACTTAACTTTGGTTTCAAAACACATGTTAAGAAACAAAAACCTAAGTGACAGTGCGAGTGTCAGCCAGCAAGGTCTGACATTTGCAAACTTAATGACTGATTTGTCATCTCTAAATGAAACGTGTAAAATTATTGGATATAGGATATAGAACTGTTATAATACTAAGCATTCTATGCCACAGGAAGCTTTTCAGAGCTGAGTTAACATTTCTTTTTAGAACTGTTGAAGCTGTTCTTATTTTGGACTGTAATTTGAAGTGATGTGTTGCAAAACATTGTTCCAAAAGTTTCTCATATAAACATTATAACCTTCCTGCACATCTTAATTATCAATGATATACTGACTTGGCTCCACCGTAGGCACTGGACATCCACAGCAGCTCTGTGATCTCTAAGCACAGGCACAGCAGTGAGCAGTAAACAGGCTTATATGTCAGGTGAAACACCTACACATCTTTATCTTCAACAGTTAAGGACTATAGTTTCTCTTGCCTTGTGTTTATATATATATATATATATATATATGTGCGAGGTCTTTGGAAGGTTATAGACTAGGCATAGAATTTCAGATGTTTTCGGTAAGAGTGGTAGAATATCAGGTAAGACCAGCCAGCAGAGATTAACAGTATTCGAGTCTGGAAAAGAGCTCATGGAGCCTCTGTACTCTTCCTGTGCACTTTTAAAGGGCCAATGTCCTACATATTTTTTCTGTTTTATTTTCTTTCAATTTTTCTGTGGTTTTATCTGTGGTACCAAAATACCATAATTTATTTTACATGACAAATCTATGGGATGGCTGATGGAATAAAGGAAAAGAAAGCAGCCTGTTTTCTAACCAGATGATATCAAAACAAGGGATTCTTTATACTTTTTACTGTTTTTAGGTATATTTGTATTTATTCCAATGTTATATAGTGGTTTTACAAAAAAAACATACTGCTGAGATAAATAGTTTCAGCCACTTTGCATAGGTACCTAAGATGTCCTGTACATGAAACAAATATATTGATTAATTCTTTAAATGGTAGTCTTCAAAAACATGAAGTAAGTTTTTTGCTGGTCCCCTTCATGCTGTGGCATTAGTAAATCTACCTTTAATTTTTGCAATTTGTGGCCCAGCGGTGAAGTTGAAAATGGAAAACAGAACAAACTAGCACACTAATATGTGCTGAAACACACACTTTCATTGTGACAAGCTTTGTCAAAAAGGTGCATGTTGGGAGTAGGGGCTTATCCTCTGTTTGTAGTATAATGTAGTATAATGTCAGAGCTTGCACCCGCCAAGTTCAGTGTGTATGATTGCCATGTTCTTTAGTTGTGAAGTTAGCTATTTAGTACTAAATGCCTTATGATTACAAAGAAGATGCAGACAATTAACTGAGAGAATCATTTACAAAGCTACGACAAAGCAGTAACAAAGTATATATCTAGGTTGGGAATTCCCTGGCAGGGTGTTAAAATCAGAGAGCCATGGTGGATGTCCAGGGCTGTAAGGGAGCCAAGAACATCTCTCAGTGATGATTGAAGTCACAGAGTTAGGATTTTTTGTGTAAATGGGAAGCATTTGGGGGTATTTTTCAAGAGAAGAACTAAAATATCTGTTTTAGAAACCTGATTAGAATGAAATGTTGCATCACGGTCTCTGTCTGTGAATGTTGTGAAACACTGGTTAAGGAACTGTTTTGTAGTGATTCTTGCTGCAGCTCCCACTGCCTGCCTGCTGTTTTAGGGAAAACTATAGACCAGAAAAAGCATAGCACTGACATAAACATGAATAATTAATAAGTCAGCATGGTGTGTTTAACCATTTGATAAATTTGTTTACTTTAAGTGGTGTAACCAGTTTAAAAAACATTACAACAAGAGATTGTTAATAGAGATGGAAGGATTGATCGGCTATGTATCAGTATCGGATGATTTTTAATCAAATTATGCAATCAGTGATCCGCCGATATTTCTCCAATTTAGCCGTTCCCGAGAGCCGATCGATGGTCCCTGCAATTCCTGTGTGAACCGCTAGGTGGAAATACACACCCTTTCATTTTTGACAGGCTGACTAAAGCAGCGGCCTCGCGAGAAAAGCATGCGCTGATAGAAAGCATGTCCGTCTGGCAGTGTTTTACCGTGTGTGATACAGACTCATCCAGGTCGTTTTGTAAAATATGTAAAATCAAAGACATTTAACACTACTAATCTGATACGGCACTTAAGAGTACACCACACGGCTGAATACAGTATCAGCAAACAGCAGAGCTAGCACAAAACAAATAACCAGGAAAATCGTGCAGACCGTTTAATGACTGCAGTTTTGACTGCATGTATTCAATTTGCTCTTTTCGTTTTAAATTAAGGGTATAAATTAAATGACTGCAGTATTGGGGAAACTTGTTAGATTTACTGTTTATTTACTGTTAATTTTGTTTAAAAATATTATGCTGTTTTACTTGAGTTAAAAATAGTAATAAACCAGTTTCGACCATGTTTCATGACTTTTATTGCGGTAATAACTTGTAGCCCTGCATATAGCCCCACCCTCGATCGGTATTGGCAGATCGTGCTGAAAGGTGATAGGCTATCGGAATCAGTCTCAAAAAGGCAGATCGGACCATCTCTAGATGTTAATAATAACCAGAGCAATACCTCATTGCTCATCAGTTGTTTAGGGGACTTTAGTGGTGTTTTACTGTTAATTTTTTGGAAGATGCATCTGGCCCAAATAAAAATAATCAAAGTTACAGCATCACAACAGAGAAGGCTCGCCAGTTTTAAATGAGAAATGGTCTACTTTCTATCTTTAGTGTAGTTGCAGATAAAAAATGTATGTTATTGTTTTGGAAAATCTGAGCACAGTGTATGGCTTTATTGAGATTTCTGCTAAACCCAAAAGGAAATGTGAAGTTACCTGGCTCTTTGTCTACAGGGGACTTAAGCAAATGTCTCCTTTGTTTTTCCATCAGATCTCACTGTTGTCTAGGAGATACTACAGATATATAAAGGAGATTTCTTTTTTAGATTCTTCTTTCATACTTCAAGACATGTTTGTGATTGATAATGTACACCAAAATAGAACCTCTATTGCCACATATTATAAATATTACTATGACAGTTTTACAGTAATTATTATTCAATGTTTCATTACTTGCACTGCAATGAAACCAATTAAACACTGTCTGTGCTGTCTTTGTTATGAAGCTTTGTCTTTAAGTACTGACACCATTCACAATATGCTTTAAAAATCATATTTTAACATAATTTATCACAATAGCTATAAAATATTCTCATAAAGCCCATCCTAGTACAGGGTAATGTGTATGTGTAAGTCACATATACACTGACCAAGCACTTAAATACACCTCGTTGTATCTACACTCATTTGCCATTTTGTGAGCTCAATTTATCCCTTTTCACCCTGTTCTTCAGTAGTCAGGTCCACCACAGAGCATGTATTATTTGGGTTGGCACTGACGTGGTGGTGGTGTGTTGGTGTATGTTGTGCTGTTACAGGTGGATCAGACAGTTTTTAAACACTGTGTCCACTTACTGTCCCTGTTATTAGGAACTTCTGCCTTTCCTGTCCACCTCTTTCTTCAGTGGTGTTGAATATATATATTTTTTGCAACCTATGGTGTCTGTTAAAAGCTTGTGGACACTGATCACACACTGAATGCCACAGGGTTTACAAGATTGTTTATGGTTTAGCGACACCCGTCGTTTAGGGTTTTGGCTTAGTAGATCCTGCCGTAGCCCTAAGCCTAGGAGATACCGATCTGGCCTGACGGGTCGAGGCAGGTTGACCTTTTGACAGCTAGGACTTAAATACATATGGTGCTAGGTTGATGTTAGACCATGTTCAGACCAGACCAGGGTTGAGCCCTCCCAGAACATCTGATCTGCAGTATTCTACAAATAAAGTTATACTTTGAACTGGTCTCCCTCTTCATTCTGACGGCAAGAAAGAAGTTACAACAGTGGTCATAGAACTTTTGACTGGTAACCGGCCAGCAGTGACACTGAGGTGTTTAAAAAGCATCACTGCTGTGTTTGATTCACTCTTGCCACCGCAACACTACACACCACCACCACATCATTGTCATTTCAGTGCGGAGAACGATCCACCACCCAAAGAATAAATGCTCTGTTGTGGTCTTTGGGGTTCTTGATCACAGTGGGGGGAGGATATATAGAGAAACAGATGGACTACAGTTTGTAATTATATAACTACGAAGTGCAACCTTATGGTAAGTGGAGCTGATAAAATGGACAAAGAGTGTAGAACAGTGTAGACTAAATGAAGTAGCCAGAAAAAGTTCACATTTCTGAAGGTTGAACATTTTGGAATATCCACAGTATTTTTTGAGTTTGATAATGCATTGATTGTTTGTCTTAGATACTGCTGCTGGTGGTTCTTTATATAGTGTTGAGATTGAACTGTGATATCTGCAGTTGTGCTGGTAAACTAAACTCTAAGCTGTCCCACAGCTGCGTATTTGCTTTCCTATATATATATATATATATATATATATATATATATATATATATATATATATATATATATATATATATATTGCTGTCCTTCATTAAAGCTTGGGAGCTTCTAGAATGGCTTTTTAGTGCCTGCCTTAAATAACTGGTAGAAATGTGTCAGTATGTAGCAGAATGTGTTCAGTGTCTTATTTGTGGTTACTCTGATTTTTTTCTATTATTTTTTCTATTTTTTTACACACTTTAAATCTTTTTTTTTTTTTTTTTAAGTGTTTTGAAAAAAAAAATAGTCCAACTGTACGTGTGGACTATCAAATCAGTTATGTCTGGTGTTAGATACAGAGATCCCCATGTTTTCTTCTTTTTCCATACTGATGTATTGCTCATTAAGTAAGCCGTTCTTGCTATTGCATATTTTGTAAAACAAAAAAACTTTATTGTGCTTTAAAGTGAACTCATTTCTAAGACTGAATTTGGGGAAAGTGATCTAATTAATTGCTGTAGTGCAAACAGAAACTGTAGGAATTACATTATATGTTTTATCTGTATTGAGTTAAAGTAGCCTAAAGACATATTGGCAACTGTCATCTGTTTGGACCAAAATTCATGACCAATTTCTCAATGTACTGAACATCCTCAGGAAGTATTCCCATGACTTTAAGATGAGCACTTTGTTATTTCTGCCAATTTTGTTAATTCATTAACATCATATTTTGTAATGTTTCTTCAAAGGGCAATCCAACCACTGTGTATGTTCCCCTTACAAAAGACTGCCTGGTTGTTTTCCCTGCTCAAACTATAGGAAAAAGATGGGTGTGCAGACTATAAATACTAAATATACATTTCACATAAGCTTAGTGGATTGCAAAACTAACTCTGTAATTACTAATTAGTGACACACTGATAATACAGGAAATATAGACTAATACCAACATCTAATATTTTTCATGTAAATATCAGCTGATGCCTTTAACAATGCCCATGCTATTATGTTTCTTTAATACTTAAAACATTTATCAAACATAGTAACTGAAACCAGAGGGTTACAAACAATAAATGTGTGCAGTGCAATATTGCAGTATACTAGTATTCTTCTCAGCATTCAGTTAATGCATCATCAAATATTATTTTGAAATATCAATCAAATCTAAACATCTGTTCAATACCAGTATTATTTTTATAGTACAATACCATCCTCCAGATTCTGATATCATTGTGCTTCACTTTTAATTATGTAATTGTGTTGCATTTAAATAGCAAAATAACAGTATTAACTCTAGACTTCGAAGGGTTAAAACAATTGTGGAAAGCAAAGGTGCCAGAAGTTCTTTACCTTAGTAAAACTACCAGTAATCTAATAATTAGACTAGGAAAAGTTGAAGTATGACTTTTTTTTTTACTCTTGTAGAAATATAAAAGAAAGTGTATAGAGTATAAAAGTGCTCTAAAATGTATATATAGTAAAAGAAGTAAAATTATTTCTTTTAAATTTACTTTTAAATATTTTCATAAACATAATCTGTTTTTATTGAGAATTTGAGTCATTGTTAGAATCTCTCCTAAAAAAAAAATCCTTTTTATTTAAGCAGTCCCACAGTCCACACAATAAACTTGTAGTTGACTTGAGGTGCCACCTTTACAAAACAAACAAATCTCATTCGCCAGGTTGTGTTTTTTGAACCAGCCAGATACAAAAATTTGTTTTAGTAAGGTAGTGATGGCAAAATAATTGATTCTTCGACTTTTTTATTATTTTATTAATTTTTATTGTGAGGGAGGCAAATGTGAAAGCCTTACAAGCTCACAGAAACATTTTGTACTGCACCACAACTCACCACTTTCCTTATGATTTGGGTCACAATTAACACTTTTAAGGAGCAGAACAAGAAACAAAACCGTAAACAGTCTTTTCTACAGAACGTTGTGGAAAGGCAGATGAGATTAGCTCCATCTTAGCAGCTTCTCATTCAAATTTTATTCCACTTTATGTGCGCAAAGAATTCTAATACTTGATCACCGCTCATTGGCCTACAGGTAAAATGAAGTGAACTTTCCTCATATGACTGTAATCTGTAATATCTACTCTTAATTAAATAAACACTGTTTAATGTGCCTTAATCACTGCTGTATCCGTTTCTGGCTCTAGGAGTTTATTAATTAAGGTGAGTCAAGGAAAACTTTGTATATCACAAAATCAAGGCCATTGGTGAGGGTTTTTCATATGCACCGTCTATATGAAGTGCTGCCTCCACGTTGTCTCTTTCTCTTCTGTTTATTTTCCCCACATAACTCCACTCCACCCTCTACCTCGACATTTTCACATCCAAGAGGATTCCGATCTTCATTAGATTGCTGAATAGAAAAGCCTGATTAACACGCATAAATAGAGAGATTAAACCCAATGAATAGATGTCTGAAGCTGAAATAATAAACCTGTTGCACAACTAGTGCAGATTTTTCTTTTGAAATGTAGTGAGTAAAAGTGAAAAGTATTAAATGACAAAAATATGCAAATTACAGAAAAAAAATACTAAACCTACCCCTAAAAATGCATTAGTGCAATAACTTCATTACTTGCCACCTCAGATGTGTTCAGATTGGGGAGTGCAGCGCGCACACAGGCGAGAAGCAGCAGTCGGAGATTAAAATGAGTCAGAGAAAGAATAACATGCTCCAAAAAAAGAAAAGTCAAAACTGACTTTTTTAACCAGCCATTGACCGAGACATATATGTTTATACCCAACTGTCACGCCATGCCTGTCCTCTCCTGTCTAAGTCCTTTTTTACATTCTGTCATTCCCATGTGTCACTGTTTTGGTCATGTACTCCTTTTGTCTCCGCCCCTCACCTGTATCCCATCTCTTGCCCCGCCTATTGTTCTCAGGTGTTTCTTTTACCTTCTTGTTAACCTGTCTATATATTACCTTTGTTTTCCTCCCTCACTTGCAATTCTTTTTCAGTGGATATGCCCGTGTTTTTGATGTTCCCACTCGTTCCATGTTCCTGTCTTGTTTATAGTTAATGTTAGTTCATGTACTTTGTGTTTTGCTTTTGTTTTGTTTGTTAATTAAAGTATTTTGTTTTAAGCTGGCATTTGTGTCCTCTCCTCCTGACACAAGCCAACAAGATGTAAAATTGAGTTAACAAGAAGACTGCATGTTTTATTTACTTTTTCTAGAAATAAGCACTTTGAGATGCACTTTTTTTAAAAAAGCATTGTGTTTCATTAATGTAGCCCTTGTTTTTACTTAAAGTGAGAGAAAAAACTTAATATAATTTAAACTTATAATAATACATTCAGTTCAGCATTTAAAACATTAAATATTGTTGAAATATGTTGAAATGTGTTTGTAATTTGTCTTTCAGTAGTTGTTGACATAAAATGCTGATACTAGGCTACTTCAGTATACAGGATATGGCACTGAATCATAACACAAGTCAGGACTTGGTCTGAAGAAAATTTCTTTAACTGGACCTTACTGAGCTCTAATTAAATACCCCTGTTATAGAGCATTCAAGCCTGTTAGAGAGAAAGAGAGAAAGCTCTGCTGTCCTTTTTAGCCATTGAAAAAAGCTAGGTGAACTCTGACATACTCCAGTTATAGATGGGATATTGTACCACTAAAGCTTAACATCCCAGTTGGATGGCTCATATTTACACTGTGGAAACAATGCTTTGGCAACGTGAGCCACCTGGAAGAAATAAAGAGTTTCTGTGGCCGTAAAGATAAGTATGACATTCCATAAATGTGTCTTTTCATTTACAAGCAGAATAGCTTTTTTGTTGTTGCGTTAAGTCTTGAGTCTCAGAGTCAACCAAAGTAGCTTCTGTGACATTCAGGGGTCCAATATTATCCCAAAATGTTACTGTTTTGTTAACAAAGCGGCATATGGTCTGACCTTGGCCCTTTTTACCATCCCACTGTGCTGAATTGTCTCTATCTCATAGATCTTCACTGGTGGTTTAACATGGGATCTAAATGGCTGAGATGTTTTTAATGATACGGCAGTGACTTGCTTTCCAGTTTGTGTACATCAGTGGTTCTCCTCAAAGACACCACTAATTAATGTGCTAGCTCAGGTATATCTAAATTGCATTTAAATATCAAATTAATGACAATACTTTCTGTATCTTATACACAGTAGAAAAGCAAAAGGAGCAAATTAATCAGGATCTGTAATTTTAGTTGCCATATTTCAGCAATTGTTATTGTAGAATCATGTGCATGTTTCAAAGTCATCAGAATCAACAGTACAGTAATCTCATATTTGAGGGGAAATCTTGAAATGGAAATGACTTTCCCCAAAACAGCAGAAATTGAATGTCTTACTTTATAACATTATACCCATGCCCCTATCTCTCTTTCTCTCTCTCTTAGTGTTTTTCCTTCCCCACCTCTGGTGTTGCTTTACATGTCACCCTCTGCCTTTCTATGTCACATCGTGTTATTTCAGGGAATGTGTTTTCTGAATTGCATCCAGATGTTTCTCTCTCCTCTTATAGTCACTGTGACCCAGAGGTTACTGTTTACCTCATCTCTGGGATGCAATCTCCCAGATCTAATTTAGAAGAACAGAAGGTATGAACAAATGCTCAACGCAAGAACATTGAACAGAAAAAAACCAAAATAATTACACTTAAGCTGATAAGTAATGGTTTATTTTTCTTGTAGAAAGTGTTACATTCATGTTAAAATTGATTTTACATTTTAAATATAAACCTAGTTAGGAAAGAAATTGTTGATAAAAGGTTGCAAAACGTATGCAACATTTCTTTATAGAGCTTACATAGACATCACTAGGCAACGTGTGTTGCCATAGCTTCTGTTGTTTTTGAAGTAGCTTTTCAAAAGTCTTAAAATATATTGAGCATGTTTAGTGATTGACCTCACGGTACACTGTCTGGATGGAAAGAATGAATAAGCTAGGATAAACATTTACAACGCATGTGGACTCGAGAAGGGAACAAACAAGTACGTGTTTATTACCTCTCCTGGACCTTTGGTACCCTTTTTCATATGCTCTCTGTGAGAAAGAGCTGGGTAGTGACCAGTGAATGGACGATGAGTCATTTTATTGTTAAAAACATCTGTGTGCAGTACCGCTACCTCAGATTTAGGAGAGTTGCTATGTGCATGTGTTGGAGCTGTAAAAGAAATGATGTTTGTGTTTTGCCTTTTATCAAGATACCTGCATATACATGTGAGACTGAAGCTCAGACCCACTATGTTTGGATTGACTACAGTCCCCAATTCATTAAAAATCCAACAGCTCAGAGTGCTGATCGTCATCCAACGAAGAGAGATGGATAATTTAGACAGCTCACACTGCTCTTTGGAGAACACAAAATGGTGAAAGAGGACACAGTGCTCTTCTGGATCCTTTCAAACTTGAGACGTTGAAGACCTACTCTGCTTTAAATCTAACCTTTACTTATTCATCTTGCAGTATCTTCTGAGTGTGACTCCTTAAAAAGGACCACATCAGAGTCACTTTAGACAATTTATATGGGTCAGTCCATTATGAAATTTGAACACAATGCAACGAGTAACTGGAGTTTTCAATTGATGCAACACTTTTTTGGAGATAGAAGGGTTTGTCCTAACACTGATGGTACACATCATATGTGCATTTACAGCCGTATTTGTAATGTTTGTAATATTTGTTTTTCTGTTAAATTGTGTGCTTTAAGTATGATGAATTGTTGCTATAAATGCAATAAATAATTGTGAAATCATGATATTGCAAAACAAAAACTGTGACAATGTGCATCATGGATTTCTTACAATGCATCATGAAGAGAGACATCATTAATTATGCCAACTAATGCAGCTGCACTGGCTAAATACCAACACTAAAAAAAACTGCACCAGTCAAACTCCAGTTGTGTAAGATCCAGTGCCATTACAAAGTTGTGCAATAAGATGGATTTAGCCATGGCATAATAGCATAATATTAAAATACTGAATCATGGATCCAGTATTGTGTATTAATGGAGGAATGGGATGAGTGTAACATTAAATCACTAATAAACCCCTATTGTTTTAGTTTGATCACAGTTTTAGCACAGTGGTGAGGAGTGAATCATTTTGATATCGGGAGCAAAAGTGTGCTGACTTTTCTGTTGCTTTTTTGTTTATTTTTATTCATTTCTGGCTCAGTAAAAGCATTATTAATGTTTTACATGTGTTTTGTTCTTCTTATTATTAATGTTTTACATGTGTTTTTTTCTTATTATTGATGTTTTACATGTGTTAACTTTCTGTCATATTAGATGTTGACATAGACTGTTGGTGTCGCAAAATATGAGGACGATTAACAGATATAATTAAAACAACAGAAAACGTATGCATGTGTTTAAGACTATACGCATATGCTGATGTGAACTTGTGCTGAGACCCAATACAACAGCTGCCTTTGACTCCTCGACCGCAGCTTTGCTCGGCTCTGAATAATGCACTCATCAGGTTTTTCCTACTCATCCTAATGACAAGCAGTTTTCCCACAGGAGTCCTGTGACTTGTTACAAATACTGCTGATGAGCCTGCTTACATCTGCCACTTTATTGCCATTAGAGGAGTATTAATATAAAGCCCTGTTCACCCTGCTGACCAGCTACTCCGTTATCTCTCCCACACTGTGCGCATGCCTCTTCAAGTGATGACATGTGCATCCCAAGTGCAGGAACACAAATTAAATGTGACTGTACCAATCTGTTCTGTAATTCTAGAAAATTAAAGTTGTCAGAGGGGAGGTGGTGGTTCTGTAAAATGCATCTCATGTCATATGCATCTCAAGCTTTTTTAAAGGAGCGATCCATGCAAAATTCAATATGCAATATGTGACTCCTTGTTGGGAAGTGAAACTTAGCCATGCTCTTTACATAAAAATGCCCATATTGCACATACTAAAATGGAAATGATCTTTGGGCAAACTGAAATAGTCAAATTACAAATATTGATAGCATGGTGGTGTTTGTTGGTTATAACATGCTCCAACATTTACTTTTCTTTTTTTATCTCAGGAATTCACATATTTATATATTTATTGTCGTGATAAATTGCATCACAATATCAAGGTTGTCCTCAGTACTTACATTTACAACTGCAAATTTTATTACAAAGAGGAAACAATTACTGCAGGTAGCACAGGATGTGAAACATTAGGTAAAAAATTTTTTTAATTTTTTTAAAAGCATGCTTTGAATGAATGAATTTTAATAGGGAGATGTCATCTTCTTGTATCTTCCAAGATCAGGACTTGCTTATAGCTGGATAATTTCAAAGATAATAACACCATCATTACTGTAGTAGGTAGGCATTCACTGCTTTATCCCAAACTGAAATGAATCACTGTTGGGCACCTTTTATAACCACAGTGTGCCTAGAGATGTTGGATAGATTTCTCTTACTGTGTTTGCTGTTAGGAACCACATGAGATTATAGACTTTACATGATATACTCTTTTGAGGTAGAATAAATGCATGCTGTAAAGGCATGAAACATCAGGCCAACCAGTTATTGGTTGTGTATCATTTGAGAGTTGAATTGGGTCAGTTATTCATTACCATTGCAGCATCTTGGTACCAGTGGCCATTATGCACACTACGGCCCAGGGACTTTGTGTACTCCTTACCATAAGCTGAGAGTGCTCCTGAATTGTACATTATGGCACTCATAATTTACCATGCAGTCCCTGAGAGAGTGTTCCCCATTAGCACTGTGCTTTCGGCTGTATGCTATTCCTGTCAGTATATCCACAATGGACAGAGCTCGACAAGCACTACACATAATTTAATTGCCTTGTTTTGCTCATGAATCGCACTACATATTTATGGATGCACTGAGCTGCCTATGCTATTTTAGATATATTTAGCTCAGGTACGTTGAGCATAAATATAAGCATAATATATGCAAGTGCTGGAGTCTTTCTTTCTAGTATCGGTCATGAGCCCATGTTCTTTCAGAATTTTTTTTCTTTTAAAGTTTTCTCACCATGTCTGTATTATCTGGATTTTATGCAGATTGACACACAGCTCAATTTTTAAAGATATGACCTCTTCTCTCAGCATGTTCTCTCATCTTCGCTGTTTGAGTGTAGCATGATATGCAGATGGTTGTTCTCTACATGTATGTAGTAAGAGCAGTTCAAATCAAACCCTGAGACGTCTCCATCACTCAGGAGAGAGGGCATTAGTGATTCTGAAGGAGCGCTGCCACTCCGCTAGCCCCGCAGGAGAGCTCACTCTTTATTCTGTTAATATTTTCTCTGTGAAATGGTAAAGAGCTGTTCGTCACGGCCGTTCATTTGACTTGGCCTCTCCAGCAGCAGGAACAGTATGGAGTTTAATTTCCTTGTCTAAAGCCTGCTGGGGGCCTGGGGCGAGATCACCTGGGTGGAAATTGCTTTGAGTGTTCCCTTCTGTCCTGCCCTAGACAACTGTGGTTGCACACAAGCAAAACTCAACACATACTGCTGAACCTTTCAGTTCGGCTAAAGCCAGCTGACGTGATTATGGCTGGGGGAGAAAAACAGCATTGTCTCCGGAATAGATTGCAAAACACTGGCTTTTTGAGCCTTAATGAAATTGCGCAAGTTTATTATAACAGTCGGGTTCCACACAGTCGAGGGGATTATATACATATGCTTTATGCCGTGCCTCATTGTTTTCTTTACCTCAGCCTTAGCTAATATAAATATAGCCATTGATATTCTCATCACATGGAGAAAAACTGAAATTTACATGAGAATAGATGGCTCAGACCTTTGTACAGACATATGCATGAAACTTTACGTGCCTGAATTTTGATGTGACACAGACAGATGTGGCCTTTAATGGTGTGCAGTGGTGCACATGCTTCACTGATTTGTGTTTCTTGACACTGTTTAAAAAATAACTTTATTATTTCCGTTAACTCTGAATGTAAAATGTTAAATTCCTTTTTGCAAGTAATTAGAAACAGTGTTGTAGATGATTTAGGATTGCATCATAGGACAAGTGAGTAGCTGTGTGTGGCCCACTTGCTTGAGTCCTCTGATGTCAATGATACAAAAATTAAGATCTCATTAAAAAACCCTATTTTTATCACCAGTATCACATTGCGATAGCTGAATTGTGTGAAGCTCCAGGTTGCCATTGGTTGTGTTCTTTCGCTGTTTTACAATAACTCAGCCATGAGGCATGGAAAGATGTAAACATGAAAGGACCTAGTTCCTACAGAATGCTACAGGTGACTGTAGTAAAGAAGACAATGAGAGCACTTATTTTATAGCTTTGTATTGCATGTAAAACCGCATCCCAAAGTGATAAAGGTTAGCTGGATTACATTGCCATTTAAGATAAGGCCCAGTTGTACCAAGAACACTGGTTTCTGTCCATTCTTACTCTTCCACATTCTGAGATTTAGGTCAGACGAAGTCAGTCGGCCTTCTCTTACTCAGTATTGCAGCAGTGACCAGCATCCAAGACAGAGTGATGGATCTGTATGTTATTGGTGTGGTGCTATGTAAAGCCCCTGCGCTTATTCAGCAGCAAAGTCCCTGGCCTGTGATCAATGGAAGATATAAGCAGGGGCTGTAGGCCAAGTGGACTTAAAGCCGCACCTTGGGCTGAAGCTCGGCCCGCTCAACACCAATCGCCAATCTCATGAATAATGCAGAGCCTTGTGACTGGCTGCACTCCTTCGTCTTTCTCGTCATCGAAGCAGGCAGAATAGGGCAGACCCTGAGCCCAGTGTGCAGGGTGAGGGCAGAAGGACCTGCAGCTTCCTCTGGTGACCACAGCATGGTTGCAGGTCCACTTTAGTAGAGGAGAGGGCTGGACCTGAGAGGAGAAGACAGTCAGCTGCATGGTGAGCTTGTTTTGCTATTCTGAACAGGTCCAGGGGTTGGAAAGAGGGAGGTTAATGGATGATACTGATAATATCTGGATAGAAAGAGGCGGTGCAGGGAGGTGCACAGTTTAAAGAGCCTCTGATCTCCTTAGATGTTTGTGATGGTGGATGCTTTGGTGCTGCTGCTGCTGCGGCTGAAAGCGTATATTTGTGTGGAGACATCCTCAAGGGACATCGAACGCAGATCTCAAGGTGGGAATCATGTTATTTAACATGAAATATTTATCACACCTACAGTGTGCGCAGCAGCTGACATTGTTTTGCCATCTCTGCAAGATTCCACCTACACGGCTCTCATTACACTTTATTCAGTCTGTAGTTTCATCCTTTTGACTTTTTTTCTTTCTGGGAGTTGTACTGCTAAATTTTAATTCACATGAAATATTTAATTCACTAAAAGTGCAGGATGGCACATGTCCAGGGAAAGTATTGGAAATTAATTTTAGAGCAGAATGTCAGAAAGCTCTATCACCTCCATGTAATTAGTGGTGTTGAAATTCACACAGTTGGGCTTTAATTGGCAGTGATTGCACAGAGCAGGGGCTGAGGGCTGTTTAATTGGAGACTGAGTGATGGCGGTAATGGCTCATTTGTTTGCCTGTGTGTGGTGAGGGACCCCTCATAATGACCTGCATGGAGAGAGTGGCGTCAGAAGTGGGGAGGGAGGGCTACGGTGTGAGATTAATCGCACTATCACACTCTGCACAAGCATGTAGCCCCCTACCCCCTCTGAGAGAAGCCGAACTGAATCTTCTAGCATGTTCAGTATGTGCAGTTAATGTGTTTGAACAAGCGTCATACGTCTCAGCTGAGAACCAAGGTGTCCATGATGTCCCTGCTGACTTTTTTCACTGTTGGTATGGGGATGTTATCACAGGTACTTTTCAAGGACATTCCAAAGGTGGACCAGGGGAAAGAATGACCATGTATATTTAATGGGTTGGGTACGGTAGATGGAGCAAATATGTCACCTCTCTGGAACAAGTGCAGCCAGGGGCACGTCACCCCCATCCAGAGCCATCAGAGGAGGCCACATCCTGCTGCCACATTTCACACAATCATGTCACGCTCATGGCCTCTTGTTCTCCATACATCAATACAGAAGGAACACTGCAGGTTAATTAGCCATTAGAACAGTGCAGCTGACCTTGACAAAGTTTGGGGCAGGCACTCCTGAAGGGTTCGGGTTTAGGGTAATAGATTTGTTTTGCAGAATTCACATTATGCTCTGATTGCAATGCTTCAGCCATGTGCGACTGCCCGGCCTTCATGCTTAAAAATATCATAAGTCATTTCTCCTGGCAGACACGGAGATTTAAATGCATGCATTTATTTGGCACGCAGGGCTCAAGTGACTCAGGATGGACAGCTTCACTTAAATGAAGTGTGAAGTAAATGCGCAGTGACTGATATGGCTGTGCATTTTTGAGCTTGAAGCTCATCAATAATCATTCCCTGAGAGCGAGGGTAAGTGACATGCAGCCCACCGCTTGGACTTCGGAAGGCAGGCAATGCTTTTCTCCTCATTGTTCCTTGTCTGCTTCACACACCACTTACCCTAAGACATTTGGGATGAGTCCCCCCTCTTTCCTTGCACGGCCTCTCACATCCTCGGACGCTGACACCAAATAAATGAAGACACAGAACAGACTTGGAGGTTCTGAGCTGAAAGGGCGACGGCTGAGGTGTGAAACCACTGGGCTGTAAAATTGCCCTGGCAGCCATGCTGTTGTTTCAGCATTTCATGGCGAGTTGCTCTGCCTGCTTCCCTGCATCCTTCTTGTCCCTCTTCCCCTCCCTCCCTCGCTTTCTCTCTGTTCACCCCTTCTGTACATCTCACCTCACCATGCTTGTGCTGACTTCAGACCTGGCTGCAGGGTCTGCTCAAAGCGGCCAATAAAAAGCAATAACTGATCATCTTCTTTGGTATGCGCCACCATCTGGCACAGCAATGGAACCTGAGAAATGTAATATTCCTCTGTCATTTTGCCTTCGCAACTGGGCTGAGCCACAGAGCAGAGCGGAAACGTCCTATTCACAAACTTAGCACCTCCTCACCCCTAAAAAGCACAACACTCATTTGTTCTAATTAGCAACATGATATGCGCCAGACATGTATTATCCCATTATTATGCAAGTAGTCACGGTGAGTAATTGACTAGACTGTGGCAAGGGCGTCTGGAGCCTGGTGGGAGACAAGCAACCCCTGATGGTGCTGTGGGACTTGGGCAGTGTGAGCGCAGCTTCTGAACTGTTAGCGAATGTGATAATGGCTACAATGTAGTCTCATTGGTAGTTCATTAATTTGTCGTGAACATACAGCTACAGCAGAGGATCTACAGGACAGAGGCACATGCATGTGATTGCAGTAAGGCTGCCATGGTGTTAGATTACCTTAAAAAAGCCCTCGGAGACCTCACTCACTTTGTTTTGTTTAATTAAGCCTGTTTTCAACTTTCTGGTTCTCTCAGGCTCAAATATGTCTTAGCGAGACTGTCACTGAGTTCAAGAACAAGGTCTTTGTCTCTTCTTCGAAGTAAATCCAATTAAGAATGCCATGCTGCATCTGACACAAGCAACGAGTGCGCTATACAGAAATAACAAACTGACAGCAAAACAGTGGGCAGTGAGCAGTTGTTTACATTTACCATTATGGTAAATCTATTAATAAAACATATTATAAGTTTGTTCCATTCTTAAGACAGCTTTCTCGTCAGTAAATGGCACTACCTGAATAGTTCCTGTGGAGTTGCTGTTCTCCTCAAGACTGTTCTTAGAGGCTGACACTCTTCAGTGTACTGTGTAGCTGGGCCTTTAGATAAGGCAATAAATGTCGAAAACAGGGAACTAAACACCACTCTGATAATGCTTATTTCTGCTTATTCTTTCGGATGCTAGTAGTTTGTTAACAGTAAGTTAATAGTGATTCAAATTTTTATGACTGTTCTGAACTAAATACGAATATTGAAAGATTAAAGATGGAAGATTTTACTGTGTATTTGTTAAAATATTAAGATACGTTTTTCATTATAATAGTTTTAGTGACTCTTTAAGTGAAGAGTCCTGGCATCGAGATGCCCCTGGTTGAAATGCATTGACCAGGCTACCGTATATCTTTTTCTCACATAATCTGTCCCACCTATTAAAAACAGAAAATGTGATTGGCTTCAGGTTCGCTCCTCATTATATTAGTTGTTAATCTGACACATTAGGCCTGTAGTTCAGCTCCTGCGAAATAAGAGAGCTCACATTGTATCTACCTAAATAAAATTATAAACATATATATGTTTATAATACATATAAGTGTAATTAGACCAATTTCTCAACTATTTTATTCAAAATGTAAGCAGCAAGAATACTACTACTAACTAAAAAACTTTTATTTTGGAAAAATTTTTAGGCCTTCAATAAAGACTCCCCACTGTCTCTCCTACACTAAACCCCAAACCCCTACAACTTCTCCATCAGTGCTTTTATCTTAACTAATACTAATACAGACTTTGTTTCTCATCCTTGAGAGCCAGATCTGAATACCCCTGGCCTAGTGCTCAAGGTGGACAGTGCTCATAAGCAAGAGATTGAGTCAGTCTTCTTGTACTTGTTCTAAGATATTCGAGTGAGTCCAAGCCAGTGTCTCCTCCCTCTGCTCTTGTCCATGTCTGGAGATGTTGGCTGTGAGTAAGGCAAGGTTATTGCGATGAAAGATGGCGTTGAGATTAGCGGGCCGTTCCACATCACTTGATTTATGAGGGTCGCCACCATCAGCACTCGCCGCATGAATAAACCATGTGCCTAGGATTAAACTCCTGTTAAATGACCTAGAGCGTTTGCCAGGTGTCCCCAACACCTATTTACAACGTACACTTACCTATCCCCATGTATGCCAAAACCAAATGCTGTGGACTTATGCATTGGCTCTGGTCATTTGTCTTCTAGAACACTGATGTCTGAGCTTTCAAAAGCCCCTTGGTGGTGATCTTGGTAAACGCTCTGGTGACGGTCATTTGATTTTGATTAAGGATGTCCACTGACTGCTGGAAGAGTAGTACCTGTTGAAATGGATGTACATGAACTCGTAGCAAATTTGTAGCGATGCACAATAATATCAGACTTGTATCTGCAAACATTTACTTGTAAACTACATATCACCATCTGGCAGATTTACATAATATTTCAAGCCTGAATTTGTTGATGGAAGAGCAGAATTATTGGTGGTGCTGGGCTTCAGCACTAAAATGTCAGCATTTCATTTATTTTACTGTATTTTGTAACAATACAGAATTAAATGTTGTATTGTTGTAAATCCTAGTTTAGATTATACGTTTATTTATCAGCATTGGCAGACGTGTACATAACAACTATTAGATATTGATATCGGCCTACGATTCCCATACTGCTGCATCCCTATAAATCTGCAGACCTAGTTTATGTTTACACTTGAACATTAGCCAGTTAAACCTACAAGCAGACACACACACACATATACACACTGTGCAGATGTGGGCCACTACAATTTAACACACTGTGGGTCTCCTATTGGTGTATGGCTTCTAATGAGCAGACGTAACCTTTAGGGTCTGTCAGTGGTCAGTGTGTGTCACTGCCAGTAGCCTTTAGGTTATGGAGGTCAGTGTTTAGCATGTTTGTGTGTTTATTAACACAGCAACCGCAAGAAGAGTTTTTCCTGATAACAGCAATTCCTGATAACAGCAATTTGGGAAAAAAGGGTTTCTTAGCTTATTTGTGTCTGTAGGGTAGCACTACAAATAGGAGGTACAGGTGGTATAAACTATATAAAGCAAGTATGTCATTGTATTAAGGCTGTAAGTGCCACATACTGTGCAAAATTCACTTTACATTGTTTTTACATTGTTATTACAGCCTAAAATGACATTTCCAGTACAGCGATACTGAAAACCACCTGAAATAGTGGTTATGGATAGCTGATAATTTCCTGTCAGTGCAAAAGCCCATCCTCATTAAGAGCAGCAGTGTAAACCCAGCCATGAGGTACATATGTTTTTAAGTAGGAGCAAGCAAATGCTTTAAATAAATATTCACATATTTTTGTATATCACTGACTTGACAGGTAACTATTGACCTCAGCCCCTTCAAACCTATAGTTAAATATACTCATCTATTGGAATGGTACGTTCACTCCATAGTCAGCAATGATTTCCATTTCAAATGATCTTAATAATTCGTAAACAGACTGTAGCAAGAAGTAAATGAAGGAATAAATGAATATCGTATTGGGCTTAGATGAAGTTGAATAGTGAGCATGCCTTCTTGAGGGAGGGAGGGACTGGTTTATCGTTTTGAGGGCTGCCAGCAGGCCCAGAACATCACTCAGAGAGGGCCGCAGATGCAAGAGGCTCAGGGGATCGGCTGGTTAATTGCATTGAGCTCTAATAAGTCACACATTGAAGACACGTGTCTTGAATCATGTAAATGTCTCTTCTGGTAGACAGTCAAGAGGACGTGAAGTTTGGTTTGAGTCTATTGAGTGTTCCAAGGGTTCTATGGCACTATAAAATGTGAATCAAGGACAGGTTGGCACCGGCCAGTCTTATATGGACATCTGAACGCTTTACATAGTTTCATTTTATGCAAAATGCAAGTCTCAGTAAACCCACTGCCTGCATTAGAGGTGCTGCTCACTGTTGTACACTTCCCAAGAGTATCATTCAGGCACTATAGCTTTCCCCTTTGCTGCACAATGAAAGAGACCACAAATCTCTAACATGGGGGAGCTTGGGTTTTGCAAATTGGGCCTTTTTGTACTTTGACGCTTTGTGAAAAATACAGATAAATGAAGTCAAAGGAAAAAAGAGTTTGTGATTGTGGGTGCCAGGCAGACAGTGGACAGAAACACAGCCAAGCCTCCAGCATATTGATCTGAAGGTTGGGTTATTGTTCTGTGTTTACAGACAGAAGGATGGCTTCGTCTCACTGTAAAAGGCGAAATGCTTGTTTCTTGTTTTTTTTGTTTGTTTTGTTTTGTTTTTCCCGGTGTTGCCTCCGTATCCACTGAAACGCATATGTCAGAGTATATGCCAGCAAAGCGGACAGTAATGCAGTTTGGCATTTCAATAACACCAAGTTTCTATGTCTGTGGAGTATTGTCTCTAAAGATTAAGAAATAACCTGGAGGCAATGGAGTGTGATGGAAAGGCTGTGCTCTTTTTCTTTTTTCTGATCGTGTTCAAAATGATTCCTTTGTTTGTTTATTTGTTTTTTTTTTCACATGTCAAAAAGTTATGTTTTTTCAGAATGCTTAGCTTCACAAGTCTACATTTAAAAATCATCCTTGGTCTATTTGTGTTATTAAATTATCAGCACGGTCAGGTAATTATATCCACCATATCCAGAATATTTTATAAATTAGATTTTTCCTTCTTATAAAGATGAGATTTTTTTTATAGGACAACAACATGTCAAATTAATTCATTATAATTATTAACTAATTATTCATGAAAGAGCTGCACTGGAATAGCATAGTCCATCCAGTATGTATACGCATAGGAACTGGCATTTGGCTCTATTTCTTTCTTTATTGGATTCTTTTGGCCCACAATAAAACTATAAAGCTTAAAATAGATGAGAGGCTGAAGCAACATCAAAATAATCCAGATGAAATCAAAACCCCAAAATTAGTTAACTAAATAAATTTAACTGATTCGGTAAATGGAATAGAGTAAAAATGAATCCCATTGCTCACAAATATATTAAAGTAGAAATAAAAGCATAATAATTTGTAAGCAGCTCTCACCTTTTATTCATTTAACATTTGCTTGCACACTTCATTTGTTCCTGTAATGAGTCTAGTGATACATCTAGTTATACATTCCACTGTGAAAGTGAATTTATGTATTCACTTCCATTCTGCCCCCCAGGGGTTGTTGCTGCTAACTAAAACAGTACATGTGAACGGGATGAGCTGAGATAACTGCCGTTGAAAAATGTATAGCTAACACCAATAGTGGAAACTAATGAGAGTACATTTACTTTGGTGCTCTACTGAAAGGCACTCAGTAATTTTGTTAAGTATTTTGTTAACAGCAGCTTTATAGTATACTTTGTTGTATTTTACTCATAAAGACAATTCCTTGTGCATGCGTCAATAGCCTTGAGAAACATTCTCATGCCCTCAGCCAGTATATAAGGTTTTTTTGTTCTCAAACAATGGGCGAGCAATGCAATTACAGCTTGCTGGCGGTTGGTCCTTGCATCTAGAACTATGTCTGAGAGTTTGAGGAGGCAAAATATCTGTAGCCATTTCTTTCTATTTCATAGAAAACCAAGGGGCAAGGTCGTCACTTTAATTTTCCAATGTAACAAAGCCTACCTATAATAAGTGCGTAGCAATTATAAGAAGTTGTACTTTCACTTCATTATATTTTGAGAGAGATATTTCCAAGTTGTACTGAATCTTTCTTTCCTGCAGAAAAAAAACAACAAACGAGAGAAATAACAACAAACTATTCATGTTTATTAATGCAACCTTATTATAATGTGTTACCATAAAAGATCAAAAAAGAGGCAGATTTTGCAAAGCCTAGCACTACCGTCAAAACATTCATTCATTTCAGCCTGCCTGCACCAATAGTGGTAATCTAAGCAAAGCCTTTGTGTCAGACACAGTATTCTAGACCTCTAACACAAATTTACATAATTGTAGGATTTGTTTGCTTTTTGTAGAGTAACACATGAAGTAAATACCATTCTTGCTGATTCTGGTATCCAGTAATCCAATAGACTGTGTAATAACTGTAGGCAAAGCCCCCTGAAGCAAGGAGTAAGTCTCACTACTGGTTTGAGCTACCTGTGTAACCACATCATTATGGAAAGCTGATTTTCTATAATGACAATGCGTTTCAATATTTTTCTTTATTTAATTTAATTTCTACAAAATTAATTGGTAAATGGAATTTCAGACAATATCTTCAAAGTAATTCCTTTATTATATATTATCAACTTGAACTGTAATTTTCCATTATGTTTTTTCTTCTTTTACACAAATATGTAATGTTTCCATTATTGGCTGAGTGCTTATATGAGACATAGCTTATGAATTATGAGACACAGATTTTCGCTTTACCACAATACTGCATCTTATCCTTTTGCTGGAATTAATCAGACATCATATATTTTTTAAGTCCTTTAATTAGTAAGACACCTAAGCATTTTTTCACCTGCCTACTTGGAGACTAGCAAAAGTTTAGCAAATCATGAATCCTTCTTAACTGAATATGCAAATAGGTGACACATTAAAAACCAAAACAGTTCAATGTAATTTTGCTATTCTGTGATTCTGCAAGTTTCTGGAACTGCACTAGAGGAATTCAGTTCAGATTTGTTTCATTCTCATGGAGCAGCTTTTCAGAAACCTGGGTCAAAATCCAAGTAAGCAAGCCAAGGACGACAGTGGCAAAGAAAACTCCCTACGCACAACAGGAAGAAACTTGAGAGGAACCAAGTCTAAAAAGGGGAGCCCATCCTCCTCCTATGGTCAAAACAAAAAATATTCTAGTCTAAAATCTTCCAAAGGTGTTGAAATCTGGTGACTGTGAAGGCCACAGTACATGATTTACATCATTTCCAGACTCATGAAACAATTTGTACTATGTGGATGGGGGCATCGTTGTTCCAGAATAATCACTCCAGTTAGGATAGAAAGTGTTGTTCTTCAATTTTTCATTGCTATTCAATGTTATTGTTATAATGTTATTAATGTTATTCAAACTGCATTACTGCACCAGCTTCAGTCATTGAATGTGCACTTTAAGTAAAAAATAAGTTCATTTTATTGAGTAGTCAAGTATATTTCCCAAGGATATTTCAATACTATTTCAAAACTAGTAATATAATGAAAATAATGAGTATGAGTATAGGCCACATATATTTTTTAGCCATGTATTCTTAAGTTAATTTAGTTACTATATCTTTGAAAAGTACATACAGTATTGAAATCATATAACTTATTTTGTTGATTTTAAGTTTAAAAAGTGTAATAATATTAATCGTACACATTCAAACCCTACGTTTCCCATGACAAAGGTTTTTTTTAATTCCTTCAACACACAGTTTTCTCCTTGGTCCTCAGTCCTCTAATCAAGGGAGAGGTCCAACTCTCCTGCCGTCTTGATCCAAACTCAAGGTCAGCTGGGCCTGTTCAGCATTTTTATAAATTCTACAGAGCATAGGGGCATTGCTAATTGCTTATTTGCATCTTACAGTACACCTTTCTGGAAACATGTGCACTCATAGTGTTGTGTACCTGTCTGCAATACCATTCATTATGAAACCCAGGTGTGTGGTATCTGTGAAGATGTAGGTACAACATGGCACACTATGCTTTGTTGAGAGCTTCAACACTTCTAGAGTACAACACAGAGTACTTGACTTTGTCATCTGACCATGTAATGCCCACTTTGTTGGCTTTACTGTGCAGGTTCTGTAACATGTGTGGAACATCCCCTGGCTGTTTGTCTAGGTGGTGTTGTGTATGCTGTAATGAAGTATAAGATCAGCACCAGTGGCAGGCTGCTGAACGTCTCCAGCATGTAGCTGAAGCAGCAGCGTTGGAGGTCAATGGCATACGGCCTGTCCCCTCCAGTGTGCTCCCAGCCCATCCTCCTGCTCTCACCCCATTTCCTGTCCTCGCCTCCGGCTCCCCGCCCAGCCTCCTCTGCATCTGAAGGAGCAGACTGATAAATTATGCATCCCTGCGAGAGGAAAAGAGGCCATCGTCCCTTTTGTTTGGAGCCGTGTTTTCATCTCCATGCCCAAAGCCCAAGCAGAGTGAGAGAGAGATATAGAGTGAGCGAGAGAGCAGACCAAGAAGCTGACCTCTGCCCAAACGCAGGCGGAACGGCGAGCCGTGTAATAAGCTTGAGGAACACTGCGCTCCTGGTTAGACGAACGCTGCCGCCATGACAGCACTTCGTTTTGTCATTAATGCACATGAATAACCTGTTCTTGTGTGCTATTGTTGAGGAGCCTCTCGAGGTGTATGCTATGAGATGACACTACAGGCTCTTAAGATAATGAAGGCTCTCACCCCAGTATGCCTTCAGGAGAAGAATGAGCCTAAGCGCCTGATCTCCACCAAACATAGGGACACTGTGTGGATTTCATATGAGGGGATTTAGCAGCTGTTGCATTCGGTCCCACTGCACCTTTCACTGGCGCTCTACTCCTCATGTGTCTCCCATTCATTTTTTCATGTCTCGATTGTTATCTTCAGGCATTTAGAGGCCGATCTTCAAATAAATCAACAGTGTTCTCACTGTTTATCTCTCTTTTCTCCTCTATCTCTCTCTCTCTCCCTCTCTGTTTCTCCCCATTCCGATTTCCTGCCCTTTTATCTACTTTTCTCCTTTAATAACGTGATTTCCCATTGCTGCTGTCTGTCCTCATTCAGAAACCCGTCTTTCTTCCAGTCAAGCTGTATACTCAATGTTTATTTCTCTCTCTCTCTCCTACCCTTTCTCTTTCCCAGGTGACTTCCCTTTCCCTCCTCTTTTTCGAGCCATTAGTGAGTTTGTCTGTCCACGTTTCTGCTCCGAAGCCCGTACAGGACACTGTGTCGGTTCAGGCTGACGGCGGCTTTAACTCTTTAAGCCCTCTCTACAGCTACCATCCTGCAGTCTGAGGTGAATAAATCCTTTCCTCATTTCTTCAACTAGACGTCATACTCAGAACTCATCGTTCATTAGGATCATTCACACTTCACAGTACTCTGCACAGTAATTTAATGTCAGGGCCCTCATTAGCGTTTTCTACTGAAAGCTATGAGGATATGTCAAATTCTCACAAATCACCAGGAGTCTGTTGGAATAACTGAGAACCTCAAATGCAGTTTGATGAAAGACTAACCGATCATACCACAAAACCCAATAATCTATAATACACAGGCTTCATCTGACCAAAAATCGATTGAGAATGACTGGTGATCTCTCATTTAATGTTTTGCCAGCTACCACCACATTATGTCTTATTTAAACTCTACGTACAGAGCTGCTTTCGACTCTTTCTAAAGGATAAGATCACTGGCAGTATGTATTTATCTGGCCAAGGCCAAGGTCCACTTCTGAGTCCACTTAAAAGACCTGCAGGACCATATTCAGCCATTAGCATTTCAGTGTAATAGAGAAGTTCTTGGTTGATTCAGAACACAAAAAGCACTACACATACTGAGAAAACCGTGCATGGAGGGGGAGTGCATGAATGAATCATCCTAGAGCAGAACGTTCTAACCTCTGCCTTTTTTTATATGAACTGGTACTCCTGAGAACTAAAGACAATTGATTTCTTCTCTCTCATCAATGAACTACACGCACCTTTGAGTGGCTGGAGATTAGCTCAATGTGTGACACTTTGTATCATAAAGCACATCACACAATGTACCACTGACAGAACCTTTTAAGATGTGCAGACCTATTACCGTATAAATGATGACTCTCTTTCCCAGACACGCACCTGGGGGTTTACAGTAGGCAGTGGCAGTACACTTCCTCCAATAAGCTGATCAGGGTGGATGTTGAGCCAGATACAGCCCCTGGCTTTGAACTGTCGAGAGTACCTCTACTACCCTTAACATGCCACGGGATCTCATTAGTGTATCAAGTGTAGCACACTTCACTACCACAGCCCTGTGTGTACTGCGTCATTCACATGCCCTTTGTGTAGAGGTAAAGTTAAGCATGCATCAATGTCTGTCACGGTCATGTCTATCCATCACACTTGCGTGCTCCTCACATGTCAACTGTCTAATGAAATGTACTGACAACTTAAAAGAATGGCCTCCTAGCGTGCTTCCCCACACTGTCCTCCATCACTGTCATGGTGCAAGTCCTTAAAGCCATAAACAAGGATTTTATGCCATGCTAACGGCAGCCCAGGCCAATATTTAAAAATATATATAACTGAAACTAAGGGCTAAAGTTCTCCTTCCCACATTCAGAAACAGGGCTGAATACAAGAATCAGCATTCACGTACAAAAGCATATGCTTATAGAAGCATATGTGAACCTCTGAATAGACTAATGACAATGTGTCACAATAATAAAGCACACTTCAAGCATTTTCATTATTTTATCAGTGATACAGTGATACTGCAAAGGTCAGAGACCACTTGTCATTACATTTCTAGTTAAAATGCGAATTAAGTAAATAAAAAATTGGTGTCAGTAAAAAACAGAAAGCATATAATTGCTGTCCAAAAAAAACCTGTTTACATTGATTAATGTTGAAAGTTCAATGATGTCAATGTTTTTACTCTCTCCTATAAAGTTACAATTTGGGGATACTTGTTTTACTTTTGACAGCAACAATTTATATAGCAGAAATGTACACATAAGTGATATATAATATTAAAAAATAGCATTTAATGTGTCTACTCATTGCCTGTTTTGCTGCTTTTGTTATTATTAGAATTGCTTTCCAATGTTCAAAGAAATCTGCCGAGATGTTTTTTTCCATGCCTTCAAAGTTCAGTCTCAGAAGTTTCCTGATCTCAGAATCGAAGTAATTCCAAACGCATTCAGTGATGTTGAGAACTCCTCTCTGGAGTGGTCAATCCATTGTTCTGAGAACACCTGCAGCTTCTTTGTCTTCTTTTTTATTTTTGTTTCCTTTTTTTATGACAGCTATCCTTACATTTTTGGTGGTCTACCAAGTCGTCCAATATTTTTACACCAATTTTAGAAAATTGTGTTTTTCCACTGTAGTGTAATATAATCCACCTGCATTCATAATTATATTATAATCCAACCTTATAAGGATGAGGAGCGCCAAAGGAAGGTGGCTGCAGGTGAATTACATTATCCGCTCTCCTCAGAAATACCTCCTTAAGTAAATAACTTAACGGCTGTTTTGACTGAAAATTAAATAAATAAAGGGTAGTTGTACTGTTTATACCAGCAAGTTGAAGTACACTGTCATATAAAAAATCTAATTTTATTGTTTTTTATTCTATTTTTTATTATGCTGTCTGAATACATCAAGCCCAAAATTATATGAAATAAAGTAAATACAGTATAATAAATAAAATGTTTTGTGAATAAACCACAATGTTTTCTTTTTGGATTTTCTCATGACAGCAACCAAAATGTATAGAAGCGCCCCAGATTGTAGTATTTATGCTCTTGCAATTAAATTATTCAAACATGCACAAATGTGGATAAGCATTCAGTTGTAGAACTGTATTCTGAATTGTTTTCATGGCATTTCTGCAAATGTAGTATAGACAGTGACTCAGTTTAGATCAGTGTTAAAAAGAAACTACTCGTGATTCCCACCTTCTCACTATCTTTCCCTTGCATTCCCTTCTTCTCTCTATCTTTCTGTTTCTCTCTCAGGACTGGTGATGGGGCCTGTGCGGGCCTCGCCTTTAGCCCAGCCTGTGCTGGCTGTTCTGGGGCTCGTTATCGGCGTGTGGAGCCTCAACCCGGATGACCCTAACGTCTGCAGTCACTGGGAAAGGTGAGGAGTGCTGTCTTTCTCTCCTGTGCACGGTTCAGTCTTATCTTTCATTTAACACACTGCAGCATACACACGGCACTCTTCCACTACCACCAACAGCTCACTGCACAGAGATCTTTAATTCAAAAGGCAAAGGGATTAGGACTGTAACATTGTAGTGCAGTGGCGTATGTCTGTGTAATTATTTGAGTATTAAACTGTGTCATGTGCAGTCATCAGCAGGGCTTAAAGTACTAAAAAGTTTTACTTGAGTTAAAGTAGAGGTCCTTTTGGAGGACATGCTGCAAAGCAGGTGTAATGAGAAAACTATTATGTTAAAGGTATAAAATGGTCATTGTTGACAGCTCATGGTGTCAAAGTTAAATCGCTATGGTTAGATTGCATGCTGGTGGGCAGTATATCACCTCCAAATAGAGTATTTAAATTAGAGGTGAACGATATGGCAAAAATATTATATCACAATACTTATATGTTTATAATATTTCACTATGTATAGTTTTTGAGATTTAATCATATGGAACCTGTAGTACCAAAAATACTCTACAAACTGCACTGCACTAAATCTTAACTATACATAACTAACATTAAACAGAGTTATGTAAGTTTAGGGGGAGAAACATGTCTGATACCACTGCTTCTACCAACACCCTATAAATTCACATCCTCACCTCCTGTTTCTGTGATTGATTTTTTGCATTCCGCACCATCATCCTAGCTTCCCCCATCCTATATCAGTCCTGCCACTGTTATGAAGGTGAGAGTCCAGACGTCTAACTATAGGCAGAAGCTGCCCAGAGTTTGCAGCCCAGGTTTCTCTCATCCTACCACCAAATGTTGAAATGTTGAAAACTAAGCATTTCAACTGAAAGGATAAGAGACTAGAAATCAACATATTCATAATGAGGACTGAGTGATGCATGTTTCAGACATTTTGGTAGAAATGTACTGAATTTATTTAAATCTGTTTAAAAATGTTTACAAATAAAATCAGTTTGCTAGTTAAACTAGTTTATTGTTTTTTGGTTATTAATATATTGCTAGTAATATTTTATGTTAATGATACATCGGTATCTGGGTTAACAGTATCATTGCTGTAGACACAAAAGGAAACTATGTTCACAAAAAAGATTTAGACTTTTTCTGGCATATGATCAGATAATAATGTATCCATAGGTAACCATTTGGAGCTAAGGTAAAATTTAAATATTTAAACTGTAGTTGGTAATATTGGCTGTAGACATTAAGAGAGTTAAAAGTTGTACAGCTGGGGACATAGCAAATTGACTGTCAACTATTTTTGTCTCACACAATAAATGCTTTCTCACTAACCATGTGTTTTGTCACTGAAATACATGCAACAGCAATTCTGATTAAATTGTTGTATGAAGAATAATCACAATTTACACTCTTCCACCAAAGTGTAATTTGTTAGCAGGAATTGTTAACTAGAGATTTATGGATAGGAAGCTTTTTATTTTCAGGGTTTGGGGAAATGGTCTGTGTGGAGAGAAAAAAGTGTTGCATGAATTTACAATGTCTGTATTTTGTGAATTTTTTGAATAGCAATACGTGAAAAATCAATCAAAAACTGGAACACAGTAAATCTCTCTCTTTAAAGTTTGTATTAGACATACGTCTGATATGACTATAATGCTATCCATCCTCTTACAACAGGCACAGATCAGGCAAAGATACTGAAGTCAAGCAATGCCGTCTCCTTTCTCTTAGATAAGCTGCAGGACCTCGGCATGTTATCAAGTACAGTGATGACAGATGCAGTGCAGTCGGTGTAGTAAGAAAGAATGTGATTTTGCTTTGTAGTTGCGCTTGCATGTTTAATTACCTGGATGAGAGGACAGAGTGACAAATATAATTTTTTCCTGATTAAATGTTTATTTATTCTCACAAATGTGGATACATATTGGGGGAACAACATTTCTACAAATTCAGTATCAAATTTAACTGAAACCATAAACAACTCCCAGTCATCACTCTCCTCCATTAGAGCTGCTCCTCCGTCCTATCAGTCTCTTTCGTCTTCTTTCTGTTCCTTTCAGACCTGTGTTTAGTATCATATTATATTTTTGGTAAACTTAGATTTAGTGGTCAGTGAATTGACAAAGTTGACATTTAAAATTTGATTTATCCATTTGCAGGAAGAAGAGTTGAGGGATGTAAAATTATGTAATGATCAACAACATGCAACTATGTATGTTAATGCTACTAAACAATGTATGGTTACTACTGTTGTAACTGTAATAAAGTACTCTAAAGATACAGTCATGAGCAAAAGTTTGTATGTTTCTGTTGAGTTTTTAAGTTTCTTGGAATCATTAGGTATATAAGCTATTGCTGTGATTTTATTCTATCTTGTCTTATACAGTGTAAAGTAAAATGCCACAAGCTAGACCGCAGAAAGTGTTTCAGGATGTTTTCAAGTTATTTTAAGTTTGGTAACTTCTCAAGGGTTCCCAGCTTTATCTGTTATTTTTTAATTACTTTTACATCAAATTCTTTTTGCATCTTTCCACTATTTAGTGGTAGAGTAAGTAAAATGTGAAAATCTGTGCAGTTATAGTTGAGTAGGTAGATTATTTTGTGTTAAACCAAAATAATTTATAGGCTAGCCAATAGCTGCAAAGCAATTGTAATTTAAACGTAAATCAAGAGTAAACTTAATTTAACTGCATTTGTTCAAGACTTGATCAAGAGTGCACTTACTTTTTCTATTTATGGAAACTATGTTAACTACAGAGAAAAACAGAAGGCTGCCATTCCTGTAGCTACTGGTAGGAGTGGGCAATATGATTATATTTAATTGTTTTCATTGTCACAGTACGCTTTACCAAGCATATTGTGGATATTGTCAACAGAACACTGACTAGTTGCATGTTTAATTGCACAGTGAATATATTTTGGCTGGATTTAACTGGATTTGTTGCATTGTACTTTGTGAAATGTTAAAATGTCGTTGTAGTTGTGAGTATATTTTTATCATCATTATTACGATTATAGTATTTGTTATATGTGCACTAGAGGTTCTATATTGTCAGTTGTAAAATCTTAAAACTAATTATTGTAATGCATATTATGTGTTTTGAAAATGTCTTGAAGTATCCTGACACAATATTTTTTGACATAGCAACCACCCCTAGCTGTAGTTATGCAATTTATTAATTCCTTTGGTTTTTGTGTTTGTGTCTGTGTATGCGTGTTTGTCACTTAACTATTTCTAACTATATGTAGCATTGTTATGGTATTGTTATTTCCATTAGTTTCTTGTTTGTGGGTATTAAAAAGACATTAGTTAAACCTGTATTTTTATCAAACGGTGCACCTATTTCTTTTCTTAGAACCTGTCACCCGAACCGGCCTGCTTGTTGGTCTTTAATATGCATTACTTTGTTGATATGTTGATTTTGATTGTTACTCAGGACATACATAGAAACACCAAAAATGTAAGGAGAGATCAGTGCGCTTATCAGCTCCACAGGGACTTTATGAATAGGATTTTCCCCTCGCTTGCAATTGAGGTCTGTATGACTGGATGTAGGTAATGTAGGTAATGGCTGTGCGTTTGTGAAGCTAATGAAGCCAAAATAGTATGTTGCTTGCACCTACACAAACATATTTCTCTGTCTTTCCCACATAAGCACATTTAAGCCTTATATGTCACCTTTCGATGATGTCAAATATTGTTGACAAATTTACATGGCCCTCTTGGCAGCCCTAAAGGAGCGCTTGGGGGCAATGACTCCATGAGGGAACGGCTAGCTAGGTTGCTTTTGCCAAGAAGGAGAAAGCCTGAGTGCATTCACTGCTGACCCTCACTAATATGCACAACACGGCCACCCCCAATTTGATTGCAGTGCCTAAAATGACCTGGCAGAAGCCATATGTTTACAATACCAGGCACTCTCCAGCATTGTGTTTGCTAGGCCAAGATAAGTGACAGCACTAATGATAATGATGAGGTGGTGTCCTGCGATGCCCAGTCTGCCGGCTTAGTGGCGGCCCTGGTCAAGAGCCTCGAGTGCTCATCAAGAAGAGCCAGGGAGGGCTGAGGAAGAGCAGGCTAAATTTGTACTAAAGTAAAAGTATCATTGTTGTTTCAGTAATATAACGATTCAAATAAAAATTATGACAGCGTATTGACATTGACATTATTCAAATCCAAATGCAAATTTAAAAATTCTAATGCAGAGTGTGTTTACAATTGCATTTCCAATAATTCAAATTCAGATACATAATGCATTTCTGTGTATGATGGCTGTTAAAGTTAATGTGGTAAAGCAAAGTGCTTTTGACGTTTCATTGTTAATGGTCTGACTTGGCCATATTAAAAAAAGAACAATCAATCTGTTTTGCGTTTGAAATTCCTCATGGTGGCACTCCGGCTATCCCAGAATGAAAATGCAATTGAAATTTTGTTTGTATTTGCATTTTCACTATCAGTGAGGCTTTCTGTCAATCTAATGCTGTGGGTGCATCACTGTGAGGGACGTTTTAGTTTTAAAAGTACTCGAAACTTTGGCGGTACTGGCATACTAGCAACATTCCAGGAGAGCATCTGTCTGCACTAACACCAAAGTTAATGTTACTGTGACCAGCTTCATGCAGGGTCTCGCAGCACTGCAGAAACTGTTGTAGAATGTGCAGGGTCACTGTGAGTTAGTAATAATAAGATGATTTTTGAAAAGCAGGGCAGCTTGTTAACACCCCCTGACTGTTTGTAACAGGTGTCTTAAAGCAGTGACAGCACTAAACGTGCAGACCTGTAATTCTCCAACTTAGAATCACAGAGTCATTGCCCCGAGACAATCGGTCGAGAATCACTTCCAAACTAAACAACAGCTCCTTAACAACCCCTGACGGTCTGTAACAGGTTTGTTAAAGCAGGGACAGTACTTACATGTGCAGGCAGTGTTCATTCAGCTCCTCTGTTTTTATTTAGCCCTGCCAGCACCTGCCAGAAGCAGTTATGTGCCACACTGTAACTGGTGCACAATTTAAAGTGGAAGGGGAAAATTTGAAAAAGCTAATTGACTTTGTTGTTTAAAGAGGCATTGTGTAGATTGGTGACCTCTCTGGTGGAAATATGGAACTGAATAAACGTGCAGAAGAACATTTTGTAATGTGGGTTGTGCTGCGGCCCCATTCCAAGTACAGACAAATCTGATGATTCCACATGTGGCTTTTTTATGAACAGGTGAATATGTTAGCTGCTTCACACTGATAATGGATAGTCAACTAACATTGCTATTATGTGCTACCTAAATGTCGTGTGTTTTAACCTAAGCCTCCGCACAGTTATATATCTATTTAGGCAACAGTGGGCAAGATTGGTTGGGTTTACAAAAAATAAAAATACAAAGTTAGCCAAGAAATCAGCCGATATTAGCTAGTGAATTAGCCAGGTAATGCTAGCTACAGCTGGCTTTTTTCAGTTTTCAGCTACCAAACAACCAACATAACATAAACAATGGGCACAGAGCTGTAGCTACACCTGAAAAGCCAAGGCTGATTGACTCTGTCACTTTTTCTTTTAGCTTTTTCTGAAGAATGTCATAAGTAACAATAAAACTGTAGGTAGGATCTTTTCATAGCCTAAATAACATTCAACAGATTCTTGTTTGAATTTTCCCATTCCACCTTAAATGGAAGAATTCTAACGAGAAAGTGCTGAATCGGAAGCAGACTTTAGTCTCCTCTAAATCACGGTATTAAAACTAGGATGTGTTGACAAAAAACACTGTTACCATAAAACGTTCAAGGCTGAAGTTTTAATTTTCCTGCTCCACCCTGTGCAGGAGTTACATTCTAGTGCCTTAAGCTCTGGTTCTCTTTGACCACGGGGGAAGTTGCTCAGGACGATTGGGTTTGATGTTCAGATGTTTCCATATTTAGAGATATAATTCTCCTTCCTTTCACTAACATTCAGCACCATACAGATCAGCACTGTGAGCAGAGCCCACACCAGCCTTGCTCAGGTAATCAGCCCACATTGAGCCAGACCTTCTTTTTGAGTCAAAGTATGTGACGTCAATATATAAAGACGTCAGACGTGATCTGAAAAACTGCTAAATCCGACTCGACAGCTCTGACTTTCGAATGAATATTCCAGGGAAACTCACAGCAGCAAATGCGCATGTGAATTTTATTCAATTTTGATAAATCATCTTTAAAGGCTGCTAATATTTTTGATAGGAAGATTTAAGCAATCAAAATATCCTCCCTAGGGTTTCATGTAAGGAGCTACACATGTGCTACAGCCATTTCAACACCTTACCACAAATGGGCAGAAACCAATCACTGTGCTATAAACATGACAGATTAACGTATTTGTGCAGACACATGCCCTCCTAGTCGGTCAGGAGTCACTTCCACACTAGATTTGTATTTTAAAGCATTTAAATGGAATTAGATTGAGATGTTTTGTAGTGTTTACATGCTGACAGTAAAAATGGATTTGGGAAAAAAACTGCAAACAGGACTGCAATTGCTTTTCCATTCTGGCTGAGCTGAAGCGTCACCATGAGGAATTCAGTTGCAAAATGGGGACTGATTTTTTGCCATTTTAATTTGGTCGAGTTCGCCCATTAAAACAATGGAAATTAAATGGTAAACTCTCTTTGCTTTACCACATTAATAGCCATCACAGAAATTTAAATGCAAATACAAAGTTTTCAAATGCAAATTTATTCTAAAAACAGATGATAAACTTGTAAAGTAGTACAAATGACTCATTGGTGTAATATTACGAAATTAAACACCCAAAAAATAGTAAACAGACCTATTTTACTCATTTTCAGTGTTTGTCATTTTATTTTTGGAGCCTATTTGAATAGATTTACTTGCTTCACTTTTCAAAACACTGTATTTTTACAGTACATTTCTTTCACCTGTATTCAGCCTCTGTCTGAAATGCTCTGTTTGAACACTTGTGTCCTTAAGCCCCCTTCCCATGCTTTAATGGGTCAATTTGCCCACTCTGTTCTGATTCCCCCCTCCACTTTGCTGGGGCTGTTCTTACAGTGGTGCAGTATGAGTTTGAGACCGAGTCTGATCCTAAAAGTCAGGTAAAACAAGGGGAAGGAACTGATCCACCTTCATAAGGCAGACTGGAGACTAGTGGCTCATAGAAAAGTAGTTTCTGTGGGAAAGAGTTTCTTCCTCTGGTGTGTACTTTTGTTCTTTATAAATTTGCAGACCATTTAAAAGTACAAAAAGCTACAACACGCTAAGGCAAAGAGAAAACACATCATAATAGGTCCCTTTTTAAGGCCACATTCTTGATCTTCCCTAGATACTTGACTGTCTTTTCTTTAAACTCTCTGCAGGTCCTACTCGGGGACCTCATGCTGTTGGTATTGCACCTTATTATTATTATATGTTTTTCAGTCATAGGCTATATACTTTACTGTTAGTGTTCACTGTCTTTATTTACTAAGTCAATTCACTTTTCCATACTTTGCTCTGCTCTATGCACTTTACACGCTTTATACTGTTTAACGATGCTGCACATTAATACTGTACTGCATTTATTGTGCTGTATGTATTGTTTATTGTGTCTACACTTGCAATAGTGTTCATTATTAATATGCAATTAATAATTAATCATATCTTGTCCAATTACTGCCTGTGTCTGCTTCTCATTTCTCATTTTGCATTCTTGTTTACTTGTACTGTGTGCATTTCTGACTTCTGTGTATGCAGCCCCTGTCTTGTTCTGTTGTTGTGCCTAAAAGAACATATGGCAACAGAGTTCTTCTTAAGTCTTCAACAGATGTTATTATATAGATACGATTTGTTGAGCAAGTGTCGTGCTGTACCTTGCAGTAAAGAGTGAACATAAGCCTAAATGTATCTTTAATGATAAATGCAGAACTGTGCAAGTCAGAGATGATTTTATTTATTCATTTATTTAATTTCCAGTCAAAACTGTATTAGGTATTAAGTATTAAGTTATCAGGATAATTTTTCAGGATATACTTCTGTTAGAATTCAGCATGATCCACTTGTGCAAGGAAAGGAAAGAAGCAGAAGAGTCCAACACTGGAGTACAACAAATAATTCAAATATCTAGAGAATGTCTAACAACAATACCAGACCTGATACTAAAAAAATCAAGCTCCATTCCCGCTTCAGATATAAAATATCTGTAGGTATCCAAGACAACTCAGCACAATGAATCTGAAATGATGTGCAGCTGTCAAGAAGCGGTTACTAAGAAAATGAAATAGACACAAAATAAGACAAACAAAGACCCTACAGGTGTTCTCAGAATAATGAACTGACCACCTCAGAGCCACCCCCTGCAGACTTCTTTAAAAAGTTGTAATAAAGGTCAGGGGTCATTACACTGAATAACAGAAAAAATGACATGATATTAAAGGAGCAGCACGTAAGACACAATCTGTCAATATCATACTCCACTCAGTCCCTCCTCCTCACTCCTCCGCTTTTTGCTTACCATTGTTTGGTGTCAAACTTCATTCTTTTACTTGTGAAGAGCTTCTCTGGAAAGCAATGTTAGCTTTTTGTTTTGCTGCTATTTTTCTAACTTCTTCACTTAGTTTTCAGCAGGGGTGCAGCTAGGCCTAGTTTAGGGGTGCTCACCCCTAAATTCATTCCCAGGAACCCAAAAAATGATAGGATTTTTTTTTTTTTTCCAACGTTAATTTTTTTCTCTGACAAGCTGGAAATGTTAAAACCATAGAGTATATGTTTAAACCAATTATTTTAACAATGAAAATACATCAGCCCCCCCTCCCCTTGCCTAGCAAAATGGTATGGTCCAGCTTCTCTTTTTGCATTGCGGGCTCACACAGTGTCAGTGCTTTATCTGACTGGTGTCGTGTGTCTAGTAAGCTTTGCTTTATCACTCAGAGCCAACACATTGCAGTGATTTTCATCCTAGCTCTAACCCTAACCCCTTTATTCTGTTATTGTTATTCTGTTATTGTGACTATCTGATGGTTTATTTTTATTTATCAGGCTAATGCTGCAGGTGGTCTGTTTACTGTTTATAAAGGAGTCAGAGAAGGTGTAGCTGCTGGTCTGTTGGTTAGCCTGTGTTTTATTAAAACCAAGGTACTAGAGTAGTGCACCTAATTAGTGTATTAGCTAATTAATGTTACAGAATGAAAAGATATGAAAAAATGATAACGTAACTGTGTGTGTGTGTGTGTGTGTGTGGTTAGCAAGTCAGCTATAGATATTTGATTCTTATATTCGAGTAAGGCCAACATGATCTTGATCATATGCACAGAATCTATTAATAATGGTAATAATATTGGTGTGTCTGATCTAAATTATTCTAATTATTCTGTCATGACACACATATATACAACGTCACATGCCCTGAATTTTTCTCATTCTCATCTGGTCACTTTAGCCCAGAAGCTTAATATTCAATGAAAAAATGTGTTGATGTGAATCTATGTATTTTTGTCTTTACATTTTGGTGTCTTTCCAGTCACAATGTTTCCCTAATACTGATGTTGGATTGATGTTCCGAAATGACTTTAAATGTAGGTTTTTAATGAGCTGTTCTTATTTGGGTGATCAGCCACCCTAAACCTCTAAGCCTACAATCACCCCTGGGTTTCACCATGTTTTAAAGCGAGAGCAGTTATGCTGCTTCTTCAACCTCTCATGTGGTAGACTTAACGTTACAATGACTCACTGTCACCTCTTCAGGTACAGAGTGGCATTATAGACAGAATGGACTGGAGCAGCCTGATTAGCATGCAACTGTCAGTAGATATCTCTGGAACACAATACATAGACATCTTTCACATGCAAATCATGCATATTGATTATATCATCTTACATATTTCTCCTTTAATGTCCATTTTAACTAAAAAAAAATGAAATCTATTCTCTGAATTATGCACAGTACTGTGTATAGACTGAATTCGGGACCTGGGTGACTTTTCCAGGGTGGCGCTTCTACTAAGCAAAGGGTGAGTCGAGGGGAAGCGTATGAATATTAGAACCTGCAGGCCTCAGACATGCAGTACCATGCTGAGATGAGAACTATTTTAGTGTTATTGCCAGCAGTGCTCCTCAGACTACAAAAGTACCCCCTCTGAATCTGAAATGGCCATTCAGCAGGGATAAAGCGTTTTCATATTTAAATGCTTTCATTTAGAAATCCACACCTTTATCAGGACCTCTTTTATTACAGAGCACCTGCATCGGAGGAAGTTTTAATATCATGTTACAGACACAGCTCGCATATTTAGAACATGCTCTGGAGTCAGCAAGCATCACGTGGTGTCTGAGAGTTTTTGAAGGTGTCCGTTGGCTTTCCTGAGTGTATTGACATTTTGAGACAGTTGACAGGATGTGAAGGACCGTGTTTGGGAAGTGTTGATTTGCGGACACTTGCCAGCCTATAGAGATCAGTTACAATCAGAAATGCTGAGGACATTATTGATCTTAAGTTGAGCCATCCCCTGAGAGGCAGAGGAGGAGACGACACAGAGAAGGATTCTGTATGCGTGTGTGAGTAGGGATAAGTTGCTAAAAATGAAACAGGCCTTAAATTGATCAATGCCCTCTCGTCCTAATCAATCTTTGCAAGCATATTGCCGGAATAATTATGAGTTGTGCAAGAGGGTGTCAGTAATGAAAAATAAGTGGGAATGATTTCCTCCACAGAGGGGCGGAGACAACTCTGTGGGGATATATGAGATTACACATTGCCTTACTGAAGGAGGATATTTGGAGGGATTTAGTGTCAATTTGCTGGCTGCAGTGGAACAAAAAATGGTGTTAAAATGATTAGTAAAGATGAGCATTTGTTATGGATTTAAAGGTGTGTTGTGAATGAAGATGTTAAGTTCGCCCGATTTCAGCTTCACCTTAGTTAAATGGAATGTGCAAAGTAGTGCTGCGTGTTGTCGTCCGATGTTTGTGATGAAAACATGGATTTTTTTTGTTTTAATGGTAATGACAGACATCACATATCTATGAAAACTATGGATGCACTGATCTGGGAATTGTGTCCAATGTCAATTTATGAATATTTATGAAAAGCCAGTCTAGAAAGGAATTGCAGAAGGGACATAAAACTTATTTCTGAGGGTTATAAAGAAGGTAAATTATATAATGTGGACATTTTAGCACAGCAGTCTAATGTCAATATCATTTTTAAAATAAATTTGATGCATCCCTATTAATAACATTTAATCCACAGAATAGAATTGGAATATCATGGAAGCATTATATCCATGATAGCATTCTATTCCCTGTTGCCATACAGTTAGAAATACACTATGCAAAACTCCATTTGGGGTCATTTTAAAGGATGGAAACTAATAAAACAGACAAGTTTGTTGAACTTACAAGCATTTATCAAGTACATACCATATATTCCATTAACTCCACTAATTCAAACTTAAACATCAAACATATTTGGGAAATATTGTGATATAATATTTTTGCTCAGTTCCCACATGTACTAGCTGTACAATTATGAAGTCAACAACTTAATTTTCTGTAGCAAATGACCAATAGAAATAAAATGATCTTTTGAAAGAATCAAATTTTCATCTGTTTGGCGATTTAAACACATGTCTCTTTTTGTCTTCCTAGTCTGGCAGACATGCTTTGACCGATTAGTCCAATCAAGTACTAGGTGTTTGATTGTATCTTCTCCTCCACGCTCTCCTCATAGCTATGCGGTGACTGTGCAGGAGTCGTATGCTCATCCGTTCGACCAGATCTACTACACCAGGTGCACGGACATCCTCAACTGGTTCAAGTGCACCAGACACAGGTAAAATCTAGTTCTTTTAACCCCCGACACCACCCTCCATCCTGTACACCCCAAACACTCCCAGCAACACCCTCCCACCCCCCACTCCTACATCTAGAAGTATAAAAAGCTGCGAGTCCGAAAGGGTGCTGAGTGTGGCTGTGTCTAATAGCACTGTGCTAATGTAACTGACAGTGATTGCAGTGGTCGGAGCTGAGATGGAAATGGCCCTTTGACTGTCATCAGACACTGCATCAGTTTTAATGGCCACATTAAAGACTTTATCGTTGACGTTCTCAGATAAAAGGGCCGCGCACAATGAGTCACTGCCTTGGCATATTCCTCGTCAAAGGGAGACGTCCTTCACCCGCTGCTGGAACTTTTTCTTTAATTCATTTTAATTATGTTTATTTCTCTCTCTGGTGTTCCTTAGAACGTGGTTCAAGGCTAGTGCTAACCAGTGGCTGTTTTCCTCTTTATGTGTTATGCTGGAATTTACATGCCCGCCTACTGCTGATTTTCTCTCTCACCTGTGCATATCTGTTCCAGAATCAGCTACAAGACAGCATACCGGCGAGGGGTGCGCACCATGTACCGCCGTCGCTCCCAGTGCTGCCCCGGCTATTTCGAGAGTGGAGACCTGTGTGTCCGTAAGTGTCTTTCCCCATTTTTACATGTTAATTTCCCCTTAAATCAACACAGCCCAATTCCCACCCTTTTCACTAGCAGTTATGGGCCACTATAAAAGCATTCATCTCTTCTGCCTGCCTGAGCAATGCCCTTTGAAGCCTTTAGCTCGCCCCTCCTCTGGCTCTGGGGACATTCATCAGACTCTCAGCCATCTTGGAGGCATTTGTCCAGCTCCATACCTCAGGCGTAATTTGTTCCTTTCATTATTGTGCCTACTCATGTTCTACAGTCCTCAAAATGTCTGGATTAATACAACACAGGAATTAATAGAATTCATTTATCATACCATTTGAGAGTGAGACATCCCAGGGTCGATTTCTTTGAGAATACATGGCTCTCATTGTTATCGTGCCCACAGTAACAGAGTACTAAAGAATGCTAGAATGTTCTGGTACTCAGGGCAAGGTTTAAGACAAAATTTCATAATTATTAATGAAGATGTGAAAATATTTCTGTTTTGCATCTACCTAGACTAGCTAGTCTGTAGAAGTGTGTGGCTAGACTCTTGGTCCTCCTATCACATACAGGCCAGGCTCAATTTTCCTCTAATTCACTTTAATCATGAGTGAGTGGATCCTATCAGTCAGCCAAGACCTCTAAGGACACGGTTCAGCAGTTGTTTGACAACACGCTAAAATCTCAGAGTGAAAGGACCTCACCCAGCACTATGTCAAGGTGATGGAGTAAATGACAATTTCGCTAAGCTCCAGGGAAGGGATAAGAATCAACACACGTAGCATAACGGATAATGGGATTTGATACATCCACGGCTACTCAACATTATTAACCACGGGACAGGCCTGACGTTCAGATAGATATCTATTTAGTATGCACTCAGAATTGCTGGGGTGTTTTTCCCCCTTGTGGCACTAACCTGTGATGACTGCAGTGTCACACACCCTCTGCATACTGTATATTTGGATAAAACAAACGTACGCAGGCACTGGCCATGCTTATTGTTTGCTGTAATAACATGCTGTCACTCACTCTGTGTCTGCTCACTGGTGTATGAGATACCGTTTTTTTTTTTCTGATGTGAATCCAACCACTGTTCTTCCTTTCTGGAGACTTTAGCCTTAAGCTGAATTAACCCCACCTAATCTATTTGGTTATCACCTTCCATAATCTTTAATGAGCCAAATGAAGTGTAGTAGTTTTTAGGTTGGAGGTAAAAACCTGCAGAAAGGTAGGAAGGTAGATCTCCAGGAGGAACACACAAGAGCCTTCAAGTCCTTCAAAGATAGCCCAATGAATTATAAAACAAAAAAAATTATGTCTGTTAATCCTAATTCTTTTTTAATATAATTAATTTTATTTTTAAACCACTGCATTGTTGAGTTTGATACTAAATTGTATTTTATACAGTTTTACCCATGTGTGATCAGCAGCTATAGTAGCTGACAGACATGTGCCATAGAACGTACACAACAGTGTTTAAGTTGAAAAAGTATATATTTTTTTCTAAAACAACAACAAATAACAGAATAATATATTAAAAACACAGTAGCTACTAGATTATCTAGCAGTCAGCTAACAGCTGCTTCCTCTGGGTGGAGTGGCGAAGAGTGGACATCTCAGCAGATTTCAGGAGCTTTATAATAATAGTTTATTTGAAAATGAGTGATGACTGGATAAAGTGTGCTTCTCATATGGATTTGTTGCTGCTCTAACTTGGGCGTTTGTGATTGATCAGTGCTGTATAGCGTTCTTGTGGCTGGCAGCTGCTTTGATTTAATTGGCTAAATCAATAACAAAATATTTCTTCTAATTGGTTCACGAGGAATCCCATAGAGGTGCTAAATGAGTATAAAGCAATGTTTTTATTATTATTATTTCATTGGTTTTTGACACACTTTTGAGATTTATGGGCCAAACCATAGACCCCACTCATATTGGTTTCAAAACTGAGATGGAAGGTTTGTTGGCCACTGATCTAGAATAATCACAAGAGGAAGACGTTTCAGTGGAAATCAGTTTAAGCATTTTATCTTAAAAGCTGTCCCAGCTACTGGAATTCTTGTTGCTGTTTTAATGCCTCCAAGATACGCTGGAAAAAGGGAAAGAAGAAACACACACAGCAGTCCAGTCAAATCATGTCTTTATGCCAGCCTCTCTGTTTATAGTGGTGAGCTAAGCTGCTGAGCTTTGAAGCATCAGAGGCAGGTCTGCTACATATGTGAAGTAACAAAAGGGCTAAATCGTCCCAGGTGATGGCAAATAAAAACACAACAGCTCAGAAGGCTACATAATAAATTGTAGTCTCCTGAAGGCATGAACAAGTCTCCTCAAGTTGGTCACATTGGGTAGTCTGCAACTCTGCCATCTCTAAATAGGCCTTTTACTTTTGCAGCATCGTCTTACAATCGACTTATTTTAACGAGAGTAACCGTTATCTTTAACTCAAACGTAAGATTTTTCCGTTACCTAACCATCCTCTGGTTTATCAGCAATGTGTGTGACAGTAAATATCTCCGGCATCATCTTTTCAAGCCCACTTGAATCACTCTTGGCTAATTAGGGCCTGTTTCTTTTGCTAGTGAATTTCCAGGACAACAAAAAAGAAATCAAGTGACTGCACAGAACCGCTGTTATGGACCTGTGTGCGCTGTGGGAGCTCAATAGCACCCAGCAGCTCAATAACAACCAGAAGAAGAGCCACCAACAGCCAATATGCTGATTACAAACTTACAATGTGGTTATTTACGGTCACATTAATTCTTCAATTGATTTTCATTTCTGTTGTTTTGTATCAAAGGGAATTTTACTCATTTTGATGAAACCGACGCAGAAACCCAACAGTTGTTGTGCCACCATCGTTACACAGAGAGCAGATGACTCGTCACCCTTTGTTGTTTGATTTGGAAGCCTTCAATTATTAATAAGGGCTACAGAGAATGCATTTTCTGCACCAGGAATGAAGTAATGCTCCATCATCAGGCTGTTACAAAACTCACTCCCCACACCTTATCTTACAATAGCTCCACAACTGAGAAAGTAGACAATTCAGTGTCACCCTCGGGCAACTTTTTCATTGGGGGAAAAAAAAGGATGATCTAATTTTTCTGCCCTTATTGACTGAAACATAGCCCTGTACTGTCTGTGGCCTGGAGGCTCACACCAACTAACAGCCGTGGGATTAGCTACAGCTGGACTGGGGAACTGTTTTGACATTGTCCAGGGGTCTTCATGAGGCAGGGAAACGACAGTAATCAATAACATTTTCATTACCACACAATAGCTGCACATCTACACGGTAGCAGTCTCTCCAGTAATAGAGCATCACCATCTGTGGGGAAAGATGGTAAACATAAATACTGTTTTTCTCCATTGGCTTTCCACAGCATGTTGTCCTCCACTAGCGTACCGTATATAACTCTAACATTCTCCGTCACAGGCGGAGTTATCAGTTTCCAGAGTTTCTAGCTTTAATTGGATTATTTTAAAAGTGGCCAACAGAAGACAAGAATTGTGAGGATTAGAATGAGAGATTAGATTTAGATGAAAATGTCATTTTTATGATATGTGTCAGGTTGTGTGTGTGTGTGTGTGTGTGTGTGTGTGTGTGTGCGGGCAGGTTCGGTCAGGTGTGCGGTGTGTGTGCAGGCTCTTTTTTGCTGGTTCTGCATAGCTCTGCTCTGTGGCTAATCCTTCTGTTCTCACCGGCAGGATTAAAAGCTTTGTAGCGGTGCTGTTCAGCGCACAGGGACAAGAGCCCGCATTAGAACCGTTTTCATTATGTATGTGTTGATCTTTGCTTTTCTCCTCAAAATTAACTGCCTGGTTTTTAGGTTTTATCTCCTCATAAGTGCCTGCTTTAAGCAGTTTTTCTCCTCTAGTGGTAACGAATCTCCCCCATGTGTGCCTGCTAAATTGTAAGGTCATGCTATAACTCGCAAGATTGTTAGGCTGCTTTAAAGCCCTAATCTGGGGCCGCCGAAACTGTGCCATGGCCTGTCTAGCACTAGTGCTGAGTTTTTCTGACAAACAATTTGGTAAATGTATCCATTATATCTCTACTGCTTGTGTTATTTGAAAGCTTTTGTTGCCTTTTTTGCTTATTGTTTCAAAGTTACAAAAACATGCTGTTCTGAATGCATTGTTTTTGTGGTGTTACGAAAACCAAAGCATTTTCATACAGTCATATGCAAAAGTTTGAAAACCCCTACTTAAATCACATATTTGATTTTTTTTCGGAGCAAAAATAAGTGCTTCCTTACAGCAGTAGTCACCAACTCTGTTCCTGGAGGTATACCTTCCTGCAGAGTCTAGTTCCAACCACTGCTCCACATAGTTCAATTCCGTCCTGGATTGGCTGGATCAGATGTGTTGGGTTAGTAAAGTTATAAGGAGTGTTTCATTCTGGACTGCTTATTGAATAAGGTCTAAGCCAGTCAGTCAGAACAGATGTCATTTGCATATATATTGAATGATATACTGATTGAATGATATACTGATTTAATGATAATCCATAGCCATGCTGGCCTTGCAAACCCGAGACCTGCTGCCTGCCTTGCCTTCTGCAGCCATATAAGGCACAAAGACAGAAATAGCCTGTTTAAAGGTGTCACGGTTGGGGTTAAAATGCCCTCTGTTTTGGTCCTAGGATTAAAGTGTTTTCACTTTTTTGGTGAGCTCATGAATAATTTGATGAGTGCTGCATTTGCTGGTTTACAGTACGACACCACGAAGATTACACATAAGCAACATGTTGATATAGATACAGACAAAAAAAAATAAAATGGTGTGAATACGCTAGGTTGTCACTTTCCATACCCTTTCCAATTAACTTAAAGATCAATAGGCATAGTCAATATGTATCTTTAAGCAAGCCTACAGTTGACTTTCTATTCACCAGCTTTATAACTGAATGTTCTGTTCCACCTTAAGTGCTACAGTTTCTACCGGCTATCCTAGCCATGCTATTGCTAGTTACTTGGGGCTTGGGGCTTGGTAGTTGCTAACATTACCTATACTAGCTACTTGCTTTCGACATCTCAACATCAACAAAAAGTAAATTAAAGTTATTACTCGCTATGAAGCTTTCAGTCTAAGATGATCTGCTTCAACCATCAGAAAGTGGATAAAATCATACAGCATGCTTGCTACTTACAGACAGATGTTGGGCTTGTGAAAGGTGGAAGCAGTTCTCTTTCAAGTCTCTTCAGGGTGGAACCTTGAGCGAAGCCTGTTAGATATTGTCCAAAGTTTGAGAAACAGCTCGGAGTAAAATCTGTTGAGAAAAGGAACAGCTTTAAGCTTAAGTTGTCTGGATTCTGTTAAAGATGTGGGAGCTGTAGTTAGCTTCTTGTTTGCCAGCTTGTTTTGCAAATTTTCTCTTCCAGCTTAAATGATGTTGCTGTTGTCTTTGGGCTCCTGTACAGGCCACAGCATTTAAGGTGGAACAGATCAATTAATTAAGAAGCTGGCAAACAGGAAGCCTTTACAGCCTGGAATTAGAGATTTCTCCACAAAGTCCTCCATTTTAATTCATTTCATTTCATTAAATGTTGGGGCTGTGGATGTTAAGTGCATAACAGTCTAGGAACTGATCTGTTTTACTGCCCCAAAGATTTATATTTGAAGCACAAGACAACAGTGTTTGAAGTTCACAGTTCTATGTACTGAACCATCCTTATTCACCCATGCCTATATGAATGCAGTTTACCATTCTATGATATGTTTAATACTAAGGCATGGGAACTTCAAACACTGTTGTCTTGTGCTTCAAATACAAATCTTTGGGGCAGTAAAACAGATCAGTTCCGAAATTCTAGAGAGTTATGCACTTAACATCCATAGCCCCAACATTTAATGAAATGAAATTGGAAAATTATTGTGTAAAAATGCATTATTTTTGTTTTTCATTTGATATTTTAAAGCATATGAAGAGAGTGCAACAAGAAAAAATACAGTGCAAGGCCCTTTAAGTGATAAAGGCTAGCTTGCCACATTTTCTCATTGGGGATTTAACAGCATTGTATAGGTTTATGCTCTGCCCACCCTTGTCCTCACTCATATGCCAATAAATCTTTATGTGTTAAACCTTGATCTCTGACTGTATTGGATTGTTGCAAGGCTACAGTGCGTAGTCTGCATTTCAGGAGTCCATTCTTTAGGTTGCCAGAAAGAGAGGTGATGCATTGCATAATTCTCACAGCTTTGTTGATTTATTTGTACTGAATACATTTTAGAATGCTCATTATGCATCTAGCAGTCGACTTTGATCTCCAGTGTTATTATATTGAACATGTTTTATTGATAAAGAATGGTAATATTAGTCAACTTCTATTCTATTCAATTCCAAACCTAATGCTTAGTTGTACTGGTCAGCTTTTCTCTAGCTAAACTTTAAAAGTGTCCTAATTGTACTTTAATGAGACTTTGGAGCTCAATTGGAGGTCTTACATGAAGCCTCACCAGTTCTAGCCTCTGCCATCTGGATGAGGGAGTGGGAGAGTCTCAACTGGTTAGCGATGCAGCATTAATGAAGCAATGGACGTGCTGCTGCCGCTTGCCGGAGAATTAGCCTACGATGGTTTAATAAAGTCTCATGCACCAAACTGAAGTCGATTCCACATTCTGAGTTTTAATGATGGCTGAGATGATGAGGTCTCTCCTTTAAAAAGAGCGGGATGCCTTTGATTTCTTCCCCTTTTTTGGTGTTGTTCCTAGTTTTTGCAGCTTCAAAGTCCCATCTCTTGCAGAGTGAGGTGAGTTGAGTTACTTTTGGGGCTAGATTTTGATTTGTGCTTCAGGGGGCTTTGCGGACACCGCTTCATTAACTGTTTATATTTATGAGATTACCCAGAACTTTCTTCCCGCCTAGCTTTCTAGGATGTGTTATGTTGTGAAATAGGACAGGTGAATCATCTCTCCGCCTTCGCTGTCCTTATCTAACTGCAGAGCTTGAGTAAGAACCTGATTAGAACTCGAGAGCTGCAACTCCAGTGTTTTCTCCCCCATAAAAGTTTCTGTTTTATTAGTCCATTCATTAAATAATGTCCAATCTATTATTGCCATGTGGCAATCACCAATTAGCTCTATTATTACACGGTGAGATAACACTTCAGTATAATGAGTCTGATTAGTTTTTTATCAAGATGAAAGACTCAATTTTCTTGCAGAGTCCATAGACTGTGTCGTAGAGGGAAGGAGACTCATTGAATGTTAATTAAAATGCAAGACCTCTTTTTTTACGCGTGTACATCAGATCTCAGGCGAAGGTATATGTTATCCTTTCACCCACATTTCATAACTTAATTTTTCGTTTGTTCAAAAGATATGACAGTGCGTTTCCGCTTCTAGCTGATCAGAAACTGCTGATTGGAGCACAAATACACCAAGTCACTCTGGTGGCATTGGATTATTTTTCTTTTTACTTTGCTTGTCTTTGGGTACTCTGTATAGTCTCATTGATTTAGAGAAGCCAATTTTGACATCTTCGTCAGCACAAAACACCACTGGATGTCTTTCTTTAATGGCAGAAGAAGGACTGTGCGCCTGAACACCAGGTTTTCCATTGCTGTGTAAATCTGTGCTGCATTATTTGGTGGCTGCAGGTTTTAGCATTTCTGCATGTGGAGCATTTCTACGATTAGATCTGCTGTCCTTTGGGTGTTCAGGATTCTCCCCCCCCCCTCTTCCTCTCTGTCTCTCTCTCTCTCTCTCTCTCTCTCTCTCTTTCGCTCTCTGTCTTTATCCCCTTGCTGTGCCTGTGCCCAGTGCTGAGGGCCCAATCGAAGCCTGATTGAATGATAATCCATAGCCATGCTGGCCAAGCCCAAAGCCCAAGACCTGCTGCCTGTTTTGCCTTCTGCGGCCAGCTAGTGGGTGTGCCAACTGCATAAAGATGCACTCACATATACACACACAGGTACACACACTGTCGTATTGCTGCCCATGTGAGGGGTTTCCTACAGTTTTATATTTTTGCAGCTGAGTACTTTGCCTAGTCTTGCTGTTGAATTGAGTATCCAAAAGGGAATCTGTTATGTATTACAGGCCAAGGTGAGCATGAAGTTAATTATTGCAGTGTCCAAAGAAAAACATTTAAATTATGTGAATATTATTTGATAGATTGACCAGTAGAAATGCTCCAAAATAGCTTGGAGAAAGATAATGTTTCACTGACTTACATTAAAAGAAAGAAACATATTCGTCCACTCCTGTAAAGTCGCCATTTTGGAGATACTAGTTTTTCATTGGACAGCGACATTATTTACATCAGTGGTTTTCTCCTTTCCTCAGTTTACTTTTATGTATACTCATAGAACAAAATCTGCTTTTTAGTCAGTTTTATTCAGCCATTCTCATTTGGTTATTAACTCCTTTTTTTGCATTTAATTCCATGTTTTGTTGGTGACAATACTGTGCTATGTTAGCGGTCAGACCCTAGACTTCTAAATCATAGGTATAATAAATACAGCAACAGTTCTAACTTCTAAACCAGTTGTAGTACACTGGTTTAGTGGTTCTAGTATTAGAGGACAGTGGTGAGTAATGTTTGTGTAATTACACCTTTAGAGGGCAGTGGTGAGTAATGTTTGTGTAATTACACCTTTAGAGGGCAGTGGTGAGTAATGTTTGTGTAATTACACCTTTAGAGGGCAGTAGTGCCCCCATAAACGCTGTATTAACTCAGTAAGGGTAATGGTCAGATTAGTTGGATTAGGTCAGATTAGTTGGATCAGGTATGTGGGAAGCAGGTGAAATGTGCAAAGCACGTTATATGTGCAGGTATCAGAGTCAGGAAACTAGCTAGCTAACTCCAACCAGATGCGTTTGATGATCATGTCCCAAATCTCTCCATACACACTAGAAAGTGCACAAAACAGATTAGCTAGTTTTATTTACAATTTATTAGTGCACATAATAGGCAGAGTGTGTCTCTAGTGAACACTGTGACCTGTGGCAGTTTTTCATTCATTGATTTACTGTTATGCTAAAATTTATTTAAATTGCACAATGAAAAATATTTTCATAGTAAAAAGTGCAATTAATGTAGATTAGTTAACCACAGAGCATGTCATTTAATTAGATTGACAGCACTAGTAACTAGTTATTAAATAAATAAGATAATTAATAAAAAGGTGATACAAGGATAAAATAACAGTTTTCTCTTATACACTCTGCAGTTATGGAAGACCTCAGATGTTGTTTGTTAAATATGTTTGTGTGTGTACTGGTCTTTCAATCATGAATAATATTCCATAACTGGTTAAAAAAGGTTTGATTTTGTGTAAGTATATATAATGATTTATTGAAGGGAACTGAAGAAAAAGCATTACATTTTACACCCTTTATATTTTAGTCGACTGAATCAACTGTAGATTTAGTCGACTATGTTCTTATGATAATTAGTCGACTAAAACTAGACTAAAACTAAAAACAATTCAGATGACTAAATTATGACTAAAACTAAGTGACATTTTAGTCAAAAGACTAAGACTAAATCAAAATTTGCTGTCAAAATTAACACTGTTAACAACATGGACACATGGTCAGATAAGACAACAGGTGAGAAGCGTGGTTATTTCAGGGTCCATACATATGACCTGTGGAGTTAGACTTTGTAACAGATTTTTAAAGTTGCTTGCTGCAAAGCCTACTCTCTTCCTGTGGTTCATGATGTCATCAGCAATCAGTCAAAGTTCATTTCACTTTCATCACATAACTGTCGACTAAAAAATAAAATGTATGTACTATAAAATGTGCCTTGCAACTCCTACTAGAAGCAACCGTATTTCTACTATTGTGGGTTAAACCACTACTAATTAATTTATTTTATTATACCTACCTCAGACTATGTAGATATAACATCCAGGTTTTGTCTTTTATTTTTTGTTTATTTATCTATTTTTCGTACTGAGTGCTGTGCTATCCCTTTGCTGCTGTAACACTGTGAATTTCCCCACTATGGGACTAGTAAAGGATTATCTTATCTTATCTTATCTTATCTTATCTTATCTTATCTTATCTTATCTTATCTTATCTTATCTTATCTTATCTTATATTCTTTAATACTTCAAAATTCATATCCACAACCTTCCTACTGCATGTCTATGCTTTTATCAGAGGTATGCTGAGCTTAAAAGTGGTGTAAGGTTAAGCTCTTGTGGCACATTGTTTCATGGAAAGTGAGCTGTATGCTCTTTTAGTTGTGCTGAGAACAGAAGGTCATGGATAAAGTTGTTTCCAAAAGCAGTTTCATTTGCTAGAAAAGTAAATCCTCTCCTTTCAAACATTATTTACTTCCGGAAAAAAGGCATGCATAGAAAAATGGAATAGTAAAGATTATCATAAGTATGTGCGGCAGATAGTGTGTGTATTGCCATGCTCCATTTGGCAATGCCTGATCCTGTTCCCGAGGCGTTGACATTTAAGATTTGTGTCATACTTTGGGCTCTTGTGTACGTGATGGAACTTGAAATATTGGTTCTTACTGAACGCCTCTTATGCAGCTTTAGAGCAAGGCATAAAGCGGGGATCTTGGGAAATGGGCAAACTGATGCTGCAGTATATATCAATCTATCAGTTCTCTTCTTCCCGCTCCATTCATCACCCTAGTGTATATATGGACTCCATTGTGTTGCCAGTGATTCATAACAGTTTGTCAAGGATCTGAATTCATAAGCTTATCTAGAGACTTGTGATTTATGGATTGTGTACCATGGTAGTTAAGGTGGGATAGACACACTTAAACTGCTCTGCGTGATCCAACTCAAGCAAAAACTGAGCGATGGTTTAACCCAACATCACTGTCCGCTGATCATCGAGATGTGTTCCGTAACTTTCCTTCAACAAAACAGATGACCAAGCTCATTAGATTCTGTTTAGTTGCAAGTCCAAACCCTTGCATATTTCAAAGTCAAGGACAAAGGACAAACCGTAGCATGTGCCGCCTTTTTCCCCTGTGTTCTCATTATGCGGAAACCCCTAACCGTAGAGCCTCCCCTCCGCCCATACTTTGAGAGAGAGTCACTGCTGATTCCAATCAAAGTGGATTGTTCCAGAAGCTTCGGGGCCTGAGTGTTTCCTGCCTCAGATAAGAGCGTGTCTGAATCCTGCTGGCCAGGTGACCTTCACTGTCTCAACATTATTCATGCTAAATGCCTGTCCCCCTACCCCTTATTGTTTTGTTTTTTTCATTGCTACGCACTGTCCTATGAGGGGAAAAAATAACTACAATAGAGGCTGGGAAAAAAAGCCATCACCACGGTAAAGCCTCCGTGTAGGTCATTTTATTACCAGCTTGAATCCAAACCTCCAACCGAAGGTGGGGGCTGGGCCAGGAATACCAATGCCTGCAGCCAATCAATTGGCAGTCCTGTTGCTCAATAGGAGTGATCAAGAAAACTGCACACTGGGTAAGGGGAGCTTGGGCCTGAGCATTAAAGCCGACGGCATGGGCAGAATGCAGCCTGATCAAATTTGGAGGGATTTACAGCTTCTTTCTCTGTGGCTACTGCTGCTTACGTTGCCTCCTTTCACACACCATTAGAGAGACACATGCGGTAAACTAAGATGTTGACCAAAGACTTGAGCTCTAAGTGAATCGTTTAGTGTTTAGTGTATAGTCAGAACTAGCACTTAATGAAAGTGCCAGTGGGTGGGGGGTTCTGATTGTCATGTTTAATGGGTACAGTGGCCTTTGATAAATGGCCAACTTGGTCATTTGTCTATCACAACAGGTTTAGTCGTTTAGAGACTTCAGAATGCCTGTTTCATTGAGAAGTTGTGATTATTTCCACAACAAAGGCAAAGGTTTTCTAAAAAAATATTTATTATGTCTATATTTAATTATTTCTATACTGCAGATACCCCCTTTTTAAACACTCATACCCCTGAATTTCTATCCCTTTCCATACACTCGTACCCCTGAAAAATATTACAGTCTATCACTCTGTCAGTCTATCAGTGCCATTTCTACCCTTTCTATACACTCATACCCCTGAAAAATATTACAATCTATCACTCTGTCAGTCTGCCAGTATCAGTCTTACCCTTTCCATTCTGTTCTACGTTCTATTAGCATCCACTGGTCAATATTGTTTGGACAAAGCAATGAGACTGTGAAAGGAGGCCTGGATCTCCTTATCCAGCCTTCATCACTCTGGTGTCTATGTAAGCTAAGGCAAACTCCTGAAATCTGTCTTTAAGCCTGGTTCTTTAAAAACAAAGTGAATTACTACAGATGCAAGAAACAAGTTAGCAGGATCATGTGATCAAGGAAGTGCTGCATTTTATCTAACCAGCTATGTATGTTACAGTATCTACAATATTCTTATCTGTGGCAGACCAGTATAATGGCTATAATGAAGCATATGCCTGAGAAACAGTTTTAACCTGTATACCAGATGATCACCGGGTTCATCCTGCATTCCAAAAACATTTTCATTGGTGTTGTTAGAGCCATCATTTTTTTATTTTGGTTTAGTTTTGCATTATTTATTTCTTGACGAAGAAAATAAATGTAGAAAAAGTGGGAAAGAAGTTAATATAAAATGCAAATTTAATGCAAATGTAATTCACTGCATGATTTACCGTGTAATTAAATATGAAATTGCAAAATTAGGAAAGTAAAGCAAACGAAACTTAATAACACTTGATATTTAAGGGTTAAGGAAGTATGTACAATGTGCTGGGCTTGTTTGAGCAGGGTCCTCTAACCCAGCCAGCCTTGCTGCTTAGTCTGCACTACTGGTGGTAAAAAGACCACCCTGTTCTTTGTATCTTGGAGTCTCTCGGCAGACTGTTTTGACAGTCTCTGAGTACTGTATGTTTGACCACTATGCCCTTCTTTCTCTCTCTCTCTCTCTTATAGCTCTGTGTACTGAGGAGTGCGCCCACGGCCGCTGCGTGTCTCCAGATACGTGTCAGTGTGAGCCGGGCTGGGGAGGGCTGGACTGCTCCAGCGGTGAGTTCACTCTCTCATTAACTCTGAGAGCACAGTTCACTTCATTAAGGCCCTCTCACTCGCACTGTAATGCCTGCTCCTTTCCCCAGGGACCAAGGCCTGCCTGCAGGAGCTCTCAGTCTATTACAGGGAAAATAGCGCAGGAGGAAAACTCGCCACGATCACATTTACGCTGCAATACTGTTCGACTCTTGCACTGTAATCTCAAAGTGCAGAGGCACACGCACCACAACAATAGATCTTCACTCCAATATGTAAGCAGCACTTAGGAACGAAAAAAAACGAAGGATGATGTTTGGGTTAAAGGTCAACAAGTGATTATTGTAAAGCTATGGCAAGAAAGCTTACAGACCCACACATGCACCGCCACACAATGAAGTGCTCGGTTTTGCTTTAGAGATTATTTGGAGCGCCAGAGCATGTGCTCGCATATAGGCAAACGCACGTTGGAGCTTTTCTATACGTCTCTGAGGATGAGGATGGCTGGATGAAGAGTTAAGGCAAGCTACTTAATGTACCTAATATACCTTTCAGTCATAAAGCTGTATTTTTAAGTGGTAATTAACATAATATTTGCTTGGCTTATTAGTTTTTAAATTATAGTTCACATTTTCAGACTCTTCTTAATTAAGACACAGTGTAAAAGAATGCGGGAGTTGTGTTGTACTCTGAGAAATCCAGCTACATTTCTCATATCAAGTGATGTCAGGTTAAATTTCGACATGTGGACAAATGATGTTGGATCAGTGTACATCAAACATTTTGGGCCTCGATTTGGTAACAAGGCAGCATTAATCCACAGCTGAAATAAATCTCTTTCTCTGTCTGGGCATTACCTCCATGACTGTAAATTGGGGTACTCCAGGGGAGAGCTGGATTATTCACTCTTCAATCAACTAAATGCTGAATGGTTAAGAGACTCCGGAGACTGAGTGAGATAGAGGTAGAGAGAAAAAGAGAGAGAGAGATGGGTGAGAGTATTGAGTGTTTCAATATTTATGTGCGGAGAGGAACTTGGGTGGGGAAAGAAAACAAACCACCCCTCCTCAGGGTCAGGGCGGGGACGGTGAACTTCCTGACTTCAGCTGACTCTGTCCACTGCAAACAGGTAGGACAAACAGGCCGTTCAGTGAATCCTTTGAAGTGGTTGTTTTCAAAACAACTCAATATCAGTAACTTCTTCTTAAATATAGAAATTTGACATTTGTGTTTGTACGTATTAATTTCATTATGATATTTTATCATGACTGAATTGGGTGAAAAACTATAGTCGTGTGTGCAGTCATCCCTTACATATACGATCAGGCATTGTGCTAAAAATTTTAATGCTGAGAACAATACCTTGACTTGATACCAATTCCTAATTGTAAAAATGTGTTTGAGTAGCTGAAAGTGGATTTATTTACTGACTATAGCAGACTGTAGAATGATCAAGAAGCACTAAAGTTAATGGTACGCACATGTAACTTAGAATATAATTTAAATAGCTTTTCTGCAGTCTAGATTTCGGAGCAGGCATGCTTGTTCACACCCTCATTCTGAATATTCAGATAATACAAATTTGGCTTGGAATGACATCAAGTATCATGGCAAGTGGTCTTAATTTCTTAACATTACAGTATGACCTTGGTGCAACACAAAACAACAGCATGTTAGAAGAGTATCTCCATAAAGTGAAGATACCTGACAAAAGCACAGAATATACAATAAATACACCAGACAATATATATACAGGACAATGAATGTACAGAACAGTAAATGCACCGAACAGCAAAGCAATATAAATAGTATTAATAGGCGTATCAGCATATAGTGGAAGGAGTAGTACAAACATTGTCACCTATAACCTAGATAGAAATATCCTGAGGTCCAATAGCTGCATTCAAAGAATTAAAACATTAAAGTGCAGGTGTGCAGTGGTAGTTAAGAGCAGTGCGAACCATCTGTAGTAGATTTTAGAATGAGTCTATTTTTGTTAATTAAGCCCTGTTCGAGGATTAGCTTTACTAGAAGAGTTCATGTAATGTGTGTGATCTGACAGGCCGGTGTGTTAAAGGATCTGTGTGATTTCACTTAATCACCCAAATAGCCTGGATAGAAGCCTCATTGCGTAGATGTTTACCACAGTGATGTGTAGCAAACGTCACACTTCTAAAAAATAACAACACATTGTGCACCTAAATGTTAAATACGGCAGCAAAAACACGACACTAGACAAAGAAGGTGACTATATGTCTAAATTCAGTGTGGGATGACAGTTGTTATCAGTGGCAGTTTCAAATGATGGAGCATAATAATAGCATATGGGAGAAAGAATACACTGTATGTATGATAAACATGGAAATATTACTTGACTTTACTACGGACATAGCAAATTCATATTGGATTAAAATGGTATCGGTAATCAGTCAAATCAAATTACAGCACCTTCTTAGTCATTTAGTAATCTGAAAATTTTAATGTATTTATTTGCTAACTGTCAGTATCATAAACGTTTTGAAATTTTAGACTAAGCCCTGTTTATGTTTTTATCGCATTTTGTCATTTATTTTTGTGGAAATTAAGTCCAGGCTCAGAAGTGTCTTCCAGCCTAACGTAAATCTCACTTGATATATAGAGCTCTCTTTCAGGCTCAGGGCACCAGGTATACTGATTTAGTGATTTGTGGCCTGTGTTTTGACTGTCTCTGCTGAACTATTTGGCTTTGTTGTGGTTCATTTGCTTTCATCTCTACACATATTTACCAGTGAGTGATGGGTGCTGGAAACACTGGTTCTTCAGTGGTGTAAGGATCTATTGGGCATTTTCATTAACAAAAGAGCCATTCCATGATTACCAGCAGTCAGTAAATCACCTGCTGACTCGATAGTGATCGCCACCGCATACAAGGTGGAAGCTTGGGTGCTGCTAGCGACCTACACTGTTTCAAGCAGGTCCACTCGGCAGGGGACAGAAGGGGTATCAGACTCTCCCTGGAGACCTCATGAGTTTCTCTTAGTGTGTTTCTCCGTCCAGGTGCTGTGCTAATCTGCCTTATTAAAAAGGGACCTGGTGATTGAGACTGAGGCATTATTCATAACCTTCATATTTCCATACCAGGCACACGGCCAGTCCTTTTCATTTACGAGCTTTCATCTGCAGAAATGAGCAATGAGTGCCAATTTTTAAATTAAATCTGCCCCCTTTTTCCCTTGCACATAAATGGTGCATCATGTTTTTTGTCGTTCACTGTAAATTTTCTTCTCCTGCTCTCTGTATGTGTCTCTCTCTCTCAACCTTTCTGTCTCTCCTTCTCTCATGGACGGCTGATAGTGAGCTTTACTGATTCAGGGGTAAGTGGATTCTGTCATCACTTTAGGGGCCACGCAGCCTAACAGAGACAAATAGCGATTCCAGCGTGGCGCTCCATGACCATTGTGTTGAGGTGTTATTGTGAAATAAAGCCGTACGTCCTTGGTGCTGTGTACTGTATGCGATTGCTGGGTGGAGGGCGAGAGGGTGGTGTGTGTGTGTGTGTGTGGTGGTAAGCACTGTCGATGATGGGTTTGTGAATGGCAGAGCTGCTTTAGGTGGCACCAGCTCCGAGGCTGAAGTGGCAGGCTTCGGGTTGGTGATTTGGAGCTGCATGAAAGAAGGACGGCCAGCGTTAGTGGAGCAGCACTCACCAGGAGCTTTCTATGTGGGTCAGCAGAGAGAAGTGAGAGTCTATACCGTAGCCAGGATACACCCAGAAAACCAAAAAAAAGAAGGAACAAGAAAGACAGAGAGAGAAAGTGAGCAAATTGTTGGTTTGTTGATTTGTTATTCCTGCTGGATATAAATCTGCCATAGCCCAGAGGCATTGTAGCCTCCACATCTGCCCAATCACAGACCTACCCAGTCTGGACAGAGCCTTTGGGAAAGCTCCAAATACCAAGAAGGCACCACAAGGTCACTGGCGTCTCAACCACGTTGGCTCCGTGAGCACTTTTATCTCACTCTGAGATGCTTCGCTCCATCTCGCTCACATGCTCTACTTTAGCTTTCAGTCTCAGATTTGTCTCCAGTGCTTTGGCAACAGGACTTGATTCCATTTGATAATTTGTTCAAAGTCTTGAGAATTAATAGTTGACTGGAGGAGCAAAGAGAGTGCTGAGTTTGGGGAGCTCTTAGAAGAAAGTTTCCCAGGCTAAACAAGTTCTATATTGATCGGGGCAAGGATGTTACATAACAGATTTTAGTTTATTTGGCGCGCCAGTTGCTGATGTGTTTGTAATGGTTACATCCAGAAGATCCCAAATAACACAGTATAAGAAAGTCATACATGTCATAGTTTGGGGCAACATATGACGTTCCAATAAAATAAAACATGGTGCAGTTTACTTCACCTTACTTTTGTTCATGTTTTGTATCCTGCCCTTACAATAATTCTAATTCTAGTTGTAAACGAAGAACATTTTAAAAGGGCTGTCAACCAGTCAAAACACAAAACCTGTTTGTGATTAATCGTATACTTTTGTTAGTTAATCGTAAGAAATCACCTCCAAGTAATGTACCTCCAAAGCTGATGGAAGGTTTATTGGAAGGATTCAAGGAGACCTTGTCATTCTCAACACATAAGATGGAACGAAATTGAGTACCCAAGGTCCCAGTTTCCCCCCACATACAAATATCCAGTATAAAATATAAAGAGAAGAAAAATAAAATAAAATACAATAAATAAAATATAAATATAAAAAGTAGCCACAGCATGGATCACGGGTGTAGATAAATTATATAGAGTGATGGTAAGGATAGCAAAAATGTCCTGTAATAATAATAATAATAGGGCTCTCAAATAATTAAAAACGGTGTAATCATCATTAATCAGTTGTCGGTGCAAAGCACATTTTTCTTATCTGCTTAAATGTTTACCCGACAGAAAGATGTTTTCCACTTAAAAGCAGTTCATTTAGTTAAATCTACAAATAAGCTTTATCAGTTTTTATTACTTCCAATAATTCATGAGTGTTCAGTGTAGTATGCAACACATTAAAAGTAAACAAATGTAATGTTACATTACTTTAATGAAGTATTACATATTATATTTACAGCAAAACTATAAATCAATTACATTTAAATTGAAACCTTCCCAGTATAAACATTATTGGCTGTTATTGTATTGATGTTTATTTAAGTAACGTTGCCAGTATTATGATTTGATTTATGGTTTGTTAACATAAATGTAGACAGTTTTTTCACATTATGTCAGGCTGAGAGCTGCAGCAGGAGCAGGCGAGGCAAGTGCGGACACGCGCGCTTTTGGCCAAAAACAGGTTTTAATAAACAAACAGACGGGCAGGAACAGAGAAAGAGCAACAGCTAACAACCACAACGCCATACAAAGACAGACTGTACACACAGGGTATATATAACACAAGGTAACGAGGAGCAAACAGCTGACGAGACGAATACAAAATGAAAAACAGGTGAGACAGGCAGGGCTAGGGCGGAGCAGAGAACAAGGGGAGCACATGACCAAACAGAGCCACATGGCAAAGACGTAAACACAAGCACCTGGACTTGACAGGACATAAACAAGGACTTAGACAGAGGAGGACGAGCAGGGCGTGACACATTATCTTATTATATTATTTGGTTTTAAACATCAATAGAGATTAATGTTACATTGATATTGTTTGTTTAAACTGTTCAACTGTGAACTTAATGTTAGTTAGTTTCATCTATCTATGTTTCCTCTCTCTATTTTTCTTGTTTCTCTCTCCCTATTGTTGGGGCCTAGGCATAAGAGGACCGGGATGAGACATTGTTTTCATTGTGTGAATGCAGGGTTTACAGGAACTGAATTTCACATTATTTCCAAGTGAACAAAGCTTTTACCAGTCGTCACCAACATCCAGTCATCTGCAACAGTGGCTACATATTCCAACCAATGAGTGTAGATCCCATATACATCATATACACAGCTCAAACTAAAGGCTTTAAGCAGTGAACTTTATAACTTAATATCCTTTATAACAGCATGCAGCTGCCTTCTGTCTTAACAGACTGCTGGTAGAAAAACTGCAGGTCATTTAAAAAACTTATGAAATGGTTCACATATGGGCAAAACCTTCCTGTCAAGTGTTCAAAACCAGTCTGTTAAATTTGGAAAAGGCAAACTGTACACTAAACGTCATACAATTTCATTAAAACCCCTTTTACATGTAATAGACCTACTAAGTGAACAAATGTTTAATTTAGCTTCCTTAATTGTGACAGATGCTACAAAATGCTTCAGAATTACTTTGGATTTAACTGGATAATTAATGGCAAATGATCTAGGCTACTTCATGGTTAGCTCACTCCCAGTTTTAACCCCTGAGCACTGACGAGCATAGTTAGCTGAATACATCCTTTAAAGCTAATGTTATCGGTATCACTTGTTCTGCACCCATCAGTGTGTCACAGGCTGGGTGTGTAAGGCAGAGGAGGCGAGAAACGACGGATCTGGGGATGGACGCAAACGCAAGTTTTAAACAAAAATACTTTAATGAAACCAAAACAAAATACAAAGTACATGAGACAGGAACTTCAATATCACAGGTACCACTGGTTCCTTAAAAATCACAAAAAGAAAAACAGGATGACTAAATACACAGACTAACAGGAGGGAACGAGTTATACCTGATAAAAATAAGAGGAGACACAGACTAGGAACAGGTGGGGGGCAGAGACACAGATCACATGACAATAAAATTACCACATGACTGGAAATGTAAACAGTAGCAGGCAGGCGAGATAGGTAGGGCGTGACACAGTGGTGTGTTTTGCTTATAAATGCCACTTTCAACAAGATGCACTTCAGCGATAAACAAAATTGAAAAAAAGGCATTGCATTAGCCAGAAATAACTTTGGTTTTATCAAGAGAGCCATCAGTGGAGCCTGGCATTTAAAAGCTGCATTCAAATTAGAGGACTACAGTCACTGAGTCAGTCATATCAGCGTACAGCATGCGAGCACTAGGCTTCTAGTTGGAAATATGAATGGTTCAAAGGGTCAAAGAACAAAAATACGACAAGAATCAACAAGACACTGCTTTAAACTAAGAATTTAGCCAGCTTGCATTGTAGTCTCTGTAGCCATTGAATAATAAGTATTTAAAAAAAAATCTAAGTATTTTAAAATAGAGATTTTAAGGTGGTAAAAGTAATATAACAGAAAGTCGTGAATCATTTATGCTGTTTCTTAAAAAACATTTAAACAATATATAAAGCAGGTGGCATTTTATATAGCATAAAAACATAAAACAACAATAAAATAAAACAGTAAAGCTTTAATATGACCATGAACACTTGCTTCACAATAGAAATCCCAAGATGCTGTGCTAGTGATAGCTGATTGCAGCAGCTCCGTCGTGAAGACCATATTTTTAACCTATATTCGTTTTTTTTTCTTACTTACTTTTAGCTCTTTAGTAGGTTTACTTTATTCTGTACTTATGTTTTTTATTTCCCTTTAGTTATATTTTGTTACACTCTAGTTGTTTTTTAAATTTTATATTCTATTATATGTTTCTTTATTTTAATGTAACTGTACATGTATGGGAGGTTATTTTACTATTGCTTGCTCTTTACTGTACTTTTGTGCTGCTGTAATAGTTGCTTTTCCCTCTATCTGTTTATCTATCTGTCTATCTAAAGATAGAAGCAAGATGAAAATAAATGCAGCTTGTGTTTGCCTAATGCAGATCACATACAATATCATGATGCAAATAATGTAGTCTTCCAAACTCTAAGTCATCATACGGATGTGGAGCGCTCAGCATTACTATTATGAGCCTGTTGTACTTTCAAGGTTAGACTTGCTCTTCTTGTAGAAATGAAGTGTGTTTTTCCCCATTGAGTACTGTGTCCTTCAGAATCAGTAATGTCAGATGCAAAAGCTATCCCCTCTTATCTTTACTCTTCATATCAATATGCTGTTGGTTGTATTATGATGCCATCAGACATGCATGAGTCCTTTTAGACTGATTGCTTGGAAGCCACTCTTCAAGCTGATAGGCACACATGTACACTACACTAATGACTGGTAATAGAAGTGGTACATAGGGGAAGTTTCAGTGATGATACTCTGCAGGAGAGCGAGTGGAGGAGTGCTGAGGGACGGGTGAAACAGGAGGGTCCATGGGGAAGCTCACCTGCCCATGGATGCCTCATTCATCAGCACAGCCTCTCACACAGATGGTGTCATTCCAAACTCTCAGCAGCGTCTGCTCACACACTTGGTGAACGAGAAGAAGAAAGAGAGAATTAGCTTGAGATAGACACTGAATTTCTGACCCCGAGAATTTACTGCATCATGACGTCCCACATTTTACCACTATCCCATTCTTTTTGATTACGCAGTCCAGAGGAAAAAGTTGATTTGTTTGCTGGTTTAACTTTTCAGATTTTACATTTGAAAATAGGCCAAAAATGTTTTTGAGCACATACATTATTAAATATAATTTCCAACATTCCAAAATGAATGCAATTAAATTACACCTTCTGATCAATACATTATGATGAATCAATGCAAATTTTTAAAATTAAATTACAAAAGAATTACAAAAAATTGGCCAGAATTGAGCACGTCATGTATTAAAAAATTATAATTAATAGAAATACACAGATATTGACACCTGGTTCTAAAAGGTTGATAATGAGCACCAGTACTAACTCTGTATAACTTAACTAACTGTAATATTTATACAGTTACTGCTTCATTTACTACAGCTTGTCATCCCACACCATCAACGTGTTGTTAAGTTCTGTCTTCTGGTGAGCATACACGAGTCAGAATGTGTGTACATCAGAAATTGCTTAGTGGTGTCGTTATAGGTATCAGTATCCCCATCAGCAATACCAATGTGCTATCAGTATCGGTGCAACACTGATTATTATGATTATTATTATAAATTTTAATCAAGTTCATACAAAATCCATGGAGTTTAAGAGGTTAAACAGTCTCTACAGTGTTTCATCTAGCTGAACTGAAATGAATTAGATTCAAATTTGTGAAATAATGAAGATCATTTGTGTGCTTAAATCAACTCAGAAAGATGATACAGTGAATTAGACCAGCAGTAAAGAAGCACTCACTTTTTACCTCTTTCTGCTGGCGTCTACAAAACAATTAAATAAATCATTCTCATCTTTCTGCTTTTCTCATCCCTCTCTCCACGCTCTGTATCCTCCGGTCTCTCTACACTGGCGCTGCTATGCTCTCAAACTCAGACACAGCACAACCACTGCTCAGCGGCTACTCTCTGTTTGCTGGAGAGAGATTGTTGGAGGCATAGAGGAGTGTGATTGGACATGTGCGTATGTGAGCATGTGTTTCCTTTCCTGTTATCACCTAGCTGCTTGTGTAGAGTGTAGATGACAAAGTCCGGACTGGCGTCTGATCGCTCATCGTAATTGTGCATTCCAAACACAGTGACAACTCTGTCTCATCAGTAAGCTCCAGTCATTTATACCGCACCCGTGCAAAACAAAACATGCCTTAATCAATGGGGTACCTCATTATAACACAGAGTGAACTTGATAGATTTGTCCATGCGGTGTTTTCTTTTTAAAAGCTCAACAGAACGAGGCTCCAGCTCAAAGCACTGTGCTGCTATTGGATATCAGAGTCAATGCTGGCTTCTCTACTCACTTTGATGATTCAAAGGGGCCTGTCAGAAGCGTTCCCACTGGGGGCAGCCGTGGGGAGGTGCAAGCCAGACGCTGTACGAGCCGCTGGCCTGGAGGCCCACCTGGCCTTTCTGGGTCAACATCTTTTGGGTGGGTGTGTGTGCGTGTGTGTGTTTGCAGTCACCACACACCCACGCACACCAAGCTGAGCCCTCCGAGCTCTGCAACCTGCCGAAGCTGCTGCCGGAGCCGTGTCTCCACTGTTAAAACCCAGTTACTCTCACGGATCGCTGTTTATCTGTATCCCCTGGCTGACCTGGTCATCTCCACATACAAGAATGAGGGAGGAATAGCAAACATATCAGGGCACAGTGAAGAAGTTGCTGCAACAGTAGCGCTTCCCTGGACAAAGTTAGTGTGTATGCATGTCCATCTGTGATTAGGAAAATGCAAGCAGTTGCTAGATGGTTTGTTTTACATTAATTGGTTGAATAAATCACTATATTAGCGTTTGCTTTGGCTGACACAGGAGCTGAGTGGAGCATGTGACCGCTCCCTATGCTACTCATTAACTGACTACTTATAATGGGCCAAAACCTGAGCCCAGTCTACACTACAGCACACACACAGAAAGTCCTGGTGTTGGCCAATCCCAGAAAGCAAAGAAAGACAGATCTTCATATTTGTATTTTAGTCTTGTTTTTGGTTCATTTATCTATATTGAGATCATTACAGCATCTGGGCCCAGAAAAAAAAGCATCATTTACACACACATAGACACTATATTGACAAAAGTATACACACATCATCCAAATCATTGAATTCAGGTGTTCCAGTCACTTCCATGTTCACAGGTGTATAAAACCAAGCACCTAGGCATGCGGACTGCTTCTACAAACATTAGTGAAAGAATGTCTCACTCTCAGGAGCTCAGTGAATTCCAGCATGGTACCGTGATAGGATGGCACCTGTGCAACATTTTCAATGATGACATTTCCTGGCTACTAAATATTCCACAATCAACTGTCAGTGGTATTATAACAAAGTGGAAACGATTTGGAACAACAGCAACTCAGCCACAAAGAGATTGCCAACTTTCTGCTGAGTCAATCGCTACAGACCTCCAAACTTTATGTGGCCTTCATATTAGCTCAAGAACAGTGTGTAGAGAGCTTCATGAAATGGGTTTCCATGGCCGAGCAGCTGCATTCAAGCTTACATCACCAAGCGCAATGCGAAGCGTCAGATGCAGTAGTGTAAAGCATGCCGCCACTGGACTCTACAGTAGTGGGGACGAGTTCTCTGGAGTGACGAACCACATTTCTCTGTCTGACAATCCGGTGAACGAGTCTGGGTTTGGCGGTTGCCAGGAGAACGGTACTTGTCTGACTGGTGGAGGGGGTTTGTTTTTCAGGACTTGAGTTCGGCCCCTCCGTTTCAGTAAAGGGAACTCGTAATGCTTCAGCAGACCAAGAGATCTTGGACAATTTCATGTACCCAATTTTGTGGAAACAGTTTGGGGACAGCCCTTTTCTGTTCCAACATAACTGCGCACCAGTGCACAAAGCAAAGTCCATAAAGAAATGGATGAGCGAGTTTGGAGTGGAAAAACTTGACTAGCCTGACCTCATCCCAATAAAAACACCTTTGGGATGAATTAGAGCAGAGACTGTGACCCAGGCCTTCTCGTCCAACATCAGTGTCTAAATTCCCAAATGCTCTTCTGGAAGAAAGATCAAACATTTCCATAAACACACCTTGTGAAAAGCTTTCCCAGAGGAGTTGAAGCTGTTATAACTGCAAAGGGTGGGACGACATCATATTAAACCCTATGTATATAAAGTCCATCTGTTACTCTGTATATTTTGTTAGCCCTTTTCTAACCTGTTCTTCAATGGTCAGGGCCCCCACAGGACCACCACAGAACAGGTATTATCTGGGTGGTGGATCATTCCTAGCACTTACGTGGTGGTGTGTTAGTGTGAGTTGTCAGACACAGCGATGCTGCTTTTTAAATACTGTGTCCACTCACTGTTTGCTCTGTTAAACCCATGCTATACACTGTAAACGCTGTCTGGTACATATTTATAGTAACTTAAAATATGGACATCATCTGCATTTTCCTTTCCTTGATTTTAGTCCTTTCCTAGGTTTTAGCTGATATATATATATGTATGTGTGATAAACTACTGAAATCAAAGGATTACATACAGACAGAAATATATATTATATCCTGTCAATGCTCAGGAGATGTTGAAATGTTGCAGTCCATTCAGGCTGAAATTTCACAATAGTTTTGCTTTATTACTATGACTTCTACAGTAATGTTCCATGCAGTCAGACACATTTTGCAATAACTGGAATTCAAAAAGATCACACTGGTGTCGAAGGGTGACTATGATGGTGATGATGATTGCAGCATTGGTGATTACACAGATATGATCCATGCTTCCTTCTCCTGGTTGTCATTAGCACATAGATTTGGTGCCATTACACTTAAAGCAAGATTCTTGAACATTCTCGTCAGTGCCAGGAGCCTTTAGATAGCGTGATTTAATAAGGGCATTAAAAAGGCCTATAACATGTCCTCAGAAGAAGGTTAGCGGGTCTAAAATAGCTGAAACGCTGTAACAGCACTGCTATCAGCTACTGCCAGCATACTAATGTAAGGCTGGGCTGTGTTGTGGTCATTTCACAGTCTATGAGTCACCCTTGATTTTGTGGTCCATTTCCATGTTTATGAAGTTGAGCGCTACAGGATTCAATTTATTTCATTGATCATTACGTTTGATGATCCCTTTGCTCGCTGTGGCGAGGGCCGAGATGTTAATTCTGTAGCTCAGGAGCTGCAATTGCTGGTGGCACTAGAGGTCTTGTTATGATGAGGTGAAGGGTACTGTAGATAGACTCTGTTTTTTATTGAGCCAGCGTGTGGATTCTCTTATTATACACCTCTCCCTGCTCACAGGTCACTGACTCTCGTGTTATAATGCTCTCACCTACCAATCACTGGTATTCTTTATTTGCTATTGAATAATGTTCCATCATCCATAACTCCATACATATTTGGATCTGCTGCCCCACCCCCACCACCTTTAGGTGATGTAGCATCTTTCAGACGTCAGTTTGCTTTGCTAAGGCCTTGAAAGGTGACGTACATAACACTAAATTATTGTTCAGTGCACATTTTGCCAGTCCAAATTTGCCTTTCTAAATTTCAACATAATGAATAATTCTGCTAATGTGCTGCAGCTGTCATAACACAACCTCACAACTGCAGTTTTTCTTTTCTTTTCTTTTTTCTGCTCTTCACATTTCATGACGAATGGACCAATAAATTATCTAGAATGACTTTTTTTTTTAGTTGTTCTCTCTCCTATAAAAGTAACCATTTCATTGGTTTGATGGGGGGAATATGCTGGAGTGCTAAACAGAAGGCTGATTTTTAGTGGCATCATACAAGCAGTTTTGGAACGTATTAGACGGCCATGCTGTTCAGAATCAGAACTGACCAAATGGCACAGTGAAATACTAGCAAATCCAGACTGTGGAACACCAGAAGGCCAGAATGAAAACTACTCCAGGCTTTTGTAGCATCTCTGTAGGGAAGATCTAGTGGTGTGTGAGCCTACAAGTACATGCGGAGGCTTTGTATTGAGGGCTTTGCGCCGCATGCCTTGCTGTGCTGTCCTTGGGTATGCCGTGAGGAGTGTGTGCTCGTGTGTGTTTTTGCGGGGGTGCTGTATTTGCAGTCTCCCTCGTTCCTGCACCTGCAATCTCCTGATGTTTAACCCCGCACTCCATGGCAGTGTTGCAGTGATTACGGGCCGTCCTGGGGGACATTGATTGTCCTGCTCCTCACAGGCGAGCCCCACACAATGCTGACGAATGAACTCCCGGCCCTGCCAAGTCCAATTAACTGTCAGTGCTGCATCGACGCGCCCCCTTGGTTTGCGGGGAGAGCAAAGAAAAACAAACTTTTAATCAAATTGTGCTCCAGGCCCCAGGGTAACTGGGGTTTTTATTCAGAATTCTGCTCTGCTCCTCCTCTGTCTGCCGTTACACACTTCTTAAGAGGACGATTTGTTTTCCCATCATTAAGAGAACGGGCTAACTCATCCACTGTTTTAACCCATTTGTTCTTTCTGCAGCATCATACAAATATTTGGAATGGAGCACAGCTTGTTTGTAGAGTGTAGCTGTTGAATTCTCTCTCCCAGAAAGTTCAGAACCCAAGAGCAGTTCAGCGTGAAGCATGGCTGCCTGTAGGCCAGTTGGGAACATGTTTAAGTGTTATTTAATTGAAGTTCCTGTTATGTCTACCTATAAGAGGTGTTTCAATTAGCTACGCAAAAGCTATACATAAATTATACTAATTTATCCATTAATTATACCAGTTTTTAGCTATGACTGTCAATGATTGCCACTCACTGAACTATGCAGAATTAATGTATGTTTAGTTTAACTCCTACGTAGTGTGTGGCTTAAGTTGTAAGAGATATTTCCACCCTTTTGGCCAAATTACCTCCCATGCAGGAGCCCCTGTTCCTTTAGGGCTGACCCATGGATCGATTAAGCTGTGCTTAAATTCCTGTAAAATACCATTTGTGTTTTTCTTGGCACTTGCAGCAATCTCGGAGAATGTGGCCTTGCTAATTCTTCCAAGGTCAAGATAAACAACGCAGGCCTCTCCTGCTTTGATTATCTTAATGCAGACATTAAAAGCCCAGGAATTCAATTAAATCCCTGCCTTTTGCCACTGAGGAAAAGGCAGAAGCCAAAGGGACAGAGACGCTATCATGTCACTAAGGCTTAATAAGAAGAACAAAGGCACAGAGTCTGTGATCTGGGCGTCTGAGAAAGGGCATCTAGATGATAAGGATCAAAGGCGAGTTTTACAGGAAATGTAGTTGCTGCTCAACGATAGGACGCATTCGAGTTAGATCTGCACGGTAATGCCCTCCGCATTTAAAGAAATGCTGCAGGAACTCAAGGTCAAGGCTGCAGTAGAATAGATGACTTAATTTGCACTTTACTGTGAAAAAGATTTGACATTATTCCAGTGAAATACAAAAAGCACCTGAGATGTTATATAAAACAATGTCTTGCTGTATTTCGAAATGCATTCCAACCTGTGAAACTGTGCCATCCAGTGTATTCTGTAGTCTCGAACCTGAGAGATGTTTAGCATTTTACAAACATTTTTTCTGTGTCGTTTCCACCATCGATTCTTTTTTTTTTATGTTTTATTCCTGTGATAAACTAGATTTCAGCTTATGAGACTCCGACTAATTCTTGGACTGATTTAGATATGATCAACTGATTTTTCCCATCAGGGGAATAAAAAAAAAGTGTCTCCTCTCAGAAGATCAATACAGGCACCGTCTCTGCTAGACTTCCAAGCAGTAGAATTAGATTTTCTCTTGTACACTGTATTTGTTTTTCTCATCTGCAGTTTTATCTGTCGCAGGCGACACCACAAATCAGTTGGTCTTTTTTTGTTTGTTTGGGGTTTTTTTAAGACGTGTATGTTTGCCAGATGTTCTATTAAACAATTACCCCGAGCGCAAGAATTCGCCCACTGCTGAGAGTTTTCACCTCCCCCTTTTTTAAAGTCTGTTTTTGACTGCCAGTCACACAAACACAATGGATTTCTCAGTGAGTCACTCTTGTGTACCTTTGACTTCACTGTGACTTTGAGAATCCACAGGAATAATTCATGGGCTCTGGCAAGTTTCCAGAGATGAGTGGAGAACAAAACTGCATTCAGAGCTCCCGAGGTTCGTTCTGGATAATTTTTGCACCATGAACTCTCCAACCTTCTTCTTTCTCTCTTTTTTCTTCCTTTCTTTTTTTTTTTGCACAGGCCGGTGGTCTCAGGAGGGGCCATGTGTGACTGTAGAACAGATGAAGAGGCCGAGGGACAGCCTTGATTGACACACCGCGGCCACTTCATGCGGCCACTCAGACCTAGAGAAGGCGGCCAGTGAGATCGCTGCTTTGTTCCGAAGCCTCCTTCCAGCAGTAGTCCATCCCTTTACTGCCACTCTCCAAATTGCAGTCACTCATGAAATGAAGCTTTAATGTGGCCCATATTTAAGTGGCAGCTCTTGGAGGGTGCTGGAGTGGGCAAATGTAGCAGAAGAGTGCTGCAAGGCTGATGTGTACAATTTTGTAGTCACTCTTCCGATAGACCTTTGTTCGAATCACCTCGCTTTCTCTGGCCTCTCAGCCCTTCAGGGCTGAGCAGTAATGACCGTGACGTTCAGCGTTGACCTTTTACATGATTTTACACATCTGTTGCATATCGCCGGACGTTGATCAATAGTGATATTTACAAACGCAGCTCCGCTAATCATAAAGTTGACAGTGTAAATGCATCATCTCATCCATCACAAGTGACGGGTGATAATAGATACGCCCACGAGTTCAGAGCGCAGTCGCTGATGGGCATTGGCTCTTTGACCCTGGCTGGCAGAGCATTGCAGCGGTGCTCTCCTTGGTCTGTCCTCACCGTCTGATCTCCTCAACTGTGGTGGGCAGACAGCCACCTGCGGAGAGCGGAAAAACCCCGCGCTGAGATTTATCTCCTCATGAAGAGCATTAGCATAATGTCAGATCATTAAAAGCTAATTATCCTAGTCTGCTTATGGACGTGTGGTATGTTAGTGTTATAGAATGTTGTCTAAAAAGTTGTTTAGCCCAAGTTTCACCAAATATTTTTTACCAAATGTTAATAGTTTCAAGTTTTAAGTTTTAAGTTTATTTGTCATTTGCACATCATGTCAGGACATAACATGCATTGAAATGCTTGGGGTGAGGCTCAGATAATAACTCTACAGCAGGGCAGAATTATATATAGTAGTACAAACAGTGCAAACATACAAAAAAAAGACAATAATTAACTAAAGATAGGCTACAATATATACATTTAGTAATAACTGAAATATATAAGGGAATATAAAAAACATACACAAGATATATACATAAGATATACAGGAGGACATTTTGCATAGGCAGGTTATCTAAGAAGATAAATCTATTAATCTATTAATCTATCATTGTGCCATTTTCTCCACACCCAGTAACGCATGTAGAAGGAAAGGTGGAAAATCTCAGCCACTTTCTGGAATCATTTCTGTTGTTCCGAATCTGATGACAATTAAATTCAAATTATAGAGTGTGAGAGTGTTACCAACATATTGATCTCAGGTTAAGTCAACAGCCTGTTTGTCCAATGTTTTTTCCTTTTTTTTTTGAGAAATGTTGTTAAGACCTTTTCCCAATAATGGCTCTCTATTTTTGTCCTGTCCTCTGAGTAAGCTCTGTACGGATTCCTTATATGCTACCTCCAGCACCTGCACAACATGTTTGTGCTCTGTAGACTCAAAGCTGACCCAGAAAGAGATGTATGGCATAGCCCATTTTCACTGCATCCCTGCCAGTTTTCAGCAGGTGCAAACCACAGAAGTGCATGATATGTCACCAATGGGAGTCAGTAGTCAACGGGAGTGTCACCAACGGTAGTCAAACAGAGTGTGTGCTTTGGCTAATCATTCATCCACTGGTTCTATCCTACTTTGGTTCTTGTAGGAAATTTCTTTGCTTTCTGTTGGGTCCCCTCACCTCCTTGCTCACTGCGTTGGCATTGCACTTAAGTGCGTCAGATAATGAGATATTACAAGGTTAGAATGCAAGACACCTGAGCAAAGCAATTACAATAACCACTCTCAGAGGAAGCACTGAGCTGAGTGGCTGAGAGGTGTCTAACCCTGCGTAAGAGGCATTGCAGTGTCTTTTCTTGTGTCTAGATCAACCTACATGTATACTTTCCAAGAGCTGTAGGAGGAGAGTAAATAAAATAGAGAGCACTGGCAGAAAACATATAAATACAAAAAAAGGTGTCAAGGTTTCAAATATGTGACTCCTGACAAACTGTGCAGCCATTCAGACTTGAATGCTTGTGTAACAGAGTTTGCTACAAAATGCTGGAAAGGAAAATGTGAAAAAAACACCATTCAAGAAGGTGCAGGAATGTGTGTGAACGAATCTCATTTAAAAGTTCTCGGCTGTCTTACTCCTAACTTAGGATAAGACCACAGCTGATCATTTCCACTGGATACTGGAATAAAACTTTGCTCAGAGTCTGTTTGTATCACCTTGATGTGACCTATTTGTTATATCAGTTTCTATTTTTCTAATAAGAGAAAATCAATTAAACAAGTCATCAAATTTGTATGGGCCCTGATGGGTGGCTATGTTTACTGATGAATATGCATATAAGGGTAATGCATCATGGCTGATGTTGTTGTACTCATGCTATTTGAAATCTAGAGTAGACCTTGGAAGGGGTGTAGCATTCGCTGCCTGGTGACAGAGTAATTACTTATACAGCATTCGTCACCTTTGTGTCTGCTAGGCCTTGACTGCAGAGGTAGTATGTCTGTGCTTTTAAGTGACATGTATGCAGTGCTGCCTCCTGCTGGATAGGTTTTTGCCCCATCAGTCAGTCAGCCCAGCCATTAATACCAACAAGAACATGATAACTAACTGTTCCATATAAGTGTTTTAACTCAGCTCACTGCTCTGTCAACAGTGAAAACTCAAAAGAGTACAAGGACCTTTCCAATATTTACAAGATATTTTTTCAAATTAAGGATTTCATGGATGCTTGCTTTGTTTACTAAGTGTTGTTTCCAAATCTCCAAACAGTGCAAAAAATCTCTTTTGCACAAACACTGCCTTGCCTCCGTCAGTCCAGTCCAACCCCCGCCACAATCGACCCTCTGCCACGGCCCCTGGCACCATCCACTTCATCCTAATTAGAATTAATAATTGAAAATAGGAAATCGATGGGTGCAAATTAAGTGCTGCACGAGCGAGCTTTATTGGGTTGACATTGTCTCTGGAACACACGCTTTTGGTCACTGCTGACCTCCTGCGTGTCTGCCACCCAGACCTTCATCCCACCTTTCTCTTTATTTGCGTTCTTCGTCCTCTACTGAGGGGATCTAAATAAATCGCCGCCTCTTTTCTTGTTTTTGATGTCCTCATGTGAAAGAGATGGGATAGCTTGTTGCTGAAACCCTCCTCCCAGGGGGAAGCAGTGGGGAGAATGAAGAGCAGGGATTATTAATTGGTAGAGGTAGCGGCCCGTGTAACAATCTGCTGATGAGGACACTTTTGACTTTTGTTGAATAAGCTGCTGGTTTTGCTGCACTGGGTCAAGTCTTTTCTCACATTATTCAAGAACCATATAATGACCCAGCTTCTGCCTACCTCATTCACTTCAAAGATTCCCCCCTCCCCCCTGCCTCTGCATAGGCTCTGGGATTGGTTAACGACTTTGCTCAGGTTGCCTATAAAAAAAATACTGATACTAAAGACTGAATAGAAACTGACTTGTTTTCTCAAGGCTCCTATTGATCCAGGTTCACATTTAAATAGACCTTGAACAAATGACCCAGTTGTATCCTTGGTGGAGCATCCATTCTAGTTGGTCATTAGCCGGTAATTAATTGGTTATAGATGTCTTTAAACATCCCTCTGTGAACATGATGTTATCAATGGAGGGACTTAATCATGACTCCTCTCTCCTGTTAGGACTAGTTTACTTTAGTTCCACAAGTGGCCGGTAGCTTTTAGATACATGAAGCACTGATTTAGTTTTCACAGAGGGTAGTTCAGAAGTGTAATTTGTACGAGATTTGATAGTCTAAATTAGTTAAAGTATCTGTGTACCTCTTATTCAGGCTCATGCTTAGACATCTGGATAAAAAGAGCAACATAAACAAAATTAATTAGCGAACACTTTTATTATTAGAGATTATGGTCCAGGGAGAACTAAACCCAAACTGTTATAATTACTATATAAGCAGGTAAACTCTAGTGAGCAAGAATTGATACCAAATATTAATAACAAATAATAACAAATAACAAAGAAGCAAATCGTAAGTGCCCGTCACTGCCATTTGTTTGGGTGTTGTTGAGTGTATTTCATGATATAATGTGAGATTATCAGTGCTCAGTTCTCCTTGGCCTGCTTCGCAATAATTAAAACGTCACTAGCAGCTGTTGCCAATTCTAGCTTTGTAGTGTAAAAACTCATAATGCATAATTTCCCCTTAAAGCACGACCCGCACTAAAATGTCCCTCCCGACACCCACTCACAGCTTTTGATTGACGTTTGCATTTGAGTGTGAATAAAGTCTGGAATGTGCTGCCATTCATCCATGTTTCTGTCAGATTTTCTGAGGCAAAATCTCCATTGGTGGGTGGTACTGCACCAGAGGTGGCACCCAAGAGTGATGAAGCTTGAGAAACCTGAGGTGACCTGCAAAATATATTGATGTTCACCCTAGTAACAGGTTTCGGTCAATCGGTGCATGTGCTTGCTCCAAACTACCACAGTTCACCTGGAGGTTTACGTTTACATGCACTTAATAAACCGACAACTGCAGAAAACACCAGAAACTCACAGAAACTCACAGAATAAGACATAATTTCAACATGAAATTCAATCTAAAAAAAACAAAAAACACTGAATGTAAATTTTGTAAAAGATACAGAAAATTGTAATCCTTAATTTTGGTAGTTGGTTTCAATGGAACTTCAAAAATATTTTTTTACCATCTCACATTTTGTTTCCAATACAGTGATCTGCTTTTGAAAAGATACTGACTGAAAAATCCAGACAAAATCTGAGTAAGAGTATACATGCACAGATCCAATCTAAGAGATCTTAGATTAGATTTTTTGATTGATCAGATAAATGTAAACACTCTTGATACAAAATAGGTGCCACACTCAATAACAATAATAGCTCTGCATAACACTGGGTCAGTTGTCAGTTGGAAATTCATTGCTGTGAGTTCAATTATAACAGGGCTGAATTGTTGTAGTCATTAAAGAGCACTTCCACTAAATCATGAAACAACTAGGAGTGTAACCCCTGTGTAGACACATTTCAGGTGAGCAGTCTTTGACGAGAATCACTCCTTCTCTGAAGTCTTCAAGCAGAGCACAGCAGGAACACAGCAGGGACTACAGCATCAGCTCCAGCATCAGCATATCTTAATGCTGCGTGTTTCTCCTGGGGCTGGGCCGGTCCCACACTACCCCTCTATCTCTTTGGGGGCGGAGGGAGTGCATAGCGAGAGCCTGTCTGAGATGAATGAGAGCAGAAGCAATGCTTAGCTCTGTGGTGGCAGCACAGCAGCTTACAGCGCACCCACTCTCTTCTGTTATTCCTACTCAGCACTATTCATCCCTCATGACTATTGGCAGGTCCTCCTGTAGATTTAGAAAAACATCCATCAGCACTCTGCTCCACGTGAGGCATCCCAGAAGCTCTTTCTCCTCCATTGTGGCTGGGCTTGTGCTCCACTCTAATAAATAACACAGTGATGAGTGTCAGAGGAGCTCTGGAAGGGACAGAGGGCAACGTCATGCGGAGGCTATTGGCAGTTTTTATGGTGGTATGCTTAGCAAAGCTGCCAACTGACATTTATCACCCAAGTTTACCAAACAATCATTGCTTTCACACCAAGCCCTCAGAGCAATACAGCTGTCCTTGTAGGCCCATTACTCGGTGACAGCCAGCTTCAGGACTCTGATAAATGTCTTGGAGGTTACTTACGGTAGAAACCACATGATATTAATCTGTGCTTTGTTGGGCCTGCCTGTCCATGCTACAATTGTAGCAGTGTGGAGGCAATAATCCTTGCTCACAAAAAAAACAGAATGACTCTGAATGCAATTTATATTGTTATGCATTAGATTGTTTTGTGCTGCAGACAGCCCTCCACTCAAGGGGATATCAGTATTTTGCGTTTTTTGTGTTATATTCCATTTGTTTAAAGAGAGTTTCCTTATAGCAGTGGCTGTGCGAAATTAGTTCAGGTTGCCACATAAAGCCCAGTGATCAACCTCATCAGGACAGTGCTGATAGCATGAGACACCATGAGGCCAGCTGTGTAAAAAGATAACATACTTCCTATGAATACTGTGTTCTTAGTGGTCCAGACCGTCATTATTTCTAACCTCTTATCAATAATGAAGTAGCCTAGTGTCAGTATTTTATACCATCAGCAACTGAAAGATAAACACATCACACATGCCGTTCAGCATATTTTAACTATATTTATAGTTTTAAATGTTGAACTGAGTGAATTATTTATAAAACTTCAAATAAATGTTTTTTAATCACTTAAAAACAGAATGTCACATTTTGACATGTTGGTTTGGAGCTGCTTGTGGGAAGAGTAAACATACAAGTCTCTGTCCATTCCTGGATAAAACAGTCAGTTTTCCCTGTCGACTTATTCTTTCTAACTCGCTTTATTCTCCAAGTCGCTTCTCTGACTGCTGCTTCTGACTGAACCTTACCTGTGTGTGCACAGCACTCCTGAATCTGCATAGATCTGATTGGCTAAGTTTTGGTGTTGGTGATGGTACAACGCACGCGATTGGTCTGTGAGTTTACTGCACCACAAAGCTCGTATACTGTAAAGACAAGAAAAGTTCCGCCACTTGAAATAAACACAGTCAAAATTAAGCCCTTCTCCCTTATTGATTTGGGTCCACAATGGACAACGTCTGGGTCCGTACCCGGACCACGGTCTGCGTATTACTGGCCTCTGTTATATATGTTATATAAAATACCTTACAATGCACATTCACACTACATATAAAAGTTAAATTTTTATGAATATTGCAAAAAAAGTACTTAAGTGTGTGTCACAGTCTTTGGAAACAAGTGCTGTGATGGATCTGGATTCTAGTAAAAAAACCTTGTTTTGCATTGCAAAATGATTGTCTACATGTTCATATTATAACATTATAACCATTTTATCTTGTATTATAAAATGTTACATATGGAATTTTAACTAATTTTAAGCAGGTATACAGGCTTATTCCAGACATTATAAGATATTATGCATGCTATTATATGCCTTATAATTGCATTTATGAAGTATATGGAATACAGGATTCATAGGAAGTATTACCAAATCATGTGAATACAAAAATGAATGTGACAACAAAGCAATCATAATAGACACTCTTAAAAATAAAAGCTTTTGGTTGGCTCTTGGCTTGGTTATATGGCTTCTGGAACCTGTATAAAATATTTATGTTTTGTAGATTGCATTAAACCAGACACATACATAGGTCGTTTAAAAGTTAAACTGATAGCATAACTGAAATATGTGGAGTAAACGATGTGTTGTGAATCTTTGGTCTTTTAAAACCAAATTCAGTAGACTTACGTCTAAACTATTTATATTTAGAAATTCAATAGACTTACATCTAAACCTTTAATATGTAAAAATTCAGTAAACTTACATCTAAACTATTTATATTTAGAAATTCAGTAGACTTACGTCTAAACTTTTAATATGTAGAAATTCAGTAGACTTACATCTAAACCTTTAATATGTAGAAATTCAGTAGACGTACGTCTAAACTATTTATATTTAGAAATTCAGTAGACTTACATCTAAACCTTTAATATGTAAAAATTCAGTAAACTTACATCTAAACTATTCATATTTAGAAATTCGGTAGACTTACGTCTAAACCTTTTATATGTAGAAATTCAGTAGACTTACGTCTAAACCTTTTATATATAGAAATTCAGTAGACTTACGTCTAAACCTTTAATATGTAGAAATTCAGTAGACTTACGTCTAAACCTTTAATATGTAGAAATTCAGTAGACTTATGTCTAAAGCTTTTATATGTAGAAATTCAGTAGACTTATGTCTAAAGCTTTTATATGTAGAAATTCAGTGGACTTACATCTGAATCATTTATATGTAGAAATTCAGTAGACTTACGTCTGAATCTTTTATATGTAGAAATTCAGTAGACTTACGTCTGAATCTTTTACATGTAAAAATTGAGTAGACTTACATCTAAACCTTTTATATATAGAAATTCAGTAGACTTAATTATATTCTGTAAACTTATATATAATTGAGTAATAATTCAGTAAACTTAAGGTATATATATATATATATATATATATATATATATATATATATATATATATATATATATATATATATATATATATATATATATATGTAATATAATGACTGATAACTCTAAATATATGGGATGAAACTTGAGAATATAGAATGAAAGTCTGAATATTCTCAAGTTTCATTCCATATATTCAGAGTTTTCAGTCATTATATATATATATATATATATATATATATATATATAACAAATGTGCTAGACATACGCAGGGACTAACAAGATACAGATGGAAACACCATAAAAAAAGGTGAGACTAGGAAGAAGTCATGAGAGGAGACAGAGCAGAGCCAGGAGAGAGCAAAGCCAGTACAAAATGTGACAATATATCATGATGTGACAAATATATATAAATATAATTTAGTTGCACTGTGAAGTCAGATATAGTCTCATGAGTTATAAACTCGCTACCTTGGAGCTAATGCTAAGCAGGAAACTAAGTTAACTAAGTTAGCAAACTTTTATCTGATAGTTTGTGCAGTAGCTAGGTAATAACATCTGCATACATATGTGTATTTAAGAACTTTTTTGAAAAGGTACTGTAAGGACTATTAGGTAAACTATTAGGTAATGATTAGGTAAACAACTATTCACTAAGCTTATTATGAGGCGCTAGTAGAGGGCGAAGGTTGTTGTTCAGTGGATTTGCTCCAGAACACCTACACCTGGCATCTTTACTATGAAAAGTGTACTTATCTTCAAAGGTGTTTCTTTTGTGGGTCGCTTTATTCGTTTGCCTAAAACCTTCAATATGGGCATGTGTACTCTATAAATTGCTTAATGTGTGGAGTTAACAGTATTGCTCAGATGGATTTACACTATTCCAGCTTGGCAAAGATTCAAACTAACTCTGGCATGCAGTCTTACAATTAAACTACAACACAGTGATGGAGGCACAAAGTCATTGCCTTTATATCCACACCTATGCCTATGACTCATAGAAATTCTGAGTCATATGAATATACCTATTGTGATCTAATGTAGAGGATCCTGTCAACATTTTGGGGTCTTTGTTTCAGTAGGGTCCAATTTGCCACATCCAGTAGCCATTAGCGCTAAGTTTTTGTTATGTTGGTTGATTGGAGCAAGGCTCTGAATTTCAGAAGTTTAAATGAAGGGAGCGGAGTGTAGGTCTAGGTACAGGGAGACTGTAATTGGCCCTAGAGGCATTGCATGCTTTCATTGAGACACAGAGCTGTAATCACTTTCCCTTGCACGCAAAGACGGATTCAGTCCGTCTTATAAAACATTGAGATAGCAACATTCTGATTTTTGGTCTGCTGGCTGTTAGGGACCGATTGTCCTTGCCATGCAATAATTCTTGATATAACAAGTTTATTTATTATGAGTAAATCTATTTTTATAGGAGCTCTACATTTAAATGTAGCTGAACACATTTATGGTAATTGCTTAAGTAAATCTTTCAGGAAAGAGATGTATTCACCAGTATAGCTGAAACCATAGAAACACTTGCTCACATTTTGCCTGAAAGCTGCTTCTAATTTGGTGAAGCGTCAAGCTATGAGAGGAGAAACACACAGATTTTCTCATTTATTCCTAGTAGACCTCACGAGCTGCTATGTTTAGGAGCCTCTGGAGGCAAAAAATACCACACCAAAAAGAAATTCTTGACAACTTTCAGCACATCTGTATCAGTCAGGTAGCTGAAAGGATTTTGGGTTTTGTTCTTGCAGGCTAGGCCTGTGCAGACTTACTGTACTTCTGGGAGAAACTTCAAAAGCTAACATTATGGATCTGAGCCTCGCTTCTTCCAGCATTGTGGTGCATGCTGCCCTTCACGGAGATCTTTCCCATCCATCTGATCGGATTAGACCATTGGATTTCCCCTCTTATAAAAGTACAGTATACAAACTCACGCCCACGGCTCAGAGCCGCTGCTCTAAGCCCCAAGTTTGTTGAGAGGAAGAGCGCGGGTTGCATCCCCATACGCACCCCCTGATTAGCCGGTTAGCACAGAGCTTGTGCTGTTAATGGGGGTTGCAGCACGGGTCTCCACATCTCCTCTATTCCAGCTGAATTCTCTGCCCACACACTTGCGCACTCTCTCAAACACACACCCACGTGTGTTGCGCCCCATGGGGGGGTCCTTATCCGCTCCCCTTCATCCCCTTTTAGATTTGTACTCATCTTTATGAAAGCTTTCGTTGCACGCCCTTGGAACACAAAAAGATGGGGGATGAGCCCATATGTGTATTTCTTTGCAGTCTTGCCTGTGGCGTAGTGTGACCTCTGACTCCTTAATCACTGCTAAATGCTGTCAGAGGCCCACAGTTAGAGCGAGGCTCTAGCAAGTCTGGAAAAGCCTTGGCGCAGGGAGAGAGACGGCCAGATAATGGGCTTTAGCTGGAGATGTGCTGAGGCGTCGCTCTGCTGGGGGAAAAGAGGCTTTAAGTCTTTCGATGGCAACATTTTGTGGAGCTCCTCAATGCCGGAAGAAAAAAAAATAAACTTCTGCAAAATTAAGCTCTGACTAGATTTCCCTCTTTATTTGTCTGTCCTCCTCCACAGTAATTTAGAATAGTCGAAAACGAGCAACCCAGGCGGATTTGAGGGCCAAGGAAGGACTGGAAGGATGATTTGCTGGGGGGTGGGGGGGAGGCGAGAGACCGTTCACTGCCTCAGTGTGAGGTGCTTGAAGAAGCGAGGCTTTCAGTTTGGGTCTGATGGGGAGTTGACGAGGTCTAGGGTCAGCTGGCTGGATGTGTTGTGTTTGTCTGCTCTCTCTCATTCATCAGCGTGGGAGAGACGAGTGGCAGGGGGTGGACGGGTGATTGACTGTGAGCAGAGCGGGCGGCGAACCGCTCATCCGTCTCGCCCAACCACCCGCCGACTCGTCGCTTCCAAAGTGCCCTGGTCATTTGTGTGGCACAAGAGCTCAGCCTACACAAGAACACATCCAAGCCCGACTTGCTCGAATCAATAACCTGCTCACCTTCCCCATCTGGGCTGCTTAATACAGTGTACTCCAGCTCGGTCTCAGAAGACAAGACCACTGCACTACTGGGTGCCCCCCCTCCGCGTCCCCCTCTGCAACTACTGATCATCCGCCTCATGTTTGCCTGGCACAGAGACCAAGCACTGCTGCCTTCCTGCCAACAGGTTTCATTAAGACCTCATTCATTTCCAACACCCTCTCTCAGCGCAGCCAAGAAAACACAGGTACACCGTTCCCCAAATCTGTTAACATTTATCAGAAATGATGCCCGAGTCAATACATGAATATTCACTGACCTGGCAGATCTGGCCGCATGCTGCTGTTTTATATTGAAACGTCTGCTGGGGGTGAAGGAGAGACATAAGGCTCTCTCAATCACCGCCATCACCTCCAGATGCACTGAGACATTTATGCTGGCTAGCTGCTTTTAAAGACGGCAGAACCACTGGGCTACTCTCTGCCGAGATCTCCAGAGCTCCCTAAGATCAGAGGCTTTACCTTATTGATGGTGTTTATTTTAGAGATTTTGTTCTCAGTGGTGTTAGTGACTCTCTAATTTAGAGCAAGTGTAATGTATGAACCAACCACTACTGGCTCTCGAAGGGATGCGCTAGTATTGATAAAACATTTACCAATGCCGAATACCTCAACACATGTTTGGTAATAAAATTCTACGACTTCACAAATCTTGCACTTTGCCCATTCCAGGATGCAAGCTGTCAGTTCGCAGTCTGTTGGACTCTGAATAATTCTGAATAATAATCTTTCTCAAATTTACTAGAAGAAATGGGGAGTATTTGCATGCTTATTATCCGAGTATTATCGAGCAAATGGATGGAATATAATTTGCAATACTTTGTACAACTTGGATAAAGTATGTTGTTTATGGAGAAGGCACAAAACAAAGGGTATTTAATCCAGTGACAACTAAACTGTGGGTTAAGTTGAGGAAGCCATTGCATATGAAAGCAGAGCAGATTTAAATGAATGGCTTTTTTTTGGTTCAAAGGTGGTAATTAGTTAGTTTCTGCACCAGACCTGCATGTTATTCAGTCTTTGACTGTGTTTAGCAAACACCATCACACGCATACACAGTGCAGTTATCAAATATTAAGCGAAGGGCAGTGAAAGGAGTATGCTTTTGCTGCACTTAAAGCTTTGAGTGTATTTGTTGCCGCCTGATGCAAGCTATCTGCCACAACAAGCATTTGTTAAATACTCTGCATTCAGTTAGCTGTCATGTCACAATGATTCTGGTATACAACAAACATGCTATTTAATCAATGGCAATCAGAGTTCAGAGCTTGGTTCCCCCCTAAGCTAGCTGTCAAAATAGATCAGATCAAATTACAATAATGTACTGTCCAACTAAACATTAATTAAAGCTTGATCATGTTTAGACAGGTGTTTATACTGACGTTAACCAGTTTACAATTATTTTACTGTCTTTCCATCTGACTCTCAGCCTCACTAAGTAATAGTGAGCTATGCTATGCATTTTCATTCTTTTAGCATGTTATGCTCTAGTGTTTGTTGATGTGAATAACAGCATATATAAGTCAAGGTAGACTGAAAGCTTGAGGTGTTCGTAGATTAATTTCTATGCTTTTAGTGTTATTTTACTACACTAAATAATTGCTGGGTCACAAGACAAACACTACTTCTACATGTGGGTTCATCTCGAGAAAGTTTCTGAACCACTAAAGAAGTGGTTCTCAAACAAGTCCTGAGGGACCCCCAGGTGGTCCAGGTTTTTTCTCCACTCTTAACCTGTACCACTTGAGGATACAGCAAGAATGTGGGTACCACCTGGGGTTTTCCTTTAAGACCAATTTGAGAACTACTGCCCACCTTTGTTCATAATGTTTACCTTTATTCACAACAAATTGTTCTGGTTGTTTTGTTGGCTGATATTTTGTAAGCTTGTGGTGCTGCTGAACATTCTATAACCATTAACAAATTATGTTGGGGAACGTGTTTTTAGCCGATTAGGTTTCTGGGTTCAGTGATTATCTCTGTTCTATTAATGCATAATATCTGAAGACCTTTAATCTAAGCCCCACATTTGCTTGAAAAACAATGATGATCAGTCCAAGAAAAACAATGATGATCAGTCCAAGACAGCACAATAAGGCCTTGTTCTCTTAATGCGAGGAGTAGCTTTGTTCCTCTTTCCTGTTGATCTACAGTCGTACTGGTCAGTAATGAGGATCTGCCAGCTGTTCCATCTGGCAGCCTACACATGTCCTCAAACCTATTGGTACATCCTTATGTGCTAAATCCTCAGCAGCAGATTCATATGCATTTGAATATTTTGTAACCTTAGATTGAGCTCCATCATGCCCTTCCACTCACGTCCCTATTGGCTGTAGAGAGCCTTTCAAGTGTTGCCCGGCACGCCTGGATTTCCCTGGTCACGGGTGCTGTGGTGGGGGTTTGTGGTGTCAGTGTTGACTCGTTTACACGTGTCACTGGCACTTGATGTTTGGCCTGGGGCTCTAGGTGCCTGCCTGCTGACAGTGCTAAGATTTCTTACTCGGAGTCTGCAGCTGCCTGACTCTCTAACCGCTGTACACTTGCACATCATGCAGCGCAACCTTTTTCCTCCTCTTTTGCCCTGTGGCATCTTTTCATGCTGTCATGATTGATTTCGATTGGAATTCTTCATTTTCACAGATTCACAAAATGTGTAGGCTTTCATTTTGTAGACGCAGGTTAAGCTAAGATCCATTGCATGACCAAGTGCTAGCATGATGTAGAACAGAGGTCACTAAAAGGCGGACCGCGGTTCGGGTACGGACCCAGACATTGTCCAATGCGGACCTAAACTGATAAACGACTGAGAAGGATTTAATGTTGACAGTGTTTATTTTAAGAGGCGGAGCTTTTCTTGTCTTTCCTGTATACTGGCTTTGTGGCGCAGTAAACTCACAGACCAATCATGTGCGTAATAAAATCACCAAACGCACTCCTCAGCCAATCAGATCTGTGCAGATTCTGGAGTGCAGCGCACAAACAGTCGAGAAGCAACAGACGGACACCATTGACAGGGCGCATGGCCAACCCACACTCACAGTTTAGAGTGACCAATCAACCTAACATGCATTTGTTTGGACTGTGGCCTAGATATCTCATATGTGTATGAGAAAGGTCCTAACACAGTTTCAGCCCAGATTTAAAGTCCTGGCTGGACAGCCATGAGCTCATTTCTCTCATTAAACAAGAGAAAGTGTGGAGGAATACAAGAGGGAGATAAACTGTTAAGATGTGAAATTCAGTTAACAAGACTAAACATTTCATTTCCCTTTTTATTATAGAGAAGCACTTAATGATACACTTTTTTTTTTTAAAAAGAACTTTAAATGTAGCCCTAGTTTTTACTTAAAGTGATGAAAAAAAGCATTTATTAAATTCAATATTTCAGTTCAGCATATTAAACAGTAAACATACTGAAATATACTGAACGGTTTGTGTGATGTGTTGGTGTTTCAGTAGCTGATGGTATAAGATGCTGATACTAGGCTACTTCAGTAAACAGGATACACCACTGAATCACAACACAAGTTAGAAATTATGATGGTCTTGGCCTAAGGAAATCTCCTCTAGGTGGACCTTACTGAATTAAATATCCCTGATGTAGAGTGTACTTTTATAGTTGATGGCAGCTTAAACCAATAAATAATATATAAGAGGCAATCCTTCTTTATATATCCTCCAGAATGGGGTTAAGAATGAACACACATTCTGCTGTGTATAATACATAGCATTATAAATAATTGTATTATTACAGTTTTTTTCTGGTTTTCTCATCAAAATTGTATGTGAAGGTACGTAAGTGAGTCTTTGAGAAAGAAGGAAAAGGAAGAAATGCAACAATTTGAACCAAAATTGGAAAGTCATTCTATTATTTCAAGGACATGTTTGGACATGGAAGGTACCTGGCTTGAAAGATTTTTATGACCTAGTTGAACTTAGTTTGGAGGTAGTGAGGCTCCATCATGCCCTGCAAGGTTAGGAATGTGAGCGGGATTGCATTTCCGTCATGTTCATGTTATTCTTTACTTTTGTGCTATAATTTTTATTTGTTTGTCTTACTGCACATTTACTGACCTCCTGCCTCTAGACTGAGTTGTTATTGTGAAAGAAAAAACAATTTAATGCCTGTCTCTACATATCAAGTTTCTCATTTCTCTTAGTTGCACAGGCCCATAAATGGCAGTATTCCCTTCAGTCATCTCTGTGATGTTTTCAGCTCTCCTTTCCTCCCTTGTGTCTCAGGCTGTGAGAGCGGTTACTGGGGACCGCACTGCAGTAACCGCTGCCAATGCCAAAATGGAGCTCTGTGTAACCCCATCACGGGAGCCTGCGTCTGCACCGACGGCTACCAGGGCTGGCGTTGCGAGGACCACTGTGAGCCGGGCTACTATGGCAAGGGCTGCCAGCTGCAGTGCCAGTGTCTTAATGGTGCCACCTGCCACCACGAGACTGGGGAGTGCATCTGTGCACCGGGGTACATGGGCGCTGTGTAGGTAGCCTTTTATAGATATTGTAACTGTCATAACAAATCCATCTCTGTGAAATGGTAACTTAATAAGACAAGGACAAAATGTTTTAAAGGGCCTGTAGCCTACATTTTCCTCCCTGAGGTCCATTTCTTAGACATTATTCATTTTAACATGAAACTCTCTTTGTTTCCTGGTTTAAACAGGCGGTTTGTGTTGCTCTGCCTTTAAGACTGATATACATAAATACAGTATGTGCAAAGGTTTTAGGCACTTGGGGACATTATATTTGTATTTACATATTCAAATGGTATGAATACAGCAAGTAGTGGTTTTACACATGTCAGTGTGTTTATTTAACCCTTTCCAAGCGTTTCCTCGTCAAAACAACCCTGTAGTATTTGCAGTTATCATCTAATACCTGTTTTAACTATTGCATACTTTGATAAGCTAAATCAAGATTGCTTGTAAAGGAATTTAATAGATTCATGCAATGTCTGGAGCGCAGGAGAAATCTGGAACTAAACTTTGTTCTTTAAACTGAATAACTAACAGGTTATAATTATATAATAATTAATTATATAATTAATTTATAATAAATTAAGATAAGATAAGATATTCATTCTGCTTTGCGTTGTATTTATGATTATTTGCATCTGTTCTAATGATATATGATGTTCATACAGGTGAAAATACACTTATTGCTAAGATAAAGGGTTAAACAATGAACTTACAATGAGTGGTTTCTGTGCAGTGGTGTATAGTCCCTTATAGATTTTATTTTTAGAGCATTTCTATCAGTCTATTTATCATGATGTCACAATGTAAAGGGTTTAAAATGAAAGCAAAGATATGGAGATGTGCTAATTCTGATTGATTCCGCATATCATTATTAGTGCTGTCACACTAATGTCATGGTTTCTGTTCTTTGTAGATTTAAAACTCCTCATGGATCTGGCTTCTAACTAGGCTTGTGAGACATACTATATACTATCTTCCGGTCATGCCTCGTAGCAATTGCCGATTGATAGTAGTATTGTGAAGGAAGTGGCTGGCAAGCATACACCGCTTTCCAAAAACAATAAATAAATAATAGAGCCACTTTGCTGTTGCACCTTCCTACGCTTTCTGAAAAACGAGAAGCAAACACTGACTGAGAGGCTGCTCCTTTCTGCAACTCATTTCTTCTGTTACCAGTTTCAGCATAGCAGGTTATGTCGCAACACCACACAGAAGCTTGCTTCCAGCAGAGAAAATGAACATGCTCTAACTTGGTTCTTACAGTGCTTTGGTAGTTCTTGGTATGTGTTTTTTCTTTTTGCTGCATGTATAATAAATCACTTTTTACATTGTTTCTAGTTAAAGTAATAAAACCGCTGAAGCTTATTATATGAAGTCAGCATACAGGCTACTACTATAGCTTTCCTTCACAGCTGTGTAGTTATTGATAAGTAGTAGGTTATTATTAAAAACCATATACTTTGTCTTTTTTGTTTTTATTCACTTTGATGTAAATACTGTGTCTCAGTAAAAAAATATTTTTACAAAAATGCTGCTTTTGCTACAGAGTATTACGAAGCTAATATGCACATAGCCTGCACGTTAACAATGCAATAGAGCATTGCTGCAGTTGAATCTGTTCTTTGCTGTTACGTGATTTTGATATATGAAAACATGATCTAACTGCACAAGAATCTGATTTCTTTCTTAGTTCATATCACAAACGGCCCTTTTTAAACATGCAACCTGTCAATAGAGAGTTACACATCAGTGTGCTTTAATGTTACTCAAAGTTAACAAATTAATAATAGTACGCTTACAAATCTGTACTACGCTCCTAGTGAGCAATCCTACTCGTTTAAAAAAAAGAATGGTGCATCCAACAAGAAAGGAAGTCTATCTCTTGTGCAGTGATAAAGTCATGATTCATGCAGTCAAAAGAAAACACACAAGAAAAAACCAAAGACTAATATGCTAACCTAAAGCCATAGACTGAATGTTTCCTGACTATTAAAGCATTCAACTTCACTGGTAATCGATATATACAGAATCCATCAGTGAGCCACGATAATATGACCAATTCTATTTATAACTCTCTTACAGACTCACTCTCTCACGTTTAGCAGGCCGAAGATTCTCCACAAGGTGGTGCTGCAAGCGCTCAGAGCGCCCTTAAGGCCTTATGTGCCCACATTTCAGTTCATTACAGCTGCATGGCTTAGTTCCTCTGGTTGCTAAATAATTCATATTAGTTACTGAATAATAATAATGTTGATGCTAACTGAATTATCTGAATAATGAGGCTAGGATTCAAGGGGTTAAATCAAGACAAAGGATCTTTCGTGGGAATTAGGAAGAAAAGGAGTGGTTGTTGAAGGCTTGCGTTTCATGCTGCAACCCAGTGCAATGGCACACGCAGTCAGTGCGATCTTTGTTCTTGTGCTGTGGCAGCTGCGGAGAGCGATGTCCCTCGGGCAGTCACGGGCCCCAGTGTGAGCAGCGCTGCCCCTGCCAGAATGGAGGAACCTGCCACCACATCACCGGAGAGTGCTCGTGCCCGGCTGGTTGGACCGTAAGGCTCGCTGCAAACACGCAGACTTTAAGCGAATGAGTAGGACATGAGGTTGGAGGATAGATGATGAGAGGAAGGGTGGAGGGAGATTGAAGGAGAGGGAGAAGGGAGAATGAGTGATGAAGGGTAGGTGATATGAGATGAAGCGAGGGAGAGAGCAAAGAGGGAGAAAGGGTAATTAGGGGGCTAAATGAGGGGTTAAGTGAATGGAGAGAGTGAGTGACAGAGGGAGGGGTGAGCGACTGTGCGGGAGAGATGCTGAGCAAATTTAGGAGCGAAAGAAAATGTCAGTCATCTGCAAGGAAGCCAGCGCTCACAGCAGCCAGCGCTTATTATTACTATTAAAAAATGAAATATGCAAAGTTTTCTGAGCCTCATTAACACTGGCTTTGTATCGTCTTTGTGTTAAACCGCTTCAGCTTTAGTGATAGACTTGATTGGATTTATGTGGATTAGTCTCTTCTATCCTCGAAAATTCACACACGCTCTCTCTTCCCCTTCTTACTGCGCTGCAGGGGTCCGTGTGCGCCCAGCCCTGCCCATTAGGCAAATATGGCATCAACTGCAGCAAGGACTGCTCGTGCCGCAATGGAGGACTTTGCGACCACATCACTGGGCAGTGCCAGTGTATGGCAGGCTACACCGGCCGCAGGTACACAGAAGCCCTATTTCTTCTAATCATGGCTGCAGCGAGGGTTCAGGATGTGTCACAGAACTCTTTGTCCTTTCAGTGATGTCTGAAATTGCTCCTTCGACTTAGCAAAGCTGTGATTTTCATGTTTCTTTCTGCAAATCATTCCAGAAGAAAATTAGACCTTAGTCTACAAAGGAACCATGGGGTCAAGCACTTCTACCAAAATGTTGTATTGCCCATATTAAAGTCAACCTGAGGTCATAATGGTTATTTTCCTTTTTCATATCAAACACAGTCCATTGTGTCATATGATTCAAAAGACTGAATTCTTGTTTCTCTGAGTAGTGATTAAGGCTTTATGACATTTAGCTAGTACCAAGGACAAGGATAAACGATACCAACCAATAATATTACAGCATGACTTCCCTTCCTTCTCCAGCCACATTTACTTTCAGTTCAAGTAGTCTTTCATTCTTAAACAGCTTCAGATTTAACGTTTATATATTTGCATGACTTCTTGCCTTTAAAAACAAGACGTTATAAAGTTCTGGTATGTGTCATGTAGTTTTACCTCTTCATCTGATCCTGTTGTGTCTATCGATTCCACTCCCGACTTTCCACTGCTCTGTTAGGTTTCTGCCCATCAATTACCAGTAATTAAGTTGTATTACGAGTCAATTGAAACGGCCGGGTCTCTTCATTTTCCGGTGACGTCCTGAGGGTTTATTAGCTCACTAAAGTGATTCTCTGCAGGATGAAAACACTTCCAGGACAAGCGCTTCTTTTTCTCTAATATTTTGCAAAATTGCCCTCATTCATTTGCGCTGTGACAGGTGAATTAACCCAGCAGGAATAATCTGAGATTGCGTTAGAACACCCCCTCCCTCCTCTCCCACTCCCTTCTGCAATAACACCCATCTCTCCCGATACGGCTGCTGCCGCTGTAATTTAAACGTGAAACATAACTAGTCCATTTTATAATTTAATTGAGCTATTTATCTGTCTCCTAATGGCTTCTTTGGACACTCGAGATTGATGCTGTGCCAGGATTGTATATTTAACTTCTTGTAAAAGTCCTTTCTCCTTAAGTCACTTTGCTATTCCATACGGAGAACAGGCCGCAGTCTAATTGTATTCACTGTAGTTAATGACAGTGTCCTCACCTTGCTCTGCTCTAGAGAAGGAACCCGGCCCAGTGATGAGCACAACTAATGCCAAAGCAGCCCAGAGCTCTGACTTACGACCTCTAGTTTTGCCTGACCATGTAGAAGGCTGTCTCAGGCTGTGTTCTTTCTAATGGGCTCCTTGTCTTTCAATGTCACTGAGTGAGAGTGTTCAGCAGCGTACAGTATATTAACCCTTACAAGTCATAGTTATACAGAGTAATACGGAGGTTCAAAAACTGCCATGCAATAGCACATTTGTGTAGTGTTGATACTTTCACCATCTGTGCACCACGTATGGAGTTTGATTCCTAGCCAAGGACACCAATAAGGGCCCTTGAGGAAGACAATTTTAGCATGATTTAATTGCAAGCTGCCAATGATACAAGTATCTACCAAATGCACATATGTAAAAAATGTAAATCTGAATTTGAGATATTTGATGAAATGCCACTGTTGTGGGAACACAGACGGAAAAATCATCCTTTACATTTTTGCCACGCTTTTGCTATTTCTTAATGTTTACAAGTGTCAGATTGCAATCTGTCAATACAGAGTGCAAATTGAATAGCGCCATTAATTACATTAATTGTGTCGTTACTTGTGGTTTTAAAGTTAATGAGTTATTAACACGATGGTGCAATAAATAATTAATGACACTAATTTTTTAAACATTGTTAACACATTTTTCTATTTTGACCCTTCGAATCATCTGTAGTTGCCCAAACCTGAAGCTGTTCTTCAGCTTATTACGTGAGTTTGCCGTCACACCTTAAACAATGCAGCGGATACATCCTGGCACCTGTGTCATTTAAGGTGGAATGGCAAATTGAAGTAAGATGCAAACTTCAGCCTTGTCCTTGTTCCAGCCTTAACGGCCTAAAGCCCAGCAGCTTGCAGGCTGTACTTTGGCTTCCTTGCTGTAGCTCTCTGGTTCAAATCCAGATTTTAAATGGGAGTTCTATTGATGGATCATTTAATAAAGCCAACATTATTTCCTGCTACTGTCACAGTAAATTTGTTTATCACTGAAGTACGTGGGTCTGAAGAATCATTCAGATGCAAAATTCACCGCTGATGCCAGCAGTATCAGTAACAGTAGCACTGGAGGGCACCTTCAGCAGACTGTACTGGACATTGCTTGCAATGTTTACAATTTCCCTTAAATTAAAACATTAGCACAGCCACATGAAAGCAAGAGGCTGCAATCGTGGGGTGGCTTCAACATGCCACAGATGTTCACTTCATTAGAACGTGGTAAAAACATGGAAAACGTGTTGACCTTATTTTCCTGTTCACCCTGCCTTCATGTGATTTTCTTTTTATTTTAGGTTTTATCACTACAACACATAAAAATAATGTTAGAACAATTGAGATTATTATTTATAAAGCATATTTTGTCCATTCATATAGCAGAGAATGGAGAAAAAAACTTCCTTTATGGTCAAATTTGAGCAAATAAGACAAAGATGTCTTCATGGTTTCCTAGTAATTACATTTGCATAGCATAGCAAAATGAAGCTAATAACTCTGCTTCTAGGGGTTAAGAGTGTGACAAGCTGCTCCACTTTTGGTAAAGTGTGTCTGATGTGTCCAGGTGCCAGGAGGAGTGTCCCGTTGGCACGTACGGCCCGCAGTGTGCGCTCCATTGCGACTGTCAGAATGGGGCCAAGTGTTATCATATCAACGGTGCGTGTCTATGTGACACAGGCTTTAAAGGGCCTCACTGCCAAGACAGATTCTGCCCCCCAGGGTTATACGGCCTCATCTGTGACAAGTACTGCCCATGTAATGCTACAAACACGCTCAGGTAAGCACACACAGCCCCATAAACTCCACTTACTCGCTCTCAGGATCACAGCTGACACCTAAACTAGACAATGCTCTAGCAATCTAGACATAATATACATTGCCCACCCTGGAGCTCAACCGCTTAAGTCATCTACATCTGCAGTGCCTACAGGTATTTGTTACAGCCATGCACCACAGCACCTGATTGCACTAATCAGGTTTCCTTCTTGTAAAAGCAGAAAGCTCATTAGAAAATAAGATGCTGCGCAGGGTTAGAATATATTTTCTAACATTACACCCCTTACTGAGGGACGGAACTATAATTGTTCCTGTCATTCTGCTAGCTGATATACAGTGCTGTGAAAAGGTATGTGAAAAATTGTTCAGAATTTCTTAATAGCTATATTAAAGTGCTTTTAAGTCCTTATGTGCTTTGAGTCCTTAAATAAAATGCAATATTAGAAAAGAAAACCTTTTCAAACACAGAGCACATTATTTCGTTATTTAATACATTTATTTAAGGAAAACTACCCTAATGTGTGAGTCACCCATGTTAAACAGTAGTCGCCCGCTTACAATTAACAACTGAAAAAGTCTAACTGGCGCATAACTCAAAACATCCTGTAACTTTCAGATTGTTTTGAAGGTATTTGAGCCCACTCTTCTTTGCAGAACTGCTTTCATTCAGATTTATTGGTAGGGTTTTGAGCATTAAGTGCCTGTTTGAGTCCGTGTTACAACATCTGTTTTGGCAAAGTCAGGGCTTTGACAAGGCCACACTATTTTGTTTCTTTTCAGCCATTCAAATGTAGATTTGTTGGGTTTTTTTTTTAGTTTTGGATTATTGTAAAGCTGCATAACCAGATTATGTGTCAGCCTCAGATCCTGGACGGATGAACAGACACTCAAAATTTAGACATTTTCTGATACAGAACAGAATTCATTGTTTCTTCAATAAAAGTAAGTTGTAACAATGCTTGGGCATAATAACATGTCCACACCTTCTCACTACCACCAGTATGTTGAAATATTGGTATGTTGTATGCAGAATGTGCTTTACAGCAGATACAAAGAGACCAGAGATGGAACTTCTATCCAGATCCCTTCTTACAGTGGAATCATGAGCACTGAGGGTGAGGGTGTTGAGACCTGCAGTTCCTTGGATGTTCTCCTGAAAACTTTAGTGACTCCCTGGATGAATTTGGAAGACTAACTGATGTTTTATGGTTATTCATTTGTGTCTCTCACCCTGAGATTCAGTGATGCCCTAACAACTCTTTTCACACTGGCACATTTTAACAACTGTCTTTTGATAATGGTCTAAAGTGCTAGTTAAAAACTGATAGTAAACCTCAATATGAATGTGGTTTACATTTTACTGGGCTGATGCCACTCAAGCCTGCCTGGGTTAAATTTGCTAAATCTCATTATCAATTAAACTCAGCTAATTTGTTGCTTGAGTAACTACAGAGGCATTTACTTTTTCCCATGGGTGATTTGCATGCTTAAAAAACAGCTCCTACATTTTTAAATAATAATTAGTGTTTGAAAAGGTTCTCTGTCTATTCTTACATTTTAATTAAAGATCCATGATCTGCGGCAATATACAACAATACAGAAAGCCAGAAAGAGAACAAATACGTTTTCACAGTACTGTCTGTAGAATCCTTTAACAGTGATGATGTAACAGGTAAAAGCATTGACATTATTATTAAAATTATACACAATGCCCTGCGATAATATTTTAACAAATTGTACTTGCACATCATTTTCCAGTCAGTATATTTATTGTGAATAAGATTCATGGTGATATACTTAATATTACAAGTCCTCTAACATTTATTAAAGCCAAACCTGTCTGCTCATATTTTAGAGAATATGAAAATCTAAAATTCACAATAAAAACCACAACCTTCTTTCTATTTCTTTCTACTCACATGTCCATTTTATCAGCTCTACTTTCTATAAGGGTGCTCTTCTAAATCCATCAGTTTCTCTGTATGCTTTGTTAGCCCCCTTTTATCACTGTTCTTTATTGGGTCAGGACCCCCACAGGTATTATTTGGGTGGCAGATCATTTTAGAACTGCAGTGACACTAACGTGGTGCTGGAGGAGGTTTAAATGTTATGGCTAATGGTGTTTCCTACATCTCCACACATTTATATTTGATAGAGAAATAACAGCTTAGTTATGTAGTATGTACCAGCTCGGCACGCTGGTCAGGAGTTTTATTTTCATTCTCCTTGAAGAGAATATTTGTGGTAGGTTGTTCAGGTCAGCTGGATGATGCTTGAGGAGTGCAGTTTTCAAATATTGCCGCAGATTCCCAGTAGAATTGAGGTCAGGACTTTGACTGGGCCCATGTAGGGCACTGACCTTTTTGTTTTGGAACCACTTCAGTGTTACTCTGGCCTTGTGCTTCGGATCACCGCCCTGTTGAAAGACAAATATTTTTCCAAGCTTCTTGGAAGCGGGTTGTTTTGCAGTATTTCTCTCAAGGTTTGCTTGATTCATTGTTCCTTTGGTTTCAACAAAATGTTATGAGCCTGCTGACTATATGGGAGTCTAAATACTAACAAGTGTCATTCAGTGACATCTTTTTTCACTCAAACCATTACCGTAAATGCCTTTAGCTCTCTAAGACATTTTCATGCTGGAATAACAAAGTATGATATTGTGATCATGAATGGAAGGTATCCTCGTACCGCTGTAATTAGTGGCAGCTCGTGAAAATAATCTATTTTTAAAGTATGCTAATTGTAGCTTTAATTTGAGCAGCTGTGGAGAAAGTCACTATAGAGCTCTATCTAATAGAAGACAGCGACAAGCTCCGCCCTCATCACTTTACAGCCTGACCCCGGGATTTAGCGCCAAGGGCCATTTTACTTCATTTAAACTTGCAAGTCGAATTTTGAACACCTTTCAGCGGTAGCATACCACTTGCTCTTTATCGTGACCTGTGCTTCATTCATTATTTCTAAGCCGCATTCACGGCTAATGCAATGTTAATGTCCTGATATGGGCGGATTGGGCACCAAGACAGCGGAGCTCATTACAGTATGAAGGAGAAAAAGGATGCTCCATCCATCTGAATGGAGAGCACAGAGAGCAGGATGGATGAACTTGTGAATGGCCTTGGTACCTAACTTTTACTATGTTGCTGTTAGAACATGTTTGTGTTGCCTTCTTTGTGTACCTACAGTCTTTCTCTCTTTCTGTCTCTTCATCCCTCTTCCTCCTTGCCTTTTTTCTCAGCTGTCACCCTCTCTCAGGGGAGTGCTCCTGTGCAGCAGGATGGACTGGCCTTTACTGCAATGAGACCTGTCCTCCGGGCTACTACGGCGAGGGCTGCAGCCTGCAGTGTCACTGTGCCAATGGAGCAGACTGCCATGGGGTCAGTGGGGCCTGTATCTGTGCCCCCGGCTTCACTGTGAGTTCAGACCTCAGCATCCATGTCGCTGGCCTGATCACGTCTAAACCTCTGAGGAAACACTGTAACATGACTCCTGAGCTATTACAGCAGATTACACTGCTTCTGAGAGAAAGATGCCTTTATTCTTTGTTTTTCTTTTGTTTAAAAAAAGGAAAACTATAATTTTTAAGGGTAATCACATGTTAGATGAGGAAAATCAAGAAGAAAAGAGGTGCATTGTCATGGAGATCTGGCACACGACGCCTCTGCCATCTCGCAACTTGTGTTCTTCAAAGTTATTTTCATGTCATCTCACTTGAGGCCGCAGTCAGCAAGTGAAGTTTAGCTCTTTGAAAATGATCTCTTTAGCTGGGTCGCGCATGCACGCACACACTCACTCACTCACTCACTCACTCGCAGTCTCTCGCAGGGAGGCTGAGAACAAGGTGAGACTCTTTAAGCTCAGCAGGCACTGGGCGCTTAATGTTGCCTCATAATGGATGTGCCCTATTACACGGCAGGTTTGGACTTAATACAAAGACCTTGCCAAATGGAGGAAGGAGAGCCAGGTACATGGTCTCGGAAATAGATTATGTTTTCTAGACTTGACTCCCTCTGACATTAATAATAAAGTGCCCAGTGTATAGAGCATGCTACACAAACCAGAGCCATGGATCAAAACGGGCCCTGGATCAGTTTACTTCAACTACCTTCTGATAAGCAAACAAGGACAAGCGAGTGAGGGTGAAAAGAAGAACACAGGATGATATATGGGTGGTCAGAACTGATTGAGGATGAAGTTTGTATGAGCCAGTGAGGTGCCTCTGTTCTTTTTTTGAATGTGGTGTGCTTTTGTTGGTTTGTCAGAAAGCAAATGTGTTTCCCTTTGATTTCATACAAGAAAAAGAAGAAAGAAAGACAAACTTGGTGAATAGTTTCCACCCCAGATGCTTTAGACTAGAGAGAGGAGAGTATTGCAACAGAGAAGAAGAAGCAGACTTCATGCTGGGGATAAAGACTGAAGCAGTGGGCCTGATTAAGACAAACACAGAGTCAGGCACTTCTGCCAGCTTTTACCTTGGCTGAAGCTGACGCGCTGTCTGGTGGCAGAGCCGCTGTGGCGATTTGAACCAGCGAGCGGAGGCACAGACTGCATCGTCTTTTTCCCCACCTGCTCAGAGTCTTGGATTTGAGGGGCCTTGTGCCAGTTCCATTAAACACAGCTAGAAGAGCTTTGGCCGAAGAGGCTGAGTCAGCCGGCATGCGACGGAATGGGGACGCCACGCTCCGTTTCCCAATGAGATCTTCCATTCACTCTTCTAGGACAACAGGGCCTGAAAGAATAATGGATGTGTAATAGCTCCCAGACATCTTTGCTGAGGAACTTCTTATGCAATGATATGTCTAGAGGTAGGGGAGGAGCTTTGCTGCTGGTACTATACAGGATTTGAATGCCACTGTAAAGAAAGTTAATGGTAGCACTCATGGAATGGAAAACATGGAAATGTATTCTCACCCACACACTCACTATGAGCAGAGTGGAAATCTTGCAGTGCTTTGTTCTGTTTTGGGTCTTCATCATATGCAGTTCTCATTATTTTGGCAGCTTTCAATCTCTTCATCTTCGCAGTGCCAGATTTCATATGGCCTCCACCAAAGCTTGCGCTGTACTTTATACAAATGAGTTGTTCATACCATGACTCCGTTTTCACACCACTGACGAGCGTATCCAGCCAACTTTATCTTCACACATTCACACAGCGTCAAGTTGAGTTTGGGCCAACAAACTAATTTTGAATCGGAAATTGTGATAGGATGTTTATTGGCGTCTCTGTTTGTCCATATCCATGTTCATCTATGGCATACTTTTTAATTCCTCAAGTCAGACTCTGCTAGTATGTCCTGTAAAGTGATATTAACGTATTCACAGGGTGTACTGCTGTATTCCATAACATCTCAAAACATGACAAATTCATTGTGGCCAAGAGCAGCTTTCCTCTTCATGGATGACTTGCTTTATCCCCTATGAGAAGTTTCTCCCTTAGCTCCTTAGTGAGTGCTCTAAACCTAGTGTGCTCAGAGGAGCCCCCAAATCCCTGTGTTCATTTGCGGCTGGGAGATGCTTTTACCACCAGATCACTCACCAGCAAATTGCCGGTGTGTTGGAAGTCAGGGCAACAAACTTTCCAGCCAACACGTGCTGCTGCTGCCCTCACAAACTAGTTTCCGCGTCTCCACAACCTCCTGCAAGAGAATTGCCAATGTTAGCAGTCTGGAAGCTGTCACTTTCCAGCAGAACAAAGATAACCGCACCGTAGATTGATAAAAAATTAATTCGCAGATGTAAGCTTTTCATGTGGGCATGTGGGGAGAGAATGGGCGCAGATGGAACGGCAGCATACGTGAGACAAAGAGCAAGGCGAAGAGAAGGATATGACAGAGAGTGGAGAGCTGGCAATGAGAAGTGAGAGCATGTGAGGAAGAGACTGATTGAGCGACGGTGCAATAGAAAGAGAGAGAGGGAGAGAGAAAGGGACTTTGAGTCTCTCTTGCTGCCCCCGGCACCCTGTGGAATGTCTCATCCAGGCTTCGTGCGCAAACCTACTTCGGGATGCTAATGAGCACGCTCCATCCCCAGCGCTGGCAAGAGGCAGGCAGGAGCCGCCCTGCTCCCTGCTGCTGCTCCGCTAATTGGGAGGCTAAATCATTGTGTCAGCTGTCAGTCAGAGGCAGGGATGAGAGAGCCGCTTGCTCGTGATGACCAGCTCAGGCAAAGAGGAGCCCCCGTAAAGCTCAGAGAATTGCGCGGGGCCCCGGCTCAGCTGGGGCCGGGGCTTTGAGGGCTCTGTTCGCGTCTGGGTCGCCATCCGCTGGACAGTAATGGCTGAGTGAGGGGCTGAGGGACCGGGTGCTGCTCAGACTGCCGGCTCATTAAAACTTGGGGGGAGCTTGGCTCTGGCATTGGAGCTTCAAGTCTCCTCGGCTCCCACATGCTGTAGGGATGGGGAGAAGGGCCAATTCCTCACTCCCTCCCTTCTGAGATGACCATGTGGATTTGGTGTGGGTCTTACACAGAGATTGCATACAGATTTTTGTGTTGGTTGCAATTTGGTAATGCTCAGTGACGGTTCAGCGAGAGTCTGATACTAATAAGATGAAATGAGTGGTCTTAGTAGGAGTGTTATTAATTAACAATATTATTGTTCTCCCTAGGAGCTCAGTCTGTGCTGCAAAAATTTCAGTTTCTGAGCAGTGAACTAGTTTGCCTCGAGCCAGCCAGACTGCTGAACAAGGTGCAAAATACAGGGGTCCTGTGGGGTCTAGGACCTCCTAATTAACCTCTTGGACCCCCTGAATGTCTGAAAAATCCAAATTCTGATGGGGGGTCCCTAAAAAAAACTTATGACATTGTGCTGTCATTGTTTAGCTGCTTCACCCACAGTCGGTGGGCCACTGTCTTTGGTATTCTGAACTATAGATGCAGCAGTGGTCTGCCTCAGGGTGACAATGTAGCAAATTGGTTCTTCCAGGTTGTCCTAGCCTAGAGAACAGGGGGTATCTTTGAAAAACTTTACAATATGTTATAAATTATTTGCCAATTTAAAAACTTGCCCAATTTTGCCAAGAGACTGGTGGAAAGAATGAACTGTTATTCACCTCTCAGACAAAGACAGACAAAAGAGAAGATGTATGAGTTGTTAATGTGTAAAAGAGCTCATTACCAAACTAGAAATGTCCTTTTCCAGAGGAGGAATTGTCAAACCCAATAGTTTGTTGCAGTTGAGACTCGCATCAGCTCCACTATGGTGAGTGAGAAGCTAGCTAGTGCTGAATTAATAAGCCAACAATGGACCCCTGTATACCATGGGGTATTTTGCACACTACATCTGAACATTGATTCTTGGTACTTTCTTTTTCTTACCTGTGTATGTGTTTCTCAGGGAGACGACTGCTCCCGCATGTGCCCCCCTGGATTTTATGGAACTAACTGCTCATCCACCTGCCACTGTCATAATCAGGCCTCATGTTCCCACATTGATGGCTCCTGCATCTGCAAAGAAGGTACACTCTCTCATGCTCACTTTTTCTCACTATCTTTCAAACTCATACTCAAACAGATTAGCCACATTTGGAAAAGCCCAAAGTTATAGCATGAGCCACATCAGCGTGTTGCTTAATCAGAATCATTATAGTCGATCAGCCATCGCCCAATTAATCAGATCTTACTCTGCTTTAAGACAGCCATTGATGTTCGGAGAATTCCTCCCCTTCTAGATTTGTTGATGCTGCAGTATCGACCTGCTCATTGCGACCTGTTTACTCAATAGCACATGCACACTCTTGAATACATGGGAGCTCATTACACATATTTATTTCTCTTTTGGTTTCAACACTGTTATCCTTTAATCAAATGTCCATGCATAATATTCCTGAGTCATATATGCAGAAGTCTATTTAGATGTACAAAGTATAACAGCATGGCCCAAGCTCCTGAGAGGAGCCTGAGTTCATGGCAGCTGGCTGACCACAGTCGAGCATGCTTGGGGACGGCACTGGTGCTGCATAAACATGGGCTCATGATGAGCGGAGCCTAGCACCGCTAGGACATACGGCAGCAGTAGGGCTGCAGGCCCAGTCCCATCAGCCCGGGTGCAGGCTCATTACAAACGCCACCTTTAATCTACATTCCATTCATAATTCACAACCCTGCTGAACGCCAGTGTTCTCCACGGCCTTCCTGCTCTATCTCTCTCTCGCAGTCTCTCCCTATTGTTCTCTTTCTCCCTCTTATGGCTAGTTTTAAGCCATGCATATATTCCATTCATTGACCACAGTGCAGCACTGGCAACAGGAGTCTTAGGTCTTCCCGATGCCTTTATCAGATATGACCTTGCTTTCCCTTTCTTCCCGCCTGTGCTCTTGCCTATCGATTGGGCTCAATTATAGACTGGAGTGAGCGCATTTGCACAAAGTAGGAGCCACACAGTGTGTAGTAGGTTTAGTTAGTGACTAGTGTTTTGAATTCCTCTGGTCGTATGTAGTAAGCTGAAAGAGATTGACTGGGCTTTCCTTTGTTATTATTATTGTGATACAGTACATATGCTGTTCAGAGCATATTGTTTGATTCATCAATTCTTCTAGAAAACTGATCAACTGTATTTATTATTAAGACACATATAAACCAGTTGTCCAGTCTGTTAAATAACTACATTAAGTGCATAAAAAGAAGTAGCTGATTGTTTTGTTAACTCATTCATCCAACTCTAGTATGATATGAAAAGAAGTGGTGAACTATTTATGCCACATACTTTCGTATTACATCTCATTTTCATCCAGAGTATTTTCATATACAGTATTTTACATAAGTCAGAGACTACCCACCTGATGACAACAGTTTTGTTGATCTATTTAAAGTTTTCAGAAAACCAAGCTCCATACTTGCTTTAGATCTGAAAAAATCCTCAAAGGTTTCTGTACATCTTCCCACTGTGAGAAGACAACTCAGCGCTGTGAGTCTGAAAGGATCTGTAGCTGTCAAGAAGCCCTTGCTGAGAAATAGCAACAGACCAAAACGAAGTAAAACTGTCCAGACCTCAACATCACTGAACGTGTTTGCTGTTACTTCAGTCATGAGATGTAGAGAAAATTCAAGACTAAGCTGAGTAGATTTCATTGAAAACATAAAGTAGGGAGTCCCACACAGAATTAAAGCTGTAAAAACATCAAAGCATAGACACAGTAAATACTAACATTTTAAGAATCTGTTTCGTAGTGAGGTCCTAGGACATGAGAACCCAAGTAAATGTAACATTTCAGATGTGGACATTGGATTGCATATTATATCATTTGTTATGTTTTATTGTTTGTTCTTATTCTTAATTTGTTTTTCTTTACAGACATTGACCTAAAAAGGTTACTTGAGATCAACACATTCATAGTTTTCCATTTTTTTAATATGGCACTTAAAACAGGACGATTCTATAAATCATGATTTTATTTTTGCTGTATTGCCCACACTTACAATGTGTCCTATCTCTCTTCCACTGTGCTCTCTCTCTCCTCTCTCTCTCTCTCTCCTCTCTCTCTCTCTCTCTCTCTCTCTCTCTCTCTCTCTCTCTCTCTCTCTCTCTTTCTCTTTCCCACTGGGTCCTGCATCTCAGGTTGGCAGGGTGTGGACTGCTCCATCTTGTGCTCCAGTGGAACATGGGGTCTGGGCTGTAACCAGACCTGCTTGTGTGTTAACGGGGCTGCCTGTGACCCCATGGATGGATCTTGCTCCTGTGCGCCGGGGTGGAGGGGTGAACACTGCCAGCTGCCTTGCCCTGTGAGTGTGTGTTCACTGGATGCACTGTCTCTGTCTGCCACAGTATATCCACACTGACAGTGTGCAGTGTTGGGCTGATATAGATTTGTTTATGTGCATGTGTGTCAGGATGGCACCTACGGGCTGGAGTGTCGGGAACACTGTGACTGTAACCATGCCGATGGATGCGACCCTGTCAGTGGTTATTGCCATTGTTTGGCAGGTTGGACAGGTGAGTAACATCATGCTATGGCAACACTCACTTTATGCCTATGAATGCTGTCATTAATTGATAGATGATAGCTAAACCTAGCAGGAGAGCCCACACAATACAACAGCTAGTGGCCCAGCATGTTAATTAAACCAGTTCGTCTGTAGCAACAGGTGTGACACTCATTTTCATTCCTCTCTGGTATCAGTGTGTAATCTTTAGCATAAGGAGAATTTGGCGAATTAGTATGCATGACCATATAGATTTGAGGTGAGCTAAATGATGCTTCACATTATCAGGTACCTTAAAGCTAAGGGAGAGACTTGTCCCTAGTTAAATGTCCTGTTCACCTGTTCGCTGTTCACAGTAAATAAAAATTTATGGGACACAATTACTGCATTGTAATAAACTCCTAATGCGGGAAACATAATATCGTTAATTATACTGCTAGACTTTTTGCTTCCAAACCGCTGTTACAACAGATCTGATGATCTTTCTCAGTGTCATTGTGTGACATTCAAACCAGTGATGGACAACATAAACTACAACTAATCACCGCTAATTTGAAAAACTGCCACTTTTGCACAAACAGTTCCATCAGCCAGCCTGAAGGCAGCCAGCCCGATATAGCCATTCTTTGAGCAACAGAGTGTTTATAATGACTGCCTGTTTTAAACATGCCATATAATTACCATGTGCTCACTCAGGAAGTAGCTAACAGCCGTGTGTTCGCATGCAGAGCAGACTTTCAAACTGTGCTAAACCCTTCTGCGGTATAAAAGTGCCCGACACTGGGGCTGTTTGTCCACGTTAGCAGAGCCAGAGAGAGGAACAGGCTCATCTCCTGTGTTCAGGAAAGGCTTGTGCTGAAGAGGTTATGCCTGCAGGGGCTATGTTTCCCTCCACCGAGGCACCTGTTCTGGGAAAGGATTCTGCTTTTATTAGCGGCAAGAAGTGAGCCGGCTGCTCAGATATCTCACGCTCTGAATCCCGCCATGGTCTCGGACATCTGCCTGGCCTAATGGACTCACCGGGGTGCAAATGGGCCCAGGAGACACACGAAGCATGTAAAGAGATACATGGTGCATGTTGGTGATTTATGGGACGTGCACAGAAACACAGTCCTGGAAGGACATACAGAACAAAAGGAAAAGGGAATAGAGGCCCCAGTTTGGTGCTTGTTTGTGTTGTAAAGCCTGTGAAGGCACCACTGGGTATGGAAAATCAGTCCATATCAGTTCATATCTAAAAAAAAAAGACATTTTTACATAAATTTTAACTGTATTTAGTTCAATAGTTTAATTGTTCACAGAATTTAAAAACACCAGTTACCCTCTGCACTCCTACATTTCATGATAAGTGGAGCACAAAACGACTGATATCTGCAAGAAAATCTGTCTATGTTGACTTACTTTAGAGGAGCAATATGTAAGATGATGCAATCTGTCAAATTCATACTCCACACATATTCATACTTTCCTCCTCTCTCTTTACTCCCCCTACTTAATTACCAGTCTTAATAATCAGCAAGAGGTCAGCAGCTTTATCCCCTAACTCACCAAGAACTGGAAAATAATGCCAATGTTAACTGTTGTTTTTAACTCTTAATAATAATAATAATAATAATAACATTTTATTTAAAAAGCGCCTTTCAAGACACCCAAGGAGACACAAAAGGTATAAGAGTAAATAAAAAAAAAGGGAAACATAGAATCATCTCATCTATATGCTAAAAAAAAGACCTCGACCAGTTAAACGAGGTTTATCCACATATCGATAGTGTGCAGGCAATGTTTGATTGAGTGCAAAATACTCATTAGGCTGCTGCCAGGTTTCTGTAAGACAGAACAGATCAATGTCATGTTCCAGAATAACATCTGCAATGAACGTTTCCTTGTTGTTTAAGGAACGGACGTTGAAGAGAACACATTTAAGATTAAGATCTGCGCTCGTATTCTGTCAATTTGTCCTACCTTGTCAAAACGTCCTACCGCGGCGCGGATCTGTCGATCTGTCTACCTTGGTTGAAAATAATACTGCAAGTGCATTTAAACCACAGGTAGGATTATTTGATAGTGTAAATATGGTCATAAAACAGTACCCCCTGCTGTTTTGTCAACGATTATGAGCTGCCACGAACGCTTTTGGAACACTCGAGCAGACAATAAATTAGGCAAAATTTAGATAACAAGCGTAAAGAAAACAATTAACATTAAAAAGACGTTAAAACATTATAAACAACAAGGAGAAAATCTTGTCAACCATCGAAATCTTGACGTAATTGTCATGTGCGCATGCGCAATAAGCCTTGGTAGGACCGATCGATGCGTAGGATGAAATAATACAACACCTCTTGTTATAGTTGTTGGTATGTAGCATAGGTTCCGCTTGTTGATTTGATTGGTTAACCTGACTGTTGCCTGGGAAACCTTACCGCGACACAAGGCCCACATCAAAGCAATATTGTTGGGGTGTTGTTTAAAACTGTACGACTGACCAAGACCCGATGACAGTATTTAGGTCATTGCTGAATACCAAGGTGGTGATGCATCAGTAGAGGAGCAGGGGGTTTATACAGTGCATTTCGAAGCACATAAAGATCACTGAAAGAGTGCCTTATCCCCGTCGCCATGGTAAGACCACAATGGAAGTGGCAGCCGTCACAGCCCAACAGACAGAATAATAATCCCAAAATAATCCACATAGCCCGAATGATGTAGGCACTCACTCACAGCAGTTGTTTAACAAACACCGGTGCTCCGTATACACAGACCCTCCACTCCAGAAAACTCCGAGCCACCAGGAAAGATCCACAGGACTCATAGCACAGTTAATCCAGTACATAACTCTATACACGGTGCTGGTTCAGGCGAAAATTTTTAAATACATAAAAGTGGCAGCCAAACGTGCCAGCGTCTCTCTCGCAACCTGGAGTTGCTGTTCAGCTTTAGTTTCAGACTGCAGGCAAGGCTTCTGCTTCATCCGTTCACGTAGGGACTAAAGGCAGGCTCAACTCTGCAGTGACTCACTATCACCTCTTTACATATAAGGTGGTACTATAACTGGACCGGTTAGTGTTAGCTGGTTAGCATGCGAACTTCAGTATCTCTGCAACACCATACAGAGGCTTCTCTGACAGACTGTTCAAACATTTTTCTTCACATTCTGTTAAATTACATATTGATTACATCATCTTACGTATTGCTCCTTAAAAAAAATGTTTTTTGCTTCTCCTGTAAAGTTGCTATTTTGGAGAAAAAGCAAAGAGGAGCGAGGAATGAGGAAAGCAAATGTGTGGGTCATAAGTGGACTATAATAAGATATGGTAAATCATAAATGCTAATAAATATGTTATTACAGATGCTGGTTTAAGAGCAGCCTAAGAGGGAAGACGGAGAGGAAAAGTGAGGTGGATGTGCTGCTCCACAGGGGCGTTGTAGTCGGAAGTGGTGTCGAGGTAGAAGGACAGAAGGAGAGATGGAGTAAAGATTGGAAGTGGAGGCATGCCTTAGGATAGACAGGTTTAGAATATGTTTTATCAAAGGAGAGTAGAATGGGAAGAGAAAGAGATTAAATGCTCAGTCAGTGAGCGAAAGAGAGAGAGAGAGAGAGAGAGAGAGAGAGAGAGAGAGAGAAAGAGAGTGTGTGTGTGTGTGTGTGTGTGTGTGTGTGTGTGTGTGTGCATGTGCATGCAGAATGAGTGATATAGAGGAAAAGAAGGAAAGACAGAGAGAGAGGAGCAGGAAGATAGGAGTGTAGCACTGGATGTACTGCAGGCTCTGTGTTGAATTGGTAATTGTCCACCATGCACTATTACACTGTATACATGCCTCTGTTAAATCTCAGTAATCAAGTCTCTTTTTGGGAAACAGAAATTCTTTTTTGGACTACAGAAAAATAACAGATAAAGAAAAGATCAGCCCTCTGCACAATATTCCTCTGTGCAGATCCGCCTCATAAAAAATGTACCATTATTTTACTGACATATTCACCCCATGTGCTCAAACACTACACTGCTCATTAATTCATTGAAGTTTTAACGAATATGTTACACAACCTGGATCTAGAAAGGATGTGCAGCATTCATCATTTTACATGTTCAAAGGAATATTCTGTACTTTGACGCGTGCTTGACATGCATGTGCATTCTCCCATGTGTAAGTGTGTGTGCAGGCGTAAATTACGGTCTGCAAACGAACGACTTGTGTGTGAGGGTACTGTCGGTTCACCCCTTACTAATTGGCTACTAGTAGCGTTGAGACATTTTTACTCCATATTTTATCTGTTGAGACGTTACCTCAGTTGCTTCTTGGTTTTTGTGTTTTTTCACCTATATTTCTTATTTCCTTTCTTTCTTCCTATTTCACTTTATCACTTTTTATATAGCTTGTTTTCTTTCTTTCTTTCTTTCTTTCTTTCTTTCTTTCTTTCTTTCTTTCTATAATTCTTCCCCTTCCTCACTCAGCTCCACAGGCTCTCTGTTTGCCACCATTAGGCTCTTGCTGCTCTTTTCTATTCTAATACGTTGCTGACAGTAAAGTCAGAAAGGGAGGTGCTTTTCTTTCTGCCCAGGCCAACAGAGGCTCAAACAGGTTTGCCCCCTCTTTGAAGCACACTGACTGGGCTTGTCTTAATCGCCTGCCCCTGGAGCCCCCACGTCGTCAGTATGCCCCCGCCACCACTACTGCCACCTCTCCGCTCCCCCACAAAGGCTGCACAGGTATGGAGGCCGTTCTTAGAGTTTGGAGCCAGTTCTAATTCAAAGCTGAGCCACTAATGCCGCTTTAATGGTCGCGCCACTTGCTTGGAGAAGTCTCCGTCAAAAGAAATTTCAAATGAGGGCTCCCGAGAAAAGGCTGCTGCTTGAAAGGGTGCTCAGAATGTGTGTGTGTGTGTGTGTGTGTGTGTGTGTGTGTGTGTGTGTGTGTGTGTGTGTGAATGAGAGAAGAAAAGGCTAGTGGATACATACAGTCACATGAGGGTGTGCAAGTGAGTGTGTATGCTGAACCCTACACTTTCTTCTCATTCTTTGTATATAAAGTATAGCTCACCTTAGCAGTATAGGGGTCAGTGCGCTTTGGATTAGTTTTGCAGTTTTTTTTAGAATCAGTTCTGTGCTGTTTTGCAGTCTAAATGTATCACTTATTATTATTATATGTGTGTGTTTTTATGCATAGTTAAAAGTAGGACTAACATTTTGGCTGATGATTCATTGTATTAAAAAATAACTGCAATTAAATAGATTTTTTACAAACATCAAATAAACAAACAATACTCACCACTGTCCTCTAAAAGTGTTACTTAACAAACCTCAAATAAACAAACTATTTTCTGCCCTCTAAAGGTGTTACTAACCTATTAACCCTCTATGAGATGATGTTGGCCTCAGACAGTGAACCACTTTTTGATTATTACACTGTTCCTAAATAATTTTTAAACTGTCATGAGATATCTGTCTTTCTAATGAAAGGTGAGTATAAGTGAGTTCCCAAGGAGGAGCAATCCCAGCAACCAAAGTCATTTGGGATACAAGGTCAACAATTGATTCTATATATATATATATATATATATATATATATATATATATATATATATATATATATATATATATATATATATGTGTGTGTGTGTGTGTGTGTGTGTGTGTGTGTGTGTGTGTGTGTGTGTGTGTGTGTATAAATTGAAGTAACATATACACATCCACACATACATGTGCATCTGTGCGAATATATGAACAGGCATATGATGCTAAAACAGTGGACCCCTTGCTTTGCTAATTGTAGATGTCTCACTGTTCCACCACACATGATTCAAATGATCAGCTTGTTGTCAAGCAGCTGTAGCAGTTAATACCCTGTTGATCATATTAATTAAGTGACACATTTTTAAATCTGGCTCGAATTCTTTTCACTACTGCCTGCTCCCGTCAGAAATTGGCATCATTTCTCCCTCATCCCCCTTTAACATACACGTTTCAGCCCACTCCCGCTTTCTACAGCCGAGTCTGATCCACCGTCTAAAGGCTCTGCCTTTTCTATAACACACTAATGCAATTTCTGCTGTTTATGTGGTTTACAAAGACTCTTTTATTGATCATTGGGCTGTTTTTCACCTGCATACTAATTATTGCATTATGATTATTGTAGACTATTTATTAATTTGTGCGATTTTTCTACATATATTTTGTATATTTTGTCCCACTCCCCCAGACACTAGATTGTTTAACCACATGCTGCTGCCCATAACAATGAAATGTATTCCTGTGCTGTAAGAAATTGTGTTGGTATCCACAAGTCATGCAGAAACACACAGACCACTCCCTTGTAACAATTGTTGTAGTGTATGGGGGGAGGATTTTATGATTGATGTATAAACGAGGACCCCCAAGCTCCCAACAATAAGAGATGAAATATTTTTCATCAAATAACTTTACTTTCCATTGTAACTGTAAATAAAAAAAATTGAATTAAATAAGATTTACTGATCACTGTCCACTAAAGGGATTAATACACAAACATTACTGATTACTGATCTCTAACAGTACTAATACACAAACATTACTGATTACTGATCTCTAACAGTACTAATACACAAACATTACTGATTACTGATCTCTAACAGTACTAATACACAAACATTACTGATTACTGATCTCTAACAGTACTAATACACAAGCATTACTGATTACTGATCTCTAACAGTACTAATACACAAACATTACTGATTACTGATCTTTAACAGTACTAATACACAAACATTACTGATTACTGATCTCTAACAGTACTAATACACAAGCATTACTGATGACTGATCTCTAACAGTACTAATACACAAACATTACTGATTACTGATCTCTAACAGTACTAATACACAAACATTACTGATTACTGATCTCTAACAGTACTAATACACAAACATTACTGATTACTGATCTCTAACAGTACTAATACACAAGCATTACTGATGACTGATCTCTAACAGTACTAATACACAAACATTACTGATTACTGATCTCTAACAGTACTAATACACAAGCATTACTGATGACTGATCTCTAACAGTACTAATACACAAACATTACTGATTACTGATCTCTAACAGTACTAATACACAAGCATTACTGATGACTGATCTCTAACAGTACTAATACACAAACATTACTGATTACTGATCTCTAACAGTACTAATACACAAGCATTACTGATTACTGATCTCTAACAGTACTAATACACAAATATTACTGATGGCTGATCTCTAACAGTACTAATACACAAACATTACTGATGACTGATCTCTAACAGTACTAATACACAAACATTACTGATTACTGATCTCTAACAGTACTAATACACAAGCATTACTGATGACTGATCTCTAACAGTACTAATACACAAACATTACTGATGACTGATCTCTAACAGTACTAATACACAAACATTACTGATTACTGATCTCTAACAGTACTAATACACAAGCATTACTGATTACTGATCTCTAACAGTACTAATACAAAAACATTACTGATTACTGATCTCTAACAGTACTAATACACAAACATTACTGATTATTGATCTCTAACAGTACTAATACACAAGCATTACTGATTACTGATCTCTAACAGTACTAATACACAAGCATTACTGATTACTGATCTCTAACAGTACTAATACACAAGCATTACTGATTACTGATCTCTAACAGTACTAATACACAAACATTACTGATTACTGATCTCTAACAGTACTAATACACAAACATTACTGATTACTGATCTCTAACAGTACTAATACACAAACATTACTGATTACTGATCTCTAACAGTACTAATACACAAGCATTACTGATTACTGATCTCTAACAGTACTAATACACAAACATTACTGATTACTGATCTCTAACAGTACTAATACACTAACATTACTGATTACTGATCTCTAACAGTACTAATACACAAGCATTACTGATTACTGATCTCTAACAGTACTAATACACAAACATTACTGATTACTGATCTCTAACAGTACTAATACACAAGCATTACTGATTACTGATCTCTAACAGTACTAATACACAAACATTACTGATTACTGATCTCTAACAGTACTAATACACAAGCATTACTGATTACTGATCTCTAACAGTACTAATACAGACATTACTGATTACTGATCTCTAACAGTACTAATACACAAACATTACTGATGACTGATCTCTAACAGTACTAATACACAAACATTACTGATTACTGATCTCTAACAGTACTAATACACTAACATTACTGATGACTGATCTCTAACAGTACTAATACACAAACATTACTGATTACTGATCTCTAACAGTACTAATACACAAGCATTACTGATGACTGATCTCTAACAGTACTAATACACAAGCATTACTGATTACTGATCTCTAACAGTACTAATACACTAACATTACTGATGACTGATCTCTAACAGTACTAATACACAAACATTACTGATTACTGATCTCTAACAGTACTAATACACAAACATTACTGGTTACTGATCTCTAACAGTACTAATATACAAGCATTACTGATAACTGATCTCTAACAGTACTAATACACTAACATTACTGATTACTGATCTCTAGCAGTACTAATACACAAACATTACTGATTACTGATCTTCAACAGTACTAATACAAAAACATTACTGATGACTGATCTCTAACAGTACTAATACACAAACATTACTGATTACTCATCTCTAACAGTACTAATACACAAACATTACTGATTACTGATCTCTAACAGTACTAATACACAAACATTACTGATTACTGATCTCTAGCAGTACTAATATACAAGCATTACTGATTACTGATCTTCAACAGTACTAATACACAAACATTACTGATTACTGATCTCTAACAGTATTAATACACAAACATTACTGATGACTGATCTCTAACAGTACTAATACACAAACATTACTGATTACTGATCTCTAACAGTATTAATACACAAACATTACTGATTACTGATCTCTAACAGTACTAATACACAAACATTACTGATGACTGATCTCTAACAGTACTAATACACAAACATTACTGATTACTGATCTCTAACAGTACTAATACACAAGCATTACTGATTACTGATCTCTAACAGTACTAATATACAAGCATTACTGATTACTGATCTCTAACAGTACTAATACACAAACATTACAGATTACTGATCTCTAACAGTACTAATATACAAGCATTACTGATTACTGATCTCTAACAGTACTAATATACAAGCATTACTGATAACTGATCTCTAACAGTACTAATACACAAGCATTACTGATAACTGATCTCTAACAGTACTAATACACAAACATTACTGATTACTGATCTCTAACAGTACTAATACACAAGCATTACTGATTACTGATCTCTAACAGTACTAATACAGACATTACTGATTACTGATCTCTAACAGTACTAATACACAAACATTACTGATTACTGATCTCTAACAGTACTAATACAGACATTACTGATTACTGATCTCTAACAGTACTAATATACAAGCATTACTGATAACTGATCTCTAACAGTACTAATACACTAACATTACTGATTACTGATCTCTAACAGTACTAATACACAAACATTACTGATTACTGATCTCTAACAGTACTAATACAGACATTACTGATTACTGATCTCTAACAGTACTAATACACAAACATTACTGATTACTGATCTCTAACAGTACTAATACAGACATTACTGATTACTGATCTCTAACAGTACTAATACACAAACATTATTGATGACTGATCTCTAACAGTACTAATACACAAACATTCTTGATTACTGATCTTTAACAGTACTAATACACAAGCATTACACAAACATTATTAATGGCTGCCCTCTGTAAGTGTTCTAGCACCAATCAGAAGTTATTTGCTGTGTTTGTAAGACCCATGATGTGCATCAATAAATGTGTTTCTGCTGTTTAATCAGTCAAATCAGTGGCTAAAAAAGCACATTCTGTTTATTGTGGCGTAAGCATACGATTGTGAAAGCTAACAGCTGTGTAAAATAATTGAGGTTGGCTTAAATAATTGCGATGAACTCAAGTAATTGCGTTCAGGCGATTATGAAGTAATTGTGACAGGCCTAGTTAAAAGTGACCTCTTTTTGGCCATAATACACTGACTTCTGACACTGCACTTCAGCATTTCCAATTCAGGCAGTCCATCTCTTCTGTGTGTGTGTGTGTGTGTCCCTGGTGGACCTCTCCCTGCTACTCTCCACACAAGACCTAGCGCAGCTGAAAGAGAATGGCAGAGGAGGCCGGGCCGCTCGGGGGACTCGGCCCTGTTAATGAACATGCTGCACTGGCAGGGAGGCCCGGTCTGATCAAAAATACATACGGAGCAGAGCACAGCGCCGCAGCCCGCTGCCACAGCCAAGAGACGCCTGAACCCACACAACCCACGCTTTCAAAACCAGGACTGATGTCTTCAGAGTGTGCCGCCACTCAGCTCCGAGTGCACGCACACACACACATACACCCTCTTGAGTGTCAGCTTAGCGTCACTCTCGGACACACATACACAGTTGCGTTTATGTAGAGTACGCAAGCGGTGCTGTAGACTGCTCCTGTCCTGTCCCACTGGCTCCTTGTTCTTTGGAGAGATGCTGAGAGATCTGATGCTGTCACAGCTTCCAAAACAAATTTAAAAAACACTGCAACTGGTTTTCTCTGCCCCTCCCATCCACCTCTCTTCTTCTTCTCTGCCTGCGAGCTCATTTGAGTTTGTTTTCCTCTATGCCAGTTTTCTGTGTCTGCGGCCCCTCCTGTGCTCAGTTTGTCCAAAAAAGAGTCTCTCAGAGTTTCTGTGCTTATGTGTTTTTTTTAACAGGGATCCACTGTGACAATGTCTGCCCTCAGGGTTTCTGGGGGCCCAACTGCTCCATGACCTGCTCATGCCAGAACGGAGGCTCTTGCTCTCCCGAGGATGGCACCTGCGTGTGCGCTCCGGGCTACCGGGGCACCTCTTGTAAAAGAAGTAAGTCTTTCCCTTTTTGGTGAGCTCTCTTTCTCTCTCTCCTGCTCTCAAAAGTGTACACCATCTCAGGACCCTTGAAACACAAATCTCTGAAAACACAAGTATTTTTAACTCAGATTTGCACCGCCTCTTTTTTCATGTTATTTAACTACAGTGTTTTGAAAATAAATTATTTATTTTTCAGCACCAAGATATTAAAATATATGTCACTGGTTGACTGGTAGTGTTTTAAACCCTAGACTGGTAGTGTACTAAAACGTTTGGCTGGTAGTGATTTAAATCGTTTGGCTGGTAGTGTACTAAAACGTTTGACTGACAGTGTACTAAAACGTTTGGCTGGTAGTGATCTAAAACTGGTAGTGATCTAAAACGTTTGGCTGGTAGTGATCTAAAACTGGTAGTGATCTAAAACGTTTGGCTGGTAGTGATCTAAAACGTTTGGCTGGTAGTGATCTAAAACGTTTGGCTGGTAGTGATCTAAAACTGGTAGTGATCTAAAACGTTTGGCTGGTAGTGATCTAAAACGTTTGGCTGGTAGTGATCTAAAACTGGTAGTGATCTAAAACGTTTGGCTGGTAGTGTACTAAAACGTTTGGCTGGTAGTGTACTAAAACGTTTGGCTGGTAGTGTACTAAAACGTTTGGCTGGTAGTGATCTAAAACGTTTGGCTGGTAGTGTACTAAAACGTTTGGCTGGTAGTGTACTAAAACGTTTGGCTGGTAGTGATCTAAAACTGGTAGTGATCTAAAACGTTTGGCTGGTAGTGTACTAAAACGTTTGGCTGGTAGTGTACTAAAACGTTTGGCTGGTAGTGTACTAAAACGTTTGGCTGGTAGTGATCTAAAACGTTTGGCTGGTAGTGATCTAAAACGTTTGGCTGGTAGTGTACTAAAACGTTTGGCTGGTAGTGTACTAAAACGTTTGGCTGGTAGTGATCTAAAACGTTTGGCTGGTAGTGATCTAAAACGTTTGGCTGGTAGTGTACTAAAACGTTTGGCTGGTAGTGATCTAAAACGTTTGGCTGGTAGTGTACTAAAACGTTTGGCTGGTAGTGATCTAAAACGTTTGGCTGGTAGTGTATCTAAAACGTTTGGCTGGTAGTGTATCTAAAACGTTTGACTGGTAGTGTATCTAAAACGTTTGGCTGGTAGTATACTAAAACGTTTGGCTGGTAGTGTATCTAAAACGTTTGGCTGGTAGTGTATCTAAAACGTTTGGCTGGTAGTGATCTAAAACGTTTGGCTGGTAGTGTATCTAAAACGTTTGGCTGGTAGTATACTAAAACGTTTGGCTGGTAGTGTACTAAAATGTTTGGCTGGTAGTGTACTAAGACGTTTGACTGGTAGTGTATCTAAAACGTTTGACTGGTAGTGTATCTAAAACGTTTGGCTGGTAGTATACTAAAACGTTTGGCTGGTAGTGTATCTAAAACGTTTGGCTGGTAGTGTATCTAAAACGTTTGGCTGGTAGTGTATCTAAAACGTTTGGCTGGTAGTGTATCTAAAACGTTTGGCTGGTAGTATACTAAAACGTTTGGCTGGTAGTGTATCTAAAACGTTTGGCTGGTAGTGTATCTAAAACGTTTGGCTGGTAGTGTATCTAAAACGTTTGGCTGGTAGTGTATCTAAAACGTTTGGCTGGTAGTATACTAAAACGTTTGGCTGGTAGTATACTAAAACGTTTGACTGGTAGTGATCTAAAACGTTTGACTGGTAGTGTATCTAAAACGTTTGGCTGGTAGTGTACTAAAACGTTTGACTGGTAGTGTACTAAAACGTTTGACTGGTAGTGATCTAAAACGTTTGGCTGGTAGTGTATCTAAAACGTTTGGCTGGTAGTGTACTAAAACGTTTGACTGGTAGTGATCTAAAACGTTTGACTGGTAGTATACTAAAACGTTTGGCTGGTAGTGATCTAAAACGTTTGGCTGGTAGTATACTAAAACGTTGGGCTGGTAGTGTATCTAAAACGTTTGGCTGGTAGTGTACTAAAATGTTTGGCTGGTAGTATACTAAAACATTGGGCTGGTAGTGTATCTAAAACGTTTGGCTGGTAGTGTACTAAAACGTTTGGCTGGTAGTGTACTAAAATGTTTGGCTGGTAGTGATCTAAGACGTTTGACTGGTAGTGTACTAAAATGTTTGGCTGGTAGTGTATCTAAAACGTTTGACTGGTAGTGTATCTAAAACGTTTGACTGGTAGTATACTAAAACGTTTGGCTGGTAGTATACTAAAACGTTTGGCTGGTAGTGATCTAAAACGTTTGGCTGGTAGTATACTAAAACGTTTGGCTGGTAGTGTACTAAAATGTTTGGCTGGTAGTGATCTAAGACGTTTGACTGGTAGTGTATCTAAAACGTTTGACTGGTAGTGATCTAAAACGTTTGACTGGTAGTGATCTAAAACGTTTGACTGGTAGTGATCTAAAACGTTTGACTGGTAGTGTACTAAAACGTTTGACTGGTAGTGTACTAAAATGTTTGGCTGGTAGTGATCTAAGACGTTTGACTGGTAGTGATCTAAAACGTTTGACTGGTAGTGATCTAAAACGTTTGACTGGTAGTGTATCTAAAACATTTGACTGGTAGTGATCTAAAACGTTTGGCTGGTAGTGTATCTAAAATGTTTGGCTGGTAGTGTATCTAAAACGTTTGACTGGTAGTGTATCTAAAACGTTTGACTGGTAGTGATCTAAAACGTTTGGCTGGTAGTGTATCTAAAACGTTTGACTGGTAGTGTATCTAAAACGTTTGACTGGTAGTGATCTAAAACGTTTGGCTGGTAGTGTATCTAAAACGTTTGACTGGTAGTGTACTAAAACGTTTGGCTGGTAGTGTACTAAAACGTTTGGCTGGTAGTGTACTAAAACGTTTGGCTGGTAGTGTATCTAAAACGTTTGACTGGTAGTGATCTAAAACGTTTGGCTGGTAGTGTATCTAAAACGTTTGACTGGTAGTGTATCTAAAACGTTTGACTGGTAGTGTACTAAAACGTTTGGCTGGTAGTGTACTTAAACGTTTGGCTGGTAGTGATCTAAAACGTTTGACACCTTTTGCAGCTTCTTTTTTTTAGGAGGTTTTCTTTCAGTTTTTCATAGAAAATTTCATTTCTATTCTAATATTTTTCTGCATCTCAACAGTTTAGACATAGAAGTTCCTCTTTTTCTCTATTTTATTTTCTCAGTAACAGCTTTGTAACAGTTACACGTCCTTTCTTATAGTGCTGAGTTGTCTTCTTACAGTGGAGGGATGGACAGAAACACCTGTGGATTTTTTTTCAGACGGGGTGCATGAGTGATTTTCCCCTCTCTTTGGGAGGAGATGAAAGGCTTCCAGTACTGTTTATCTGATGGTGACGGTTTGGGTGGTCTAACAGGTCTTGCATTTTAGGATTTCCATTTTCTCTGTATCTTTTAATAATTTTTTTAACTGCAGTTTTGGAATTCCATTTTCTTTACGCAAGTGGATTAACATATCTAATCTGCTCAGAAATATCTTCTGAAGAAGCTGTTTCGATTGAACTTCATGGGTGTTAAAATGGGTGCTCTATGGCCTTTGAACTGTCCTGTAAGTCTTATTTAAAGCTCATTGAAACAATCAGAGCAGTTCTGTTGAAAATATAAATTGTCGATCTATAGTCAAGCAGGAAAGGAGCTTTTTTAGGTTTTAAATTTAAGTTAGTGTTGGTTCAACACTATGGCAGGAAGAAAATATATCCTTTACATGCTTTGATTGTTGCCACCATTCAGCATTAAAAATCATCCAGAGAAAAATAACCATGACAGTAACTTTACATAAGAGGGCAAAAATGTCCTTTACTTTCAGTTTAAGTGAATGTAAATATGTTTTATTTAAAGCAAACTTTGAGAATTTCTGTTGGTCATCATGAGGTTTTCACATAACATAAAGCACTGCTGTACATCTATGATATGAAAAATGGAGATATTTGAGTATTTTTGCTGGGCAATAAAATATAAACGTAGTTTAATTAAAAGCTGTGTAATTGTAATAATATTTCAAAACAGCAGTAATAACCCTAAGCATTTCATATTATTGAGGCAAGCAAGATCAGATGGTGCACATCAGAGAGGGTCATGTCCGCTACATCCGGATACTGTCTCTTGAGGAGTCGAGTGTGGTATGGCCCAGAGAAGGCTGAGGAGAGCAGCACTCAACCCTCGGCTATAAATGCGGGCATGAAAACCCTTCATCATGGAGCAGGTCTTAATCACTCCATCCGCACTCCTGGCCCTCCATCCCGGATAGAGCACGGGGGGCCACGGGTGGCCTTCATCAGAGAAGCCTCTCACAGCCTCTCTCTACCAGCACGCTCAAATGATAAGCCTGCTGATTGCTGGCCGTTTTCAAGGGGTCAAAACCTTTAAATAGAAACCAGTGACACAAATATGTACAAGTTTGGGAGGAGAAAGGGAAGGGGAGTGTGTGTGTGTGTGTGTGTGTGTGTGTGTGTGTGTGTGTGTGTTTGTGTTTAGGGATTAGAGCAGAGAGAAAAGGGACGTGATTAATCTTCCCCACACTGCTCACTGTTCTACAATTATCTTAATTACAAAGGGTCCACCGCCCACAGAAGGAAAGGTCAGCCTGTGCTGCTTTCCCCCACTACTTTGCGCTACAGCAATTAAAGCAAATCAAGATCCTAATGAAGAAAAATGAGTGAGGAGCTGCGTTTCCAGACAGGCCTGAGTGACTGAGGGAGGCCAGGTCCTTGGGCTCTGCATGACAGTGAGCCGGACTATAGAAAAAAACAAAACCTCTAATTCAGTCCTTCCCCCCCCTCGCTTCCTCAAGCCTCCTCTATCCACTGCATTTATTTTGGATGCTGGCTATGATTATTTAAGGACCTGTTTTTGATGCTTAGTCATCTTATTGAGTTCTTTATCACAGCATGACTGATATAGAAAAGTGGAAATTTTACGAAGAAACACTGTTTTTGCATTCACAAATATTGCAATGCAACGTACCGCAAAAATTTAAAAGAGAAGACCACACGTTGAATTTCAAAGGTAAAGTAGTACTTAAAAATGTAAATAATAAAAGAAAGTAATATAATAAGAAAAACAAAATAGTATTATAGGACCATGAAAGAGGAAACTTAAATAAAAGAATGAAAAAAATGAAAAATAATCTCAATTAGTCAGTGTTTTCACAGTAACATCACACACAAAAGCTTAACTAAGAAAATCAGGAGTCTAAAAACTCCAAGACTCGAGACAGAGACTAACACAAACTTGATAAAAGTAGTTATACCTTAATGCAAATTCTATATAAAATAGACAGTTATATACACAACTGTTGATCATCGTAATGCAAAACTGTTATGATGCAGACTTGAGACTGATTCAGAATCAAAGCTAACCACAGTATCATTAATGAGATTCTGTCAACAAAGAGTGTTCCACAAACGCATTTTAAGTGTCGCACTCAGCCAGGCCAAAGACCTTGAGGGTTCCCAAACAGTCACCTTTCATAACACATGCCTCAAAGAGACATTTCTAGGTGTATTAAATATATTCTTGAGAAAATATTTAAAAGAAGATTCACATTTTATTAAAGGAAACTATATATCCCTTCCGTCTTCCCTTCAAAACAAATTTAATTTCAATGAAAAATTTCATTGTGGTTTTATGACATCTATAAAATATGGATAGAATGCATAGAGTCTCATGAACACAGATCTCAGAGTCTCATATCGACATAAGAAAGTACAGAACAAGCCGGAAACCCGGAGAGGAGCCAAGGCTCAAAAGGGTGACCCCATACTTCTCTGGGTGACGCCAGACAATGAAGCTACACAGATCTTTTGTTGACGTGAACAGCTGAAAGGAAGGCATCCAGCTTGAGCCCTTGAATCTCGTACGGTCTCTGAATGGGAAATATTGATGATTTGAGACTTCTGACATGTAGGACAGGCAAGCATAGGCCATACTGAAAAGAGGTCACCAGTACGTCAATCAGCTTGTTGTCTTGTAGTCCTTCAACAGGAACAATCTGAACATTACAGATCCTTAAGGCACAAACATCCCTCCTTGGCCAACTACGTGTTCATCCTGACACAACAATACAGAGATTTTATTAAAATTATTCTTAAAAAAAGATTAAAATATATGCATTTACATGAAAGGATATGTGAGTGAGGACGAATCACTTCCTCTATACAGGATGATCAGTTCTATGGCTATTTTCATGACATCTAAGAGATGTGGAAGTAATGACAGATGTTCCATAGCATGAGAACAAGTGTCTCTTCATCTTCAGTGGGCATGCAGGGGCCGAGACTCTCCCAGCTCTCCATCATGTCCAGCATTTATCACAGCAGGCAGGTCTTTATGGTGGCGGTCACTTAACAGTGTTTTACACATCTTCAGCATCTTGTTCTCAAAGACTAGCATATAATGGTTAACCACCAAAATGGATCCCCACTACATTAGAGACTAGAATTCAAATGCTGTGTGCTGATGATGTGGCTTTGTAGCCTCCTTTCACCAGGGAACAGGCTTCGTCCTTCTGTTTCATATGTGGTTCAGGTGTCCATGACCCTGTAAAACATGCAAAAGTTCAATCTGTCAGACCAGAAGCTCCTCACATCATTTTTACTTTTGCAATCTGTAAATGAGGAACTAAACAAGTGAGAAGACCCAACAACGGCGACCCAAAAATCGTATTACAAAGAAACAGCCTCTTTTCCCAATCTAGAACTAGAGTCCTTGACATGCATTGCAACTTCAGTCACCTCTACTCTACTATATATATATATATATATATATATATATATATATATATATATATATATATATATATATAAGAAACAGCCTCTCTTAGTGCTCTGCTCTTTGCTCTTCCAGATCTAGAACTAGTGTCCTTGACATGCATTGTCAGTCTCAGCACATCAGTCCCTATTTCCAGTTTGAAGATGCAGCCCAGCAGCAGAAAGGTTAAAGTAAAGTCCACCTACTCATGTGTAGCGGATGGAACAGCTTCAGTCCAGTCGATGAAGTGCACAGCAACAGCACACTGCAGGCTCCATGTAGGGGCGCTGTGCTTTTTCAGACTCTTACAGAGAGTACTTGTTCCTGAGGGTCCTGAAAATAGTCCCAAACTCTGACAGGGACCCCTTTTTCTGAGGGTCCTGAAAACAGTTCCACACTCAAAGAGCCCCTTTATGAGGGTTCTGCTGTTGTACAAAATGAAGCCCAAGAAATCCAGCACTTGTATACAAGACAGCAAAAAGTGAATATTATTCACTCCATTGAGAGACAGATTTTCATCATTGTATCATTAACTACAGTACTACTAGTATCTAAAACACTAGAACTTAGTTTAGGCAACTTGCTTTGCATTTGTTTTTATTCCTTTTTTATTCTTTTGCTCTAGTTTCTCTCATAGTTTCTCAATGGACCTCAGTGCTAATGGAGCTGATAAATATTAATGGCCAACAGCTACTTGTTTATTTTCGTGACATTTTTTGCCTTTTTCCTTTCAATGTCTTTCTATCGCTTAACCCTTACAAGGCAAGAGTCACCGCACCACATTACATTATACTACTTACACAACAATTTGTTTAATTGTGTGGGTAGTTACATAAAGAATTACATTTATATTCAATTTTGTATATGTCAGTTTTTTTAAATTAACCTTTTATGTTCTAGCCTGGTTCTAGTGTGTGCTTCAGGCTTTTTTCTGTTGCCAACAAATGTTGTTTTCTTTCAGCCAAACATACTATACACATGACATTTACTTTTCTTCCATTTTACATTAGTATAAAATAAATCCTCTTCTACTATGATATCATCGGTGTCCACCTCTAGAGACTGTAACCTGATATTTATGGCTGCTGAACTGTATAAATTCACTGTCATCAATATTGCTTTTACTTTATATACATATTATGACCACAAACAAAGCAAATAATGCTGACTGTCTCATAATGGCGCATGTCAATATGCTACAACAGCAATTTATGCCAGTTTAATTTTATTTACATAAATGCAAATACAATTAAACTGGCATAATAACGTGCATATAAAGTACAGTTTATTTATTTAATATGCACATTGTGACCACAGGTAAAGCAAATAATTATCTTATAACAGCACATATCAAAGACTGGGACATATTAGTGAGTCAGTTGTTATAGTTAACATGTTAAACGTGGAAAAAAATTGTCCCTACTACCAGTGGTCCAAGAAGGGACAAACAACAAATTGACAAGACTGTTTGATAGCAAAAGGCTATCCCATCCAGTCCAAACTAACAGTGTACTGTGTACTGTGGCACAATTAAAATATACATGCTGAGGTCACCTGGTCCAATTAGTCCTGTTTTCTTTACATCACATGGATGGTTGGGTATGTGTTTGTCGTTTACCTGGGAATGTGATGGCACCAGCATGAACTGTAGGAAGAAGACAAGCCAATGGAGGAAGAAGAATGAGGAGTCTGGACATTCACATTAATTAGTACACCATAATGAACACTGCTGTGTTTGTGTGTATGTGACAAATTAAGCAAATTATTTGACTGTTCACAAGTTTAGGAACAGTAGCTCATGTTATTAGTCTAGCCTAGCCATCCCTTTACATTTAGAGTAACCAGCAGTGAGGTGGCAGAGCTATCTACTTCATCTAGTAGACTGAAAATTGAACCCACTGTCCTCAAATTCACTTTAGTGAGTGAGCATTCCATGTAGCCCTTTCCCAGAGCCACAAGAAATGCCTAAGTCTCCAAATGTGTTTTCCCCAGACAAAGCATCACCACTATTATACGAGGGGTTTGGTTAGCCTGGCTCTCTTTTTCTTTCTTTAAAGCAAAGCCCATCTAGAATGTTATCCTTTTCTTGCATCTTGACTCTTATCACCAGATAATTTTTACAGTGTAGACGGATGTGAAGCACAGCTACATTCTCTCAGTCTGACAGTTTGACCATTAATTAATTTGCAGTGACATGCAGTACACATATAAGATTGCTGTCATCACAGTGTAAAGCAGGCTTAAGTATAATTGAAAAGAAACTAGGAAACACATCCTTCTACTACAGATTAATAGATATTTACTAGACTATATTGTCCATATCCAAACTGCATACCTCATAATCTTGGATAAAGATTATCGCTGTCCAATGAAAAACACAAATCTCAATTGTTGTTGGTTTTTCTACATCATTTGAATGTGACTAATTAAAAAACACCAATAGAAATGCTTCAGAATCACTTGGAAAAATCTGGTCCCATGGACTTATATTTAAAGTTACGACTGTTTTTGTCCTTTCCTGTAAAGTTCATTGGACAGTAATGATATATTTATATAGATAAAACATTCATTTATATGGATAAACTGTTACACCGATGCACCATGCTTTCATGCTCATGGTTTGTTGTTACTCAGAAGGGTTAATGATCTTTCCCTTGTAATATTTCCTTTGATTAGCCATCATCTCTTTCTGTTTTCTTTGTCCCTCTTTTCTGTGGCAGTCTGTTCTCCTGGGTTTTACGGCCACCGCTGCAGTCAAAACTGCCCTCAGTGTGTGCACAGCACTGGCCCGTGCCATCACATCACAGGCCACTGTGAATGCTTGTCGGGCTTTTTCGGCCCATTGTGCAACCAAGGCAAGTGACTCTACTTTCCTCATTTCTTCCACACACTCTTTTTTCGATCTGTCTCTCTCTCTCTCTCTCTGTCCTCTGTTCCCCTCAGATCCTTGGAGGCCTTTCTTACTGATCATATCAATGGATAGAGTTAAGAGGGAAAAGTTCTCTGTACTGAGAACACAAAGACTAATGGATTGCACGTATCCAGTGTTTAAGCTGTCGCTGGTCCAGCTGATGCAACAACTGTTCATACACATCAAGTTTATTACAGAGAACAATGACAGCTTTTGATGTGCCTTTAATGAGAAGACATCGTGTTAAAACCCAAATCACCTGCAGAGGCACAGATTACATGTTAAACTACGACAGCGTTACAATATGGTTAATGACCTGGTTTAGTTTTAACCGGCCTACAGGGTGCCATATATTATCAGCCTGGTACAGTATGGCACTGAGTGGGGCGCAGGGCACGGTGCCCATCTGCAACACACTGAGCTGACTCCGCGCCTTCACCACAATGCAGATAATTGGCATTATCACTGACACTCTGACAAATAACCTTCAGAGGAAATCTGAATATTGCTGAGGCCATTCTTTCTGCTGAGACAAACAGTGAAGAGTCAGGTCGATACCGCAGCTCTCTTGTTCAATGCACTTGAACAAGAGAGGCAGAGGAAGACAAGCAAGCAAACTCATAGGCAGGCAAGACAGTTTGCTTGGTGCAATACTCAGCAGTCTGCAAACAGAAAAGAGATCAAATTGGTTTATTTGTGCTTTCACCACACATGATTCACTCCACAAGCTGGTAGTTAGCCCACTAGTTGAAGAAGATCCATATCCAAGGGTCTGTATCCTTTTTTTGGTGCCTTGTATTTTTTACCCTTAGACCACTTATAACACCTTAATGGTTTTCTGTACCAAAATTGGTCATAATTCTCAATCATAATTGTCTCAATAATTCATAATTTCTCACAATAATTATAATTAAATAGGTGTTTTTTGTTACTGTGCCTTAAAGACTGATATAACATAAATGAGCTCTGTTCTTATTCACATAATACAAAAGAGCTGAAACAGAGCTGGGGTTAACTGCTGTAGGTTGAATATGTGGGTATTTTTTAATCTGTCTGTTTTTGTGACATCAGGGAAAACCATGAATTCAAAACAGGTTGTTTGTGCAGCATAGTTTCCATATAAGGACCACATGTACATTTTTAGCTCTTCAAACTTCAAAACAGACTTAAACAGTGTTTACATATTACCTCAAACTTTTTTTTTTGTTTAAAAAGCAAAGGAAACGTATGTATCCATAATATGGGCTTTTTAAGGAAGTGTGAGGGCACTGACTACTTTAGGCTGTACATCCTCTGATTCTGCAGTCCAAACTTAGCAACTTTGTTTTTTGATCTCTGTGTGTTCAGTCTGGCACCTCTGCCTTTCAGGCTCTCTGCGCATATGGGTATTACTAATAAGTGGTGAGAAAAATTATTTCCAACTGATTGGTCATCCAATGTTGTTGTTTTCAGGCTCTGCTCTTATTACTGCTTCGTCTCAATCACTTCATCAGCTGAGACACCTCTACTGTTTGCCAGAAGCTAATGAGTGGAGTAGTAAAGAAAAAAAAACAGACAAATGGCATGTTCGTTTAATGTAATCCAAGTGGGTTTTTTTCACTGTGGCAACAATTAATGTCACTTCTGCACATTTTCTGCAAAAAAGTTGTGCCCTATGGTAAACAAAATATTCCTATAATATATAAGCCTATAATTCTTGTTGAATATAAGATGATGTTTTGTGTAGTGGTACTTGATCATATGACTTATGAGGTTGTTAAGAACTTACAAGCAAACTGAAACCTCTGCACACTGAAATGATGTTGCATAAAAGTAATTCTTACACAGTACTTCAACCTTATTCTAGCACTACTACTACCGAGAAAGCATAACCACAATGTTTGGCAAAGCAAGCTTGCCAGTCTTATGATGTGAGATCAATGTCTGTGTCTAATGTCAAATAGCCTGCATAAAGAAATATTTGTATTTGGACTACTTCATAATTCAGAGGATGCAGTGAAATTCAAAAGAAAAAAAAAGACTCACAATGTTCACAATGTTTCTATTTACCATACGGCCTGATAGAATGCCATTCATTTATCTCCTAGCCAGAAAAGACTTAGACCAGGACTGATCTCAGTCCTACTGAAATAAGACAAAAGTTGTTCTTTTGAGTAATGACATGAGAGAGCAACTATTTGATCAGCAACAAAAATGAAAGCCTCAAAGGATTTAGTGTGTTTAATAATAAATACTGTGCTGCATTTATACAATATATTTAAATGCTACTGGGTACGTACACCATATCTAGGCATGTATATCTTAACAGTCAGGGTTCCCTTTAAATGTGCATGTCATTGACAACAAAATGATGCAACAACTTCTGAGGTCTGTGTATCCAAGAAATGAAGCTCACAAGCACGCTAAACCAGGCTACTCACTTACAGCATTAACAAAGAATATCCATGGCCATGAATAACTTTATTGGCTGTATCGCATACATGAAAGCATGTCAGTCGTTCTGAAAGACATGGCTATGTGACATAGTCATGTCAATAATTTAACATCTCACTCTCAGTGAATATAAATCAGTGATAGCACTGTTACATGTTGCGGAGGAGGACTAAAGTAGGGGTCTTCAGCATTTTCTGATGCTTTAACTATTCTGCAAGGATGAAGCCTTTGACAAGCTATTAATAAGTAATTCCCCCCTACAGCATTTGAAGTCTGTATTTGTAATTCTGTAAGTTTGGAGAGACAATTGAAACAGTCATTACTCCTTCAGGATAGGAAACTGTCTTTTCTGTGCTTAGGTGAGTTACTAGCCTGATGTTTGAGTGTTCCAGAATGTCTCAGTTCTTATGCACGCTTGCTTAACAGGTTCTGATCCAGCCTGACGTGAAATCTCAGGCCATAACAGAAAGGGTCCGTTGTGTCGACAGTTTTGGTGAACTGCAGATCAACACTGTTTTTGAATTTTTCAAACTTCTTGGTACCCTGCATACAGAATGAAACTCGTTACCTAGCAACAAATATGGTAGATAAATAGCATTAGTTACCCAGGGACAGTATCATGGGTCTCTCATTAATGATGTGTGATCCTCTCGTTCAGCTTCATGCATGACATGCATGCTGGAACACGGCTCATTCAGACCACTCGGCACATCCTTGGTTTAAACCTATTGCATTCATTCAGCTGAACTCAGTATTAGTCATATATCTGTTGTTACTAACTAATCAGAATTTTAGAAAATCCTTCATTTATCATGTTCCAGCGTTGCTCTGTAAATAATTCTTCTGCATGTTGCTTGCTACAGGTTAGAGCACCTCTGTCATTGACTCTGCTCTAGACGTTGCAGAGTTTAGTGTTTTGCCTCATTAAGCACATCTGATTCCATTCATCAGCTAATTAGTGAAGCTTTCAAGTGTTGAATTTAGAGGAGGACACCTATTTCTGCAGAGCTGTGACCTACTAAGAACAGAGTTTACCTAACCTCAGATGTTAGAGTAGTGAACTCTTGTATTGTTAATTTTATGAAACAATAACATTGAAAGTAACACTGTAGTCAATAACTGTGACACAGCATCTTAGTACATCCAGGATCTTATGAGCACTGGCAATTAATTTTGTTGGGCTCAATTCTTCTAATTTTAATGCACAATCTGTCAACCAATTTTCAATTCCAAAGCAGATGCTGTCACCGTAATAACATTATAACACAAAATAAAACAATATCAGAAATCTTGTAAGTAACAAATTCTTTTCATCATAAATATACCTAAAAAAATAATTTAAAAAAATATAGTAGTACTTAACAATAAAGTAACTATTTACTACTCACCTGTGCATTACACCATAGCCAGTAATATAAGGACCAATATGAACAGTCTCTCCTATAGACAAATTAAAGGATTTTACAATTAATTAATTAATTTATTATGATGTTGTTAAATTAAAGGATTTGCAAAGCTTTACCCTAGATTTCTCCAGCTACTCATTTTAATTATTTTGTTATCTATAGCGTTTATGATGTTGTCATTGAACTAGCAGAGAATAAATGCTACTGAAATAACGTTTTACTAAAGGTTTTTTTTTTTTTTTGTTTGGTTTGATTTGACTTGGCCAGGACTGAATTTGACACTTCAGATCTGCCAAAGTGCGAATCAGAAATAGCCATATTTATGTCAGCTACTTTGTCTTCATATGAAGTGAAGCATGTAGGTTATTTAAGCTTTTTCTGTATGTGTTAATATTTCTTATTAGGGTCTATAACACTACTGTTTGTCGCATAGTGAAATGCTGCTTTGGAGTTGTATTATCTATTTGTTGCTAGAGCCTACTAAAGTTTAGTGGTCCACCTTGACCACAGAAATGACACCTCATCCTAAGCCCCGCCTCTCCAACATCAAGGCTTATTATTATTATTAAGACTTATTTCCTTACAATTGTACATTACAGACGTGATAACACAAGAAATGTCTGCACTGTGTCTGCAGTTTTGACTGTGCCAAGTCGTAACAGAAGCTTGTGTAACCTCTGTTTTAATAGCAAATTCCGGCAATTAACTAGCTAAGTGTTGGTTAGAGTGTTGAGTCTTTAGCTATCGTGCACAATATGGCTGTGAAAAACCCATCATTAGATAAAATTAACAGATAAAAGTCTTTAGATTATCTGCAAGATGTAATTAAATCTCTAAATTGACCATTAAATAGCGTGTTCTGTATTTTTCACTTTTTGCTTACCATTCAGAGCCCATTAAGACTGAGTGTTTGTTGAGAAGACTGTTTTCATATGTGGGAGGCTTAAACGTGAAACACACTGACTGATGACCTCACGGTCAATTGTTTTGTGTTCTGATATGCCCACACAGTTCTGAGCAGGCAGCAGGTCCGAGCATTTATCTACTAATACATTTAATAAATTCAAATATTGTGGCATTGTTCTTGCAGGAAACATAGAGCTTAAGTGAATGCTGTTTTATTTAGAATAGTAAGCGGGAGAAATTATTTAACTCAGACAGCCAGGAAGCAGACAGGTCACTTCAAGCCTCTCATTTACTATTCATGGTAGATAGCAGATCCGCACAAACTACCCCTCAGCCGAGCACAGAGTGACACAAACAACACGTAAACACATCATGAAATTAATAACAACAACTTATTTACAATTTAAGTCACGCTACACATACACTTCCAGGTTGAATCTATTATTAGACTAATATGCTGATTTTGGGACAGCACTGCTAAATCAACACTGTTTCGTTACTGTAGTAAAATTGTACCTCTGAATCTGAATCGTTTTGAACATTGGACTAAGTTCTGTTGAGCTTGACTGTGGTTCTTTTGCTTCCATTCAGGAGCGTCCAGCTCTTTCCCCGAGCGTTGGAAAAATCTCTGTGGTCAGTACTTTGTGCGTCTGCCATAGCTGATAATGACACATGGATTAAATCATCAAAATTCAGCTGGAATTCAGCACTGTCTCCAAACTGAGACACACCGGCATGAGTTGTTCCACAGTGTGATTCATGTTCATTGACAGTTGTTTGAATGGCGGGTCCCTAGACCCTCTTTCACTGCTGCAGAGGAGTAAATATTGATTCTGGTGGTAACAGTACTACAGGCATACACATGAATTTTAAGCCACGTTTTGGGTCAATGAGGCAGATTTTTAGCTCAAACTAATGAACCTTAACGGCTACCTCCTGTCCCACAGAACCCAACCGAGGGTAGACTTCTAAATGAAATATAGATACAACTTCTCATAATAATTAACTAGTCTTTTCATGAATTAGGGAAAGGCAGTGGGCATATATAGAATTCACTTTCATGGCTTTCAGAGCTGTCTCATGAATAAATGTTTAATATGTTAAAGGAGAAAAAGGATAGAGTCGGGGAAAGTGGGAGAAAGAAAGCATACTGCTGTTAATTTGTCTGGATGATCATTACTGGAAGAAAGGCAGGGCTCAGGGGAACCGTCTGTAGTTTGGAGCGTCTTGGCGTCCTCGGCCGTCTCAAGTCCACACTCACGTGTCCAGGAGAGCTCTAATGAAGCTCTGCCAGGCCGGGAACGATGCTGAGAAGGGAAGCCGAGACTGTGCCCCACAACCAAAGGAGCAGCGAATTTCCCTCTGGCTAATAAGAACCTGCTTTGAGGGAGTTGAAAGAGCCCTTTCCTCAAGGAGAGAGGAGGACCGTGGAGATATGATTATTAAAATAAGCCGCTGTCACAAAGATTTAATTTCAACTTTTCTTTAAAGGGAGACACCTTATCTGATTCCATTGTGCCGTCCCATTTTTCCTACATAGCAGAGGCGGCTGTTTACCCGTCAGTGGGGTCTCTCCTTGTCTTTGGTGAAGGGGCGAAGACCCCATTGTATGTACCTGATTGAATTCCCCCCCTGCCCTCCTCCCCCAAACCAGGAGCAGAGTGGTAGAGGAAAGAAAAAAAAGACCTGATGGAACTTTAATCTGAAATGAAATCTCTAATTGAGTAGAGTGTCAGAAGGCGGCTGAAATATTCGTTTTATTAAAAATGTACACAAGCTCTATTTTAATTCCGTGGGACATCAGTCGCCCTTGTTCTTGCACACGGCGAGTGGAGGTGGCACAGATGGATAAATGGGGGCGCTGATAGATGTGCAACGCTCTGCTCTGAAGCCTTATGAAACAATGCCACATGGCTACCGTTCACACAGCCCCTTCATTCTAGTGTCTTGCATTGCAAATGCTCTGGCTCTGGGAAATGTCACATGCGGGGTTGTGGCACATGAACAGTTAACTGAACCCAAGTTGTGCTGTGTACATGTTTGAGAGGTGAGGAATTCCAATAATGGACGGACAGAAGACTTTTTAAAGCCTTGATGAGAGCACTGTTAAGCGTTTTAATATTCTAGTGTTCATGCTAGTGTGGGTATGTTATTTTGTAGATAATATATGGGGGTGATGATCATCATCATCACTGATGCTTTGGAAGCTTTAGCGAAAGTTCTTCAGTCATTCATTCATTCATTCTTTACTGTTTTACACCAGTCTTTAAAATTACTCTACTTTTCTATCCCTCCTGCTGCTTTTGTGTGCCAAAGCTTTGATGTTCCCCTCCTTTCTCCTCACCACCACCAGTTTGGCCCAGTCTAGTTGTTGAGGGGTTTGGGCTCCGCCCCTGCCACCCTGATCCAGCAAGGCAAGTGGAGGTCTTAATGCTTCAATACCTGCACAGAGGACGGGGCCTACATCAAAAACTCCTTAAGTTCCAAATAGTTGTATCCTTCACTGTCTTTAATCATATCCAGGATCAATATTATCTTCAATCACTCCTGCCTCCTGAGTCTTTATGGCAGAAGGTAAAGATTAAGATTAGCTTTGCTTTTAATCAGTGACTTTCTTCATCCAAACATCTTCTGTTATTGGATAGGACGCTCAGAGAACACATTATAAAATCCAGTGATTTGATTTTTGGTATTTAAAATTTGCATATTTGGACACTCCTGTAATGGCATTTGGCTGCCTGTGATCCTGAATGACTTACAGATTAATCATGTTATAGAAGCAGATGCATGTAGCATTAGGCTTAAAGACTCTTATTGCTTTATGCTGGGGTGCTTGACCAGGCCCAAACAGCCATCATGGACTAAGCCCAGTTTGCCACATGGAGGTCTTACACACTTTACTAAATCAACCACAGAAATGTGCAGTGGCAGTTTACAGTGATTTCTCTCTAAATTCTTCAGACCCAATCAGACCCAGTTGTTCCCATACGCAGAGCATATGTATAGTCCACTACACCATCACACCTTTCCTGGTAATTAACATTAGATTACTGATGGCATGATAAAGAATCAGGAGTATAAAATTGTATTTGCACACTCACAAGGAACTTGTGCGCAGTATGCTTAGTACAAACCTTACAGGAAATGTTCAGTTAAGTTCAGCGTCTCTGCTTGGTATGGCAAACTACCTAGTCAAGTGGAAAGCTCAAATGAATAGCCCAGCTCATACAGGAGTCAAAGTGACAAATAAAGGAGTGTCCCTGTCTTTAAACACTTTTTAAACGATTGTCATCAAACAGACAAGGAGAATCATCTCAGACTCATGTCCAGTACTCGATATAAACTGCTTCCTTTAGCGATATATATATATATGCGACAGGTTTACGACTAAGTGGGAAATAATTAGTATTGGATATGATTGTAATTATTCTTGTTTATTGTGTGCTGTGTCAAGTGAGTGAACCATATGCTTTGCGGTCGCCAGATCTCAGCCCAGTTAAATATCATTGAGAGATTTTGAACTGATCTGCTATTGAGCTCTCAGCTGCTATCATCAAAACAGTAACTAAAGCAATATCTTTTGGAAGAACAATGTCTCATCCCTCCAATATAGTTCCAGAGGCTTGCAGAATATATGCCCATGGGCACTAAAGCTGTTCAGGCTACTTGTGATGGTCTAACAATTTACAAACACAATTAATGTTGGTAATTTGTTTGTCACTTATCTATATGTAAATAACCTCTGATCTGATACACTGAATGGATGGGGCTGTTTTGGTGGCTGTATTTTGCAGTCTGGTCAGGTTTAGAAAACAAACAAGACAGAATATAGCAGCAGGTATCAATGGACTGACAAAGAATTTACAACACATTTTTTTCCTTTGATTAGATAAAACTTAAATTTCTTTGTCGGTCCACTGATACCACAGATGTTATGCAGTAAAACACAGTTATGTTTGTCACTGTGTCTGTCTTACAATGTAAAATGCAGCCATACAATAAAACAAAACTGCTCAAAAAGTTATAAGCTACTGGATATTGCTCCCTGTTTTTCAGAAGCTTTCAACATGACACTGAGAGTTTAATTCTCTCGTACAGAACTGATAGGAACACGGCCTTATTTGCATACTTTTTGCAACATTTTTGTTTGGCAGCTGGATGGAAACCAGGCCAATGTCTGTGACAGGACTTGGCGATTGAACAATATAATCAGGTATTGAGGATGACTGGCAAGTTACCTGACACTGATTCTTGGCAGGCAGTATTTACCCATTTTAATTAAAAAAGTTTGCCAAACATAATAATTTCAACAAGAAATTATTATTGAAACAATTGCTTAGCCTAATCTAAACCTAACCTAACCTAGGTGGACCACTGTCCTAACCTTATCTAACCTAACCTAGGTGGAGATCCTCTCTCAGCAATGAGTAGTGTTAGTTTTATGCAGAAGTTTGAACACTCAAATGACATGTTTTTCACTTAAATATGAGGTTTTTTTGCCAACTGTAGTGCACAATTTCCAATATCGTTGCTGTCCGAAGAAAAACAAGTATCTCCAAAATGGCAGCTTTACAGGAGATCCCTCTTTGCTTGTTACGTAAGTCAATGGAACCAGAATTTTTCCCACGCTATTGTGGAGCTTTTCTATTGGTCCATGCATCATGGAATTCTCAAACTATATAAATGGCAGCTGTTCAAATAATGTAGAACAATGACAATGGACAAAAATTAAGAAACCTGTTTGTTTTGAATATGGATGGTATGTTCAATAGTTAAACACATTGGGGAAAATAGCATAAAATATAAAATCATGCATCAGCTTTTGTGCAGGCATTGTTTCATTCTTGGGCAGATGTGTGTTCTCCATGTGTGAACCTATTTTTACTTGTAACGTAATTCAAGCAGAAGTACCCAAACCTTTGCACTTGACTGTAGTGAAGTGTAGTCCTGTGCTGAGTGTGTTGTGTGTTATGTGTTTCCAGTGTGTCCCAGCGGCCGGTTTGGGAAGGCCTGTGCTGAAGTGTGTTTCTGCACCAATAATGGCACCTGCAACCCCATCGATGGCTCCTGCCAGTGCTTCCCTGGCTGGATTGGAGATGACTGTTCACAGAGTATGAATAAATTAAGTACTCTGAATTTCTGTCGGTGCTTTGCACTTTCCTTCTCTCTGTCTTTCTCCTCCTTCCTCCCTGTCTGTTTCACATCTTTCTTCTGTTTCCTCTCTCTCTATGTGTCTTTCTCTCACTCACATTGTCTGTTTTTTCTGATTTCCTTTCTTTCATCCTGGCCCCCTTATCCTCTCTCATGTCCACCTCATGTCTGGCCGGCGCATAAATCATCATCATGGCCGTATTTCTTTCCAAAATGACCCACAAGCACCGCTGATGAAAACCGACCGTTTCCGCCATAAATTACCTCCTAGCACGCTTTCAATGATTTACACAGCTTCAGAGTGGAGATATGAAACGCGAGCCACAATGCCTTACAGAATTTATAGCCCGCTACTGGAGGCAATGGCTAAGCCTTTATTTAAAGCTGAGGTGAGGGATGCACAAGAATATGTCTTCCAGTGACAGTTTCATATTTTGTACTGAAAAGCAAAAGGAAAATGGGAGTTTTTTTGAAATAACAATAATAATAATAATAATGATAATAATAATGCTGACATTTTGGAGCACATATCAGTTCCCCAGATGTCACTTGTGATTCTGATTTCATTATGTGATTGACATTTACTCCTGGCAGACATTGCTGTGTTTTAGAATGCAAACACAAGGATTATACAAACATTCATACAAACATTCATACATTCATACATTCATACAGTGCCACCGGCTACATTTTGGCCTGTATTGTGTGCTGTGATACACATTTGTTCCCACTGTATAAGGTTTATGAATGCTTGTGCTTGCATATGTATGCATGTGAGAGCTTTCATTTGACAGTGTTTCTGGCTTCTGCAGCATGTCCAATAGGGCAGTGGGGCCCTGACTGCCTGAACTCATGTAACTGTCACAACGGAGCCCAGTGTAGTCCCTACGATGGAGAGTGCAGGTGCAGCCCCGGCTGGACTGGCCTCTACTGCACACAGCGTGAGTCTCTCTCGCACACGCAAACCCTCTCACAAACACTCAAACACTGCACGTCACTCAGACAGTCAGACAGTGACACCTGCTGGCGTTCTGGTGCAACCACATTGGATGTGGTAAATCAGAAAGAAAGTAAATTCAATTAGTTTTTGAGGCATCTCAAAATGGCTCAGCACAGCCATGTAAACAAAAGTGATTTTCATGTGAACCACACCTTTCATTATGATCTCACCTTTCTTGTGTCACAATCAGTGCTCCAGCGGTGTCCAGGCGGTGCAGACAACTGTTCTAACTGCAGCCTTTCATTCGATAGGAATATGTCACCCATGGTCATTAAATCAATCATTTATGTAATCTTGACGAAACCTTCTTTGTTTCCACTGTGTTTTCATTCATTTTTCATGTCAGCAGTGGTGCGTGCTCTATTTTGCTGGAAGGATGATGAAATAAGTTTGTGTTTTGCTGCAATGTTTTGCTCCAATGGGCTCATTAACTTAGTGTCCTTACTGCATGAACCGTGTATGTATGGGTACATTTAAGCAGTGCAAAGGACTGCTCTTCTAATGTGGCGTAATTAACAAACATTCTTAAATAGATGTGAAATAATTGCACTCCTTTGTGTCGCCTGGTTGCACTGGCTTTGATAATGTAGGCTCTCATGTTTGAGGTTGTTAACACTGTGAGAAAACTTTGTGGGCCAGTTTCCCAGACCCTACTCAAAAGGGTTTTCTAGAGTGAAACCAAAATTAGACTTGGACTAGACTTTGCAAAGAAACACAAGAGTACACTAAGGCCATTTGGACATTTGTGTGGAGGAATGGACAAAATTAGGAGAATTGTAATTAGGAATAGTTTGGTGTGAAATGCTCTGTTCTAGAGAACGTTGGCAACTTAATAGTTTTTGCCACTATTATCTCCCTCACAGAAAGCTAATACAAGAATAGTAATGAATATATTGCCTGATGTCTGAGTTTTAGGTCTAAATCATGTTTTTAAAACTTTATTCTGTGTGGAGAGGCACATGCAAGGTGCTGCAAGGATTTTTTTAGGATTTACCACTATTCTGGCATTACACATGACATGTGGATACAGTGGTTGTTCTGGATAGTAAATAAATGTGTTATATTGTTGGTACAGACTTCGCAACCCCTTGTTCCTGTCACTGCAAAGAGAAATGTGTGAATATGCTTCCTTTTACATCTTCATCACTGAATTGTGCAAAAAACCTAAAATATCATTTTGTTATGATGGAAAGCAAAATGTAAAACCAAGCTGGCCTTTAAGCTGGTTCAGCTTCAGCTTCCTTGCAGATATAATATGCATCCAATATGCTTTTGAGTTTTTGTTCCTTACCAATGAACAGGAGTTCATCAACAGACTTCTTCAGAACAACACCAGACTTTAGCAGTTCCACCTCTGTGCTTTACTCTTACTGCAGTCTGTTCCTTACTGCAGTCTGTTTAAGGATTCTTCTCCAGCTTTTTCCAAGCAATGAGACAATTATACATTTTGTAAAGCGAACTATAGCAGCTGTAATGTCCAGATATTTTTTCTTCCCTGTATTTTAGAAGTTGTGAAAGTGCTAAAGTTACCCTCTTACTCACTCTATCTGTTCGTCTCTCGCACAGGCTGCCCCTCAGGATTCTATGGGCGAGATTGTGCTGAAGTGTGCCGCTGTCAGAATGGAGCAGACTGTGACCACATCACTGGCCAGTGTGCCTGTCGAACTGGCTTCATTGGGGCCAGCTGTGAGCAAAGTGAGTGGCATGTTGTGCTTGTAGATTTGTGCTTGTATGTGGGTTCAAATCACCAAAATACTAAGTTTAGTGCTTTAGCTATGTGCTTGTTGTGTGTGTTGTTGTTTTTTTTAGAGTGTCCTCCTGGGACCTTTGGCTATGGCTGTCAGCAGCTGTGTGAGTGTTTGAACAATGCCACCTGTGACTATGTGACTGGAACCTGCTACTGCAGTGCAGGATACAAAGGCATTCGCTGTGACCAGGGTAATCATAGCTGTCTTACATACATACACATTAACTCTTGTCGGACACTTTTATTTTGCAGTTGCTTGTGTGATATCGGAGTTACCAGTTTATTAAGTACAGTACGGTACAGTATGTTTAATTTGCAGTCCAGTTTAATTTTTATCCATAAGGTAAAAAGTTACTCACTTTTTGGAGATATTTAAAAAAAGATTCAATAAAAGAGTTTCAACAAATCTTAAAAAGTCTAAAGTTTAAAAGGGTCTAAAAGCATGAAATGCTGTGTAGAAAAAAGGGAAATACATAAAAAAAATTGCAAATCAAACAAAGAACCTTCTCAGAACCATGAGCTCAGAACCCCAGAGTCCAGACCTTAACTTCATTGAATGGATTTGGGATTACTCAGATTATGAAAAGCAGCAAATGCAACAAACTTTAAAAACTGAACTGATTAGAGTTGTGAAAACAAATTCCTGCAGATTTAACTGAAAAGCTGAAAGCAAGGTGTAATAATAGCGATACAGTCGGAAGTGCGGACACAATAAATACCAAAAAAGATATTTAATCTTGGACATGAAATATGAAATAGTTTTTTTTGCTTATTTCCGAATACTAAAAAATAAATAATCTGTTATTCAATTAATAGACATGATAGATAGAGTGGCAATTAATTATGAATAGCAGCAAGTGAGCTACAGTCGGCAAATTTGCTACCTATGTTGAGTCCATCAGTATTGTCACAGTAGCTACAAAGATGGCTAGAAGGTGTAATATCGAGGTAGCTGTACTTAAAAAACTGGCAACACATACTTACATTCAACAAATACTGTGTATAAATATATATTTGTGTATATGTGTATATGTATGTGTTTGTGTGTGTGTATCAGCGGCCCTTATGATGGAAGAGCTGAATCCCTACACCAAGATCAGCCCAGCGTTAAGCTCCGAGCGCCAGTCGGCTGGCGCTGTAATGGGCATCATCTTTCTCCTCCTCATCATAATGGCCATGCTCAGCCTGTTTGTGTGGTACAGGCAGCGGCAGCGGGACAAGGGTCAGGACATGCCCAGCGTGTCCTACACGCCGGCCCTGCGCATCACCAACACTGACTACTCGCTCTCTGGTGAGAAACGGCACTGAGACATCAGCCCAACAGTGTGTTGCTCATCAAAATGTCTCCACAGGCCCCCCTGTGCCTCACTTTACCTGCTTTGATCATTAGCAAGACGGAGGAATCTTGCAGTGCGCGGTTGTGAATGTTGCATGAAGTTTCATTAACTCAGCCTCAGGACTTTATACTCTGTCTTCACTGTGCAAATGATATCAAGGCCTTTCTTTTTTTGTCGAGGTGGCGCCGGGTCTGTTGTGCTATGCATCACAACTCAGCCTTTGTGCCTGGCCTGAGATTGGATTTTGCATTTTGCAGGAGTAGCATTTTATGCTCAGAGACAGGGCAATGACAGAGCAGGAGGATAGATACTGCGTAGATGCGTAATCCGTTTGTAACTCTGTGTTTTGAATAATTGTATAAATGGACACTGAGTTGCTAGTTTGTTAGGTACACCTACCTTGTTTATGCGCTCATCAATCATTTTATCAAGTATACCTACCATATGGGTGCACTTACAGACTGTAGCCCTCCTAATACACCTACTAACATGCTACTACTCCCCCCCACTTAAATCTGGTTTTAATTCATGCAAATTATGGAATTGCAATTAGTAACATGTCATGCTACAGTCAGTATTTTTAAACCTACAAAGCACACATGTATGGTTGGTGTCGCTGATAAAAGGTTAATGAGTGTAGGTACAAAAATTAACATTACAGAAGGGCAAAGTTCATAAAACTATGATACTATTAATGGCAACTGACGTAAACCTGTATGGATCATTTTTTCCAAATTGGTTCAAAGTCCATTCCAACTTTTTTAACTGATTTAGACTATATACTAAAATTCAAATTCACAAACAAATGATTAAATGTTCTGTTTTGTCACTATTAAAAGACTTTCTACTTTAAAATTTAGGGATGGGCAAAAAAACCATGCTCCAGCCTTTGTGTTTCAGTATTAGTATGAAAACATAGAACAGCATTTTTGGAATTTGGTAGAATGGTCATTAAAGACATTTGCTCCAACAAGTGTCAGCTGCTGTAACTTCCAGCTGAAGTGAAAGTACATCAAAATGTACCAAGGCTGACACTGAAAAGCTTATGTAGGTTTCTTTGGCCTTCTAAACACTGCCCTTCAGTAACGTGTTACTGGTGTGGATAATAAACAGACCACACAGTGTATCATGCACGTTCTTTATATACCAGATACGTCTCAGAGCAGCAGTAGCGGCCAGTGCTTCTCCAACCCCAGCTACCACACCGTGGCCCAGTGCACTGGGCCCGCTTCCAACACCAACAACCTGGACGGCACGCTTACTCTGAAGGTAAACACGCACACACACTGCAATTATCCATGACCTTTTCAACAAACCTTGTTGAAACAATCCTTGAAAGTAATTAATCTGGTTTTTTTTCTTTTGCTTTATCACAGAAAGGAGAGAGAAACAACTCAGAATGGAGAGCATACTGCAATCTGAATGACCTCGGTATGTCTCTACTCCACCCCTGCTCTAAATTCTGTATAAGAATGTAACGCATACAGAAATGCTCATAGAAATTTAAAGCAGATTGTTAACATGTTACCTCAAAACTACAACACGCACCCCCTTCAACACAAACCGGACAGAAAGGTATTGAAGAATGAAATTAGTTTTCTGTGTCGCTACGAACACTAGCTGCTCTCCAGGCACTATAGATGCTGCGTGAGGGCTGGCCATCCTCCAGTGAGTAGCCGTGGGTGCTGATGGCAAGTGTTTTGCAATAATAGAAGCTTCCGGCACTTGCATGTGACCTCCCCTGCTGTGGTTTTAATAGGTCCTCACTGTAGGTACTTTCTCACGCACGTAAGCCTACATTACCCAGGGTCAGTGTGGGCAGGGTAGAGAAGGGAGCTCATTAGTTTCGTGCCCCTCCTCTCGAGGCTCCTCACCCCATTATGTCCGGGTGCAGGCCAGATGATAAGGCTGCCGCAGCACATACGAGGCCAGTGGGGATTTGAGCTCAGGGTTGGGTATTTCCATCAGCTTCAGCACCCTGCCCTTAGAGGAACTAAGATTACACGACCCAAGACCACAAGTTCAGGCAGGGAGGCAGTTGGATCACCTGACTGCAATGAAACATGACATTATTTTCTCTGCAGTGCAGATTCTGTGACAGTATTCAAAAGGAACTGTATGTAAAAAAGAATGAGCCTTTCATCACTGTATTTAATTACTTTTAATGTAAGTTTATGTAAAAAATCTATTATTTCAGGCATTTTTACAGCATTTGTGTTGGTAATAGACATCTATTCAACTCAAATTATGCAAAAAACTATTATATTTATATTAAAACCATGTGAATTAATATAATGCTGCCAAGACAAACCCTGAAAAACAGCCCAGACCATTATCCCTCCTCCACCAGACGTTACTGTTTTCACTATGCATTTGGGAAAGTACGCACTTTCTTGGCACCTGCCAAACCCATATTCATCCATGAGGCTGTGAAGTGTGAGTCCAGTGGCAGCATATTTTACACATGATGCCTGACATTGTGCTTAGTGATCTTCAGAATCAGAATCAGAAATACTTAATTGATCCCAGGGGGAAATTGCAGTTATTGCAGTAGCAGCCGGTTATGTAGAAGAATAAACACTCTAATAATAATTTACAACATTTTGTAATATGTACACATATATAAGTCTTAGAGAGCTACTGCAAAGGCTGCACGCACTTTCGCGCATGCGCACAAGCTTAGGTTTTGATCTTAGGTTTGTGTCCAGCTGATTGGCCATTAAAACCCAGTTCATTAAGCGCCCAACACACATTTCTTATGCTGATGTTTGGAACTGATTGACCAATTTGCATAAAAGTTCATGATGCAATTGCGCAGATTCAAATTTGTACCAGATACAATTTGGGAGGAACTTGGCAGACATAATTTTACTGCATCTGTAAAATCCCATTTATTTATATAATTATTGGTAGAAAGCCTAAACTTCTAATATGTAATTTAATTTCTGACCAATCATTTTATATTTAGACTGATTAGATTAGACTGTTCTTTCACACCACTGCTGTCTTATTCTCATCATGTCTCAACCAAGTCTTGCAAGAGTTGAAGGTGTGTCCGGCTGACCGTTTCAGATTCAGCTTTGACTAGTTTCTGCAGTACATCCAACAACTTAACTGGTGAACAATACACTGCACCTTCTATTGATGCCCCGCAAGAGAAACAAGTCTGTGAAGTAAAATGGCACAAATAAAATCTGTACCATAATGAATCTTATCCTTTTGCATTGTATTGAATCTCATTGTGTTGAATCAAATCATGTCGAATTGCACTGCACCACAAAAGGGGATAATCAAATTATACGGCAATACATAGAGATGTGTGTCGTATCAGCCCTAGGTCTTCGACCTTATGGCTGGGCTGTCGTTGTTTTCATTTTACAATGACCAGGGCAGATCAAGCAGGGCAGAAATTGTATGTATATTTTGTCATCGTGAGCATATGGATTCTCTTATATTTTAATGATATATGTTTTCATAAATATCTTTAGTCTGGAAATTAAATGACTGGAGAATGATCAGGGACTTTTACACAGTACTCTATATTCCCTGAAGCCACTTCAAAATAAAAATGTAGGTTCTTTTATTGCTACTTTGAAGCTGTAAATGCTAAACAGAGTGGAATAGAGGATAAACAAAGGGCACTTTCGAGCCATGCAAGTGGTTGATAACCAGCACGCTATCATGTTTCCACAGAGTCTATTTACTTTAAAAGCAGGAAGTAATGAAATACTCACATAACTTTATCAGAAGGAAAGTTCAACTAATGTTGAGTGCAGTAAAGTTTACATTCTTGATTACTTTCAAGGTCTGGATACATTTCTATAAGGGTAGCCACTGGAATAAAGTATTTTTTAAGAAGATATTTTAAAAGAGATAAATAAATCTACATTAAAAATAATCCGATTCTAAGATTCTATCTCCCACCTTCCTTTGGTACATTCTGGTAATATGACTGGGGTCTCATGCTGCAGCTGAAGTGAATTTTGCCACCGGGCCTGGACTGCGTTATAGCCTACTCTATGATCCTCACTGTTTTATCTCCTATGTGTAATAAACACCATCTCAGCTGAGCAAAAATCTAGCACTAGGGGAAATAACGTTGCAGTGAGTATGCGGAGATGAAGTAATATAACCGTACAGAGCCATCCCAACAACAAGCACTTCAATAACAACATTAGCTGTATGCACCGACAATCTCTTGCTGAGTGTATGCGTCAGCACTTGTGCCACAGGTATAAATGGTAATTTCTGCTTAGATCAGAAACACAGCTCTTCTTTCAAACGACAAATCCTCACAGTTCAGCTCGGTATTCCCCCAAAGCTTGCCCAAGTCCCTTATTGGAAACAGTGCAGAAACCAAAAACCTGTCAGGACCATGCTGATTATAGTACTGCCTTTAAAGACCTTTGAGTTTCCTTCTCTGGCTCTTTTGCTTTCACTTACATAAGATTGTGTCATACTTTCCAGCTTAACTTGGAACGGGTTCCAGTTAAGTTTTAAGTTACTTGTCCTAAGTGCCTGAAGTTATCATTAATAGTTATTTACTAATTATTTTTAATGATGTGTGTTATTCATCTCATTAGGTGTGACACGAGAAGATACACTAACGCTGCGGGACAACAAAACCACCCGAATGGCTAAAGGTAATTACCCCACAATGTACACATCAGCACTGGTCAAAAAATGTATCTACAAAAAGTGACTTTACAGACGAAGGTAAACTGTTCCTGACTTTTAACATAAGATCATTAAAAGAGCTGAATTTTTATCAAGACTTCTGCTCTCTTTACCTTTCATTTTAAAAACTGAGACAATATACTATATATGTATACCGGCCATGCTGCATACCTAACCTGAACATCCCAACCAAAAGGAGAAAGGTAAACTAGGCAGTGTGTCTTCTAGGTTTGACCTTTATGGTGGTCAGTTACATTGAGACCACCATGCTTCGTGACAGCCCACAGCATCCACTTAAGACCTGGAGCCCTTAGCCCTCTCTGCCTGTCTGTGTCTCAGTGCCTGTGATTAATGTGAATCCCCGACCTCCCCGGAGCTTGCTCTCCAGACACACACACATTGGAACTCACACACCCGCCTTCTCAAATTGATCTCTCAGGTCCAGTGTTGGCTCGGTTGTGATGTAAACATCCTGACAAAGGGAGCTGCAGTGGGTTAGACTGGATCAGCTTGGATCAGTGGAGAGGCTCTCCAAAGTTTGGCCGCTGACCCAACAGACCACCGCTTGCTACACTAGTAATAATAATTTAGTTTTGAACTTTTCATATATACATCGACCGGCCACTTTATTAAGTACACCTTCTCCACTTGCCATATAGGAGCACTTTGTAGTTCTGTAATTACAGACTGTAGTCCATCTGTTTCCCTACTTACTGGGTTAGCCCCCTTTCCACCTGTTCTTCAAAGCTCAGAAGCCCACAACACAACCACAGAGCAGGTATTCTTTGGATGGTGGATCATTCTTTGCACTGCAGTGACACTGATGAGGTGTGGTGTGTTCCACTCGTACGAGTGGATAGACACTGGTTAAACACAGTTGACTCTATTACGTGTTGTAAATGTAAAGTCACAGACAGTGACTCATCTGTTGCTGCCACAATTTGTGTTGGTCATCCACTAGTCCTTCATCAGTGGTCACCGGATGCTGCCCAGAGGATGCTGTTGGCTGTATATGTCTAGTTGCCAGAACTTTCTTAGGCAAGCAGTGGGACTGAGGTAGTTAGAACCTGCTGTGTCTGATCCACTCACATCAGCACACCACTGGTGGCAGTGTCACTGCAGTGATGAGAATGGTCTTACACCCAAATAATACCTGCTATGTGGTGGTCCTGAGGGGGTATAAATGTTTCCATTTTTTCAACAGCCCTCAATCATACTGAAACATTAGATACATCTACATTGCACCAGTCATAGAGGTACATTTTGTGGGTTATACTGTATTTATAGACTGTAGAACATTTGTTGGTGCAGTTTATCAGCCACGTTCTATTCGGTCCATCGAGAGAAAGCAGTGACAAATGGTCACTATTACAGCTAGACCTTCAAATCGAGCCATTTCAAAATCGGGTCTAAACAAATCTGTGGGATTCTAATATTCTGTTAGTGCCACACCACCATATTGGCAATTTGCTTGGACTATTTTTGGCAGCTACAGAATAAACATAAAGAATAAACAAATATTTGATGCTTCTAATAGATATTCCATGTTTTGCTTGAAGCTTGTGGCACAGGGGCCTGGTGTATAGCTGCTGTCGCTGTTTTCCATTTCTTTTTTTTATTTTTGTATATTTATTGACTTTTATAGAGATATACAAAAATAAAAACTGAATTCAAAATAAATAGATAAATAAAAAAGTAAGAAATTAAATTAAATAAATACATATCTGTAACTAATTTGAATTTGAATGAATGGTTGAAAAAGTAAACAAATAATAATGATGATAATATTAATAGGGCAAAGCAGAATACAGGGCAATACAACTGCCATGATATACACTTTCTTAAAAAAAATAAAGGGAACACTCAAATAACACATCCTAGATCTGAATGAATGAAATATTCTCATTGAATACTTTGTTCTGTACTAAGTTGTGCTGACAACAAAATCACACAAAAATCATCAATGGAAATCAAATTTATTAACCAATAGAGACCTGGATTTAGAGTCACACACAAAATGAAAGTGGAAAAACACACTACAGACTGATCCTACTTTGATGTAATGTCCTTAAAACAAGTCAAAATGAGGCTCAGTATTGTGTGTGGCCTCCACGTGCCTGTATGACCTCCCTACAACGCCTGGGCATGCTCCTGATGAGGTGGCAGATGGTCTCCTAAGGGATCGCCACCCAGACCTGGACTAAAGAATCCGCCAACTTCTGGACAGTCTATGGTGCAAAGTGACGTTGGTAGATGGAGCGTGACATGATGTGCTCAATCGGATTCAGGTCTGGAGAACGGGCGGGTCAGTCCATAGCTTCAATGCTTTCATACTGCAGGAACTGCTGACACACTCCAGCCACATGAGGTCTAGCACTGTCCTGCATTAGGAGGAACCCAGGGCCAACTGCACCAACATATGGTCTCACAAGGGGTCTGAGGATCTCATCTCGGTACCTAATGGCAGTCAGGCTACCTCTGGCCAGTACATGAAGGGCTGTGCGGCCACACAAAGAAATGCCACCCCACACCATTACTGACCCACTACCAAACCGGTCATGCTGCACAACAGCATGTAAAATTGATTGTCAATCAGTGTTGCTTCCTAAGTGGACAGTTTGATTTCAAAGAAGTTTGATTTACTTGGAGTTAAATTGTGTTGTTTAAGTGTTCCCTTTATTGTTTTGAGCAGTGTATATTACGAGGAAAGATCAGTTATACCCTAATATCCTCAGACTGATGACCACATTTCTGCTGTCTGTTGTGGATTTTGAAGGTGAGTTTCTCTAGTGGTAAAAGATCTGAAATCTGTGTCAGCCACATTTTGATTGAGGGAACATCCGGATAAAGTATAATAAAGCCCCTAACAAGTAGGACTAATTGTCATTTAAAACCAAATCTGGACTGCTGCTCAGAAGCTATACACATGGTGACATATTGCATTTTTATCCAATATTTCCACAACAGCCTGATGAACTCCTCTCCAAAACGCTTGAATTTTTGTGCATTTCCAAAGCATATGCATAAGTGTACCTTCATCAGCATTGCATTTAGGACAGAGTGGAGATGCCTTTTTAAACATCTTATGAAGACGTATTTGGTTTGATAAGATCTGTAAAAAAGGCTCTTGAATATTAACAGAGGTACATTTAGGAAATGTTTTCTCAGAAATATTGGTCTATGTATCATTATCAAATTTAACAGAAAGGTCTCTCTCAGAGACATACCTCAAGGAATCGTAACTTGATTTGGTAGCATTGGACAAGGTGGAATATATGAAAGAGATTTTACACCTGGAGCCGTCTGGTTTAATAAGAAACTTCTCCACGTCTGTCAGCTCCATGCGGAATTTATTTTCTATAAATAGGTGATCTACAATATGGCGTAGCTGCAGATATTTATAAAAATCAGAATTTGGGACTGTATGGGACTGTGTTAGAACTGTGTTCTTATCTGCTCAAGCCTTCATTGTACATACTCGACAAATCCGTTATTCCGGACATTCCAGTTGTGTGATCCTATGGTCCTTAGCTGAACAGGAAAATCTGTGTTGAAGGAAATCAGAGAATACAATAAAATATAGTTCAGGATTTTCAAATATTGTCTAACATCCTTCCCAGCCAAAAGTATATTATAAAAAACGTATTTGTCTTTTAGAATATCACATTTTTCTATACTCACAAATGAGAGAGATTTTAACTCAGTTTGACTCAATTTTAACCCATCCAGAATAGGCTCTGTCCAGAAACCAAAATGTTAAATGTTTAATTTGTGCTGACCAATAGTAAAGTTGGAAATTGGGTAGAGAAGCACCACCTCGTTCTTTCGGTTTAATACGTTTTAAGAGCTTGATTCGGGGTTTCTTTCTATTCCAAAAATACTCTGTTATCCTAGTGTTTATGTACTCAAAAAATAGGTGAGATGTAGCAAGGTAGAGTTAGTAAGGAAGTATTAATTAAGGTAAAACATTAATTTTTATAATGTTAATCCGGCCTGAAAATGAATTCAGGAGGAAAGCCCAGACACGCAAGTCTTGTTCAATTTTGTCCCAGAGTGGAGGGTAATTGGCAGTGAATAAATTATCTAGTTTTCATGTAATAAATACACCAAGATATCTGAATCCGGCATCAGAGATTCCGAAAAGTAGATAATCGTCGAATACTGGCATCCTGCAATATATTTATGGGTAAGGCCAATGACTTCTTAAGATTGATTTTGTAACCAGATACCAAACTATATTCAGATATCAAATCAAGGACAACATTAATGGAAACTTCCAGACTAGACAAATCTGTCTGCATAAAGAGAGATATGATGATGATTTCCACTCATTTTTATACCAGAAAGGAGTTTATTACATTTGAGTAAGTGAGCTAAGGGTTTAATTACTAAAGGGAAAAGAGAGGAGAGAGCAGACAACCCTGGCGACAACCCCTGCCCACTGGAAATGTTTCAGAAAGAAAGCAGTTAGTATTAACTATCGCAGCAGGACAGGAGTGAAGTGATTGATGAGATTGATGAAAACTGATCCCAGGTACAGCAAATAAAAAGTCCCAAAGGCTTTTCAGCATCAAGGGAGACCATCAGAGCAGAACCTGTGTTTCTACTAAGATGGTCTATGATTAAGGGCTCAACGCACATTATCAGATCCAAATCTAGATCTCACAAAGCCCGCTTGGTCTGGATGTATCAACCCTGGTAGCAAACCATCAAGTCTATGGGCAAGTACCTTAGCAATAATTTAAAAATCTACATTCAGTGGACTTATAGGCCTATATGAAGGACATTCCAATGGGTCTTTGTCTTTTTTTTTTAAAGCAAAGAGATAGAGGCTGTTCTCCATGAATCTTATATAGTGTTATGTTCATATAAATGTTGGAGAAGAGGCATAAAAATGGGAGATAACTCAGACCAGAATTTCCTATAAACCTCTACAGGATATCAGTCCAGTCCTGGAGCCCTGCCAGAAGGCATGGACTGAATCGCCTCCCAAACCTCTTTCTCAGTGAACGGGGCATTGAGGGCAGTTCTTTCGGCCCCTGTAGTGACTTGCAGAGGAATCTGATCCAAATACATTTCAATATTCACGCTATTCTCTGACTGACATGAGTAGAGATTTTTATAAAAAAATCTCTGAAGGTTTCAATAATGTGGGTCATGTGTGATGTTACCACTGTCTGTTGTAATTGCTATCATAGATTTCATATTCTGGTCCACCTTTAATTGGTAAGCTAACAATCTTCTCAGTCTATTCCCATGTTCATAGTATTTCTGCTTAGTTAAAAAGAGAAGTTTCTTTATGTAATCTGTGTAATGGATGTTAAACTGAGCTCTTGCTTTAGCCAATAGGTTCCAATTATGTTGGTTGGGCATTTGTTTGTGTTGCTGTTCTAAACAGAGTATCTCATCTTTCAGAGTTTGTCGACTCTTTTTGTGTGATTTTTTAATAAAGGAGCTCTGGGAATGTTCCTTTTCCACTAATGAAGTTATTAGTGAAGTATTTAGTTCTTCCTAGAGTTTTTAAATTAGTCACACCTATTGGAAATCAGAGTGTTAACTCTTGCCTTGTCAGTCATTTTAACTGTGCTGATGGAGTTAAGAAAATCCTTATTTGCCCATTTTCAGCTGGCCATTTCAAACATTAACCCCTTTGTTTTCCTTTAACAACTGAGTTTAAATATAAGCTTTTATGATTATTTCCAAAAAATCATTAGGTCTTCTCTGAAGCAATGCACTGAAGTGGTAGCAGAACATAAGCATGTAGTCACTGTTGGACTGTGAATAGTCCTTCAACAAAGCATATCCAAAAAGCAACCTATGGCCAAACCTGACCACTAATGAAGGACTAGAGAATGTCTAATGCAAACTCTGCATCAACTGATGAGCACTACACTTAATATTCCATAATAGTTTTATGGAAAAAAATAAGATTTTTAGATTTTAAGATAAACTTAAGATTTTGTAGTAAAGTGTTTTGAGTTTTTGAAAGAATGACACTGGGCTGATAATCTTGTGATTTCATTGTGCCCTTTACAAATGTATGGCACTTAATACATTATTACATACATTATTAAGCTTCCTCCAGATTTCACGGTCAGGACAGTGTTCTTACCTTTAAAAGCTTTGTTTTTTCCTGTAATTACCAAAATTCCCACCATTTTCACTGAAGCTGCTGCATCTTAATACTGAAGGTCAAAGTCTTTACTGGTTCTTTCTGCACTATTGAAACAATCTTTTTCGTTGAGCAGTTTTTCATGTGTGTTCACGTTTAGGGAGGTAGGTTTCAGTGCTGTGGGCCTTAAACTTTTTAACAATGTTGCCTAAAGTAGCCATCTGAATATTAAGCTCTTTGGACATTTTGTAACCTTTACATTGATCATGCTTGTGCTGTTGGCTTTTTTCCAACCTGTTTAGATTTCTTTTACTTATCTTTAGTATATTTAGTGTGAAATAAGATTGCAGACACCCGTGATACAATTTAAAAGATAATAGTCTGCTTAAAAAAAAAACTTAAGTATCTATAGTACTGCCTAGACCTATAGTTAGTAACTGTAGACCCACGCGAAGCAAAGGTCTCCTATGTGTAGTTAATAAGTTAAGCCTATTACATTGTGTTTGATTTGCTTCCTTTCCTTACTGCTAATGTTTGGAATGCATGCATCCACACTCTTTGGATAAATCAGTATAACCATCAGATTTGCAGTAAACGGATGTTTGTATGTAACTAAACACGCACTGTGGAGCACATGATGTTAGAGTCAGCACTTTGTCCCTGTCAAAGGCCTTGATTAAGCTGCAGATAGTGTGCAGGACTATGTCTTACACAGTATAATGTAATCCTCCCCCTGCATTCTAAGAGGACTCACCTCCCGAGGATGCTGCTGCTAGAGATTATATGAAGTCCAGCTGTACAGATGTGTCTCAGACTATAGTGTTTGACTTAGTCAGGGTTCTTAACATTTCTTTTCCTCAAGGCCAACCTATTTATCACTAGAAAGTATGAAGGCCTACAGGAAAACAAAAGGTTTTTGCTTAAAAATGTCATTTTTTAGAACCTACCTCCACAGTATGCAGCAGGCAACATAAACAGTCAACAGAATAAGCTAATGTAAATTTGTTTTATACCTAAATAATTACTTACAATACTTTTTTTATAAGACTAAATGGTGGCACATAAATCAAAATGCTTCTACAACAGTTTTTCTTTACCGCAGCAGTCAGGGCGAGTGTGAATAAAGTCGATGAAGCTGGCTTTGGGGGATACAATATTAAACATTTTGTTTTCTTGTTTTAAATAAGTTGTTTTTTCCTTTTTAATGACAAAGTACCATTACCAGCACACTACAAATTAATGGCACACCTCAGTACTGGACCACCGAAGCTGAAAAGCTGAGAAATGGTCATAGTCTTAGTACAGAGATTTACTAAGTCGTAGTAATGTGAAGAAAATTCAAGCTTCCAATGTCGATTACTCAGTTTCTTCAGCTTCTTGTGGTGGCTTATGGTTTATGTGTGTTCTCCATAGATTACATCAAAACATCCATGTGCAGCTCCAGCTCCTGCTCTCTAAATAGCGAGAACCCCTACGCCACTATCCGGGACCCACCAAGCTTAGCCTGCAAGCACACGGAAAGCAGCTATGTAGAGATGAAGTCTCCTGCTCACAGAGATCTGACATTCTGCTCCAGCACCAGCACCACCCTCACCTCTGCAAGCAGGAATGTCTACGACGTGGGTGAGTCGGTGGTGGCGAAGACAGAGAATGAGCTACCAGAGGGCAGATGTGTTTACGCATAGAAGTCTGAATGTTGTTTGCATTCAGTTGGATCCTTGTTACATCATATAATTTCATCACGCAATTAATCAAAGCAACTTAACGTCTAATACTATCGTACAACCAACGTACACACATTTCACAAGCCGTTTCGCTATTCACCAGTTTCAAACACCCGAGGATCAAACGTGCGTGGCAGATTTTGCAATTGTAGAGGACAACACCGCTCGGTTTGAAAGTGAAGGAGGAACTTATAGTGACTGGGCAGGCTGTCTGATGGAGGACAACAGTGGGATTTGATTCACTCCAATCAAGCTGGAGAACACGTGATCATGTGTGTTCCTGCTGTGTTGAGTGTAAACTTGCAATCACACCTTGCAATGGTAAATAGGATTGGACACAAAGATCTACAAAAACACATTCATTCCTGAAATGAACAAAAAACGGTTTAACTGTAAAAACACAGTAAGCCTGTAATAAAAACACTACTGGCTAAAGGAATGAGCTGCAATTTGATCTAAACTGAACAACTAAATGCTAATTTGGTGCTAATACCTGTTTCTGTGAGCTTCGTAACATTAGCTTTGATTTAATGATGTCTAGGACCACACAAACTAATTCATTTATGTTTGCATTATTATTAGAGGTGAAATCATTTGAATATAAATGCTAAGCCTTGTAAAAACTAATTACCTTCGTAATCATAGTTAGACTGCAACAGGTGGGTAGACAGTATATATAATAAATATAAAATTTTATATTGTTATGAGATTGAACTGTCAGTACTCAAAGAACACTAACTAACTACATGTCCCATTAAACCTCCTTGTATCTACACACATTGCCCATTTACAATACAGGGCACTTTGTAGTTCTACACTTACAGACTGTAATCCATCTGTTTCTCTGTATACTTTATCCTCCCTCCTTTCACCCTGTTCTTTAATGATCTGGATCAGGATGTTGGTGGTGGTGGTGTGTTAGTGTGTTGTGCTGGTATGAGGGGATCAGACAGAGCAGTGCTGCTAGAGTCTTTAAACACTGTGTCCACTCTAATAGACATGCTTACCTTCTGTCCACCGTGTAGATGAGATGATAGCTCGTCTGTTGCTGCACATGTTTAGTTCTTCATCAGTGGCCACAGGATGCTGCCCACAGGACACTGTTGGCTGGATGTTGCTGTTTGGTGGACTATTCTCAGTCCAGCAGTGACACTGAGATCTTTAAAAGCTCCAGCAGCACTGCTGTGTCTGATCCACTCACACTAGCACAACACACTAACCCTGCACCACCATGTTAGCATCACTGTAGTGCTGAGAATGATCCACCACCTAATAGCACCTGCTCTGTGGTGGTCCTGTGGGGTCCACCATCAAAGAACAATAAACATAAACAATGTATGCAGTGAATCAGATGGGCTACAAGCTGTAACTATTGAACTACAATGTGCTGCTATGCGGTAAGTGGAGCTGATACAATGGACAATGTGTGTGGAGGAGGAGGTGGTGTGTGTGTGTGTATATATATATATATACATATCCTGCCAGTGTTAACATAGAGCATACAAATAGAGAAAATACAGTATTATTAAAAAACACTCATTATAAAACACATGTTTTATAATGTTTATATGACATTCTGACAAATTGATGTACATTACAGGAAGTGTTGGCAATACTGCTTCTATTTTTGATTAAATTAAAAAAGGAATGACTTGTTTCAAAGACAAAACGTTCAATGCTGGTGGCAGAAAAGCAAAAGAAACCAAAGACAATAGTTACATTTGTAGATCAGTTGAATGATAGTCTATAATCACTTATAAAAACAAGTGTTAGTTGCAGCACTAATAAAAACATGCTCCTCACACACTTCAACATAAGCAAAAACAGAGTCCATCATACACTACTGTACTGCACAGTTATGTACAAACATCAGAGACGCTTCCTATATTTCCAGGAAAACAGAATGGAATGATCTGTCTTTCCTTATCAGTTAAAATGAATACCTTTAAGGCCATTTGGACTGTAAAATGAAAGATGGTCTCTGATTTCTACACATGCAGATGTTTAACCACTACGTTCTCCTCTCTCAGAACCCACAGTGAGTGTTCTCCAGGGACCCAACGGCTTGGCCACAGGTTTCTCCCAGAACCCATATGACCTGCCCCGGAACAGCCATATCCCCAGCCACTACGACATCCTGCCCATGCGCCACAGCCCCCCACACACCCCGCCACCCCCGGACAGCCCCCCGAGCTCCCTGCTGTAGAACCCAGGCTGCAGCCTACCTCCAGAATCCACCCTCCACAACCTGAATCTGCAGGACCTTTTGTTGTTTATCTTTTTTATCTCATCTGATCTTTCTGTCCATCATACTCGCACACAGATGCATGAGAAGATGGACATAAAGGCAGTAGTAATACCACGCTGCGCTGGATTTCTGTGTGCGTTCACACTGATGGCAGGGAAATATACAAGCGACTACTCACTTCTCTCCATTCAGTTTCCTGGATGAAGGGATTTCACTCTGTGCAGAAAAGACTGAAGCGATGAAATCACAAACACACGAAGAACTCTGTAATAAATTGTATATATTGCAGCGGATTATGGGGCCAGCGAAGTACTCCCATGTTGATCAGTTCCAGAACTTGAGTGCAGTCTTCAGGCATGGATGGAACGTTCATGGGAGTTTCTCATGTATATAGTATCAGTGGTAGACTAATAGATGGCTCATGCTCCTCAAGCTCCATCTGTCCCTTCTACTGATCAAACAGTGACTGAGCCAGGATATGTTATTTGGAGCCAACGGGAACCATCAGCTACAGATGCAGAATCAACCTCGACCATTCACTAGTTAAAGAGGACCTAAAACCCTTAGTGACAAAGCATGGTTAAATAGTAAGTAGTTCTTATTGTATAAAGACAATTACCAAAAGACAAGTTTATAAGAAAGTTACTCTTTTGATAACATTATAGTATATGAGACTTTAAGACTTTAAACCACATTCATGAGGTATTTAAAAGGTGATGAAAACAACTGTAGCTCAACACAACTTGTGCAATGTCACTAATGGTACTAGTCAACCTGCTGTTTCATACAAAATATTTTATGGATGGTTCTATTTCAAGGTAGCAGGTGTAATGTCATGTGAATGTGTGATAAGTCCTTAAACTATAGTGTTAAGTTTCTTTTGTTTTGCTTTTTTGGTTTATTTGTTATTTTTGTTATTTGGTAAACATATTTCGCTTTCTCATTTCTCTCTTTGTATTATCAAAATACCAGTTGATGTTTGTTAAGGGAGGTTGTTCTTTTGTATTTATGTATTTATGGTGTATTTATTTGTAATTTATTTGCACAAGTGATGCTTTTGTTTTTCTTTCTATTGTAAAGTTTAAACAAGAAGTCAAGCATGAGCAAATTATACCAAGTGATGCTTAATTATTTTCGCGGTTGCGCCATTTGTGCACACAACAATATACATTGCAAATTAGCTTTCATGTCTACGTAGGTGCATCGCAACATACAAAGACCATCAACATATCTCAGAATGATACTACGTTTGGAGACATTACTTTTTTCTCAAGTTCAGTTCAATAATTCTGCTTTGCCGTTTTACTTTGTGCTATACCCTAAATGTAGTTGTGTACCCCTCACTAAAGCAATAACATACAGACAATCACGCATAGGAACAACAGTGCAGATCATCCACCCATCCACAGCTGGAGAGTGTGCTTACATTAAGCTCATGTGGGCTGTTCGTGAACACAAACTTTCATGATTTCATCTTTGTGCCATTTAAATGCTGCTTGATGTTTTCTTACCAAACCCCAAATAAAGCTTATGGTCATTGGACAGTAACCCTCACATCTGTGACACAAGACCCATTTTTAGCCAGCTCACTACTCTAGATGAGCTACTTCTCCTTTCCTGAAGGTTAACCACTTCTGCTTTCTTTTATGATGAGGGATATGACCACAGGGAACTGAAATGAAACAGTTTCAATAATTAAAATCAGTAAATTAGGACAAAAACCTGCTACTACATTCATTCATTCATTCATTCATTTTACACACAAATCTTTGAAATGACTTGTGTAACCGTTCTTTTATTTTGTACTTTGAAATTGGAATTACAGTGGATAGAGTAATAGGATAATTATAATAATAATAAAAAAAACAATCACAGTACAGCGCAGACAAAAAAAAAATGTTCTTGAGGCAATATGTGAAAGATAACTGACAGTCAGAACAACAATATCCAGGTAAACTAATTAAGACACACCAACTATGTGCAGTGCTTAGGCTGGGCCTAGCCGTGCCATCTGTACCCATACATCATTGGCACTGCCCCTCGTGCTTCTACCGGTCAGTCACACAATCAGATTTAGGGTCCCCAAGGCCAGTCTAAAGCAAAACCCAACACCATACAGATACAGAATGCATAAAGAAAGACAGCGCCAAACTTTATATATACGTGTAGGATGTGGCTGCTTCTTCAAAAACTAGATTAGTAACTAGATTCTCTTGACTCTACGCTATATTGCTATGTTTATACTGAGCAAGGTGTAACACTAGGGGTTCATTTTGTGAAGACCTGTCAAAACGCTCACACCTACACACTTTGGCAATGTCAGTCCACGCTATTCATTCTGATTCTGTATTTCTACACCAGCTACTACAGCCTGGAAGGGGCTTTAAAAGCGTTACCCTGCAAAGTGATCACTTCTTTCAGCGAGAATTCTGGATATTTGTCAGGAATAACATTCTGAATAGCAATATTTCGAGGGGCATAGGCTGAGTAGCTGATGTGCTCTGAGGTTATTTGGTGTAACCACAATATATCATGCATTACAATTCCAGTCCACACTAAAAGTTCTACTTCACATAATACAATTCCTTAAGACAGCTATGATGCACAAAACTTTCGCAGCCTGGGGTCACGCCCACATCTGCTGAACCATAGGAATGCTCGATTTTTTACAATCACAACAAGATTATACTGGGCTACAACACATTATACATTCTTAATTTACTCCGATCATTTTTCATAGACATCGCACGCCCTTGAATTTTAAGAACCTTTCATAATGGGGCACAATAATATGCTAAGGAATCAGTCAACTACCACAGAATAAATACTTGTTAAAGGTCTAAAGTATTAACTGTAGTGTGGGTTAGTCTAGGAATATTGTGTTTGGTGCAAACATACAGAAAACGCTCCAGTCATCACTTAGGTACTATGTTTGGTGGTCAGATGATCAGTATTCACCCCTGCCTTTCTAACTTCAACTAAAGATAAGGGGATATGCTACAATGCCATGTGCCAGTGGTTTTGAGAGGTGGACGGGGACTTTCCCTGACATATTCTAATAGCGTTTTCAGTAGTATTTTTATTATATTATGTAATATTATAACAATTTTAATAGTCTGGACAGAAAATGTGCCTGTATTTACTGTCAAACATTGAAGATTTTAATTTTTAAGCAGGTTCTGGATTAAATCTCTGGAAATCTTTTAGAATTTTGCCTTTAGTCATTCTTTACCACAAATTTAACCTGACTATTTAACTTGGCATGATCAATCATAGTATATATGGAGGGCGTAAACTGAGATCACATCAAAAGGCAGGAAACATCCAGAAAAAGACAGTAGTCACTCCAGAGAGTATGAATGCTGCTATTATAGCACTACAGAAGATCATGTGATGAAGGCCTCGCGGCACTGCTGCGCAGGACGAGAGCACTGCAGAAAACCCCCTCAGTGGGAGCACATGCGCGAAACTGGAGGCGCCCCCCTGTGACATTCTGTTGAGAAAGGCACTAGAACCACTACTCTACCCCGCAAGAAGACGCAAGAGAAGCACAGGATGAGTGGAAGCAGCAGTAGCAGCAGCAGCAGGAGCTGTGGGTGAACGTGAAGAACCATGTCCAGGATGTTCCCTGTGCTGAAAACTGGGGGTCCTCCTCCTTCAACCCACCACCACTTCTCCTGATGCTGATATAAAGCATGCAAGCGTATTCGGCCACAGGAGCCACCACCATCATCATATGGTGACTAATGGGCAAAGCTACTGCCCATATAGTCAGCGTCAAAATATGTGAGAAATGTGCGAAAGCTGGCATTTAAGTTAACATGCAAAAGTGATGTACAGGCTCATAATGCAGCCACAGCCAAAGATGGAGATTTAAGTGGTCTCTGGGACCCAATGCTAATTTAACACGCATAAATGGAGACTATTCATCTGACTAGATCACAACGGTAATACAATAACACCTCCAATACAGCAGGCCTCAAGCCCTGCCGCAGGCTGAGCCACAAACACAAGGTGGCTTCTTAAGACATGGACACAAACAAACCTTGCACCTTTCAGCAAAACGAAATAATATATTAAGACATTTTTGTGAACATCAGCATGACAGATTATTAAAATTCTGCAATATAAAAGCCTACGACGGCAGGAAAAAAAAGATAAGCTTAGTCCAGAGCGCAGGTGGTGACCCTTTTGAGATCCGAGGTTTAGAAACACAGCTTCTGTGCTGAAGCCTGGCCGTGCAGCTGTGTCTCGGAACCAAAGCAGTCTTTAAGAAGTGGTGGGGGAGAGGGTGGGGGTGTGAGAGAAGAGAAGGCGGGGGTGGTGGGGGTGAGGGCTTCTGCAGGTGGGCTGGAAAAAGGGTCATGGAGGGGGCTAGATGCTCTGGCAACACTGCATCTTTGGTTTATTCTCAGTGGGCTGCACCTGGATGGACACCACGTTGTTGCTAGGTGACATGTCGTTGTCCCGGCGGTCCGACATCTGCTTCTGGGAGACGATGCGGTAGATTTCTGTGGGATGAGTTGAGATGTAAATACCACAGCTCAGTTACTAACTGGGGCTGGAGGTTATTGGTTAAGCTTCTCAAAGCACGAGCGCCGTTGTGGGATCACTTTGCTTAACTTATGATCAGTGGATGCAAAGCCAAACAAGCCTCAAGATCAGTGGTCCCGCTCCGAGACGTTTTACAAATGCAGAATCTGGACTCATTATGCTTTTTTAATTACACTTATCCATAAGAACCTCACAGGACGCCTGAGGTAATGCAATTACTGTGTTATATCTCATGCTCTTTTAAAAATGTATCCTTTGAGTTCACTTTGTAGAAGGGACGTTAAGGCTAGGCTCACTAACAGAGCAGCAACAGAAGCAGGAAGCTTTTTATTACAGTCACGTCAGGCTAGAGGAACTCGGAGGACCCACCCCAGCAAGGCCAGGCCTTTGATTAGTCATTCATAAGGATATGGCCTTCAGCCAAAATCCAATCACTTCCAATCTCCCTCTCTCTCTCTCACTTTCTCACATACACACACATTCACACTAGCTTATCTGTATGCAATTCTACTCATCAACATTTATTCCCCTCATGTTTTGTTTACCCTTCACCCTTTCAGATAAAAAAAAAAAGAGACTCAGCCTTAACCTGACACTACAGATAAGAAACCAAAAGGACATGCCAGCACCTTCCTCACCTCCTGCACTAAAAAGCCTACTCACCAGTCAAGATGGTCTGAAAGGCCGTCTCCACGTTAGTGGAATCCAGAGCCGATGTCTCAAGGAAAGACAGCCCATTCTTCTCTGCAGACACAAAGAACATTCATCCAGTAAGATAGTATCTTACGGTCACAGTTATCTAGCTCCAAAAGAACACAAAGCTTTTACTTTATTTAATTTTTTTAACTAGCCTTCACATGTACTTTATCACAACATTTCTAAAAAAATTACACGACCAAGGTCATAACAGAAAAAAATGGAACACTAGGTTCTTCTAGGCCTACACAGATGCGCATGCCTGACCTGCGAATGCGCGCGCCTCATCGGTGGGCACGGCGCGGAGGTGACGCAGGTCACTCTTGTTGCCGACCAGCATGATGACTATGTTGCTGTCTGCGTGATCTCTCAGCTCCTTCAGCCAACGCTCCACATTTTCATAGGTCAGATGCTTTGCAATGTCATACACTAGTAGAGCCCCCACTGCTCCACGGTAATACCTTCAAACGAGACAGATATTTAAAACAGGGATACAGACTGGACATTTAACACAGATGTTACGTTTACATGCTATTTTAAACATTATGAGTGTAAATTTGTTTTTTCAGGATGTGATGACTGGTGGCAGGTCTTACGCTGAGGTGATGGCTCGGTAGCGCTCCTGTCCAGCCGTGTCCCATATTTGGGCTTTTACAGTCTTCCCATCCACCTGAATGCTGCGAGTGGCAAACTCCACTCCAATGGTGCTTTTGCTCTCCAGATTGAACTCATTCCGGGTGAAGCGGGACAGAAGATTACTCTTCCCCACACCAGAGTCCCCGATCAAAACCACTGCAAAAAAAAAACCATAAATTATATAAATATCTGGTTCAATATCAGGTAAGATCTACAAACCCCATTCTTTGTCATTTATTTGTTATTGCTGCTGAATATTTATTTAAAGAAAAAAGATACAAAGAAAATATTTCAAATGTTTTCACTGACCAACATCATATTTTATAAATAGAATAAAATTTACAATTTTAAAGATTAGGATAAAGGCATGTTTACACTGTGTTACATCCCCTTTCAGTTAAATTAACTTTTTAATCTGAAAAACCCAATAGTAGCAGTTGAGATTATTGCCCATTTATACCTGATACAAGCCTTCAGTTATGACATGCCATACAGTTTGAATAGAAGATCTAGGAAACCTGAACTGCAGACAGGCCAGTCACGTACATACACAACTATATCAATGAAGCCACGCCATTGTACTACACTTGGATGGTCCCTTTCACTTTGACAATGAGAACCTGATACTCGTTTTTCCCCCAAAACAAGCTGAAATGTGGAATCATCTGACCACAGCACACATTTCTATAGTCTTTTGGACAATGAGCTAAAATCCAAAGGATACAGTGAGGTACGGATTTCTCTGTGTGTAATAAGAGTTGCATTTCTGTGCATAACAGCAGACTACGTTGTGTGTAACTACAGTGGCATGTCGGGTTCTCATGCAGTGCTATCTGACGGCTTCAAGGTCACGTACATTCAACAGTGGTTTCCGTCCTTGCACTGTAGACTGAGATTTCCCCATATTTCTTTAATCTTTTCACAATATTATGAAGACGATGAAAGCCCAAAACTGTTTACAATCTTGCCCTGAGAATAGTTCTGTTTAAACTGTAGGACAATTCACTTACAAAGTTGGGCACAAAGTGGTGAGACATAAACCAGGACGCTCCTAATCTCAATGATGTACTTCCCCCGCCTATTGTGGATTATTTCAAACTTCAGTATTCTTTATGAACCTTGCCCTGTCCCAGCTTTTTTGAGCATGCTGCATGTATCAAAGTGAAAACTGTTTATATGACCAAAATATAGTCAGACAACAGCACTAATAGTAATTTTGTGTTTTTGTCAGTTAAAAGCTCAAGAAACCTATTACTTTTTTGTTTGTTTGTTTTTACCAAATGTCCCAACTTTTCCAGAAACGAGGTTCCTTGTTCTGTTTAGCTCCAGAAGCAAGTGCTGGTCACACATCTGGACAGTAGATTCCCAGCCCAACAGCTCAAAGACATGAAGCAGAACTTCCTAAACACTGACGTTAGATCAGTTTATTTGATCAGCAATCAGGGCAGATTAATAATATTACCTATGCATGTGTAGAAAGATAAAAAAACAGGGTCTGCTTTAGATGGTCTTGTTTAATTTGTCTTTAATGATTAATACAGCCCCACACCCATCCTTTTCGACCCAGAGATTGTCAAAAGCTAACAAATGCACCTACATGTTGTCGCCTCTAGAGAGCGGCGCATTTTACGAAACCCGTGGCTTCCTTTATAATATTCACATAATAATACACAAACATATCACCAAACAGTTCAGGGAAGACAACATAAAACGTTTCCTGAAGGTTGGTTTACAGTTAGTTTAACTACAACGTCCGAAAACAGAGAGAGAGAGCAAACAAACAAAAGGGAACTGAAGTAGCGTTATCAGATTAATGCTACCGTCGTGTGGAAAACAGCTTATACGTGTATAATATTTAAAGTAGACAAGTTACATCGACTGTATACAGGTTTGTTGTGAACTGACGAGGGTTGTCGTTGATACAGCTGTAGCGAAATTAGCCTGTATGAGAGGAGAGCTGCTCCGAGCTAATGCTACTGGAATAGCTAATACAGGGAAGCCAGTTAACCTCGATTAGCTTGAACAGCAATGTTTCCGTTTCACCTTTAACTTTTCTTTACTGGAACCGTGACATTCGATAAATCAGCAAGTTAAACGTAAATCTGCCGCATTTTTCAGCTGTCAACAAATGTGTTTAACGTAGCAGGCTGACTGCGCTAGCCTCAACACTTCAGCTGCCTGGCTCGAAGTGTCCTGTAAGGTGTGGTGCTGGGACAATGTTTGGATGGAGTTCAAATAGCTAGCTACAACATACGCGCCCCCACTGCGGCTCCAGGATTACAAGGTTTTAAAGCTAACCAGCCAACCTTTTAGTATGATTAATAATACTACCAAACAACAATAACCGCTATCTGGCGTGTGAAGGTTAACGGGAGTACGTGTGTTTGTAAGGTTTGCAGGAGTAAACTCGCTCACTCGCTAACGTTAGCTAGGCTAGATGGAAACAGTTAGCTAGCAGTGAAATGTTGTTATAGCTCTAGTCAGAGCTACAGCTAGAGCTGTTCGCCTCGCTAGCACCGCAACTTAACAATAGCAAAAACACCAACACCGATCAGGGTTATAAACTCACGATAGTCGCAAACGTCATTTACCTTTAAACAAGTAGTCATATTCGTCGTCTCTTGTTCCCATTTTGATCAAAACAAACGCTAAACAATGGTGGATAACGAGTAGTAGTCTCCACCGCCAGCCTGGTCCTCCCGCTACTGCACTGCAGTCACACTGGGCGATTAGGCGGTAGCCATGCTAACTAGTTAGCAAGCGAACCAGCCTCATTCAGGGCTTCAAAACAATCAGGACCTTTTCAAAATAAAAGTCTCCTCTCACCATAATCGAAGACGATTACTGGTAATAACTCATGTTCTATGTTCGTGCATGAGTTCTGGGGGGAGTCTTATGTTACTTAATTCACCTATTAATGCTTATCCTCGTCTTGCTGAAAAAAAAATTCAAGTAGCAGACCCAGTTCAATAAACACAATTTAAAAAAATTGTACATGTTAATCCTTTATTAGTCCCACAGTGGGGTAATTCACAGTGTCACAGCAGCAAAGGGATAGCATAGCACTCAGTACAAAAAAAACAGATACAGTACAGTATCTATAATATAAATAATACAAGTAAAAAAAAACTCTGAAGAAAAAGAATTATATTTACAGATAATTGCACATAGGGGGGTTGAAAATATTGCACATTGTTATTCTACATATTCTACAGAGTTAGCTTGGTATGCTGTGTGTATGTGGTCAGGTGGGAGCAGTGCAGGTTGTAGAGTCTAACAGCAGCAGGAAGGAAGGACCTGCGATATCCCTCCTTTACGCACTTGGGGTGAAGAAGCCTGTTGCTGAAGGAGCTGCCCAGTGCTGTCAGAGTCTTATGCATGGGGTGGGAGTCATTATCCAGCATGGATGCCAGCTTAGCTAACATCATCCTGTCTCCCACCGCCTGCACTGATTCAAAGGGGCTTCCCAGGACAGAGCTGCAGACACCAGTCCACAAAATCCTGAATGAGCTCTCTGTACTCGCTGTCCTCCTCAATGACAATATTTTTAAGTTTAATGACCATTAATACTTCAAGATGGGTTTCATATGATAAAGTGCAGTTTTAGACACTGAACTCTTTTATCTTGCATGGAACACATGCTGATGCATTCAATCTTTGTGGCAATCAGGGTCAAATTTGTGATTAAAAAAAAGAATTGCTTAAAACATTTTCATATCTATTTAAAGACTAAAACTGCACTTTAGTATATGGAACACATCTTGAAGTATTAAAGACTCGATAACATTTTTATTACCTCTAAAGCAATAAACTCCCTAATAAACTGCCTAGAACATATAAGAACCAAAAACTGTCCATTTATACAATGTGTATTTAAATTATTCCTGCTCAGTAGTTTAATAGTATAACAAACGCTTAACAAAATGTTTATTAAGTATTATTTAAATTAATAATGTGATTATTAGAGGTTTTCACATAGCAGACTACCAATTAGTACTAGTACAGTTTACAATGAATAATGAATAAACACTGGTTCTTAGTAAATACACCTTTTTAGAAGTTTCTAGTTTGGGTTTTATTGACCAAAGAATTAGACCTTAATTAATTCCTATGAATTTGAAGTCTCCACTAATTTTGCACAGTGACATTAGAATTTTGATTTCTCTTCACAGACTTTAAAGTACTCTAATTTTTCTAAACATAGCCTTTCTTGTTTTATTATTATTATTATTATTATTATTATTATTATTATTATTAGCTGCAGTACTTCACGCAAAAATGCTCTCTTTTCTTGTACACTGTTTTCTTTTCTTTTTCTAGTTCACAAACGTGTGTATTTGTCACTGTCTGCAGGAATGGGTGTTGGTGTGTGTATGTGATGGTGCATATGTGTGGTAGAATGTGAAATTCTAACCAGCTGTGAGTTATTATATAACCAAAAGAGAAATTTCTTGATCATGTAAACATTCTTGGCCAATAAGGTCTCTGTACTTCTCTTTAGCCTTGCCCCCTCTAGGTTTGCCTGCCGGGGTGGCGTTGGCTAAAATGCGCTCTGGGTTTGCACATT